>JACTTY020000080.1:0-1200000 GCA_014595695.2 Epargyreus clarus clarus
CCCAATATGAGATGCCTGTGATTGGAACCTCGGCCCCCATTAAAAGGCCGTGTTTCAAACTACTAGTTTATTATCGCTTATAACTGGTTGTTAATATTCTATGTACCTTAACTTAATGAGAGATTAATCGGTTTATGTCTTAATTTCATACTGGAATACATAATTGTCCATACTTCAGCACAAATTAACCGCGGAACATACGTGGAACTATCAAATGAACAATAGCAGTCCTACCAACAAAATTATTTCTGCCTATAAGGCAGCGTAGCAATGACATACTCGTAGCATGTTATGGACTAAGGTTTACTCGAAGGAGAGTCCTAGTTTAATCCCATTAGTACAATAGTTTAATCAACACAAACACAGCATTATATTCCTTTTTCGACTGATACTTTATGTTCCGAAATAATTTTATCACTACACAATATTTCCTTCACGACAATATAATATTAAAACGTTTTATTTTTCCCGCTCTGAGAAATAGGTACTAATTTAAAATGTGATAAGTGTATTCTACGTCCTTTATAAAAGGTGGTACAACCCTTTGTGGTTCGACTCCGGCGGCACCACCGCCACACCTATTTCTACCTAATAACAGCAGTGTTAAGCGCTGCTGTGTTCCGGTTTGAAGGGTGTGGTAAGGGAGACAGACTTTTCCGAGGCGTTCCAGCTTAGTCCTCAGGGGTAGCGGCGCATCTGTGGCCGACCTCAGGTAGGAATATCTAATCCTATCTGGGGTTGATTACAGATGTCCATGGGCGGCAGTAGCCACTTACCATCAGGTGGACTGCATGCTCGTCTGCTACTCTTATATTATATAAAAAAAAATATGAAGACCTCCTCATCGATAGTAATAAAAGGTAATAAAAATCATTTTTGCGATACATTCAAATAATATGGGGAAGAACCTATAAGATAAATTTTAAGATAAGACATTTTTCGAATTAAACATTAATCAACATGACATTATGACTTGCGAGGTCCAATGACCTTAAGCAGGTAGGTGGTACCTAATAGTTGGATAATGTCAGCAGAGGATCTATTATTAATGCCACTAACCGCCTCGGGAGAGATCAGTATATATAGGGATATGTATATAGGTATACAAGTTGTTTTACTTGCGCCTGTTAACACTGTCAAGACAAGATGGCGTGATCAACGCCATTTCGACCAAACTGAAACGAAACCTAAACTAATAAATATTTTTGTAAAAATATATTTTCATGATGGCAGCATGTCATATGCAACAAATGTCAGAAACTATACGTATACCTACCAAATAGCTAGCAATCAAAGACATTCAACTAATTAGTAGCAATAAACCGGACATGAGGTAGAAAAGTGTCATCTACGACTTTTTACCAATTGGTTATAATTTGTTATAACAATGTCTTGGCAATGTCCCCTCTGTAGCCCTATGAATTTAATATCTAAGCTACCAAAGTATTTTTATAGATCCAAGGATACAGTTATAAAACAAGATATTTACGGGATTCCTATTACTATACGAGAATTTCCTTAACATATATTTTTTTAAACTAAAGCTAAAATGCTGATAACGGTAATTACCCATATTTCTTTAATAATCCCCGTGAGCAATAATAGGCTTGGTTATTTGCATAATGAGCTTAGCGGTGTATTCATAATGAGTCCACTCAGAGACATAGATGATCTTGTCTACTATCCAGTTGAGATTAAAACAGCAAGTGTGGTAACTTTAAAGGCGGTATGACAAGTATAGTTCAACCGGGGAAGTACCACTTACCAATTCTTGGGTTTACCAATTGGGCTTACCAATTCTTGGGTTTCAGTGGACGAGTGTGGGCGCCGGCTGCCTTGCACGAGTGACGACGTTAATCCTCAGGAGTGGCAGCGCATCTGTGATCGACTTCCGGTAGAACTCTTGTTATACACAACTTAGTTACAGGTGTATATGGGCTGCAGAATATAGGAGTAGCAAATGAGCACGCAGTCCACCTGATGGTAAATGGCTACTGACGCCCATATCTGTAACCAACCCTGGATAGAATAAGATATTCCTACCTGAAGTCGGCCACAAATGCGCCGCTACCCCTGAGGACTAAGCTGGAACGCCTCGGAAAAGCAGGTCTCGCGTACCACACCTTTCAAACCGGAACACAGCAGCGCTTAACACTGATGTTATTAGGCAGAAATACGCGTGGCGGTGGTGACGCCGGAGTCGAACCACAAAGGGGTCTACCACTTTCAAAAACCATCACTTACCATCAATTGAACTGTATACTCGTTTAATACTTCAATCTTATATAAAAAAAATGTTAGGTCGTTTCTATAGCCCACTTTCCTGTAGCGCGGTTCTAACCGCCTAGTGGGAACCCTCTTACATAAAAGGTAGCTACAAACCTGTGCGTGTCTCAGCTGGTTGACGAGCGTGGAACACCTCTCCGGGTCCTTGCGCCCGTCGAAAGAGTCCAGCTCCGCCGCTATCATGTTCAGCGCGTCGTCTGCGAAGAAGAACTGCGCTAGCAGCGAACGGTCGTCCCTCTGAAAAGAAAAAGAAGATTAATTAAATACAGAAAAGACATGCGTGACTGAAAGGGAAGAAGAATGAACTAAGTATATCCTAGAATCACGAGGTATTTTCTAAACATGTTACACATTATAGGTACCTGTAGTAAATTCGCAGAATTCTGGATTAAAGAGCGTGAAAGAGTTTCAGGTAGGTCTTTAATTGTATTCAACGTCGATATACATAGGCAACAGTGACTAATAATCAGGTAGACTGTATAGTAGTGAGCTACTTTAAATTTGTAAAAAAAAAGAACCGAACATAAGATACACGCAAATCTACAATAACAATAAAAATCTATAGTAACACTTTCTAAAAAATATATGTACCTACAAGTTTATTTAAGAAGTTATTCCGGTCTTGTTGCCTCATTAGATATCTAGATACGATATCTAATTCAGTTATAATATCTAGTTACACTAAAACTGTTACGTATTAATTTTATTTCCTAGAATAAAAACCAACAGATGAACTGCGTCCAAAACGCAGACCTGACATTTGTCGTTCACGTGCTAGGCGCGTGCGTATGAGATAATTTAGCAGACTGTGATATTAGCGAATTTCCTTAATCTTTAAAGACTCCCGTATAGACGCCCGTTATCAATGATCAATATTATATTTGATAGTTTTCCTATGAAAAATCGATATTTGATAATTTCTTCATACTAAGTATATATTGTGCAATTTCGATCGTCGAAGGGAAAATTGTAGCTACAGATTTCATATTATAACGGGCGTAAGATGGGACCGCGATTTGTATATCAATAAAAAAACATTATTTATAAGTAAATAGGTTAAGCCGGGCATGTAGTCATGTGGCTTAAAAGTATACCTTAAGTCACTCTTATATATAGAAATTCAAAGTTCTTTTAAAATTTAAGTGTTAATGAATTCATCGATTTTCAAGTAGGTACTACGATGCAAATATACGGGAACTGAACTTTAATTATATAAACATTGGAAATATTTTTAGAACCTATGCTGTATTTCGTTACCGGGATCGAACCCTGAACCTTCACGACACTCCTTTACAATGATCACAACACTATACGAATCGTAAAAGTACTAAATTTCGTATGTGCCAAAAAGTTGTAAACATAACATTTATCATAATTTAAAAAGAACGACGAAATAAAAGCCAAGAACATTAGCTCAGTCACTCGGAATATATTTTTATTAGCACGAGATCAAAGAAAGATTAAGATATAGATATGGTACCTAATTAAAGGTGCGTTGACCGCGATAAAATTGCATATACCTTTTTGGCGTACAAAACAAACATTTTAACGACATGGCCTAAAACCCGTATAAAGGTTGTAGAACCTTCATGGTGCGACCATAGATTAGTAAAGATTACTCGCTCCTAACAAGAAAATGTAACCTTTTGACAATTGTCACTGTCATCTATTTACGTGTATGAATAATATTAAAAAAATGTAGGTTTTAGATTATTTACGAAAGGAACGACATTTCTTCGCACTTTTTCTTCGATATCGTGTCTTAACTGCGCATATCGGCATAGTTCCGCGTAAATGCCGTTAAATGGCTGACACAATTGTCAGCTGTTTAAGTCATTTAATAGCTTCCTTCAATTACAAGGCGGTGAGATATCTATACTTATCTATGGGTGCGCACACTCATCACACTTCTGACAATTACTCTCGTTCTGAAAAAGATCATCTTTACTACCTTTATTAAATACGTGAAATGTTATTTAAAACTACCTGTTTTATTATTATGATTGCTTATTCAAATTTATTATAATGCCGACGATATTTATAAAGGCGGGGTCAGTCCTAAAAGGTCAAAATCAAAAATAAGAATTTTGTTATCTTGGGTGCGTTGGCATCTCCCTGTAGCAATTTAGTCTCCAATTTAGTGTGCTTAAAGAATCAATGGGTTTATAGACCTTAAGTTTTTAGATTGTGTGTTTTGTTCATGGGGCAGTGACACTGCACGTATAGTGTCGTATAGGTTCGTTTTGGAATTTTAGGGGGATCAAATGTTTGTGACAAACTTATATGAGTACCTTTGTTATTCTCCTCTCATTAACAAAACAAGTGCGATCGAAACTTTTAAGTAACTAGTGGTGCCCGCGGCTTCGCCCGCATTTTAAAGAAATGATATGACATACATAAAACGGAAAATTTGTGCCTGCATTGGAATGACAGTGGTGCCATCTGTCGAAAATTGGTCTTACCAACCCTCCCCAAAACCCTCGTGGGCTCTTGGACAGCAACTTTGCTAAAGATCATCACTTGATCAAATGCATAGTTTCCGATTCTATATCTACTTACGAATTAAAAATGATTAAAAAAACCTTTTCCCACGGACTAAATTGTGAATCTAAACCATTCTCAAGTCCCCTTGAACACACCCAACAAATTTCATCAAAATCAGTCCAGTCGTTTAGGAGGAGTTCAGTGACATACACACGCACATAGGAAATATATATATAAAGATAATATAAGTTATAATTTAATGCTTAAAACGCCTTAAAAACTTTTCGTTATTAAATGAAACACTACCGGTGCGTAGGACAATTTGCCCGTAGATATGTAATGATAATGAACTAATGAATAATGTATACGATGAATGATAGATTGCAAGCTCTACTAGAATCGAGGTAGGAATATTCAAATTTAATCATATGAATTCTTTGTATGCGGACCCTACAATATTTAATGATGACGCATTCATGAAAATGCATAATATTAATGTGCTTAATACAATCTTAAATATAATTATATCTACACTAATATTATAAAGAGGAAAACTTTGTTTGCTTGTTTGGTTGTAATGAATAGGCTCAAAAACTACTGGACCGATTTTAAATTGATTAATAGATAGATATTTGATAAATAGATTTTGAGGTGGTACAAAGTTTGCCAGGACAGCTAGTCATTCATAATTTGATTACACCGTGACTAAATGCAGTGCTTAGACTTATTAAAAATAATGTAACACATGTACAACAGAGTACCGTAACTTAATTTTGCAAACAAAAAATATTGTACAGCCATTAACTAAACTAAGTAATAGAAATTTACAGGAAATTACGTCCTAAAAAAGATCTCGATCTCAAGACCGAGATAAGGCATAAGATTAGAAGTTGAAAGGTATCTCCAATGCCACATATATTAAACAATTTATTTAATACAATCTTCATGTACCTCTTACGGTAGATGAAGATCGGTAGATTTATATTGTCTATACCTAAGATGGGATGAAATAAGCTTTAATAATCTTGAGGATGAGTAATGATAGTTTATAGATGTCAAGAGGCAAAAACTAAACCCATCCAAAACTTAAAATTAATTATTTAAATAATTTCCATCTTGAAAATCGAACCCGGAATCGTTACAACCTACATATTTTAAAATAAAAAGCTGTCCATGTTTATGGTTTTCGTTTTGGCGTAATTAATAAATTGTGCAGAAAATCCGTTAAAAAATGTTTTTAGTACTTGCAAAGCATCAGCTAAAAACGTCCTTTATACTAAAAGCACAGATAGATAGATACAATACAAATTCAATTTAATAGTGCAAGATCGATTATGCCTTAGGACAATTTGGCACATACACTCCTACACATTACGTATATCTATCTACCTAATACGAGATTTCCTCAATGCCATCGTCATTAGCATAAAAAAATAGTTACACCAAAAATAACTAGAAAAGACCTTCGTTAGGGCGGGACGAACGGGCGCCGTACAAATTCAAGTTCAACAACCGTTTGCATCTTCCAGTTTGCTGGAACGAGTTACTTGCCACCGAATTATTAAGGATTTTTTTATAATATAAGAGTAGCAGACGAGCATGCAGTCCACCTGATGGTAATTGGTTACTGCCGCTCATGGACATCATTAATCAACCCCAGATAGGATTAGATACTCCTCCCTGAGGTCGGCCACAAATGCGCCGCAACCCCTGAGGACTAAGCTGGAACGCCTCGGAAAAGTCTGTCTCCCTTACCACACCCTTCAAACCGGAACACAGCAGCGCCTAACACTGCTGTTATTAGGTAGAAATAGGTGTGGCGGTGGTGCCGCCGGAGTCGAACCACAAAGGGTTCTACCACCTATAAACCCCTATGTATAAGTTGAATGTAATATATTTTCAAATTTTCAAATCATATTATTATCAGATATAGTGGCAAACCCCTTCCTAGTAGTCCTTTAAATGAATCAACCTAAGCCTGAAAAGAGTATTTGTGTCCTTGAGGACTTTTGTATGAAAGTCTACTTTACTAAACGCTTTAATACTACAGAAGCACTACATTGAACCCACACACATGTATGCGTGTAGAATGGATTTAGTTGAACTGGGGAAGAAGTTAGTTCCTCTTTTGAAATGTCATATATTTAGTACACCAATGGACGACGGTGTTATAATTAACCTCAATTTCTTATAATTATGTGCGCAGATGAATAAAAAACATCCTTATAAATATACCTTTGTAATTAAGAGGCACTGCTATATAACGGGTAAACGCATAAAATATATAATTGAATCTGTTTGCAAAGGTAGATCATTAGATCATCATACACTGATTATTTAAGTGTTTGGATTCTTGGCTTGTGATTATTAAAATTATAAAGCCACCATTATAACAAAAGTATAAAAGGTAACTTTATGTAAAACGAAATATTTAAATGAGATTTAAATATATATCACTGATAACTAAATAACTAAGCTAAATTCTTTGAAAAAGAATTAACAAAACATATGCGGTTTCTTATTTACGTAATAATTTTATAACAACAAGGAACCGTTCAAATGAAATACTTTATGTTATATTAATGTATTATAGGTAATTTGTAGACCATTATAAGTCCATTAAAACTGGGTCGGTATACCTGTATTGTAGAATGTATCGTTCTTATCGATACTAGTCATTTTTGTAATGACTAAGAAGATTAGTCATTACTCACACGAGAGCACAAAGGAACTTACTATTCTGATATTTAAAAAATCTAGGTATTGAGTTCAGTGTAATGGTGCTACCACATTCATAGGACCGTTGCTATAAGAAAATTTCCAAATGTATCGAAGTTTACAAAAAACAATAAACATGATTTTGACAGCGGAGCAATTTCAAAAACTATTTTATTTATAAATTTCATAACCATCATTATCATCTCATATCATTAAGAACTCTTAATCCGAACAAGAAGATTTGAGACGAAATTCCACCAAAATTACCACTTTAAGAAAGTAGATTTCATGTCAACTTCACACACATTTCATCACAATGTTTTCCTTCATGCTTCCCGTAAAACGAATCTCTTAATCGTGTCATTTAATGACAAAAGTAGATAAACTTAGAGAGCGTAACATACCTTGTTAATATAACAGTTTTTATATATATTTTATTGACAGTAAACGAAGCATAAAACGATAAACGCTTACTCCAGATAGAATAACGGCCGTTTCATTTCTTGATGACACATCACATGACTTACATTTGTTTTTGATTGATAGATATTTAATGTACAGTATAACCTTGACATGTCTGACTTGGTGTCAATCGATAAAGTCAAAGGTAAAAGGTACAAGCCTTCAATAAACTCAAGTTAACAAGTAATTAATTAAAAAATCAAAAAACCCGACTGCACTGTAAAAGCTGAAGTAGAATTTCCAAAAACGGAGAAATAGGCGTTTTATTTTTTTAATCCAGAAAGCCAAAAACAAAGTTTCATAGTAGGTATCTGCATAAAAAACAAAATATGTTCTAACAATATTATCCTATTTTGTCCTCGTAGCGCTCATTAACTCTATATAAAGAACCTATGATTAAAATTCCACCACTCTTAAGTTCAGCGGTTTCCCTTTGCGTTGATCTTTATCACAGCGACACTACTCATTTAGTCAGACAGTCATCTCGATGAGTTATACATATGTATATATTATATAACGTATGTGTAATCTCTTTTAAGTTCCTTTATTTTGATATCCTACTCGATAGGTTTAGTTAACTTTTTTTTTAAAACGTGTTACTATTTCGCAAAAACAATCCACCATTTACGCTCCATAAAATATATAACTTCAGTAATTCAAAGTTCCGGTCATTATTTTACCTCGTATTGGGTAGAATTTCATTATTTTTATCCAACAAGCTAAATACAAAATTTCATAGTGTTTGCTTCAAAATTGACGATTGTTTAAATGAACTTTTAACCCTTATTTTACCCTCTACGGGGTTAATTTTTCGGATGGGGATAAACAGGCGTATCCTTGTTCCTATCCAGAAAGACAAATACAAAATTGTGTAGCAGTTGCTTTAGAATTAAAGGATTTCAAAAAAACCGTTTTCCCCTATTTTACCCTCTTAGGGGTAGAATTTCCAAAAGGCCTTTCTTAGTATTTATTTATGCTATATAGTAAACCTTTGTGCAAAATTTCAGAACACTAAATTGAGCGGTTTTGGCTGTAGTTTGATTTCTAAAAACTGAAAAAGTCATTTAATTAGTCTGTCAGTCAGTCATCTTGCTGTTTTATATATATACAAATATGTTTTTATAATCTACGTTTAATTTACTTTCATTTGATACCCCACTCGATAGGTTCCGTTAACTTTTTTTTTTTTAATGTGTCACTATTTCGCGCCAAAAATTCGCCCTTTTGATTTTTTTTTCTTACACATATCTAAGGACACTCGGGTCATTGAGACGAATTTAATGACACCTTAACTGTCGAAATTTATCCAGCCGTTTGTAAGATCGGATCAAATAAAGAAAGACAAACATACAAGATACGCGCGAAAAACATAACCCTTCCTTGGCAGTCGGGTAAAAAGGCTCTTTAGCAACACTATTTTATTTTTCAGTTAAATCAGAGATCCTCAACATCTTTGACAAAATTTTAAGATAGGGAATGTAGTCTCTGAAATTTGTATCACATAGGACTTATTCTGGTTTGGGAGTGATTAAAAATGTCCAAGGACCACTTACAAGTATACGTATTTCTAGTGAACGTTTAAAAAATATTAATACGAAACATTCGAGCATAGTACTCCAAATATAATCTCACAAAGGACTTAAATCCTGTTTTGGATTTATTAAAAATCTCCATGGACCACTTACAACTAAGTACACGCACTTACTCACTTAGCAACTTACTTTGCAATAGTTTTATAGACTTGCAATCTCAACACCGCACGAGATAATTTATTTCCGCAAACCGTACAATCATCCAGTTACATTACATTCGTACATAATCGTAAACAGGCGAGCGTGTGTTTTGGCAACTAATCTAAATACAGCCATCATTCCCACTATCGGCTGAGAGCAATATTTCGTACTATCATTCTAGTTTATTGTTGCTTGGCCCAGTGCCAACGGGTGAGACTGCGTTTATGGTCGATCCGGGAACGATGCTTCGGTTTTGGCATACGTCATGCACTCATGCATCAATTGCGGCTCGCTCGGGCTTTTTTATTAGTTTCGACTAAACGGTTATGAGACGGGGAGATTTCTATAATCCATGATGAAAGGATAATGCCTATAGGCGTTTCAGAAACAAAGGCTTTGGCATACGCTTCGATCATGGTATTGTTGATCGAAGTTTATAGGCCATCATCATCATCATCATCATCAACCCATTACTGTCCCACTGCTGGGCACGGGTCTCCTCTCAGAATGAGAAGGATTAGGCCATAGTCCACCGCGCTGGCCAAGTGCGTATTGGTAGAATTCACATACCCTTAAGATTTTTTTTTTTTTTTTATAAATCTCTCAGGTGTGCAGGTTTCCTCACGATGTTTTCCTTCACCGTTTAAGCAAGTGATAATTAATTTCTAATACGCACATTAATTTGAAAATCAGAGGTGCGTGCCCTGGGATTTGAACCTTGGACCCCTCGATCGAGAGGCCGCGTTTCTTAACCACTAGGCTATCACCGCCATTATAGGCCATGTATACGTGCATCAATTGCGACTAGCTCGGGCTTGTTTATTTGTTTCGACTAAACGGTTCTGAAATGGAGAGATTTCTATAATGCATGATGTAAGGATAACGCTTATAGGAGATTCAAGAACAATACAAAATCTTTGTCATACGTAATGGCACTCGTGCATCAATTGCGACTCGCTCGGGCATTTTATTAGTTACGACTAAACATAGCACTTAAATACCCAAATTTTGTACCATGTACTTAATACCCAAACGTAAAACTATTTCCCTTCTCTATTCATTAATGTTTTGACGATGAAGTACTTTCCTTATCGATTTTTACGGTATAATAGGTCAAACAAGTTGAACTCAGATACCAAATGAGTAGAAGTTACAAAAAATATGATATTGACACACGTGCATGTCACGTGTGATGATAAACATAGGTAGGTACCCTAAATATAATAGTAATATAACAAGAAAAAAGCACCTCCACATTATTTATATTAATAAGAATAGCCGTAATTTATAGCTAGAATTATCTAGTTATTAAAAATAATAATTTATTTATTTATTATATCACTTTTATAATGTTATAAAACCTCAACTAATTGCCTACTGTTATTTTCTAACGGTTAATCCTGTGTAACAAATGACAAGAGTGACAGGTTTTAAAATTTTACATTAAAAAAATGCCATTAAATATGACATACATATACACACACGCAAATAAGGGGTGCAGCAGACTGTACAACATTAACTAAAACCTTGTAAAGGAAATCACGGTCTATCTTTGGACAAACAGTACAAAATCGCAAATGTTTTTGTGTCACTGCCGCATTAAGCGGTCCAATCATTGTCACGAGTGTACCGCCACATTAGAGTACAATGGAGGAATGAGAGTTCAGCCAAGTGTGACGTCGCCTTGATCTCTTGACCGTTCACTTGATCGAAGTTGATTTCGCAAATTGTTTTAGGTTGGATAATAAATGCATTTTAGTCTATTGATGGATGATTGCTACTGACATAGTTAAAGCTGAGCTACGAATTATTTAGTATACCGTTTAAAATTTCGTAGTTCGTACATGTCATTCGTTTGTCGTTATGTTTATTATAAACACCGTCGCGTATAGAATATTACATGACCCCAATAATAAATTAATAATAATAATAATAATAATAATAAATAATAAATTATAGCGGTAATAAACCAATTGTTTACAAAAAAGTAAAAAAAACTTAATTAATTTTTTAAACAGGTAGAAATATCTGGTACACAAAATAACTCAAGGTCTATGATCCACTTTCGACGATAGATTTATCACGATACGATAGATCCATTCTAATTAATCCCAATTGTGTATCGAGATTGTTTTTTTTACTGTAAGAAAGAAAATTAATCTGAACAGCAGTTCTTACATTTATTTAGCAAATACACCTTGTCTTTGGACGAGATAAGTACTGCCTACTGCCGCAAATGTTATAAAATGAGAAGAAGGCCACACATTACATTATCATTACATAGTAAAAGTCAGAGACATACGACGCCTTCGAATAAGTATAGTTATATGGGATGGTCATAGGGGATGGTAATGCAACTGTGGCCAATGTGAGGCAGGACTACTTTTGGGATAGCGACTACAGATGTCCATGGTCGGCTTTAACCACCTACCACTTACCGAAGTTGGTAGCACCTGATGCGGTTCGACTCCGGGCGAACCGCCAGCACACGTAATTCTGTCTAATAACAGCAGTTTCAGGCGCTGCTGTATGCCGGTTTGAACGGTGTGGTAAGGAAGACATACCTTACCTGAGGACTAAGTCTTTAGGGGTAGTAACGCATCTGTAGCACACCTCAAGTAGGCTTCAAGATTGCTATTTCCATACTATATAAAAAGATTATTTACATACTAGGTAGGTAAGTAATCTCTTCCATCCACTTGACACGCAATTTAGACCCAATGACCGTTACAGAATAAAGTACTGTCTACTCACAATGAATCTTTATCCAAATCACGGGAGAAAGTTTATATCAAATGCGATTTAAAATGTATTTAGGCTGACAGCTAGGGCTGCCAAATTCCGGCTGCCTAACTTTTTAAAGACACATTTGGTCAAATATTTACATGCCCGACTTGTCAACTTGATAGACTTTTGGCCAAGTTTAATAATAATGCGAATACCTTGTTGTCACTTCGACATTGATAAGCAATTCGAAATACTTAATCTTTGATACAATAAGAGAAGGTATGTCTGACTCTTAGATCAAAACAGGAAGACAACGCCCCGCGGAATATTCCATTCAGAATTTGAGATAGAATTGCAATTGTGTGTGATTTTGAACGCTATTTCGTGATTGTTGCGAACCAGAATTTATTTATGCTATTTAGAATGATTAAGGTTAAAAATGTAATCTAAACACTATATCATAATATGTTATTGTTCTACTGAAGTGTGCAATAAAAAATATATCTATCTATCTATCTATATCAACGTAACAATTTATCCGAAACTTTACACTGAACACAGTCAACATTTTGTATGTATGATTCGTGAATCATACAGATATTTGCAAAAGGCTTCATCACTTCATTCAATATACTGAGTTTATATAGTTTTTGTCCGACATACAGATAATTAAAAAGATATGTTAATTTTTTAGGAATAAAAAGATAACTTGTGACAACCCTACAGAAATCACAAGCGTGTCAATCGTGCGTTCTTATCACGCTAGATTTTATCCTAAATATCTCTAATGGCTTATTATTTGAGTGGCACTTCAAGTGGTTTGGGGTCAATTTGAGAGTTCATAGGTCGACATTCCTGGGAATATGCGTGTTTATTTACATTTTCCCTCATAACTATTCAGATCACGCATGCTTAATACTAAAAAGCACGCACCGTTGTTTTATTATTCGTGTAGTGAGTTCAAATACTTACTTACTTACTACATATACTTATATACTTACAATAGTAGTAGTTGTAAGTAACTATATTACCTATAGGTAATATAGTTACTTACAATAGTACCTATAGGTACAAATTACTTCAAATATTATTCTTAAAGATTTTTTAGCATCGAACTAAGTTTTGTTAGCATTGTTATCTTTTGAAGAAAGAGAGTTGTCACTTTGAATTACAACGTATAGGGATTATTGATTACTTACTTTAAATTTATAAAGGTTTAAGTAAATACACTGAATGACATTACAGCTCCATTTTAGAATATTCGAAGCTCGGAGAAATGATTCTTTAGGATTATCTCGCTTAAATTAAATCACTAATCACTTTTTAAATATTTGGAAATTATAGAAAAAAAAAGAAAACCCTGCAGTTCTTATTTATACAGATACCATACTACTTCCTAAGGACCTTCCTTCTCGGTCATGAACGGTAGGTAACTAAGATTACTAGCCTATTTTATTATGAAAAGCATTAGAAATAAACCTGAATTTTATCCGTAGAAAATATCAACTCGTCAATATGCCACCACCAAACGCCGTGTTTCCCGTATAATCATATTTCTGTACCTACTTTATCGTTCGATATGGCTTCTGTAGGTATTATTAACCCTCGGCGCAAAAAGGGTGTTAAACCTTGAAACCTCTGTGTATCTATATATCTTTGTTTGTCTGTGGCATCGTACCCTTGAAACAAATATGACGATTGAATGTTATTTCTTTTTATTTAAAAGCAAAACAAAGATAGTCTAACTACTTATGATTTTCAAAACGACTTTTATGTTTTGGCATTTCACACACACACACACATACGCTTCAAGTACATACACATGAATTTAAAAACTTTCAAATAATTCAAACACAGGCAGACACTCGAATATATTTACCTTTTGAAAAATAAATAAAGTAAGGACCTCTTAGGTTTTCCTATTCTTATTCACGTTGCAAAAACCCACGTAGAATAATAATGTGTTAGTATTAAACGCAAAGTTCAAAGTGGACTATTTTCCTTATGAGAATTCCTACAACAATATTATAAATCGAGTTCTATGCATATCTTTATTCTTAATCCTTAAGGAATATTTACTTGATATTTTCATACATACCAAACTGTTATCATCAGCCCATTACTGTAGTACCGCAGGTATCATAATAATAAGGTTTAGCGAAGTAAACTACCTTAGTCTAGTGCGATTTGTCACATTCTTTTCCGAATATTAATCACACGTATTTTTATCACCACCGCCACACCCATTTCTGTCTTATAATGGCATTATCAATCGTTGCTGTGTTCTGGTTTTGGTTCTGTAGTAAGGGAGACATACTTTTTCGAGGCATTCTAACTTAGTCCTCAAAGCACTAAGAAGGAAGCAACGCATCTGTGGCCAACCTCAGACAGGAACCTAACCTTACCTGAGATTGATTACCAATGTACATGGGCGGCATTACCCACATACCATCAGATGGACTGTATGCTTGTTGCTACTTCCATATTTTTTAAATATCCTCCATAGCCACGAAGCCTAACAATTCCAAATGCAAATGTAACGTTTTTCGGTACATTCGCAGACGAGCAAGGCGAGATAAAACTAGGATACATATGTATGAATCCTAACAAATGGATGCCCTAGAAGCCTAGTACCTACAGTAAGTGGTATTATAGCGGATTTTCCGTCACGGATTCCAACCACCAGCTTCTACGATCGTAACATACTTAGCATAATACATATAAATAAATACAACGTACAAGTAGATAACTTGTAAATTCAAATTTTCTTGCCTTTTTCCACCTGACTGCGGAGGGTAATGTAATTGGAAGGTATGTATGTAATAATATGTGGACTTAAGTCTAATTCTTTGGCACGACCTACAACACAAATGGCCTGGCGCATTTAACATATAATATGTCATTGGATAATACAAAATTCTATATTTGTTTTACGATTTCATTTTAGAAAATACTTTACTGATTTGCCACAGAAATAGGGGATTTTAAGACAGCCGACATAAGTAACATTATACTCAACTCAAATAGAGCATCTAGATGTAGCATAATTATTGTAAATACAATCACCGTCACTTTAAGCCACAATAGCATGGACATTTGTAACAAAACCAAACAGGTGTTCTACCCAAGGTCAATCACAGTACATAGGTGCCCTTGAGGACTAAATCGACACCTTTACTTTGTCTCTCCATAACCATTTGCATAAAATCAGAGCACATTGACGCAAACAACTTTAAAACGAGGCATTTATAAAGCCGTCATACTAAACGCCACATCTATGTCTGTCAAATAATAGCAGTGTTAAGCGCTGCTGTGTTCTGCTTTGGAGATTGTGGTAAAGAAGACAAACTTATTCGAGATGTTTTAGCATAGCAACGCATATGTGGCCAATTCCAGGTCGGAATTGTCAGTGATTACTTCGTTGGTGCAACTATTAACAAATAAATAAATAAATAAAAATCTAATCTCATTTGGAGTTGATTACAAATACAATAGGTGGCAGTCGCCACTTACCACCAGTTGGACTGCATTCTCGTCTACTACTTCAATAGTATAAAACAATAAATTAAATATTATGGCACCAATATCCGTCGTTAATTAAATCCCTCCCAAAAAGGCCCCCTAATAAGCTTCTTAAGTAACATAAAGAAACCTATAAAAAAACTAGTTTTTACAAAAGTCATCGCTCTATGTGTATGTGAAATAAAGGACATCGAATTAGCAACCTCCAAATCAGCATATAAAATTCTATATAAACATATACCTACATACATACTATATGCATATTACATATTAGCATTATATGCAATACACGTTCAGACCATCAATAAACGCAAATCCCTTTCACTTTGAAACCGAAAGTTTTCTGAGTGCATCAAAACAAGATAAAATAATTTAAACTTTTATTTATCAATATCAACTCGATTATTCGGATTGCTAATCATGTACGAGTATAAGTAACTTTGTAATCATCGATCCTAGTAGCAGACTAGCGTTTGGCAACTTCATATAGCTTCCGAAAAGCAGAAAAATCATCGATCTCGGGTCCTTAAACAAAGTTTAAAAATTAGGATTTCCTTGTACATTCAATTATCCGGAATATTCTTACATCAATTATCATCGAAAATCGAAACGACATACACACAGTTTAAAAAATCTAAGAGGAAAACCAAGAAACAGGTTCGAACTTTTAAAAACAACAAGCATACTACTTTAAATCACAGCTTATGTTACTCCCACAATTTAGAATGTTTTTTATTTAACCTAACGATAAGGCAGACGGGCTACCTGATGGAAAGCAGTCACCGTCGACTATGGACATTTGCAACACCAGAGGAGTCGCCAATGCATCGCCGGCTTGGAAGGAGAGTTCTTTTTACACCCCTTTTGAAGAGCCCCATGTCATAGTACTGAGGGAATGCCTCCGGAGGTCTAAGAACCATAATCCGTCAAAGCTGTTTGGGCTAAAAGGCACATACATACGTCAAAAATACATAAATGCGTTCAAAAAACATTACTCTCCGCAGTCGGGTAAAAACTGATTACAAATGCCAGACATCCAGCAACATACATACTCATTACTAGAAATAATGCAGGTAAAAATTCCGAACAGCGCCCATATTCAAAGTCTTCAAGACTGAATTTAAAACTCGTGTAAACAACTCATCTCGCGTCTACAAACATTGCAGCGCGGTTTAACGTCAATTGTTCGCCCGAGCCGGCGACCTCGACATTGTACGATGCGAAATTACTTCACGAGGTCTATGTGTGCAAAACATTTGAAACTCTGCATTTATAGTCTTCCACCGCTCGAGACCACGGACAATAGGATAGACGAACAATCGATAGATTTCGTTTCTCCTTAAACAATCTTTGGTATGACCGGACATTGTCTTCTGTTGTACTTGAGGCGAGGGTTTTATTAGATGTGTGTTGGATGAGAAAGGTAACTATTCAACGGAATTATATCATGAACATATGAATTATTATAACAAGGATTTTGATTCAAAATCATGGAACGCTCATATTTAAAAATTGTCAGTTTTATAGCAACAAACAGATCCATTTTCACTTATATCACTTAAACCACAAAATGATGAATATATAAGGTAGTGTTTCATTAAAAATATAATTCTATTTCTATAAAATTGAAGTAACAAACGACCATACAATCTAACGGATGGTATGGGACCTCCATATCTATCGCTCTTAAACATCTGCAACCAACTCCATATAAAACAGGGTTTCTACCTGAAGCTGATAACAATGCGTTACAAATACGTTACCGCTGAGCTCTAAAATGGTTGTCACTTACGTGAATAACCGACCAAAGTACAAATGTAACACAGAATGCATATTATAATACAAAATGTTTTCCTATATTTGTGATACTTTCATCCTATGACGCTTAGAGCGTACGTAATCCTGCAAGCCATAACCGTATATGGTTGTGCGCGTCATTCTCCGCATAATCCAGTTATTCGCGAGTGCACCAGTCACGAAACAAGACCGTGTCTCGTGCGTTCTCGTTGACACGATTACATAGTAAGGACGTTGGGAAATAATCAACCAACCAGCTATTTCAAGCTCGTTAGATTTCAAACGGATACCGGATAGGCGTATCTTCGCAAATCTGTGTTCTTGACCCGTTGAAAATCCCATTACAGAATTTGTTGACTCTGCTAAATTAGGAATAATCAGCAATTTGCAGGTTGCTTTGACGATATGTCCAAATGGACACTAGTTAGACATATCTTCACAAATCTTAATACTCTTCTTCTTAACCTATTGCAAATCCAAATTCTTACAGAATTATTGGCTCTATCAAGCAAATAGACGACACAACAAAATTGCGCAAAATTTTTGCTGACCCGCTACACAGAATTCACCAGAAGGTTACCAGACAGGCATATCTTCATCAATTACAGCTTTCGATCCATTGATAAACCCACATATTCTATTTATTACGACTAACATCTCGACAAATCTGCTTCAAATTTCATAGGATTACTGAGCTAAATCACGATACCTACTAAATCAACTTAGATTAGATAAACAAACATTTATTTGTCATGTCTCAGAGGACCTTACGATTTTTCACGTTACACCACAATAACCGTGAGTTGAATCAGTTTCTAAATCACGAGTTTCACAATTGTGCAATGCAGCTCAATCAAACACCACACAATTGCGCTACTACAGTTTAATTGCCAATGCGTAAGAGCCCCTCGATGTCTCTATAAGGACAAGATTGACATAAGACACGTCTTGCCCGTGTCTTCGTCGGCCCCTATAACCATACAAGGTCCGGTGGCGATATTTTGCGCACACCGTTTAAAGACAATTGGAAATGGAAGTGACAAATAATGGATATGCGAATAAGACGAAACTGATAAAAATTGACGGTAGTCAGCTTAAATAAAAATTGAGTTTAACTCACGCTGCAATCGTTCAATAGAGTAAACTATCCAATATTTCGCCTATTGAACCATTTGACAATTACTTCATACTTGAAAAAGTTAAATTTTGATGTTTGGGAGGTAAAATTTGGCGTGGACTTTTGACAGTCATTGAACTGTTACGTGTTTTTTCGAAGATGTCACTAAAACTAAAAAATGTTCCATAATACTATTATTTCTTCCAATTATGGTAATCTACAGGAATATCTACGTCCAGAAGACTTTTAATAGCTTTAATGGATGAACATCTTAATGAATATGACACGAATATTTTTTTCGAAACAAATATGCTTGGTATGTTGTCATTCCTCATTGAACAAAGGCATTCGTGTGACCAAAACAAAATCATTCTTCACATTCTGAGACTTATCTGCCGATACTGAAGACAATACGTAACAAGGCATCTTGTTAGTTTCGAGATGACACTGCAGATTGCTTTTAGTAATTAAATAAAATATAAACGGGATGGGCGAACTTTTATAGTTACTTACGATTCATATTTAGAACCATTAAATTCATTACATTGGTACAAATATTTACTATGATTAACAATAAACTAATTGACTAAAAATATTTTTTCAAAGTTATGTGCGAATCATAAATCAATTAGCGCTTGCTTTAACGGTGAAAGAAAACCATCGTTAGGAAACCTGCACACCTGAGATTTATAAAAAAGTGTTTACGGGTATGTGAAGTCTACCAATACGCACTTGGCCAGCGCGGTGGACTATGGCCGAACCCTTCTCATTCTGATTGGAGACCTGTGCTCAGCAGTGGGGCAGTGGGTTGACGACGAAGCATGCCACCCAACTAAATATGTAACTGGATGGCATGATCAATGCAGGAATATTTCAACTTGTCCGAAATGGTGTTAGTTCATTGTTGGTGGTGTTCGATGCAAGAACTAAATTATTTTAATATTTTTGTAACTGTATATACCATAAACTTGGCAAGAAAAACATTATGAAACATGAGGCATCTAATTTCTCACCCCGCCCGCGGGCGAAACATTAGAATGGTCTGACATTATGTCACACATTATGTTTACATTTTTATGCAAACATTTATGTTCCGGTTTTAATATTTAAAAATAAGTAATATGACAGCATTAATACGCGTGCACGTTTTGTGAGTATAGGAAAAGAAAAAGTAGGGTTAGGAAGAACAAGAAGAAGTAGAAGCCGCGGCTTCGCCCACGTTTAAAAAAATAAAACGACATTCACATAGAATTTGATCCTTATAAGCAATACTATCAGATAGAGGAATAATATAGAAGGTGTATTTTTATTCAAAATGAACTCGTACGATTCCCGGTTAGGGAAAAAAACATTTTAAAAAAGTAATGATGCAGTTTTAGTTTTTGTCCAAAATCGGCCTCGTAACTCCTTTCAGCATTTTTGCTAATCCTTATAGATTCGGATTTGGCCCTGTAGGCCCATATGAAAAATATACCCTGTATATTTATTACTTTTTCGATTGAAATATACGATCTTGTACTGCTAGACATTAAAAGGAACACCTTCATTATAACGAAGTACTAGTTTAAAACAGCCCTTGCTCAAAATTCCTTGATCTTTAATTATAAACGTGGAAGAATGGTATTCCCCTGAGACCGATTTAAATTAACTGCCAAGTTATCCTAACATTCAGTCAGATATTACACACAATGCAAAACAATTCGTGGTAACTACAATAACAATCCTGATCGTCGGCATTCTTAACGTGACTTTCAACGAATACTGAATACTATCTTGGCTGTTGCACGGCGTGCTAACACGAAGGGGTTTGAACGACTGATATGCTACGAACGTGCGGACCGCATTGTTTTCTGTTCTGTTCAGTGCACGATTTTTTTATAAAAAAATAATGACTAGTTTCTATACTACACTTAAACTTTAAACCAAAATGATGTTCAGTTACCATAAAGTAAACAATCATCACCCACCACGGACAGAAGCAGAAATCTGCTCTTCTTTCTGAAATTTTACATAAAAGGATATAAATGGTCTTTAAGTAGGTACATGATTGGGGGAAGCGGCTAGAGCTCTTCAAAACCTGGCACCATCATGAACATGCATAAACTGCATTTGGGACTCTACCTGAGGACTTGGACCAAGGTAATAGTCGTTACTACCTCAGAAAACGTAACTCGAAACATCTCATGTAATAGGTATAGGTACGCGTGCCAATCATTGTATCAGCTGCTAAATTTGCAAAGATGCATTTACACGTAAGTATATTCCACATAGAAAAACGACCGGCGTAACTGAATTTTAAACACTTTTAAACAGCTTTAAAACCATCATAGTCTACAACACGGTACTTTAACACATACATAAACATTTATATGCACTTGTAAATACTTATTTGTTTCTATAGTTCTTTATGGCGTAGTAGTATGTTGTAGTGGCATTTCTAATTATACCTACTATCTAGACATTCCTATAAGGAATTTCAAAAGTAGAAACACAAAAGAACTTAACATTTAATTAGTGTCCTTGTTAAAGAAATAACAAAGTTAGAATGCGGATATCTCTACCACTTAAACAAACATACGGGCCACCTGCTGCAAGTGTTTAGCATCACCTGTGAATAATTGAAACGCTAAAGGAGTCGCCAATACATCGCCGGTTTTAAAGAAAACCTATATTTGCATTAATTAATTTGAAGGTGATAGAACCCTTTGTGGTTCGACTCTGGCGGCACCACCGCCACACCTATTTCTGCCTCATAACAGCAGTGTTAACCGCTGCTGTGTTCTGATTTGAAGGGTGTGGTACGGGAGACATACTTTTCCGAGGCGTTCCAGCTTAGTCCTCGGGGGTAGCGGCGCATCTGTGGTCGACCTCAGGAAGGAATATCGAATCCTATCTGGGGTCGATTACAGATGTCCATGAGCGGTAGTAGCCACCATCAGGTGGACTGTATGCTCGTCTGCTACTCCCATATTATATAAAAATGTTGTAGAAATAGACTATCGAGTTATTAGCCACAGCAGACAAACGGTTATCGACATCATAATACTATGCTATCGCTATCTACATAATTGGGGATTTTTAATAATAATAAAGTTTTCTACACTGGGAGCTTGCACTAGAATAGTCTGTATTGTGGGTGTTATAGACATAAATATACAAGCTCCAATATAAACAGCAGATCTTAAAATCGATCATATAGATGTTTGCCTAACCAGATCAAACCCGGAACTCTGCCTGTCAGAGTAGTCTATCTTCCTACACATGGCTATCAATATTGAACTTCATAAAGATACTATCGATATTATAGTATGTCGATAGACAGTTTATCGTGTAACACTACCTTACGCCCTTTACTCATTTCACATCACATGCTGTTATATTACAAAGATTCAGCAGACTACAATCGATCAAGGTCATTTAGAATGTCCGAGAGATTCTCGTCTCGACGACTCTTCAATACTTTGCCGTCGTGTCGATCTCGAGTCGATCCAAGCTTTATAAATACTTGAGAGGCAGTTAAGCAACTATTTATAAGGGTTTAGAGAGCTAACGATTCTTATCTTAAACTGTTGTTGTCGCAAAGTCTACTATGTAACGAGTATTCTAGATATGCTATCACGAGTGCACGTTGTATATAAAATGTAAACAAATCTTATTTTAAACGTACTTTCTCGTCCATGAATCCAATGTAGGTATGCATTATTGTAAAAGATTTTTAAAGAGCATTCTCAATATGTTTGGAGTAAAAAGTACCATAATTATGTTATTATGTGTTAAGTACCCCTATTTAAAAAATAATCTATAACAAGGGCCATTACAACTGGTCCGTAGCATTCTGAACCCATCAATCTAGCTACCTTCTTCAGAACATAGTACACAGGAAGACTTCATTCTAAGACCAATCCAACCTAATTATCAATTCTACGAACGCTTTGGTAAGTCTTTTCATTTTGCTTAGTTTAAATGCACGGCAGTAATTTTCCTTCTTCTATGAGTCCTATAGCAAATTGAATCGCGAAGATAATAAAATAAAGTAATAACTTCATACAAACCAGTTTTTGAGAAACATAGAAAACAATACAACACTACAGGAAAATAATAACCATACTAAGAAACTATAAATCCTTTGAGACAAAGAGACTAACAACTTACACTCGAACACAAATACGAGATAAACCACTAATTGATAAAAGTGAAACTAAGCAATACGTAAGTGCAAAGTGATACAATTCCATGACATCACGTGCTTTATTCCACACATAAATTATATAAATAATTACCGAGTGCAGTGCAATTGCCGAGATTACTACATTGTATACACAGCCCTTGCAGACATGCTACTTTTAGTATCGGCGATTTGCGTTTTTGCAATTTTGCGTTCAGTTGCGATATCGATAACGCGTTTTACCGATTGAATAACGCAATCGGTAAATCACGCATAAAAATACGGTATTTTTCACATACAATCGCTGCATCCAACATAGAAAAGTAGATGAAATAGGCGCTTAAACGCACGGGACGTAGTGTTTGATTGCTATATCCGTCCTAAAAGCGGCTAAATCGGTAATTTATATTTAATTTTGCCAATTTTTGCCAGCTAAAGATCGACATTTTAATAATTTCTAGTCGACCAAAATCTTTGGTGAGTAAAACTAATCGATTAAGTAGCAAGTTTACCGAGGATAATATATGTTTGCTAGCAACTAATTTGCAAGTGATATTTCAATGAGCCTGCCTTATTTATGGACACATGTTAACGGTTGTCAGTTTCCATAAATGTTCCATTGCAATTCCAAGATTAATGTAAACGTACACTTTTTTATTTAACATGCACTTAACTGTAACTAGATCTATTTACTCTTAATGAGAAGTCAATAACTATGTGTTGATATTTTTGAGTGCTTACTGAAACGCCTCGTGTAATTAAAGATTTCTGCTTTATTCGCCGGTGTTTTTATACATTGATATAATACTTACACTTACGAGTGTTATAATTATTATTCGCCTTAAAATTCTTATCCCACACATACTTACTAATAGATGAACACGTGCATCAACAGAGGAGGTGTGTCGTTAGTGCCAACGAATCACGCAACAACAGTGATACACTATATTATAATAAGAATATAACCATCTACGCTAAAGGCAGATATACATTGTAGCTATATGATACAATACATTGGAACATATTGTAGTTATTATTAGGGTAAATGTAAGCGATACGTCACCGACCACAAACTCGAGTATACCGCCTGTAGTAGTCAGCACCGTAAACCACAAATCAGGGAAGGCTAACAATTATATTTGGATATTATTAATGACAATATCTCACCAGTATTATTCACTTATTCATTGACTACACACACGTTTCCAAAAACGTTTAAACTAACTTCGTAAACAAGTCGCATATGCCGCGCCAAAAACAGGAAATTAAACAGGTTATTTTTTTTTTAATTTTGAGGTACTCATTGCATCCATTAATATGTCAATTCCACTAATTCATTTAGGTCACAGGCTATGACATACATTCATTCATATTTATGTACCTAAACCTACGCACGAAAACTATAACCCTCCCTTTGTCGCAGGAGGGTAAAAAATTACTTACTTCTTATACACGGCAGCCATTGATGATTGACATGCTTAATTGATATTTGCAAAACGATTAATGCAATTTGAAGGTGGTAGAACCCTTTGTGGTTCAACTACGGCGGCACCACTGCCACGCCTATTTCTGCCTCATAATTGTAGAGTTAAGCGCTGCTGTGTTCTGGTTTGAAAGGTGCGGTGCAGGAGACATACTTTTCCGAGTGGTTCCAGCTTAGTCCTCAGGGATGGCGGCATCTGTGGCCGATTTCAGATAGGAATATCTAATTCTAATGCGGATTGATTACAGACGTCCATGAGCGGCAGCAGGTGAACTGCGTGCTCGTCTGCTACTCCTGTTATAAAAACAGAAATCGACATATTGTTACTTCATTGGTGCATTACCTTGCTTCGGTCGATATCTATGATCGCTTTCAGATATAACTCCTGTCCTAGTTATTCACACCTCCACGTCCAGTGACCACTAAACATAAGCTAGACCACATCCCAGTACATTCTTCATTACATAAAAAGTAAATTGATTCCAAGTGACAGCCCTACGCTTTGGCAACGAAGCGGGCGACCCGTATCTCGTTACCACCACGCCTGAGGAACTATCTTATCGACCACAGAACTGATATCGGAAAGAAATGGCATGTAGGTGAGGCGAAGGGTATCTTTGATTTTCATTTACACAATATCTGGTAAACATGACAATAGACTCAAAACTGGACAATAATTGGAAGGACATTTGGAATTCTGACAAAAATGACAAACTAGTTGATCCTAAGAGCTTTATAAAATTATAATCGCATACATGACATAAAAGAACTATCATCAGTGTGAACAAGAACTGTCCTCAAGGGATAGCAAGTTTTGCTACGCATCTGAACCCAATCCCAGCTAGGAGTCTTATCTGGGATTCATTGCAGATGTTCTAAGGTTCTACTGTCATGCTATTTTACAACTTCTACGTAACAACAAAATCCTTCAAAATCTCCGAACAAAGTATAACTGACTATATAACAAATCGATTTCATTTCTTAACAACATTCAAATGGTAATGTATCGGACATATCTATTCGTGATAAACGCTTTGCTAACAAAATTCTAGAAGCTAGAGTAAAACGTGTTCTCATATGCAGTTGCAGTGTTATGTACAGACACGTGTATGTCATTTAGTGCAACAACCTTAATTGTCGCTAGCGGATATTATGACTATGCGAGTAGAATTGAAGGGGTTAATTGATATTGTAATATATCGTGCCAAGTGCTTGTAGGTGACAATGATCTCAATCGGTTCGATTAAAAGTAAAAGGATAGGTGTGACGGGTAATATGCTTCAGTATAATCTTCCCACTACAGTCCCACTCTTGGACACGGATCACTTCTACCCCATTGGTTATGTGTGCGTTTATTCATATATTTCAAATTTTATGTTCAAAGTTAAAAAAATATATTCTTCTTGATGAAGTAACAAGCAAGCAGGCAATCTCATGGTAAGTGGAGACGGGATCTAAACGGGGTAAAAATCGGGACTAAACATCATTACAATACATCTGAGACCACAGATACATTAAAGCAGATTACAGATGCCTCTAAGATCTCAATCTTAATTTTATTTTCTATCTTCCTTGACAAGGAAGTGAACCCCTGACCGGTGGTAACACAGAACTGCATGACTCTGAGATGCATATCATTGAAAACGATAAACAAGATTGTTCGTGTAATTATCGTATCTCTAACTTCTACAAAATATACACAATGTTTTAGCAAATAGGAAAAATGTACAACGGTTAACTTCTCTAAGTACATATCTCACAATTGGTAAACAAAATGGTTTTCCGAAAACCAAAATATTGTTCTAAGAATTTAAAATATTTCGGAAATGACTATATGACATCGGAAATGACTGTATGACATGTTTATCAATGACTGTAACCAGAGGAGGTAAATTTTCAAAATTACCTGTTGTTAAGACTGTTATTAAGTTACTCATATAGTAATTACATTACTCATTAATATAAAAATATGACAAATAGTGAGAAAATCTATTAAAGTAAATCATTGTTTAGTGGTATGGATATAGGCCTCCTATTGGTATTTCGGGGAAATCCTAAACTTGGTATGTCTGACTTATCTTAATATCCCATAAACGATAACTTGAGACTTGAACGTGCTGACGTCATAGTAGAATGTTTTTAAATATGGAAGAAAATGCTATTATCGGATTTTTAAACACTTAGAGATTATGAAGATGGATATGTATAGGTACTTCTATTTAAGTAATAAATAAATAAGCGCATAGATATTGAGTATGTGTGTATTAGGCATTCGATGTAACTTGCGTTATAACGGAGCCATTCGTACTAAGAAGGAAAACAACTAGTAGGTTTCCTGCATGTCTGTAGATTTTCCGTAAAGTTCTCAAATATTTTTATAGTCTACTTGATCTTATGGTAGTGTATGGGTCTTGATCGTTTTTATTATAAGATTGAAGTAGCTAATGAGCATGCAGTCCACTTAATGGTAACCCGTCACTGCCGCCCATTGACATCTATTATCAACTCCATATAGAACAGGGGTTTTGACTCAAGCCGATCAAAATGCGTGGTCACTCCTGAAGTCTTATATCGCCATATATGATTATAGACTAAAATTGTCGCGGAATTGAGACATTTTACTATGTAATGGGTATTCAAGATATGCGTTTTTTTAATTTCTTTATCGCCGATATTTCGACCCAGCTGCATGGATCGTGGTCACGGCGAAACTGCGGTGGCAGGGCAAAATCGCTGACAAGTATTAGTGGTACATTGATCTATCTACCCTACATAATGTATATAATATAGGCCAGTCTAAACCAAACAAGAGATGAGTCCCAAACAAAGGAAGAGGAACGAGGTGGGGATGACGAATATTATTATAATTTTCCGGGAATACTAAATATATCATAAATATTGATTGACACAATAAGATGAATCAATTTCATTAATATAAAGTATTTAACCTAACTCGATGCGTTGTTATTATGAATCTGATTCATTAATATTTTATACAAAATATAACTCAAATAAATGTCCACAAAAATAAATTAGACTAAATGTTGCAAAAATTACGTTTCGCAGATTTGTAAGAAATTATAATATCATAAGTTATTGATTATGACAGTCAAGGTTTTAACTCCATAGATAGATTTATAAATTTTTATATTAACTGAGGGACCTTAACCTGAATTTAGGTTACAACAGCAATTATAAAGTAAAATGTTGATGATAACAATCCTTACTAATATTATAAATCCGAAAGTAACTCTGTCTGTCTGTCTTTCTGGTTGTCTCTTCTTCACGCCTAAACCACTGAACCGATTTTAATGAAATTTTGTACAAAGATAGTCTGAGACCCGAGAAAGGACATAGGATAGTTTTTATCCCGGAAATCCCACGGGAACTAGGGACGGCGATCTAAGATCGATTAATCGGAGAATCTATCTTTTGGAACCAAAACATCGATTATTTTAATCGATATTGGTAAGGACTGAATCGTAAATTATGCATTTGATCAAGTTAATCGTAAATCTTTAGCAAAGTTGAAGGTACGAATTTTCAATTTTATGTACGTTAGTATGTTATATTTATAAACGCGGGCGAAGCCGCGGGCAAAAACTAGTGTTTAATAATGTGTGTACTCCACTTCAAGCTTCAAGGAATCCAACCAGCAATAGGAAATCTAAGAGCTGCTGGATGTAACCAGTAAAAATATTTCAATACATATTCTACCAAAATTTATAATAAAAACGACAAACATTTTGGTATTGACAACTTGGTACACAAACTTATTAACTGACTAACTAGAATAAACGAAACAGCGGTCAATGCTTTCGTTATCATAGCAAAAAGAATTAGCAAAAACGTTAATAAGCCACTTATCAGCAACGGCATTTTCTAAGCGACACTTATTTTATTTATATTACTTAAACACTTAGTTTCTGTTCAAAGATCGACTAGATACTTCATAAACAAAACTATAAATCACGACGATTGATGTGCCCAATGGAAGTAAACTCGATACAAATTATTATTGCCTTGTGTTGTTGCTAGTTATATGACCAATCACGTGGACAGCAGCATGACAATACGTTTACATATAGGCAACAGGCAGAATTGCTCGAGGTCTATTCAAATTGCTTATTCGAGACTTTTCTCTCATATTTTAGAAATTCTTGACAGATTAACGAATAACTCACCGGTGTGTATAGACTTCCATGTCGCACCAGTCGCACTGTACTACAGTGTGACAGGGTATGACCACAGGCTAATAAGCGCGGTTTTCTTTCGGTTTGTAGGATGTGGTAAGGAAGAAACACTTTTATCCCAGGCGTCTTCATATATAACTTAGTCTTCAGCGACGCATCATTGTCATCATATAATTATAAAAAAATCCCTATTTTTGACGCAGATAAAATTAATAACAAAAAAGCAATCAATATACGAAGTCAGTCCATTTACAAACTTAATATCGGGTCAATTTTTTTTATATAAAAATAAAAGCCAAAAAAAATTGCTGACTGAGCCGAACTAGAACGTGGAGGACCATCAAGAATCCAGTTGATGTTGAATCTCATTCGTTAGCGGCAAATAAAACTGAAGTATCAGTCGGGTTGATACAAAGCAACTTTACAAAGAGTGGCATGACTAACTTTTCCAAATAAAATTGTATAATTTTTCGAAAGAAGGTATAAGATACTGGACTAATAAAAATTGGAGGTAACACCGCCACACCTGTTTCTAACGTGAAGCAGTTGCCCTTCGGTGATAGGGTGTGGATGCCGGCCGATTTCCAAGTGAGGTAGTTATCATAGTCCTCAGTAAAGCATCTGCAATCGGCTTCAGGTTGAACCCCGTCAAGTTCAGCTTTAAGCAAACGAGCAAATAACCCATCTGATGATAGGTGGCTACTTAGGTTGATCACAGATATTTTGCTACTCCTGAGTACTAAGTTGAAACGCCTCAGATAAGTATGTCTCCCTTACTGTATCACCCGTCTAAAAGCATACACAGGAAAGCTTCACCATGTTGTTATTAGGCAGAAGTAGGTGCGACGGTGACGATCGAAACACGAAAGGTTCTAGAACCTTCAAAACAAACCTTTCAACACCTTCAAAGTAGTAGGTAGAAAACAATCCCATATAAAGCAATATAACGAGGGCAACTTTAAAACAATGAAAATCGCAACCGACGAGTCATAAAGTGTAATCCGGCGTTCAATCTGCATTTAGAGACGTCGACGTCGGGTCACGCCGTGTCAAGTGGCCCTCAGTTAACCCTCCATTGCTCCTCTTTGTCACTAACTTTGTAATAACAGGTGAAAGCGAAAATTATTCAAAGGCAAAGGTTCGTTCGCCTTTTTTATTCACCTTGGATGAATATAACAACTGTTTTTAAGAGTCAAATGATTATGAGTTAACCCTCAATCGGTCCTTTTTGTCCCCGACTTTAGAATAAAGTAAAAGAAAATTGCTGAAAGGTATTTTTTATTAATTTAATATTTTATAAAGTGCTCTTTGAGGCAAGTAATTGGAATGTCAATTTGTCTTATTATGTTATTCTTTAATATTATTTATTAAGTAGTTATATATCCGGTCTTTTTGTATTATGTTGATTTGAAAGTGAGCACATTTACCAGGTGTTTAAATTGGGTTAATTTTGTGATTAAATCATGCACTTAGGAAATAATTACTTTAGTGTTCCAATTGAAATGTAGTTCACTCAACCAAATCTACTTCAACTATAATTGTATTGTGTTATTATATTAGACGTATTATAAATGTATTTCATATTGATTTTTATATTCCGTACAATTTAATTAAAGTAATTACTTCGACACATTCTAATACTAACGTAATCCATGTATTAATACTTCGTAACGACTATATACAATTTTACAAAAACGTAGAATACAGATGTAAAATAATAAAATCTGAGAGGCCTAGTTCAACAAACTCTTCATAACTCTAGACGACCCGACACACCTAGATTAAATATTTATAAGCTCAAAAAAATGTAGAATTAATTATTAGAAATGTGAACGTACTTATAATTTGTTTTAATAGCCTAAGCTAGGTATATTTTTATTTACAGAATACACGCAATGAATATTTAGCCTAACACGAATGTTTAGGTACTAGGAAGCTAGGAAATAAACATGCAAATTGCTTCCAACATGTTTTACGATTGAAACGTAAATATTTGTATATTTATTAACGACCCGCGTGGCGGAGCGGTCATCATACCGGTCTGACGCGCAGAGGGTTCCGAGTTCGATTCCCGGTTAGACGGATACCTGAATGATGAGTATAGATTTCTGTTCTGTTTCTAGGTGTTTATATGTATTTTTCTTTGTGTGTGTTTACGGCACCCACGACATGGGGCTATGCGTAGGAAGCGAATTCACATAAACGAAAATTTTCAAACATTCATATGATTTAGCACTCCATCTTATTTGAGGTTGATTACAGATGTATTGATACGTTTGCTACTTAATATTCACAACAAACATTGCTGAATAATTTATTAGGTATACATTCGTTTGATGATGGTAGAAGTTCTTATTTCCACACTGTAGGTACAACTGCCTCGTCCCATTTCTACTTTATCACATGCTTTTAGTTTGAAGCGTAAGGGATAGAAACTTACTTTAGTCCTCAGGGGTAGAAACACATCTGTAGCCAAACTGACATAGAAAAATAATCCTATCTGGGGTTGATTGCAGATGTGCAGGGACGGCAGTGGCCATTAGTGTAGCATGATCGTCCTTTCTGATTTCCCAAAAAACAATACATACCCATTGTGCAACGATCGATCGAAACTTTATACAGTTAACAAAGCCACACAAACTCAGATCGAATAACTAGTGACAAAATCGAGAACAAACGAACACGAAACACCCAAACCTCGGACAGATCCTATTTCGTACAGCCGCATTAGGTCATACCTACATATCCAATTAATGATACTAATGAATCATTCGATCGGTGTAACGTAGGTATTAGCGCGGTTACACACTGCGATTTTCTGCAGTAATCGAGTAGCGATACAATCGCAAAACGACCAAAATATCTACAGTCTGAAAAAGGATCGGGCACCTTTAATTTTTCAAATTATGTGCGTCGTCGTTGACCCATTGCACACACTGGTTGGTACGGGTCTTCTCTGAGTTGTTTTGGTCACAGTCCACCGCGCTGGCCAAAAGCAAATTGATTTATTTCACACACGTTTGAAACCTTTTTTTAAATTAATTGTTAATTATAATGTTTTTTAAACAGTCAAATAAAATCCTTCGAACATCTACACGCCTGAGGGTTCTTTAAAAAAAGTTCTAGTGAGTTATAAAACCCTCTTCACTTTGAGAGAGATCCAAGCCCAGCGACGACGACGACGGGTGTCTAAGTACTGTAACATCACCGAAGCAATAACCCAAGTCGGCCGAAACAGTCGCCCGTTAGAAACTATACAAATGCCGCGTGTAACCGCTTATACATTTGTTGTTCTATATCAAGGCACGCTCATCACGTATTAGATATGAAAACCTATTAAGACACGTGTTTTGCTAGCGAAAAGCAATTAGGGGCGTAATATGATTTAATAAGACGCTGTAATGAAAAATAATATTTAGCTTAATATCGACTAAATTGGTTTTCAAAGATAAGTTATGAAGTCAACTAGGCGTAAGTTAGTGACCAGCAATTATACCTACCTCCCTTTGCGGGAATCGAATCCGAAACATCCGAAGCATGGTAAGCCTTCAGGGTGCCCAGCCTCACTGAATCGTCAAATTGATGTTTACGTTCTCAATACCAATGATAGATAGATAGATAGATGTCTATTGTTCTTAAGAGCTTATGTGTGCACTCACACATGAGTGTAAAGTAAAAGAAATAAAATATTTACCTCGTCAGCTTTTGTAAAGAACACGTATCTAATTAGTTTCATATATTTTAATGAATACAATGGTATAAAATTATACACTACTATTGATAAAACCATGTCATACAGTCATACAAAATCATTTACCGTTAACTGTACTTATGAGAACAATAATCTTGTCAGCATTACCCACACATGTGTACTGGCCTTTACGATAACGTCATCCTCACACTAATTACGCGTTAATCTTACTTCGATATCTCGCATTAAATTATTAAAGATTTTCCTACAATGATACTGCACATTCGAATAAATCTAAGCACATTTTTTGCACGTCAATAAACCTATCAGCTCAAATTTTGTGTTGGGGACACCGAGCTCAACGAACACAAGAAATTATTTTCTAAAATGTACTGGCAGAACCCTATATATAATACCTATATCTGTGTGTTTTTTAAGGCGCGTGTTTGCATAGATGTGTGTGTGGTCTGTAGGGTGTACTTGTGTGAATCTAATAGAGCGAAAACATAATTCGTATTTCAATAATGAGTAATACACATTTTTCCGTGATATTTTTACGGTATAGAAGTTGATGGGGTTACAAAGTACATAGGATAAAACCTCGACGAGAAAGAAAACACTCCGATATTCAAAGTTTCATCACAAAGGATCAAACGTCGAAGTTTAATGATCTCATATTATTTATACCAATATCCATTTTATATATACAGGTAAGTCCTATCAAAAATAAACAAACGGAAACATAATGTTTCCAAAATTCACAATCGAAGCCGACGTTCTTGAGTAACCTCTTTCGCCTCTTTGCCAAATAGTACAATGACTCGCTAGTAAATTATAATGATGTTCTCTACCAAGAAAAAAATATAAACAATGACATGAAAAAAATTTACATGTCTACAGCACCCACTTCTTGATGAAACTAACGGGAGTCCGCCCACATAGACTCCTGGACTTTTTGTTTGAAGACCCCTACTTTACTTCCAATAAAATATTTTGCCTAAAATTTATATAAGTCAAGCACTTTATATACGTAGACAACAATTTTCTAAATCTATTTATATTTTTTTATAATATCAAACTTACAAGCAGCTAAATGTGATAGTAAATGGCCATACACATATGAGATGAACCTCAGATAGAAATTCTACCAGAGATTACAGTTGTGAGGAGTTGGCTCTTGTACATCTCCCACACATCAAATCCTTTATATCACAACAGCGATCATACCTTCGAAGTTCGGAGTCAATCCATTTGCAATTCAATATTAGCTCAACTACAATTTTATTTATTTGAGTAGCTTTATTGATAAATATAACAAAATTCGCAAAACATTTGGCAGTTCAGACCGACCGAGTTTCACTCGAGTATTGGGAAAGCGGTGAAAAAAAGTGAAAGTGAACAAGCGAGACGGATTATCGCGGTCGGCGGGCGTGCGACAAGGACGCAGCATGTGACCTCACCGATAAGGCGATAAAATTTATATTGTCCGCGCGAATAATATTAAAGAAACAAAAATAAATTATTCCCACAGTAATGTATTAATTTGATAAACTTAGCATTTGTGTCAAAGTATACAGATGAATGCGTATGACGCACGCATGTATAATAAACATGTCAGCTGTTCGTGTGGTTAGCCTGAGGTTGTTTGGTTACTAATATGAAATTATAACGAAATATTGTCATGTATTGTCATATTAAATGAACCACCAATACGTCACCATCTTGCTTACCCGAATATAAATAGCAGTAGATATAGTTTTGAAGGTGGTGGAACCCTTTGTGGTTTGACTCCGACGCCACCACCGCCACACCTATTTCTACCTAATAACAGCAGTGTGAGGCACTACTGTGTTCCGTTTTGAAGGGTGTGGTAAGGTAGACAGACTTTTCCGAGGCGTTCCAGCTTAGTCCGACCAATACGTCACCATCTTGCCTACCCGAATATAAATAGCAGAGATATAGTATTGCAACTGTGGTCCCGTAAACTACATTGCTATAGGTCCAGGATCAATGCCTTATCAGTGTGATTCCCTTAATCATCTGTTGTGGGTATAATTGCAATGTACCAACATCTTGAGAATCATACTGCTTAGTACAGAACTCAACCAGTATTAATTCTACAGTCCTTGGACTATATAATTAGTCACAGATACTTTGTTATTCCTAACCAATTAACCATAATATATTGAATAAATTGTATAGACATTTGCACATTAATTTAGTGAATAGATTAGGTTTGTTTAATTAAATACACCAATACCAAACATCTACATCTAATTTTTACAAATAAAAATAATCTAGTTCTAATGTATTCAATGTCATTAAAAGTATAATTCTACCTATATTATTTAAGACATTATCACTACTATGAGACGAATTCTAGTATGGCAGTAGCCTGCAATTATTGAAATTTGAACACAACATATACCAACACCTTATAAATACTTCGAGTTACTTGTCGAATTTGAACTAATAACACTGTTACGATAAGTAAATTACATAATATATGTATATCTCCTCATGTAATTGACAATTATTTTTTATTTAATAATATTAACACAAACTAAGATATCAGATTGAATATAGGGTCAAAAGAACATTGATAAGCATTCATTTACAATAGGAAATTAACAGGCCATGATTACTTATCAATGATAAACATGATAAGACTTGTCATTAAACAGTTACAATCTTAAACAAATTTGAATAAAAGACATTCAAATATTATTTCATATTACGAGTTTTTATAAATATGTTCTTGATATTGTATTTATTTCTAATGATTTGCTGCACAACCACTGGCACATATATATATATAGCAGCAGAGTTCACACAATTGTATGTGTGTGTAGTTTAAATACTACAGAAGAAGCAAACAAGCATGCAGACCATCAAGTAAATGGTAACTAATGCCCACTGATGGTTACTACTCCCATTTTACACAGAGATCACTTACACCAGATTGTAAGTGATCTCTGCCACCCACAGATATCTGTAACTAAATCCACATAGAACCTGATCACAACTGTATTGCCATATATGTAAGTCAACCGGAAACTACCCTCTTGGAACTGCTTCACACTAGAAATAGGTGGGGAAGTGGTACCTCCCCTCTCAAACAACCTAGTTCAAATGAAATGTATACAAATTTAAAATTACACATACATACACATCTATTAAAGGTAATAAAAACCCAAGCTATTATTAGGCAATATTCTTTTAGTCTGTGAATGTATATGAATTAAAATTTACATATTTATGAATACAATTTAAAATATGTGTATCACAATACATGTATTACAAAAGCATACTATGTTATACAAAGTTTATTTTTCTCTTTTATAAACAATATTACTTTATTGTTGATCAAAAATACATTTTTAATGTGACAGAAAAACAAGAAAGATTTTTTTTTGTTATTAGACAAGCTCCTGGACTCTCGTTGCTATAACTAAATAAAATGTTAGTTCTAAATGCCTAATAACATGTTTAATGTGTAAACAGAACACTGTTCTACTGCTGTAAGGCATAAATGCAATGGTGCTCCAATAAAAAATATGTAACTCCCACAATCACCATATTTTGAAATAATCCTGCCTGATAAAGCATGAATGAATAAAAATATAAACAGAATCTGTCATGATAACTTTAGTTCTTTTGAAGACATGTTAAGTGATTTAGTTATCACTTAAATTCTTTTACTTTAGAATGTACATAAACGATCTTTAAGCAGTAAACAAGGGTTAACTGGTGGAGAATGCCACTAGGCATTAAGTTCGCCCTTTGTAACCACTAGGTTTACAATAAAGTTTAAATAAATAAATAAATAAATAAAATCTCTGGCATTCATTTAAATATTATTGCATCAAAATGACCATCCAACTACCTATAATATATTTTTATAGGTATATATTTAAACATAAATAAATACAGTTTACCTGATAGAGAGTGGCTACTGTCGCTCATAGACAACTACAATCAACCCCAGATAACAGTAGATTCCTAACTGAGATTGACCACAAATACATTGTTACCTCTGAGGAGTAAGTCAGAATGCCTCAGCTACATAGTTATATACTAATACAAACAGATATTTAAATAAGAGCATTTCTAATAGAATGAAACATGGCTAGACATTTTTTGTTGAATATGCAAGTAGTTAGTTGAGATGTAGAAATTGATATAAACATTTTATATTTATTATGCGTACCCACTTAGTAATGCAGCAACAAGTTAGACCACATTGTTTCTGTCTGTGACATTTCAAATATTATTTTATTTTCTATACAAAACACATGACTCAACCATGTGTAAATGTAATACTGACTGACTTACTTATAGTTGGAAAAGAAAGAAATTGTACCAGGAGACTAATGGACGACAGTGTAAATAATTTTGAATTTTTAAATTAGTTTATTCGGCTGACTTAGATATTAGGTGACCATTTTATTTTTCAAAAGTAGCAAGTTATCTGTGATCTGCTTCAGATAGGATCCTTATTATATATGGATATAGTTACTAATGTTCATGGGTGACAGTAACCACTAACCAATATAGTACGCGCCAAACTGCCAGTCCGAAGTTGTTACGAGCAGGTGTAGTCATACAATTTGCTATGTCTGAGCTATTCATTTCTATATTCAGAGCTGACTGGCAGTTTTACACAAACTATAAACTGCACACATGTTTGCAACATCAATTTTATAAATTAATAAATATTAGAAGAAGTTTTTTTATTATTAAACTATACATTGTTTTTAAGCTTTCTTCAAAGGATTTAAGGTTAATTTAATTGAAAAAGAAAATATTTCAGTGTAGAATGTGCTGTTTGGTGCTAGTTTTTCTTATCATCATTCATTCAAAACCTTTACAAAAATATGTAGCATATATTGTATTACAACCAACATAATATATAACACATTAAGATTGAAGCAGGTTTGAATTGAGATTGTGCAATGAGTGTTCCATGTAAGTATTATTGAAGAAAATCAGTTATGATAGTACCTGCGTTATGAAGACTATTAATTAACCTTGTTCTGAAAAATAACTATAGGTACACCTGTTTTATTTAGTAAAATTGTATTAATTGTCTTATAGCCTTTATGAACAAATTACTATCACATGACACAGATGTTATCAATCAAAATCAATAATACTTTAACATAGGAATGCTTATCACAGACTCTGCTCTAAGAAAAACAATGTTTTAAGACCTAAACTTTATGTCACAGTCGAAAAAATCAGGCAAGTACAGATTGGTAGACATTTAAGTGCTATTTTCTTAATTAAAGTATTAATAAACTGTCTATATACACATGCTTGCACATATTTGAAATGACAGTTACATGTTTAGGATTCAGCACCCAGCATAGGGAGCCAACTTCAAACCACTAGATTATGACACCATTGATAAAAGTATAGGGATCCTAGGAGTTGACATATCGTGTGATGTGCAATACCGGGGTCATTTGGACGTTAAGGCGAAGTTGGCATCAAGGAAGCTGGGCGTTCTGAACAGAGCGAAGCGGTACTTCACTGCGGGGCAACTCCTTCTGCTTTATAAGGCGCAAGTGAGACCCCACATGGAGTACTGCTCGCATCTCTGGGCAGGAGCACCCCAATACCAACTTAACCCACTTGACTCCGTACAGAAACGCGCAGTACGAATCGTCAACGATCCGAGGATTTCCGATCGGCTAGAACCTTTAAGTTTACGGAGGGACATAGGTTCCCTCTGCGTGTTCTACCGGCTTTACAATGGTGAGTGTTCCCAGGAACTATTTGACCTGGTGCCTACATCACCGTTCCTCCATCGCACCACTCGCCGAAGGATGAAGTTCCATCCACACCAACTGGACTCGTGGCGGTCCTCCACGGTTCGATTTGCGCGGACGTTCTTGCCACGGACGTGCAAAATGTGGAATGAACTTCCTTCTGAGGTATTCCCGGAGCGCTATGACATGGGGCTCTTCAAAAAAGGTGCAAAAAGAGCTCTCCTTCAAAGCCGGCGATGCATTGGCGACTCCTCTGGTGTTGCAAATGTCCATAGGCGACGTTGACTACTTTCCATCAGGTAGCACGTCTGCTTTATCGTCAGGTTCAAATATAAAAAAAAAAAAAAAAAAAAAAAAATGACTCCATCTTCTTTGTGATAACAAATAATACTGTCATGTAAATATTTAATTAAAGGTTATGAAACAAAGTAATAAAAATGCCCTTGTTTATAAGTTGCTACCTGCTTGATGAACTATCAAGTTACTTATTCATAACAAACAATCTTGGTTAATGAGCGTTGTTATTGTCTTGTGTAACTAGCATAGATACTTGTATACATTTAATGATAACGTTGAACGCATTCTAGACTAAATTGTATTGTTACGCACGATGCTGACTTCATTTACATTTATTACACATGCGGGACAGAATACCCCGAAAAATGATTTAATATGACAAGTAACGCGAAAAACAAATAGCGAGTTATCTAAATAGCACTAAACACAGCACGACAAGAATTATGCTTCGAAAATCAACTTATTTACATACTTTGTCGAATCGAATACTTTGTTACTCGCTACAATGACGTAAGGCTAAACCTTCGCTCGAAACTGCACGTAATGCAACAGGAAATTGAGGAAATGGAATAAAGACTTCTTGAGCAAACAGTGTAGGTAGTGGAAAAATAAGAAACCACTGAATCACTGGCCACAACAAAGAATCTAAATACGCAACTCACGCAACCAGAATCGCGTCTTGTAACGCCAAATACACAGTATTGCTACATGAAGGTCGAAAATGAACAAAAACGGGACGCAATGCAAAATTATAACAGAATACTCTTGACGTACCTTTGGTTTGTAGAACCATTTTCTGAGAGACTCCATTGGACCAGATTTGTATAGCAGCCTCATATGAACAGATCACAGCACGAACACACACATCATAAAACTAGTATAGCACCAAAAATCACCATCCAGATCGAAGCACAAAAGAAATTTCGCCAATATTTACGTCAAATAACACAAAAGGCGGACATATTTCACGAGTCGCGTTCACGTTTGAGAATGATGATCGGTGAATGTAAACGACCGTGTCGACTTGTCCTGTTGACTGTAGTCTTTCATTCACCATTCACTGCTAAGTTCACTCGAATGAAATATTCGGATACTTGTATCATATGATATATCTTTAAAGGATTTTGTTATTATTAAAAATCATTAACTAATTAATCATTAACAACATATTTACAAATTTGTTATTTTGATAAAAAAAATAATAATATACATATTTTTTTTGTTTTCACAATATGTTTTTGGTGGATACTAGATGGCTGTACTATAAAAGAAATCGTGTACAAGATTCAATAATTAAAACTCAGATAGAAACTGACAGGCAATAATTTAATGAGCAAGACCGCAATCATAGATAGAGGTGTAAAAGTAACGAGAAAAAGCAAACCCGTATGTATTCGTTACTATAAAAATGAGTACTCGTTACTTTCGTATCGTTACGTTACTCGTTACTTTTTGATACCTCAGAGGTTCAGTATGATAACCCAACGAAACGAATCGTATCGTTCATTTGGTACGAGTGTATCAGTGTAGTGTAGAACTGGAAATGATGAACTATTGAGTAAATACCTAGAATATTATAATAGGTAGTATTAAAGGAATCTCTAATTTATAATGAAATACCAACACTAAGTCAAAGTTATTTATTGTATTGACATTTAAACAAATAAATATTTTATTTTGAACCTGAAATTAGACATTATTAAATAAAAACATATTTTAAACAACATAAATAGTTTGTTCTAATGAAATTAGTCATATTAAAAAAAAAAAAATTCACATAATACTAATATAAATCGAGGAACGAAATCGTGCGAGTAACGAAATTCATTCAGTAGTAACGTTTCGTTACTCGGTACCAGAGAGCGCACCCGTTACTTAGTACCGAATACATACGGTTTGCTACGTCTAATCATAGAAGAACCTGAAGAACATGCTATAGTCATTCCTCTGAGACCGCAATATTCTTGCGATGTAGATTATTGTAGATACTTTACAAATATGATAATCCTACATCATAGATTAGTAAAGATTACTCACTCCTAACAAGAAAATGTACCCAGTTTTGAGAATTGTAATATTTGCGGAAGTAAGTTTTGCCACGTCTCCGTGCTAAAATGTCCCTAAAATATTTGAAATAACTATTTATTTATTATGTAAATTACGCAGTATTAGTTATTCATTCGTAAATTTTCTCTAAAAATGTTTTATTTGTCAAGAATTAAAAAAAAGAACTTACTAATAAGCCAAGTAGGTACCTAGTATCTTTACTAATCTATGTCCTACATACAAAGGTACATTTAAAAATGTTTCTTATTATTGTTATTTTAATTACAATTGTTCTTTGTAGTTAGTTACTGACATAAAAAATCTACTTATTTTTACTTATCCCACATTAACTTCATATTTCCATTCTAAGACTTGTTGAGATCCGTATTTCTGGAAAATATTAGATATTAAATACTTAAATACCTCTACCAGAGAAACAGATAGTTACAACTACCTTTTTTTTATAATATAAGAGTAGCAGACGAGCATGCAGTCCACCTGATGGTAAGTGGCTACTGCCGCCCATGGACATCTGTAATCAACCCCAGATAGGATTAGATATTCCCACCTGAGGTCGGCCACAGATGCGCCGCTACCCCTGAGGACTAAGCTGGAACGCCTCGGAAAAGTCTGTCTCCCTTACCACACCCTTCAAACCGGAACACAGCAGCGCCTAACACTGCTGTTATTAGGTAGAAATAGGTGTGGCGGTGGTGCCGCCGGAGTCGAACCACAAAGGGTTCTACCATCTTCAAACCTACTTAATTTTGACTTAATTATAAAGAACAGAAAATCTATTTTTAAATACATATTTAAATTATAGAAAATAATACATTGTAGATCTCGAACCATTATTTACGAAAATAAACGAGTGGATGGGACTACAAAGAAATTGGAAATAATAGAGACCTTTGTTCCGTCCGTATTACATTACACGAAACTACAAAACGAATTATTTGATACCCTTGTAGCCTACAAGAACAAACCAAACTGAACAAATTCGTTAACTTTTTTATCTCGTAGAAAGTACTTACCTTCTACGTTGTATGGAGAAATCGGTCAATAGTAAAACATTTTTGCTGGATATTTCGTTTAATGTGTAACATGGGGTTAAGAATCATTATTTATTATTTTTATATATTAAATATAGTGTAGTTTTATAGTAATATATTTAAGTGAGCACTGTCCGTATACACTACAGAGGATACCCACAACTAAAACCAAGCAAACCAATAAGATGTTTCATCCATGAAGGCAAAATTGGTACTTCTGGATTAGCATCTTGGATAAGTTACTAGGTATAACCCTCCGTGGTTCCACAGTAGTGATACCACCACCCACCGCACGATCTGCATTATATTATCAATAGTATTAATAACACATCAGACGCACACTCTGCAAGCACGTCTGTGTAAATGAACTAATTCGCTAATTTCGTTCTTTTACCAGATTTTTTTATAATATAGGATTAGCAGACGAACATGCAGTCCTTCTGATGGTAAGTGGCTACTGCCGCCCATGGACATCTGTAATCAAGCCCAGATAGGATTAGATATTCCTACCTGGGGTCGGCCACAGATGCGCCGCTATCCCTGAGGACTAAGCTGGAACGGAAGAGTATGTCTCCCTTACTACACCCTTAAAAGCAGAACACAGCAGCGTTTAACACTACTGTTATGAGGCAGAAATAGGTGTGGCGGTGGTGCCGCCGGAGTCGAACCACATAGGGTGGTTTAATCGTCTATATCTTCGAAGGAAAGAGTTGTAGTGGTGTTTTTGTATAGTAAGTATGTACATTGTACATATAATTATTACCTACTTATATACCTAAAATTATATTGGAAAAATTAATTAATCTTACTTAAATTAATTTAAATAAAATAATCGCTTGCCTATGAATAAAACTTAATCTATAAGAACAAACGGTTGTTCGAGCTACGGTTAAAATAATACTTGCTTTTTTATGCAAATTCATAAGGAAAATGATACGATAACTAAATTGAAAAAGGTTTTAGATTAAAGAATTCTCTTAAATTCAAAGATCTATTTCACTTTTAGGAATTCTAAAGGGGTTTATGAGTTTATAAAGTGACACAACTATTCATTATTAAGTGGTGATGCAAACATCTTGGTATTGGGTAAATAGTAGGTATAGTCCGCGTCAAACTGTTAGTCCGGTCTGAATATAGAAATGAATCGCGTCGCCATAGCAAATTGTATGACTATACCTGCTCGCAACAAGCTTCAAAGCGGACTAGCACTTTGGCGCGGAGGATACCTACCTGAAGACGTTAAACGCTGCTTGTATTTGTGGGTCGCTAGTGCTTCCCGAGTCGAATCACAAAAGTTTCTACCACCGCCCTAAAGCAGAACTCTAATTCTATCTGGGTTTGATAACATATATTTATCCATGGGCGGCAATAGGTAGGTACCTATTGCCGCCCATGCCCATTGCCCATTTACTGTAGGTATAGTGCGTACTTGCCAGTAGACAACATGTTCTATGGTATTTCTGTTTCATAAAAAAATGTCCATGACGCAAACATACGTGTTATATGCTACGAGCTTCGTAGCATGTGCAATGTGCATTATGCGTGTATGTGTCAGTATGCGTACACATACACGTGTCTTTGATGCTCTCATCCTTACCTCGGAGATTAAGATAGCATCTCGTCTGCACGTAATGCTCTTGTTCTAAATAGATTCCGAGTAAGTGCCCATATTTTTATATTATAAAATTTAATAAACGCTCTTTATATTTTTTCATAAAAAAGCAGTGATAGCCGAGTGGTTAAGAAACTCGGCCTCTTGATCGAGAAGTCCGAGGTTCGTGCTTGGGGCACGCACCTCTGATTTTTCAAAGTATGTGCGTATTATAAATTAATTGTCAATTGCTTAACACGGTGAAGGAAAACATCGTGAGGAAACCTGCGTACCTGATAAATCTTAAAACAAAAGGTATATCTACGAGTACCAATTATAAATTAATAAACGCCTTCCACACTCACAGCCCCACGCTAGGATTTCCTGTGTCGTGGGTGCCATGGACACACACTTAGACAAATACACAAACACCCAGACCCAGAAACAGAAATCTAAATTCATCGTTTAGATATCTGTCTGGCCGGGGATCGAACCCGGGATCCTCTGCGCGTCAGACCGGTATGGTGACCGCCCCGCCACGCGGGTCGGTTCGCACTTGGCCAGCGCGGTGGACTATGGCTTAATACTCATTCTGACAGGAGACCCGTGCCCAGCAGTAGGAATGTAATTCCCAGCAGTGGGTTGTTAATAATGATGAAATCGTATATTTAGGTCGTTGTCGTTATATTTTTGCCCCAGCCCCACTGCTGGGCACGTGCCACCTGAGTGAGAGAGGTTTTAAGGCAAAGTCCTCCACATTGGCCAAGTGCGAACTGATAGACTTCACTAAATAACCTTAAGAACTCTTTAGGAACGCTCAGGCGCGCATGTTTTCTCACATTGGTTGTCGTAATATATCTAAGCAAGTAATAATTAATTTTAATATGTAGGTACATAACTTTGTAAAATCAGAGGTGCGTTCCTGGGATTAAAACCTTGAAAATGGCCAAGTTTCTTAATCATTAGACTACCACTGCTTTTAGCTATTTAAGTATGTACCTATTAACTAGTTAAAGATTGAGTGCTTGTAAACTTAATTTTCTGTGTCCTCCACGTGCTACAAGTGATAAGGATTTTAATGAAATTTGCGAACATTTCGAAGTATCGTAATGTTATAATTACCACGTCTTGCCACCCACTACTCATTAATTATAACCACCATAGACTTTCAATACAGGCTTGATTAGAAGCCTCGATAGATCAAATGATATCAACGGAACATTATGTCGTCTAATTATACGGATGTAGTTTAAATGGAATAAACTTTTCACTTAATATTTCTTGAGGCTTTTTAACTTTCACCTAATATAGCTTGAAAAATGAGAGGAAAGAGGTCGCCCACAGATGTACCGCTACCCCTGAGGACTAAACTGGAACCACACCATTAAAACCCAAACACAGCAGCGCTGCTAACAATGCTCCCCGGGGTCGCTTACTGGATGCTTCGAGCTCCCACTCTTGCCGCCAGCATCCCCGAAAGCCTACGACAGGCAGGGGATATCGTTGAAGTAGTGATAGCCTAGTGGTTAAGAAACGCGGCCTCTCGATCGAGAGGTCCGAGGTTCAAATCCCAGGCACGCACCTCTGATTTTCAAATTTATGTGCGTATTAGAAATTAATTATCACTTGCTTAAAACGGTGAAGGAAAACATCGTGAGGAAACCTGCATACCTGAGAGATAAATATCTTAGAGGTATGTGAAGTCTACCAATACGCACTTGGCCAGCGCGGTAGACTATGGCCTAATCCTTCTCATTCAGAGAGGAGACCCGTGCCCAGCAGTGGGACAGTAATGAGTTGATGAAGTAATAAAAAATGGTCCAATACTAACTATAGACACACAAACACTCCAAACTAAGATATAAATCCTAAACCATCATTTACGTAGATCTTTCCCCATCCGAGTATCGAACCCGGCACCTTCTTAATAGCAAAAAGGTATAATGATTATTCGCCTAGGTGGGTCATTAATAGTCATCTATCAATAACACCGTTATTTTTATTGTACTGACATATCTAGTACAAAGCTTTTAGATCTTTGTTCCCATAATTATTTCATTGCTTTGTAATTACCTACAATTTCAGTACTTTAGCTTTGATTATTAACACATAATGATCTGAGGTCCAATTACTTGACTATAACACTAAATCAACAAAACGTGTTTATTTACTGGTATACCAACTTTATTGTTCATGTTATGTACTTTTCTTATACAGAAGCAGTAAAGGGGCATTATAGTAATTGTAACTGCCACTTCCGGCTCTTTCAAATTTCAAATCTCTAATGAACCCTACATGGAATTGGTCTTATCTGAGATCGGCGTCAGATGTGTAGCTACTCCGGAGGACTAAGTTGGAACGCCTCGGTTAAGTATGTTTCTCTTTAGCCTAAGACACACGGTTATTAGGCAGAAATAGGGGTGACATTGGTGTCTTCCGAGTCTAACATCGAAGGGTTTCAGAAGGCCTACTAGTTTAGTTCTTAGGTAGGACCTTTTTTTATAATATAGGAGTAGCAGACGATCATGCAGTCCACCTGATGGTAAGTGGCTACTGCCGCCCATGGACATCTGTAATCAACCCCAGATAGGATTAGATATTCCTACCTGAGGTCGGCCACAGATGCGCTGCTACCCCTGAGGACTAAGCTGGAACGCCTCGGAAAAGTATGTCTCCCTTACCACATCCTTCAAAACGGAACACAGTAGCGCCTTACACTGCTGTTATTAGGCAAAAATAGGTGTGGCGGTGGTGCCGCCGGAGTCGAACCACAAAGGGTTCTGCCACCTGGAAAATACCTTAATCATATTTACGGTTAGATAGAGATATCCATAGGTGACTTATTAGGTGAACTTCAAGTGCTAAGTACTTCAAAAATGAAAATAAATATCTATTGGCTAATATCGAGATTCAAGATTGCGTTTGCATTTTACATACTCGTATATGTATTTGTGTAAAAGTTTTTGTTTTGCTAATTGCTTCGAAAGTGCAATTTAGGAATAAGGCTTCAATAATATCGTTTGCTGATGCTGGAAATTAATTGACAAATTTAGAAATGCATTGAGGAAACTTTCATTTTACTTCCTTAGATGTTAGGACTATTTACTTTAACTTTCTTTCAAATTGTTTACTTTACAAAGTTTGAAATAGAATGATTACGATATAAATAGAATTAGCGTATTTTTGATTTATTAGGTATACAAATGGTAACGAACAAACCAGCTATTTCAGTGTAGAAGTATCAACTAGTAGGCAGTCAGTGGTGTAATTATAGGATGGCAGGACTGGCTAAATGCCATGGACCCCCGATCTCATGGGGGCCCCGACCTGAGAGGCTGCGAGCTCAATAGTCACCATAAAAAATTCTCAAATTTGTATAAATCAGCGAAAACTAAATGATTTTCTTGAAATACCTATAGTATATAGTGTATAGTAGTAGTAGTAGTGTGTGTAGTAGTGTATAGTAGTGTAGTGTAGTGTAGTGTGTGTAGTGTGTAGTGTGTGTGTAGTGTACCTATAGTGTAGTATAGTGTAGATACCCATAGTGAATGAAAAATGGTCGCCAGGAACAAAAATAACTATAGTACGTATTCTCCTCCTCCTCCAAGCGCGTTGCCCGGATCGGGCTCTGCCCTGGGAGAGCGTTCGCTTCTCCCACAACATCTGATGATTACGACGGTATTCGACCACACATACCTACCGCTGTCCTTCCCGGGGTCGCATACTGGACGGTTCGAGCTCCCACTCTTGCCGTCCGCAACCCCGGAAGCCCCCTTTTAGTCGCCTCTTACGACAGGCAGGGTATACCGTAGCCCTATTCTAGTCTCGGAACTACAGGGACAAAAATGTGGTCAAGATTGTGCCCTTAACCACATATGTGTTACATCCTTATCAAGGGGAGTGCCGTCTCTCCTTTCAATAGACACTAGGCTATATACCTACCTGGCTACCCTTTGTGTTTCGACTTTTTTTTTATAATATAAGAGTAGCAAACGAGCATGCAGTCCACCTGATGGTAAGTGGCGACTGCCGCCCATGGACATCTGTAATCAACCCCAGATAGGATTAGATATTCCTACCTGAGGTCGGCCACAGATGCGCCGCCTCCCCCGTGAGGACTAAGCTGGAACGTCTCGGAAAAGTCTGTCTCCCTTACCACACCCTTCTAAACGGAACACAGCAGCGCCTAACACTGCTGTTATTAGGTAGAAATAGGTGTAGCACTATTGCGGCACCATCACTATTTCTTCCTTATAACAGCAGTGTTAAGTGCTGCTGTGCTAACTATCAAATGGAGTGCATGTTCTTACCACCTCCATTAAAAAAGTAACAATTTTCTTGGTTACTGCGCTAAACTATGGCATTAGACCCTGATACGAGTAGCAGACCCGCCAAACAATAACAATATTTTCTTTCGCTATTAAACTTAGTCATAATTACTTTCGGATATTTTTTATATATTACGAGTATGTAATACAAATAGAAATAATAAGAGGTTACAGGACAGTCACGTAAAATGCGCTAACTAAGCAAGATGCGTAAACCCTCGTTAATGCATTTTTAATTATCAGCCATTCATTTAAATAAAACCAAGGTTGGTATGTTGAGTCATAATATAAGTGATATTATTGTCAATGTTACATTGACTTGTTCAGCGCTGTTCCTTTGAAGGAACTACAAAGACCTTTTTATCTTTTAGTGCAAAGATTAGTAAAGATTACTCACTCATAATAAGATAATGTAACCAGTTTTGACAGTTGAAACTGTCACTGTCATCTATTTGCGTGTTTGAAAAATATTTAAAAAATGTAGTTTTTAGATCATTTACGTATGAAACAATATTTCTCCGAACTTTTTCTTCGATTTCGTGTTTTTACACCACTTAACTGCGCATGTCGGCGTAAATTACACCATGACAGCCATGACAAAACTGTCAGCCGTTTAAGCCATTTAATGGCTTCCGTCAATTACAAGGCGGTGAGATATCAAATCGATCGATATTGCACGACTCATGATGGGAACATCGGAGAGTGCTTTACGATCGAAAAATTTTTTTCGCTTCATTTTGGCGGCTATTTTTATTATTATAGCCTTGATATTTCACGGAATCAAGATATTTTGCATACTATTGTCGAGATAATTTAATGGAGATTAATTCCATACTTTTTAAAAATTGATTTACTGCAATAGAATTGGAAAAAAACACCAAAATAGGTCAAAAAAAATTCCTGTCCGTCATGTGTGAAACCTGAAAACACTGTAACTTGAGAAAAAATCCATCATTTGAGTTATTTTTTTTTTTTAAATTCTAATCGACGATTGTAGGTCACTGAATGCGAATGATTAATTAATTCAGTGTCGTTTAATTGCAATTAATAAAAAACGAAAACTACAAGACTGTATATATCTATAGATATTATGTACATTTATTCCACCAGGGGCGCTTGTGCAGTACCTTCTTCCTACTACACCTGTTTTTTTGGCAATTAATTTTGAACGACTTAAGTTTTTTTTTTTTTTAATTTCATAATTAAATGAGCATTATGAGTCGTGCACTTTTGGATTTTCCAAACTTTTTTATCGATTATACTTATCTAATGTTTTAGTGTAAGAAAATTATAGCCTATATTACTCCCACAATTTAGAGGAATTTAACACCTCATATGTTAAAACCCGTCAAGACGTGAGAGCTGAAGGGTATGCTAAAAATGTAACATACGTTCCCATACAAAACTGAGACGACATACACTGCACAGTCAAGTCAAAATGGGCAAGTGCGTCGTAATGTACTCGTACGTCGGATCAGTTAAAACAGAGGACAGGATACATATTCCTTTTACATATATTAATATAAGTTGTAAACTCGAAAGTACGACTTAAAGTTTATAAAATATATATATATTTACCTTAATACAGTACATTTACATTTTACGGAATTATCATGGAACTATCTTTATTATTGAACTAATATTATTGACTTAACATTGTATTCAATTGAACTTATCGAAAAAGAAAATGTATTTTCCTATTCATTCTAATTTATTTACATTAATTTTAACAGGTATCATTAAATACTTACTTTTAATTACCTAATTGGTTTCATTTAATAAAACAAAATCAAAACAGTTTAATAAACATTTCAATCATAAAATTTATCGGAAGAGACAATAATTTAATTGAATGTAACATTCCGATTAATAATATTACAATAATACAACAAATTATTTAATCCATATTCATATTCGAATGAAAGATTATTACTAGCTTTACATCTAATGAAAATTCGATCATTGAATACAATTATAAATTAAATTCGGTTTAACCTATAGTTACACTGAAGGGGTGAGAAATTTCCACCCCCGGTCCGTTCTATAATGGTGTCATGAAATATCAAATGAGGTATAAAAATGAAAATGCACATTAAAATAATGTCAATTTTATGTGGATCTAGAGTTACATTGTTGTCTAATCAATTAAGAATTATGAATTAGTTTAAAGATTGAATTGGTTTAGAGATTTATTAACTAATTACATAGATATTTTTAATTAATTATATAAAATTTTGAACTATAATTTCTTACACTTCGTCGCCGTCTTCTCATTACTGTCCCACTGCTGGGCACGGGTCTCCCCTCAAAACGAATAGTGTTTATGCCATAAGCCGCGGTGGTCAGATTCACATACCTTTGAGAACTTTTTTAGTGTACCTGTAGTGTATGTGAGTAGTGTGAAGGGTCTGTCGTCTCATGCGTATACGCCGCACACTCTGGCATAGAGAGGGAGCGGGGCATACCCCCTCTCCCTCGCACATTTATTCATTCTGCCCGGAGCTGCCAGACAGGACGGACGCGCGCGTGCGGGGTATACAGCAGTGAGCCGATACGTCGATAATACCCGAAACCTACAAACAGTACATTTGGCGACGAGTCTGTAAGTACTGTTTACAATTTATTAATGGAAAATCAATAATATATAATATTAAAAAAAAAAATAAAAAAAAAAAAGGGAAAGAATAGATAAACAAATAATAAGTGAATATATTGCATAGTTTCTAGAAATATCATATGAAATTAAGAATACTTTTACGTAATGTAGGCCAGTATCCAGTATGCATGTTATGTTAATGTGTGTAGGGGAATGTTGTAATTGTTATCACGTCAGATACTTTCCATCAAGAATATAATATTCACAGTCGTAGTCCTAAGTAGTTTAACTATTAATGTCAGCATGTACCCACATTATATTTCGTATCATTGGGTGATAAATATGTATAGGTACGTACGCATTGGATTACATACTGAACGTTTAATCTTATTCTTAAACTTAAACCTTTCATTCGTTTAATCAATATAGACTTATTTTCAACTCATACTTTTGAAAATAGTTAAAGACCGATTTAAGTTTAACTTACCTTTATACTTGAACAATAAATTTATGATATTAAGATATTAATAATTCTTAATCTGACACTTTAGTTGGCCGCCACCCACTGATAAACATAAATTCGAAGTTTATTTCCTATAATTCAATGGAATGTATTGAATAATAGACATAACATTCTTAAATATATTAGACATAATATTCTTAACGTAAACGTATAATAGCAGTGTTATTTAAATTGAGTAACATGATCGAATATGTGATATTAACTACAATTATGTTTACATATACAATTAAATTCATTATATAACAGTAATGTATGCAAATAGAATACAAACACGAAGTGGACGTTAGGAGTATTTTGGAATTACGTATGTAATAATAAACAGATAAATGAATAAGTTTGTATAAAACTTTGTGCAATAAAGTGTCCAATTTATAATTTAAAATAAATTAAGAAGAAGAATAATAATTAATCGTCACATTATTTCAAAAGTGAAATTTAACAAAGATCGTCGTAAATAAGTTTATATATGATAGTTTATAGTAGTAGGTACACCTATTGGACATACAAAAGCTGTAACAAAATAATGGACGATGGAAGAATGTCAAGGAACGGATGATGACCGTTCCGTGATTAAGTGTATTTATGATGATGGATGATGGAAGTAAACCATGGAATGGATGATGACCATTTCGTGATAAATATATTATGGATGATTGATGATGGAAGTAAGTCATAGAACGGATGATGCCCGTTTCTTGACTAGACGCATTTTGTATATTTACAGGTAAACATGGCAAACCTCACCCTTGAAAAATTTGAATGTGAAGGAGATGTAGCATCAGTATGCGTGAGATGGGAACGGTGGAAGAGAAGCTTAGATATTTATTTAGAAGCCGCAGATGTTACTACACCATCGCAGAAGCGAGCGAATCTTTTACATTGGGGAGGCTCAGAACTTCAAGAGATATTTTATAATATTCCTGATCTGGACATAACAAACACTTCAGAAGCGGAGGCAGATGTATTTAAAACGGCAATCAAGAAATTAGATGAATATTTTGCACCAAAACAAAGTAAAAGATTTGAAAGGCATGTATTTAGACAAATGAAACAGGAAGAAAATGAGAAATTTGAAAAATTTATTGTACGGTTACGACAACAAGCGGCTAAATGCCAATTCCCAGATGTAGATGACCAGCTTCTCGACCAAGTCACTGAAAGGTGCAGCTCAGATGAGTTACGGAAAAAAATCCTTAGAACGGGAGATAAAATGACGCTTGAAGACGTAATAGTTGAAGCAAATGCATTGGAAGTAATAAGCAGACAATTAGAAGATTTTAGTCAGAAACAAAAACATAATCAAGACATAAACAAAATAGAAGATAAAATGAAAACCAGAATTTCGAGAGGGAAAAAAGAATGCTTTAGATGCGGCAGTTGGAATCACTTAGCATTCGATGAGAAATGTCCAGCAAGGGGAAAGACGTGTGTCAAGTGTGGAAGAATAGGGCATTTTAAATTACAATGTAGGACGAATCCTATGAAGAAGAAGTTAGAAGAGGATACATTGCAGAAATATAATAAAGATACACCGAGGTTTAAAAAACCGAGGAAAGATGCATGCAATATAGAACAAAAGAGCACAAATTTAGATGGGGAAATTGATTACGTCTTTAATTTGAATGATGATGATACTGTAAAATGCCAAATAGGTGGGGTGGAGATTAATATGCTGATTGACTCGGGTTGTAAATATAATTTAATTACCAGCAAATCATGGATTGCTATGAAAAGTAATAAGATAAAGGTTACACAACAGATACGGAAACCTAATAAAACATTTTACGCTTATGGAAGTGATTCTCCTTTAAAATTGTTAGGTGCTTTCACATCGACAATAAAACTTGCAGGGAAAACACAAAATGCAGTTTTCTATGTGGTTGAAAATGGAACTCGTAACTTATTGGGAAAAACAACGGCTATGGATCTAGGAGTTTTAAAAATTGGTGTACAAGTAAATCAAATGGAAACTGAAGTCTTCCCGAAATTTAAAAATATTTTAATACAGATTCCGATAGATGATAAAATTAAACCTATTGCACAGCCGTACAGACGTATACCAATCCCTTTAGAAGAGAAAGTTAATGCTAAAATAAAGGAACTTCTACAAAAAGATATTATTGAGAAGGTAGACGGACCTTCGGATTGGATCTCGCCTATAGTCCCTATCTTGAAAGAGAACGGAGATATTCGGCTTTGTATAGACATGCGGCGGGCCAATTCAGCAATAAAACGAGAAAACCATCCTCTACCTACGATGGATCAATTGTTACCCAGGATTAGAAATGCAGTAGTTTTCAGTAAGTTGGATATTCGGGACGCTTTCCATCAACTAGAACTGCACCCGAATTCGAGATCTATAACTACTTTCATATCAGCCAAGGGACTGTATCGATATAAAAGAATGATGTTTGGTATTACCTGCGCTCCGGAAGTCTTTCAAAAAACACTCGAACGAATTCTATTACACTGTGATGGAGTGATTAATTTCATAGACGATATCCTGGTGTTCGGAAAAGACCAAACAGAACATGATGCTCGACTAAAAAAGGTCCTAGAAGTCTTGAAAGTAAATAATGTCGCACTAAAAGAAGAAAAATGTATTTTTAATACGAATGAAGTAGAATTCTTAGGCCACAAGCTTTCTAATCTAGGAATAAGACCTTTAGAGAAATATCTGAGCACCATTCGAAATTTTAGGGCTCCCACAACGGTTTCTGAATTGCAAAGCTTTATGGGACTGATTAATTACGTGGGGAAATGGATCCCTAACTTAGCTACGAAAACAGAACCGCTCAAAGAATTGCTTCGTCGTAAGTTGGGCAGAAACGCAGATATATGCGAGTTGTGGGGGAAGAGTCAGCAAGCAGCTTTTAACTCTTTAAAAGTTGATCTTGGTGAGATATCTAATTTGGGTTATTATAACGTAAATGACAGAACAATAGTATTTGCCGATGCAAGCCCTGTAGCGTTGGGTGCTGTTTTAGTGCAGGAAAATGCGTCGGGACCACGAGTGATAGCTTTTGGTAACAAAACTCTCACAAATTGTGAACGCCGCTACTGCCAGACTGAAAAAGAGGCGTTAGCTCTTGTATGGGCAGTAGAGCACTTTCATATGTTCTTGTATGGGAAACAATTCGATTTAGTAACGGATCATAAGCCCTTAGAGGTAATATTTAGCCCTAAATCGAAGCCGTGTGCGAGGGTAGAAAGGTGGATGCTTCGCTTACAGTCTTACCAATATAAAGTTATTTACCGCCCTGGAAAGAATAATATTGCCGACCCCCTTTCCCGATTATGTATACTTACTCCAGAGAGTAGTATTGCAAAGGTTGACTATGTTCAAAACGTAATTGAGTATTCGAGGCCAATAGCGGTATCGTTAACGGATATAGAACGCTATTCAAACGAAGATCTGGATATACAAAAAGTCAAGGAAGGGATTAAGGAACGTAAGTGGGATGAGTCGATCAAAAGTTTCAAATTGATTGAAAATGAACTTTGCTTCCATGAAGGAATTCTGCTAAGGGGTACTAAAATTGTCATACCCAAAGCATTGCGGAATCGAATATTATCAGCGGCACATGAGGGACATCCCGGTATTGTGGCCATGAAGGCGCGACTCAGGACGAAGGTTTGGTGGCCCAAATATGATCGAGATGCAGAAAGGATTGTAAAATCGTGTAAAGGATGTACACTTGTATCAGCACCTAACCCTCCCCAACCCTTAAAAAGGAGAGAATTACCGTCACATCCGTGGGTGGATATTGCAATCGATCTATTGGGTCCCCTGCCAACGAACGACTATCTGTTAGTAGTAGTAGATTATTATTCAAGATATCAAGAAATAAAAGTTTGTCGGGATGTGTCTAGTAAAGAGATGATAAAATTATTAAGAGAAATTTTTAGCAGATTAGGTTATCCTGTTTCATTAATGACAGATAACGGAAAGCAATTTGTTAGCCAAGACTTTAAGTCGTTTTGCGAAGAAAGTAACATAAAACTTTATCATTCTATTCCCTACTGGCCTCAGCAGAACGGAGAGGTGGAACGTCAAAATCGAAGTATACTTAAAAGACTTCGAATTTGTCAAGCTGAAAAGAAAATGCATTGGAAGGAAGCTCTAATTGACTATTTAACAATGTATAATAACACTCCTCATACCGTTACAGGTAAAACACCAGCAGAATTGTTTTTTAATAGGAAAATTAGAGATAAATTACCTATGATCGAGGACGTATCTGACAGAACCGATGACATGGATATTAGAGATAAGGATAGGGAACAGAAAGAAAAAGGAAGAAAATACGCAGATACTAAAAGAAAAGCACAGGATAATGACCTAGGTTTAGGCCAAAAAGTTTATATTAAAGATTTGAATAGGAAGAATAAACTGAGTACCAATTTTGAACCTACTGAATACGTGGTAAGATCACGAACAGGTGGTGATGTGGAAGTAGAAAACGAAACAGGAGAACGATTGAGACGAAATATTGTACACTTGAAAAAGGTAGAGGGAGAGTGGAAGGTTGTAGATGAAGAAGAGGCGGAAGTAACGACAAGAGAGGAAGAGGAGTAGAGGAAATCATATGAAATCAAGGTAAAAATAAAAGAAGAAAAGACGTAATAGTAGAGGACTAAATGAGACTAAATGAAAAGAGGTAAAGGAATAAAGGTGGAAGTAGTAAAGTAGTAATTTTAAAATAAGTGAAGGAAGTTAAAAGAAAGGACGAGCTGAAGCTTGTAAAATAATAGAGGTAAACGGTATAAACAAGTAATTCTAAAAATAATTAATGGAAGCTTGATGATGCTGACGACATGTAAAATTTAGTAATTTAGGAAGTGAAGGAAGCGAAGTTAAAATATATGTATTAGGAATTTGTTAAATTCGGTTCTTTGTGTTAAATCGATTATTGGATGATTACGACGATTCATGAAGTTATTAAAATTAGTTAATGCTATGAGTTTGGTAATAGATCGATTTATTGATTGGGAAATTACCTGATGATATTTGAAATTAGGAAGATATGTTGAAGCGATTGATTGTTGACGTTACAGTAGAATTGTTTACACAATAAAAGTTTATATTCATTTAAATTAAAATTTTATTCTTTCTTCATTAAAATAAGGAAGAGATGTAGTGTATGTGAGTAGTGTGAAGGGTCTGTCGTCTCATGCGTATACGCCGCACACTCTGGCATAGAGAGGGAGCGGGGCATACCCCCTCTCCCTCGCACATTTATTCATTCTGCCCGGAGCTGCCAGACAGGACGGACGCGCGCGTGCGGGGTATACAGCAGTGAGCCGATACGTCGATAATACCCGAAACCTACAAACAGTACAGTACCTACACTAAAAAAGTTCTCAAAGGCCTCAAATCGTGACGAGACCTCTCGTCACGATTGAGAGACCTAGTTTCTAACCACTACTCTTCCACTGCTTCCCAATAGGCTACTAGGCACACATCATAATAGTTAAACTTTTTGATATCGGATTACCGAAATTCAAATCTGGCACCTTCGTTTTATTTTTTTGCTAACCCCTAAGTCTAAGTTTCGGTGAGTCTTACTTAGTGCTTATATTTAGTAATACTAATAACTTTACGTGGGCGTTGAAAATAAGAAATCCGCACCAATTTAATAGTTCTGCGCACATTGTGGTGCGCCCGGACGGGTATAAAAGGAGTAAGTTAACTTGACAGAGCATAGTCAAGTGTCTGCAGAAGGAACAGACGGTCAAGTATAGTGTTGAGGAAGTCCAGTTATCACCATAAGATTAGGTAAGTGCGACTTATTGACCTAAATTTAAATTTAAGGTGGTAGAACCTTTTGTGGTTCGACTCCGGCGGCACCACCGCCACACCCATATCTGCCGCACAACAGCAGTGTTAAGCGCTGCTGTGTTCTGGTTTGAAGGGTGTGGTAAGGGAGACATATCTTTCCGAGGCGTTCCAGCTTAGTCCTTAGAGGTAGTGGCGCATTTTTGGCCGACCTCAGGTAGGAATATCTAATCCTATATGGGGTTGTTACAGATGTCCATGGGCGGTAGTAGCCACTTACCATCAGGTGGACTGCATGCTCGCCTGCTACTCCTATATTATAAAAAAATGAATATTTTTAACCGACTGCGGAGAGTAATGTTTTCCGAGTGATACTAGTAGGTATTAGTCGTTCTTTGGCACGCCTTGCAGCCAAAATAGTTTGACGAATTTTAACATGTGTAGTGTCGTTGGATTCGTATAAATTCTGGTAGGGACATAGGCTTATTTAAGCAGTTTTTATGATAAATATGTAGTTTAACTGAAATGAAAATTATCTTTATTTGCTGCAATGTGGTTACAATTTGGTGTTGGTTACAGATCATAATGATCAGAATTTCATGTTTGCGTTCGTGGCTTACAAACTGAGTCAATTAAAATTAATTACAATTAAAATTAAACTAGTTTTATAGATTTTATTTTATTAGTGACTGCTAAATTGAAATAATCTTTATCGATGATAACGAAAGTGTACTCAATTCCTGACTATTCATCGCAAAGCCTAAGTAAATGCTAGAAGAATGAAATTTGGACAACGGATTCATTTTATGATGTAGGCAAATCACGGGTAATAACTAGTGTATAATAAAAGAGATAGACGAAATTATGGGAAATTTGGTGATGATCATCACACCTATTTCTTCCTTATAACAGGAGTATTAGGCAACGTGAAGCATATGGAAGCAGACAAACGGCGTATTTTAACTTAGTCTTCAGAGTAAGCAACAAATCTGCGGCCGATCTCATGTAGCAAATCTATTACTATCAGGTTTATTTGCTGCTTCCCTTCAAATAGAACGTATGTATGTTGCAATATACCAGTTGTATTTATTACGTGAAGACTTAAATTACTCGTATTATGCGTTTGATTTTTTCGGATTATGTTTTAATATTGCGGCAACGTAGTCGAAAGTATTCCAGAATTATTATCTTTATAATTGTGTATCTTTACATGTGGCACAATAGGTCCTCTATAAATTCTTCATCTTCTTAAATGTAGCCGGGTTCGATTCCGACTGAAAGTAATTGAATAATCTTAGGTCTGTTATGGGTCTAAAGCATTTGGACTTTGATATATTGTTATGTGTGTCTATAACTTTTGTGATACCTACGTAAATTTTAGAATAAGAGACTAACAATAAAATATTCTCAATATTTATTACATGACTTTCAAAATTTCAATTATTGCATAATACACCCATACAAAAATTCTTTACTATGTGAGTGTATTAAACACACAAACACGAATACGTAGACCCTAACAATAAACTTAAATTTCTTATTTAGATGTCTACCGGACCGGAGATCGATTCCGAAACTTTCTGCGAGGTAGATTATCAAATGTCTATCTTTGCTAGGCAAAACATAGGAGATATTGGTTATTAATAATGGACATTAGTATTCACCAATTCCTTTTGACGTTTTAAGAAGCATAAGCTTATAAGGCAAATGCGTTGAGTCCAACTACAATCCCAATAAAATGGAGATAGTCCAACCTTTTGAAATATTAGAGAAGAAGCAGACGAGCATGCGGTCCATCTGATGGTTTGAAGCTATTACTGTCAATATCTATAATCGACCCCACATAGGATCTGATTCCTACTTGAGTTAATAATCCTGAGGACTAAGCTGGAACGCCTCGTAAAGTATCTCTTTTACCACACCCAAAAAGCGTTGCTAATCTTAAGGACTAAGCTGGAACGCTTATATAAATGTCTTTTCCTTACCATACCCTCCAAACTACAACTTACTTCAAACTAGAATACAGTAGCACTTGACATTGAAGTTATAAGGCAAGTAACTACAAGTTAGCCAAATATAAAAGGGTAACTATTTAGCATACAAGTCCCACGATCGGTCTCAACTAGTAACTCGATAAACGGTCCTAAACTATTGTAGTTTTATCTAGAACTATCCGCTATTTTTTGTTTCAGACGTGTGACGAAAACTGTACATAAGTTTGCAAATGTTAAAAAATTGTTCTTTTTCTTTATAACAAACAAAAGGCGTAGGTATTACCGTTCAAATAATGGCGGTAGAACCCTATCTAGTTCGACCCCGGTGGCTCCACCACCACAACTGTTTCTGCCTAATAACAGCAGTGTTAAGCGCTGCTGTGTTCTGGTTTGAAAGGTGCGGTAAGGGAGACATACTTACCCGAGGCATTCTACCTCTGTCCTCATAGGTAGCAACGCATCTGTGACCAACCTCAGATGGCAGTTAATCCTATCTGGGGTTGATTACCGATGTTTTGAGTGAAAGTGCTTAAAATGTCAAGCGTGTTTTACTACTCCTAGCTTGAAGGGTATGAACGGGTGACATTAATATGAAGCACTCCAACGTGAGTCTTCGATGTATGTGCATTATTTTGTTAAGCTGTTTGTAAGTCCTTTCTAAGTTTGGCTTGCACACGCATTTGTACTATAAGACATTCTAACTTAGTCTTAGCAACACATCAGTGGCAAATCTCTGGTGTGACTTCAGTCCTTTTTGGGATCGGATGGGCAGATCTCAGGTAGGACTTAAGAGCTATTTGTGGCCTTAAAGAAGTCACTCATTTGCTTTAAGAATATTAATGTGTACTCTGATACCTCCAAACCTATTTTAGATTGGATGACCTGACATCAGGTCCTATGTGAGGTCTGGTCTGGTCTCAAATGCTATTTGGAGCCTTAAATAAATCACACTCAATTGCTTAACAACCTGAACTATGTACACTGGTCAGGACATATTTGGGATTGGATGGGCAGAACTCAGATAGGACTTAAAAAAAGGACACTCATTTGCTTTAGCAGTATGAACTACTCTGTTAGGACTTTTTAATATGGGTAGCTACACTTCAGTTAGGACAGCTATTTGAGGCCTTATAAGTGGGCTGCACACTCATTTCATCTAACAAAATGAACTGTGCAGATATTTTTACAGGTCTGTCATTACGAAGCGCTCTTGCAGTGTTCTAATTGCAGTAATTATAGGGAAGACGGTTACTTGAGCGCTAAATGATGGAACAATTTGTAGGTTTTAAAATACGATACAAATAGACGTAATGGTACTGAATTTCTTTTATAATTAAAGAATGCTACTTTATGACTGCTAAATATAGGAGGATCTAAATTAGGTATCCTTTACGTAGACTATTTAACTTCCTGAATACTCTAGAACACTCTTTGAAGGTGATAGAACCTTTTGTGGTTCGACTCCGGCGGCACCACCGCCACACCTATTTCTGCCTCATAACAGCAGTGTTGAGCGCTGTTGTGTTCCGTTTTAAAGGGTGATAAGGGAGACATACTTTTCCGAGGCGTTCCAGCTTAGTCTTCAGGTGTAGCGGCGCATCTGTGGCTGACCTCAGGTAGGAATATGTAATCCTATCTGGAGTTGATGACGGATGACCATGGGCGGCAGTAGCCACAGACAGGTGGACTCCTTTATTATAAAAAAAACCTACTTTATTTTTTTTAAGTTCACACACTTACTCGGAAAATTTTAACTTAGTCTTCAGAGACATTGTTCTTTATTTGGACTTCGGTTTAATTATACAAATTTAATCGGTAACAGTGCCTTGCCCTCACGTAGAATGCATTTTTGTTGGCTAATAAGTTTCGCAAAAAATACCCTGCCACCGAAATAAAGCAAGCCGAAAACTGGATAAATTTAATTTTAAAAGTTTAGCGTGGGATATAAAAACCTTACCTTGGTACCCTCAAAAAAGGGCTTTTTATAGGATGGGTTTCGTTAACTTATTGCAAAAAGTTGCGTCCAGAAGTGGAAGTCTTGTGAATAATCGATAAAATACTTTCAAAGTAAAAAAAAAACATTCAAAGCATCTTATAGTATGTGATTACTGCCATGGACATATCGCTGCTTTGCGAGAATAACCGCACTTCATTTTTTCATTTAAATTCATTTTTTTTATTAAAGGTAATCCAGAATATTTCCTATTTTTATGTGTATATATATAAATACTTATAGCTGTATACAAAGAGGAATACCAAACAGCAAGACCCAGAACATATATCTAAATTCATCATTTGAATCCGGTACCCTTTGCACGTCACACCGGTATGGTGACCACTCCGCCACGCGGGTCTTTAAATTTAATATACAGTGGTTTTTCATGAAGCATGAAGATGACTAAGATAGTGGCATCATGCATTTCAACCAGCTTTTAAACCCTTTTACCGAAATAAAAGAACTGCTTCGCGCTAGAATTAGACGTGGCGGTGGTACCAACCTGATCGAAATGCTTTGGTTCTACCACCTTTCAAATTAAAATAACTCTCCTAAAAGTTCACTATATTTTACCAAAAATAGAGTGCTTACCTCTCCTGTTACCTACATATAAAAAGTAAATATTATTATAAGCAACATTGTTTTACTTATTACATAACGCATACAGTTGATACACACTTCTCAATATCTCTTTGTGATCTTAAAAAATATTTGCAAAAAATTCCCGTGTAAACGAATATCGACACCTATACTGTTTACTGACGTTAGTGTATGAACTTACCCCTTAAAAAGGTTGCCTTTTTATGTGGGGGAGTGCAAAGGAGTTTCAATTTTCAACTTAAACACCGACGGATTTGGGACTTATCCATTCCAGAATGGAATACGACAATTTTGTTTTTATTTTTGCATATCTAGTGATGTCTAATCAAAAAACGAGAATATGGTTTATTATTTTTTTATAATATAGGAGTAGCAGACGAGTATACAGTCCACCTGATGGTAAGTGGCTACTGCCGCCCATGGACATCTGTAATCAACCCCAGATAGGATTAGATATTCCCACCTGAGGTCGGCCACAGATGCGCCGCTACTCCTGAGGACTAAGCTGGAACGCCTCGGAAAACTATGTCTCCCTTACCACACCCTTCAAACCAGAACACAGCAGCGCTTAACACTGTTGTCATTAGGTAGAAATAGGTGTGGCGGTGGTGCCGCCGGAGTCGAACTACAAAGGGTTCTACCACCTTCAGAGTGGTCCACTTGATATTAGGTGGTCACTGCCACTTAATGATATTTGTAATTGATATAGATGTCATTGAGTGGCGGGATTGATAAGATTAAATTCCTACCTGAAGTTGCCTGTTACCTCCAAGGACTAAGTGGAAACGCTTAGGAAGAGTATGTCTCTTTTACTACAACCTTCACACCAGAACACAGCAGCGCTTAATACTCCATTTATTAGGCAGATTTATTAGACGATGATACCTCCAGAGTCGAATTATCAATATGTTCCTACTGAAATTCTAATTCCATGGAATCGTAGACTACCATTCCGTAGAGATAGCATAGAATCGGAAGACCATCATATACAAGGCCGGTTCTTGACGATCACGATCCTCAGTCATGGAGAATCGACTAATAAGAAAAGAAGAAGACTGAAAATCGTCGTCTCTATAAACTGACCTTAGCATAGGGTAATTTGACGCACGAGTTAACGCCATTCTTGTGTACATAATGTACCATATCTACATGTTATGCACTCGGTTTCTTTCGCTTATGAAAACTATCGTAACAAATGCGTTTTAAACCGAAAGCCTTTAAGGTTTTACGCTGTATGAGTGTGTATAAACGCTTCAAACAATTGAATTGAGATGAACACTGGTTTTTAATAAATGTGATGATGTTACTTTTATTTTTTATAGCAATATGGAATATTGTCTCAAGGAATATTTGAAATTATTTGAGGTCTGCGGTGACCCAAGAGCTGGAGCTTACCTCGGCCAACAAATTAGTTTGTCAATTCAGCGAGGTAATGTTGCTAGTATCTTGGGTACACTTCCACGGGGCAGCGATTTGGCTCATTTATTTTATTTATACAATTTCAGTGTTAATTGTATTAGTTTTATTTTATTTTAAATAATTGTTTTTTGTTTAAATTCATATTGTTGTTAAACTTAAATAAAATACGCAAGGTGAAAATACTGGATGTTTTTTTTTCAATATCAGCTTCTATGATACGATTGATAGGTACGGTGTAAAAGAGCTTTATTTTCTTATCAAGATAAGTACAAATATATTTCAACGGGAAGTTGTGCAGGCTACCTGATTTACATATGGGGTGACCATCAAAGTCCTCAGGTGCGGCAACGCAACTGCGATCAGCTTCAGGTACCCCTGTTCTATATTGAATTTGCTGCAGATGTCCATATGCGACAATCTTCACTTAACGTCAGGTGGACTGTATGCTCGTTTGCAACTTCAGTCATAAATAAATGTTAAATGTGATTTCTATTTCTTCGTCTTTTTGCTACACCTAACACCCGCTAACTACATAACCATACATAACCAATTGTCGTGAGATTTTGTACCCTCTTGCGAGTGAAGCTGGTAAAAACCAGTCGAATATGAACATGAAGCGACGTTTTCTAACTACCCTCCTTACTTCCAGACGCACGATGATGGCGAACGTAACCCTCCTCCTAATCTTCGTGGCACTCACATCGGTGGCAGCGCAAACGTTCCAGTACTCCAGGGGCTGGACGAATGGGAAGCGGGATGGGCACAAGCGGGAGGACCTGGCCGGGAACATTGAGAAGATTCTCAGCCCGTGCCAGATGCATAAGCTGAAGTACTTGCTGGAAGGGAAGCCTTATAATGAAAGGGTTTGTTCATGAACTATTACGTACTGAAAACTGACCCACTGCTGTACTGAAAACTGACCCATTGCAGCTATATCTATGAGTTTAATATAGGTATACTTGTAAATTGTTAACTTTATGTTCGTTTATAAACTTTAATAAATTGTTGTCGGTATATCGCGCTCAGAATAACATACGGAAAATCTTATATTATTTAGATATATACATATCAACATACAGGAGTTTTATATAATGTCAATTCTCAATGTATTGCTATTGGTCTAATGACTATCTGTATAAAACGTTTGAACCATAATTATTCTGCAGCGTCAGCTTCATGGTTCCAAGGTTTAAATAAATTTTATGAGATACTAATAAATTTTGAAATCATTAGAAGCTGCAGCTCCACTATTTTTGTAGTCTAAGCTTAAGGAAAGCAACTCAATACTTTTAATATTTTACAGTTATTCGTGCCCTGCGACTATTCTGACGAGGAAACCGACCAACCCAAGAGATACAAGTTAGAGCACAGTCAAGATGCGCTCTTCGATGCTTTTCAATAAACAAAATGGCCGCCAGACGTCTATGCCAAAGATTCTGAGATTATTATTGTATAAGAAATAAATTATTTATTGTAAAATAAGATACGTATTTTAAAGACTTAAATATGTCCGTTTCAATTAGTTATTTGTATTTGAAAAATGAAAATAAAATATGAGATTATTTTAGAGATACCTTCGTGAAAAATTTCTTTACTTTTATGCATGTGCATGAAATAAGGTTTAGATAACATGGATAAAGTTGATAAAGTACCTACTTAATTAATATGTGGTGACCCTTCTATACATTTATACAAAGTTTGTGCCTAAAAATTATGTTCCATACTTGAATAATGATATTTTTAATCCAATTAATGCGTAATTGGCTGGAATTATGCATTAATTAGGGAACCATAAATATTATTTACATTACAAAATATTTTAAATTATTTTAATATTAATTTTGTATAAAAAATGATATTAATAACGTACAAAATATGTTACAATTTAATATTTTTAAAAGTGATAATCTTATTTAATTAGAATAAAAAAATTAACTGTGTGTTATTTGATGACAATTTTATATTTACGTCGTTATTTAAATGAAATAAACGGATACCCTATAGACATATGCGTTTGTTTTCTATTTATTTAGAAAAATAATATATAATATACACAATATACATAATATATACCTACCTTAAAATGGAAATTAAAATTACAAATATGGTTAAAATTTGTGATGAACATACATAATTTATGATAATAACAGCCGAAAAATACATAATTCATGTAAAACTTCAGTTTTTGTAAAATTAAAATATTCGCATTTCACCAAATTATGTTTCATAAATAATTTGATAAATTAATGCGAAGTTATTCGATGAAAATAGCGCCATCTAGCCGCAATTTAAATAGTTCCTAATAAATTTTGTATAAAGTGCCATCTAGCGGCGAGTAGCAAGTTTATTTGCACTTGTGGCGTACTGTTCTTATACATAGTACGACTACTCTCCGCTAGATGTCACTTCAAGTACAACGCGAGTAAGTAATATCTGACAAAATACGTATCAATTTCTTGAACATTTTCTCGACAAATTATTATTATCTTAGTAATTCTTATCATGTTCCAGATTAAGAAAATATTTATAACTGAGGTGAAAGTAAATATAATTAATTTAATAATTTAGATAACTTCTCTTACTTCAATGTATTGACGTAATTAAATAAAACAAAATTAAAGAGATACCTATACCTTTACTAGCTGACCCGGCAAACGTTGTGTTGCCATATAAATAAAAAAATGTTAAGGGTGAACTACCCTTATCTCTTAGGGTTATGAAAATCGGTAAAGCCGTTTCGGAGGAGTACGGTAACTAACATTGTGACACGAGAATTTTATATATAACATATTGTTGTAATTACTTAAAAAAACCTACTAACATTATTCAAAGCCTTGAGTGTTATAGGTTTGTAAAATAATCATCTTTCAATCTTCTACCTTATCACATTACAAGTACATGACTATTAAAGAGCAATAATTTCAAATAACTACATACGTGTTTCATGAACATGGTCCAAATTGCACGTTGTTAGAAACTTGTACACTCCTTACATTGCAAATATAACCTTAAAGTTCTCCAATAAAGTAGGTTTTACACAATCGGAACGTACAAGAAGACTTAAGTACTTAGTACATTGAATGGCAACATAAAGTCAACTTTATATACAAGTTATAAGATTGTATTTTCTTTGGTGTTGATATAAACCGTTTTCCAATATGGAGGTATATATTTGTGGTAATTTGTGCTTCATCTATCATTTGTAACGAGTGTCATTATAGTTATGTCTAGGGTTACCATGTAAATGTAAAACTAGGATATTTAGGAACTCGGAACTAAGTAGTTTGTTATAGTCCGCGCCAAACTGCTAGTCCGCTCAGTACCCTTACCATGAGTTTTTACGTTTTGACAAATATGACTGTTTTTGTATTGGTTTACATATTGGCCATACGATTTCCTAGTTCTGACTTAATCCGCTAGGGGCGCAGATTGGAAATTATATGGGCAAATACGTAAACAAATACCAAAACAGTAATATTTGTCAAAACGTAAAATCTCATGGTAAGGGTACTGAAGTTGTTGCGAGCAGGTTTCATATAATTTGCTATGGCGACACGATTCATTTATATATTCATAGCGGACTAGCAGTTTTACGCGGACTAAACTTTAAATAACAATAAGTTGATTTTACATTTATTTTATGATTGAAGTAATTTACACCGGTAAATAAATAAATTGTCATTTCGGTACACGGACATCTGTAATCAACTGCATATGGAAAGGGTTCTAACTAGAGCTGATCGTCATGTTATAGTCATAAGCTTGACTTTGTTAATTTAAAGTTGATACTTGGAGGTTTTTCGGTTGAATTTCACACACGAATGTGACTTTTTAAACTCTTTCAAATTATTATTGGTTTTAATACTTAAGGAAACGAAGCTAGATGCCTTTTTTTAATCTTATGAGTGTGTGAATTTACCAATCTTCACGTAGCCAGGTGGGTGGACTATGGCTTCAATTGTCATTCTGAAAGTAGCTCAACAGTGGGATCTAGTGTTGTTTGTAGTGTAGTGTTACAGATGGTAGAACCCTTTGTGCTTCGACTCCGGCGGCACCACCGCCACACCTATTTCTGCCTCCTAGTCACAGCAGTTGAGCGCTGCTGTGTTCTGGCTTGAAAGGTGTAGCAAGGGAGACATACTTATCCGAGGCGTTCCAGCTTAGTCGTTATGGACTGGGATGGATTACAGTTGTGCATGGGCGGCCAGTAGCCACTTACCATCCGTCTGCTAGTCCCATATAGTATTATAAAAAAAAAAACAGTGGGACAGCCGGCTGATATTGTTCACCAATATCAAAATGGATGGTAACCCCATTTATATTAAGCTTCAGGATATAATATGGAGGCATTTACGTGGGTATTAACTTTGAAGAATGGTATTGGTAAACGATGGCCGGCACCATTATCGTGTCGTTTGTATTTAGGCAATGCGTAGGTGCTCGTGTGTAATGCTACTCGTAATTACTGCTTGGGTATTATTTTCTGTTTTTGAAATGATTAAGCGGGGAATAAATGCTTAGCTAAAACTGTAGTCGTCAAATCATTAATATTTAATTGTCTTGAAAAAGCAGTGATTTTAATAATTACCTTCAGGAAAATTGATTTTTTTATGTATGTTTTTAGGATAGGATGCATCTTTTTAAGATTGTGGCTACAAAATAATTCTCATTACATTTTCACATATTGTCACTTGTTCATAAGTATTTTAATATACCTACCTACGTTCATTTTCAAATTACCGTAGACTTGCTGGTAGGTATACAAATAAATAAAAACAATAAAAAATACAACGTGTATTTTTGTACCTAATTAGATAATTCTTACACGGAATGAGAATGCGGGGAACTAATTACGTATTCGGAGGCTACTTGCTATTGAAAAAAAAATAATATACCAGATATCCTAGGTAACGTACCTAATGGGACATCGATTAAAAACTAGAATCACTTTAAAATACTCATCAAGCTAATCAAATATCATATCTATCATATCGTATAACAAGGCTACTTACAGAGCGGTTTAATACATACTTTGATACTAAAGGTTGTCAAACCAAATTCATTGAACAGTCTATTGTGTAGAGGAAACTGAGCCCACTGGACGTCTACACTCAATATTGTTCCGCAAACTTCGGCCAGACTCAATTAAGGCATGGTAGGGATGGGCTGCAATCGATAGTTTTATTGTGGATAGATTTTTTAAGAAGTATCGAACATATCGTATAAGTATCGTATTTGTTGATAAGTCAAATTTAAATTTACATGGCATTTGTTTAAAATTCATTATGGACATTACGGAAATTTTCGAGAGTCGGCTCCAAAAATTAAATTTATTTTTGCCTGACAATAGCAGTTTTAATCGCTATTATTTTCTGCCTTGAAAAGCGTCACGAGGGAGACACTGATCGAGGCTTAAGCAACTTAGGCCTCGACGGACGTCAGGCAGTACTCCAATTCTATCTGATTATTGTTTTTAATGGGTGACAGTGGCCATTTAAATCAAATCTTTTTTGATATCATCTATCCACTCGTACCACCGCGTTGGTATGCGTTACGCTATAGAAAACAACACCTATATTCGCTATAGTCGAAATACATAGTGTTAGGTATTAACTATCTATAAATAATAACACCTGACCCAAGCTGCACTACAATTCCCTGTATAAAAATACAAAGACATCCAAACAAAATAGAAATAGGTATACCTAAGAGAAGGTGGTAGAACCCTTTGTGGTTCGACTGCGGCGGCATCACCGCCACACCTACTTCTGCCTAATAACAGCAGTGTTAGGCGCTGCTGTGTTCCGTTTTGAAGGGTGTGGTAAGTGAGACATACTTTTCCGAGGCGTTCCAGCTTAGTCTTCAGGGGTAGCGGCGCATCTGTGGCCGACCTCAAGTAGGAATATTTAATCCTATCTGGGGTTGATTACAGATGTCCATGGGCGGCAGTAGCCCCTTACCATCAGGTGGACTGCATGCTCGTCTGCTACTCCTATATTGCCTATATAAAAAGTCATAAGTATAACATAAACCATAAACAGCTGTTAGCTACCGACGTGACTCCAAAAAGAACTGAAATAGACACCAGCGTCTAATCATAATATCGTTAGCATTTTTTCGACAACATCTCGTATCTATAAAACAAATTATCGATTCTATCGACATCGATGCCACTAAGACACATCCCGCAACCGTAAGAATGAGATGCCCTAAACTTAAATCCGTTTCCCGCCATCGCACAATCTGGTTTACGCGCCGGCCAATCAAAAAGCAGGAGGGCGGCGCGCGGACCCCAAACACTGCCGCTGATTGGTCGAAATTATTAAACGTCACGTAAAAAAACATACGTAAAGCTCACAATTGAGTGCCACTTTTTGTTCAGTTAAATTGATGAAAAAAGACTGAAAAATTCGTTGCGAGATGAAATAAAAAATGATTTATTATTCCCGTCGCTAACTTTTTAACTTATTCGACATTAATGACTTTTGATTTTGCTGCGTCCATTTTAAAATTTTGCCGCCATGTTTTATTTTTGTAACGTTGCTCTGTAATTTGTTCAAGTAGACATTTAATGAGACCTTCGACTGGGAATTGGATTTTTATTACCTTTGAGCGTCCATTTTTAAATCTGTCCGTCATACCTACCTTTTAGTTTAATACAATTACTGTCTAAAGATATATTTCAAGAATAAATATAAAAGGTAATATTTTTTATGAAGTAATTTATGTTTTGGATGTTCATGGGTAGAAGCATAGATTAGTATAGATATCTCACCGCCGTGTAATTGAAGGAAACCACAAATGCCAAAATAGCTGACAAACAGTTAGCCATTTTCCTATTACGTCTCCGACTGTCATGATGTAATTTACGCGGAACAATGCCGACATGTGCTGTAAAGTGGTGCAAAAACAACACGAAATCGAAGAAAAAGTGCAGAGAAATGTCGTTTCATTCGTAAATGCTCTAAAAACTACATTTTAATATTTTTCAAACACGAACACACCTGACAGTGACAGTTTCAATTGTCAAAACTAAACATTTTCTTGTTAGGAGTGCGTAATCTTTACTATGGGTAGAAGTAACAATTTTTGTGATCGTTAAAAATTAATACGTAGGTACATAGGTATGCATCTATTGGCATAGACATTAAGGTTTCGGCAAATTAATCGGTCAGTATAATTATTTTCGACCCTTATTCATCCGTACACTTATCATTTCTATTTGCTTGTTTTACAGTAATTTCTAAATAACTGATTACCTATGTTTAAAGTCATTACTGAGGATTATTAATAAATTTCCTCTTTTAAATAAATAATATTTTTTATTTTTATTTTTATTTATCCGTCTGTACGAGCTATTCTTTTAAGATATAGCTATATTTGGATTAGTGAACTTATGTTTGTATGAAATCTGTTTCTTATATCTTTATTTCTCTATATTGTTACGTAACCCATTGGATTAACCAAAACGTAATTGTGTAGCTTATATTTTATTTATGAACCACTTATTAAATAATCCTACAATCCAATAACATCAAAAATAAGGTAGTTTACACAGTGATACAGGAGGACCGGTGGAGGCAGCCCGCACACGTAGCAACGAATCACAGCTACTGCTCATCAATATTGCACGGCGGTACCGCGGTGAATATCAATAGGAATGCTTATTGATCAGTCACTTCAATATTTTCTTGTCGTAAATACGAAAGATGTGTTTTTATATGAAAATAACGTGGTATGGTATGAATATCGTATTCTATGATTCAAGAATATTTGTTAAATATATTATGACATCGTAGAAAGTTCAAGAATTCGTAGGTAATTTCTTTAGTAACCGTCCAGTATGCTACCCCGGGAAGGACGGCGGCATGTGTGGTCGTAATCACCAGATGTTGTGGAAAGTGGTGGATCTTTGCTTAACTGTTATTTTAAGGAAATAAGTTAGCCGTTGGATTGCCGGACCGAACCATATAACAGGAGATACAGAGCATGCAGTCCATCTCATGGTAAGTGCACACTGCCACTCATGTACATCTGTAATCAATCCCAGATAGGATTAGGTTCCTACCTGAGGTCGGCTACAGATGTGCCACTACCCTTGAGGGCTAAGCTGGAACGCTTCGGAAAGTATGTATTCCTTATCACATCCTTCAAACTATAACACAGCAGAGCCTAACACTGCTGTTATTAGGTAGAAATAGGTGTGGCGGTGGTGCTGCCAGAGTCGAACCACAACGGGGACCTTTAAACCTTCACAACTTTCAAAATTCGTAAAGCATTCGATAAAATTGAGACTAACACTATCCCACAAGAATACACACGACTTTCATAGTTACAAAACGTAACAATTCTTGGCACAAACCAGTCTTAACCAATAAGCTACAGCTATTCCATAATACATTTAATACAGTAATGTAACAATGCAGGTAACAATAACGCTACACGCTAAAAGCACTCAATATGACGCTCCCATCTAAATACACCGCCTCGGATATAATTTTTATGAGATCATCCATTTTGGTGTGCGTGGATTGAAAGGGATTGGTACTTGTAAGGGTGTATTTGTTTTAATATGTGTTAACTATGAGAAGGTTTTTCTATGGTAAGTGGCTACTGCCGCCCGTAGATAGATAGAACGTGTAAGATGTGGAATGAACTTCCTACTGAGATATTCCAAGAGCGCTATGACATGGGCTCTTCAAAAAAGGTGCAAAAAGAGCTCTCCTTCAAAGCCGGCGATGCATTGGGGACTCCTGTGGTGCTGCAAATGTTCATAGGCGACGTTGACTACTTTCCATCAGGCATCTGCTTTATCGTTAGGCTCAAATATATATAAAAAAAGATATTTGTAATCAACCCTAGAAAAAAATAGATTTCTACATGAGATAGTAAAAATGCTTGGAACGACTAGCGTAGGTATGTCATTATTACCACCTATCTAAGCGTAACACAGTAACATTGCGCGTTTTAGTGCGTCGTCGTGATGCCATCGGAGTCGATCACAAAGGGTTCTACCGCCTTCAAAATTCCTATTACTATTCTTATGTTTGTATTAATTGTTCGCGAAGATGAGCCTCGGAAAAGGCACATGAGTTAAATACTGTTGGTATAAAGTAATTTATAAGTATCAAGACCAAGAAGTTAGTACGATAGCTCCGTTCCAAAACCGTACCACAAACGTGAGGAGGTTGCGAACGGCGTATTGTTATCTTATTTGTTGGCGTGTCTACTGCGCCGTGCGTTGTATCAGCGCTAAGTATATTATGCTATTTTCCCTAAACCAGTGATATTGAACAACGAGCTGCCTTGTAAATCTAACATCTTTATTTATTAATCAGTATTGTAAAATGAAAGAGTAGAATAAAGGTTTCCTCACGAAGGTATCGTCACTTTGGACGTGGTGAATTTAATGTTTTCGTCCTCAAAATAAAAAAACAGAATAAAACTGATTCTAATTCGATTTAAAATCAAAAGAGGTACGCTTTTTTCAGCATATTATTTATACTTAAGAACTCAAGTATCAAGACGTGTAGAGAGCAGTACGATAGCTCCGTCCCAAAACCGTATCACAAACGTGAGGAGGTTGCGAACGGCGTATTGTTATCTTATTTGTTGGCGTGTCTACAGCGCCGTGCGTTGTATCAGCGCTAAGTATATTATACTATTTACCCTATATCAGTGCAACTCATCTATTAATAAAATGTCATTGTAAAATAAATTTGTGTAACAAAATTTTCTCACAGGCTTCGCACATTGGACTTATGTTGTGGTACTCAAAATAAAAGCAGAATAAAACTATTTTTAACTAAACTTAAAATCAAAAGAGGATAACCTATTTGAGTGTACATGGAGTCAAGTATCAAGACGTGTAGAGAGCAGTACGATAGCTCCGTCCCAAAACCGTATCACAAACGTGAGGAGGTTGCGAACGGCGTATTGTTATCTTATTTGTTGGCGTGTCTACTGCGCCGTGCGTTGTATCAGCGCTAAGTATATTATGCTATTTCCCCTATATTTAACGGTAGAGGCATCTGGGAAAATGTATGCAGGTTTTTCGTTAATTAGATTAGGTACATAATGTCGAAATATTGACGACAAAGGAATGAAAATTGCCTTAGGTTCGAGGTTTGATTCCCCGTCAGGCACATTAGATAAAAATAAATGAGTGTTCGGGTGACAAAAGAATACTCGATATATTCACAATTTTGAAGAACATATCGATCTGAATACATCAGAAAAAAATGCTATAAGTAAAAAAAGAACATAAATGTGACCTTTTTTTAAATATGGAAATCACATAAAAATGTTCATTTTAAATAAATTTTTCAACGTCTAAGTTTATGTGAAAATTGATTATACATACATTTCATACATATTTTCGTAATAAATAGGTAGGTACTGAAATCTATTTATTACGAAAACTTATCCGACAATTATGATATTTTTGTACAGGATCATAAAAACAATCAATCATAGATATATATGGTTGAATGAGAACATCATTCATTCAGATCATTCAATTACCGCACTATCAATAAAGCATGCAAATACCAAATTTAACATAAACTCATTTTTTAAACTAATTAAAAATGGCGAGACAAAACGTGGGCAACTAAAAAAATTAAAAGCTGTTTTAATACGTCCAATTAATTACAAGTTTATAACATTCTTATCGGTTCAGTGCTGGAACTTAAAAGGTTTTAAAGCATTCAATACGTGAGGCAAATAAACACAAATCACTCACTCCTCACTATCCCTTTAAGAAGATGGTTGAAATGATTTTTCTTGAGATGGTTCCGCATTAAGCAAAAAACTTAAAAAAATGTAAAAAAATATATTTGACGTCAAAATATTTGTTGTTTAAAAAAGTACCTGGTATTACTTCTGGTTAAACTTAAATCTTAAAGAAGAATTGTTTCTTATTTAACAAAACGTTAAATAAGAAACAATTCTTCTTTAAGATCTTCTTTACAATAATAGATAGAACACGTTGAAGTGAGTATAACATTACGCAAAATTTCATCATATGACGTGAAAAGAAACACTCAACTTTGAAAAAAACACTAAACAAGAAGAACACTAAGCAAAAAGAACACTGCACAAAAATAACCTGCGCAAAAAGAACACTGCGAAAAAAGAACACTGCGCAAAATGAACCATGCTCAAAAGGCCATGTCAGAAAAAATACTACGCAACAAACACTCCTTAAACACTAATACGGTACCCCAAACATTTCAAACATGGCAATATATTACGGAGACCCCAAGAAATCACAAACCTTAAAAAGTACCAGTGATAAAGAGTCAAAAAGGTAAACATTGGACGCGTATTGGGCTAAATATAAATGTCTCGGCGACGTTAAGATAGGCGACGGAATGTTAAAAGCTATTTAATATTATGTTCTGTTCAAACTTTATTATGGAAAACAGGTATGGAGGACGTAGCTGTGGCTTAAATGTTTGTTTGTTTGTTTGTTTGGTTGTTATTATTGTGATAATTTATTGATTGATCTATCAATCTATGATATATTGTTTGTTTTCAATAATTTATTATGCCTATTTACTTAGTTATTGAATTTTTTTTTATTTATTTTATTAATGAAAATTAGATTTAAAAAATGATTTATTTGCTGGTATGATTTTTCGTTCAGATTAAAAAGAATAAATGCCATAATGTAATGATTTATTTTAAATATATGTAAACATAATTTTGTAAAATTCTTGTATTTAAGGTAACTTACGTGATCTTACATTATCTTTATTGCAAATAAATTAAATCAATTATGTTTAAAAGATTATATAGATAATTATGTTTAAATTAATTGCTTGCGCAATGTAAAGTAACATTGATTACATTGCGTAATGTTACGTTACGTATTTTTTTGCAATTGTTAAATTAAGATGCCACTTAATTTTAAATGTAATTATAACCTAACGTTTTGAAGGTGGTAGAACCCTTTGTAGTTCAACTCCGGCGGCACCACCGCCACACCTATTTCTGCCTAATAACAGCAGTGTTAGGCGCTGCTGTGTTCCGTTTTGAAGGGTGGGGTAAGGGAGACATACTTTTCCGAGGCGTTCCAGCTTTGTCCTAAGGTGTAGCGGTGCATCTGCGGCCGACCTCAGGTAGGAATATCTAATCCTATCTGGGGTTGATTACAGATGTCCATGGGCGGCAGTAGCCACTTACGATCAGGTGGACTACATGCTCGTCTGCTACTCCTATATTAAAAAAATATAACATATTTTAAGTCATAAATTACTTACTTAGTAAAATATTCGAAAAACCACAAGCAAAGACACAGCAAAAGTGAGTAGATCCCGCACTTTCGTGTCCCATGCGCGTGCGCTTACAAGACGAAGGCATTTTAATGAAAGCGCGATAACAGTATTAATGAATGTGTTTCGACCTGCGCGGTTCTTTAGGGAAGTGGAAAGGGATATCATCTAGGATATTATATACGAAATATGTACTATGTATGATAATGAGGGAATTATTTTTGGTATACTTTAACCTTAATATATTTTTTTACGAGTAAATAGCAAAGCAAGCTGTAGGACACCTGGGGGCCTACCACTATGTTTTAAAAACCATCATAGTTCAGGAAAGTTTTATTTCCTACTTAAAACAGTAAAATGTTCCGTCATACATAGTTGAACAAACTTAAAACCCTTATTAATTTTTCGCTTATCCATTGTATAAAACAGTTGGTTTTATGTGAATTGTCATATTTTGCATAAAAAGTTAAATTTCCTGCAAAAAAGTAAAAGTATGATTAAAATAATATTGTTTAAAGAGATGGTAGTAATCCCCTGATGGTAAATAGTCACACTACCCAAGGACATTATAATCATCTCCATATTTTTTTAGCAGACGAGCATGCAGTCCACCTGATGGTAAGTGGCTATCGCCGCCCATGGACATCTGTAATCAACCCCAGATAGGATTAGATATTCCTACCTGCGGTCGGCCACAGATGCGCCGCTACCCCTGAGGACTAAGCTGGAACGCCTCGGAAAAGTCTGTCTCCCTTATCACACCCTTCAAACCGGAACACAGCAGCGCCTAACACTGCTGATATTAGGTAGAAATAAGTGTGGCGGTGGTGCCGCCGGAGTCGAACCACAAAGGGTTCCACCACCTTCAAATATAACAAGTTCATATAGAACAAGAGTTCTGAAGCAGATCACAAATGTATTGCCTCTCCTGAGGGTAAGATTGTGTATGTAAGGCAGTCGGCATTCAAACCTTTCTACAGAAATTTAAGAACTACTTCATGCTAGAAGTAGGGGTGTTACAACTAACAAAACCACCCCTATTTGTGACGATGAATTCACTAATGCCCTTGTGAAATTAGTTGTTAGTTCGTTACTTCAAAAGGGCTTTAGTGAATTTGTGTTCTATCTGCACTCTAGCACTCTTATTCTATCTAGGTTTGATTACAAATTTCCATAAGCGTAACCATTGCCAAATTTAAGACACAAAATGCCTTTTATCAAATGCTTCGATTTTTTTACGAAAACTGATAATGATTTACCATCAATGATGTCCATTTTTAAAAATTAAAAGATTTTCATATTACATCTTGCTCAAACTTATAAATTAAACATGCAAACTACTTTACATAATTTTAAATATTAATACGTAGGTATTGGTAACTACAGTTTATAGATAAACCTCTAAAGCATATTAATAATGAAATAGGGACAATTAAGTAACCGACTGAACTAGGGTGTTACTCACACATTTTATTACTGAGTTCTTCGACGCTTAGCGATCATTTACGCGTTATCTATTAGTATACAAGTCAATAACAGTAACACGTTAGTTAGTGAGTTGTGCAAAAAGTTCTATGGTATTTAACACTTGTTTACCGCGAAGGTTCCACTTAAGCACTATTTAGATCGTAACCTTAAAACCTAAGATAAATAAGAAAACATTTTTGTGTTGGTTCTACTTAGTTCCATATGATATCGTAAACTACAGCTATTTCACTTAAGCACCATTCATATCGTAACAACAACAGTTACAAGTTACTTAGTAGGTAGGTAAGTTGTGAAAAAAGTTCTATGCTATTAAATAGCATATGTTAAATTTTAACACTTGTTTAAAGCGCCAAGGTTCACTCAAGAACTATGGAGTTCATAACCTTAAAACCAAAGGTAATTAAAAAAAGATTTTTGTGTTGGTTCCACTTAGTTCCAAATGATATCGTACACTACAGCTATTTCACTTAAGCATCATTTGTACCGTAACAAGAACCGTACCTACAAGTTACTTAGTAGGTAGGTTGTCAAAAAAGGAGAATGCCCATTCTTGGTACTGATTTTTCTCATGCGTCAAAATGAAAGTAATATTAAAATTATTTTTTGATTTTTTTACATAGTTTGTCGATCAGAATAGTTTCTTTGAACAAGGGGATTCCATTTAAGAAAAATAAGATGAAATGTTGATTGTTGTTCTTAAAAATTAAAATGGCGGTATTTAATACTCGGAATTAATTATTTTAGGTTTTTTTACCTACTACCTTTAAAAGTAAATGGAATATGTTAGTCGAACTACATTATAGATACCTACTATCAGTTAAAACCGACCATCAATCTATCGTCGGATAATTTCGATTTTGAGGTTATGTAACATTTCGGTAAATAACTTCAGAGCCCGGGTTCTGTTCATGTGACAATCTTAAAACTAAAATAAAAAAAAGTGTGTGTGTGTCAGCTACGACGCACGATTGGAGTTTACTCCTTACGAATGATAATTATGATATATATCGAATAGAAAAAAGGGTAGGTAAATGAACGCATCTGCTAAAATGATAAGAGAAACAAACATATATCTGTAATTATTCGGATTATTTATATTACTTCAATAATGCGTATTACATAAAGTATGTTACAAAATAATATAAAATAGCGCCATCTAGTGGCAAGTTTTATAAATTGTAAGTTTGCAAGTTTATCAATCTATGTATTTTGGTTCCAAATATTATAATGGTAACTTAATATAATTGTTTATATTAAAGTAAATTTTAATATAATATAATTATTTATATTTAAAACAATGTTAAACGTTTTATAACTTAAAACTTAATAATTATAATTTCTTTGCCATCTATAAAATATCCTTGTTGCAATTTACGGATGAAATTTATATGAGACTCAATAAACATGTTATTATATGTAATTTGGATTGTTTCTGAATGTTTTATAATTCTAGAATTCATTTAAAACGTATTGCTAATTTTATATAACTTATTTTGAACATAATTCATTAGCAATAATTCTGTAATAAATATTAAATAATACTGTTTTGATTTTGCCCGTTTATCGTTGATAGATGGTGCTGATCAATAATGCATCCATTTTTATAAGTTAAATTAATATATCAGTAACTTACAAAAGCCTCTTTATGTTAAAAACTTATTTTGCTAATATTATATCTTATTCAATTGCTTACTGATTTTATATGTTACTCTTCTTTAAAAACGTTCATAAAAGATTGTTAATCATATTATGGCACCAATGTTCATATTTTTCACAGTGTTTATAAATGATCAAACCTATAACTTAATTTATGCAAAAATGTAAACAAATTAGTTAATGACGTTTTAATGTTTTATATATTGCTAATTATTTTTATTGTTATAATTACATTCATATGGGATTTGAACTTACTGTATTTTAAATTAATAAAAGCACTCTTGATTCATATTTTGGTTACCGTTACGCCTCAACTTTTCGTGTTACACTTGATTTTGATTTTACAAAAATGGTTTGCGTTGGTGTTCCACTTGGGCCCAGAAGGTGTCGCAAACCGCAACTGTCACGATTCCACTCAAGCACCATTTCGACCGTAATGCAATAATATTAAAATCAATGTACCCACTAAAATACAGAAGTATTCAAGGTGTAATTATGATTAAAACTATTTAAAAGGTATATCAAAATTCCACTAAAGCACCATTTGGATCGAAATGTAATAATCTTAAAATCAATGAACCAACTAAAATACAGAAGTACACCAGGATTAAGTTCGAAACAGTAGAATTTATAGGTTTATGTTAAGGCCAAATAATATTCGGGACGCGAAAATACTTGTATACCTTTGTACCTTCCTTAACAAGAAACATAACATCAAAAAAATTAATACTTTGATAAAGTACAATGCTCGAATGCATTTGATAAGGAATCTTGAGTTATATTTAGTAAAAAGCTTTATTTGACAAGTCAGATAAAACGAAACGAATGCTTAATGTTTGGGATATAAGTTTTGAAGGTCCAAGCCCTTTTTTGCTCGGATTAAAGGGATTGGCATATTGTGGCATTGTGTTTGACTGTTTGGCCTTTCTATGTTAGGAATGATATCTACTACTTATATAAGAGCGGAACAGTTACCTTGTCGGTCTAGCGTGCAGAGATCCGGGTTCGATCCCCGGCCAGACAGATACCTTAATGATGAATTTAGGTGTTTGTTCTGGGTCTGGGTGTTGTATATCCATTTTTATATGTGTTCATGGCACACATGACACAGGGAATCCTAATATCGGCCTGTGAGTGTAGAAAGTATTATAATTTATAAATCCTTATATATTTTTAATAAAGATATAACAAACAAATATGAAATTTACCTATTTAATAAGATTGGAGTAGCAAACGAGCATGCGGTCCAGTATCCACTGATGCCCATGGACATCTGTAATCAACTCCATATAGAATAGATTCTTCCTGAAGCCGAGTACAGATGCATTATCACTTGAGAACTAAGATGTTTCTTATGCGTAGGTCAGTCTGGATTTCAGTTGGCAGCCACACGGTTCCTGGAAAACGCAGAACTTCTTCACACTAGAAATAAGTGCAGCAAATATTTTTTAAATATGTGTGTTACGATACTCTGCAAAATTTTCAAGTGTCTATTACGGGTACAAGAGATAAGAGGTAATCGAGTGTACAAGACCTCGAGGCAGATCACCAGATAAGTGAATACCCCACTACATGAATGCACCAGGAAGGCGGCGACAAGAAGCGAGTGGCAGTGTATTGTTAAGCGTGGCACTAGGATCACATAATAATCATGACCGCTCTAACAAGAGTATAACGCTTAAGAAAAATCTATTATAGTTCAAGAAATAGAGCTCTGTGGACACAGGAAGGTGAACAGACAGCGGAGGCTTAGTAATAAGATTCCGTTGTTACTCATCATCCTCATCAACCCATTACTTTCCCAGTGCTGGGCTCGGGTCTCCTCTCATAATGAGAAGGATTAGGCCATAGTCCACCGCGCTGGCCAAGTGCGTACTGGTAGACTTCACATACCTTTGAGATATTTTTTTCTATAACACTCTGAGGTATGCAGGTTTCTTCACGATGTTTTCCTTGACTGTTTAAGCAAGCAATAATTAATTCCTAATATTTATAAAACGCACATAATTTTGAAAAATCAGAGGTGGGATCAGAGGGCTTGGGAACCTTGGACCCCTCGATCGAAAGGCCGAGTTTCTAACCACTAGGCTATCACTGCTATTTTATTATTGCTATTGCTAGATGTATTACTTGAGCTTGATACTGCTATATGTTATTACTTGAGTACGGAACCCTAAAAATATCAATTATTTGCGAGAATCACACCTATCTACGCCCCGACATTGACTTTGTTTCTTAACCTCGATTGAGTATGAATTCCAGCAATGTAAAGAGCGAGCTATCGCCGTTATCGGGGACAGCAGATCGCGCGTGAATAAGTCGTCACGGTGTCGTATCGCTGCCGCCTACGCCGCGATCTTTGCAAGGAAGGCTGGTTCCTAAGGATACCTACACACAATATTTGATGAAATTTATTTAAATTATTTAATGGAAGGTGGTAGAACCTTTTGTGGTTCGACTCCGGTGGCACTACCCCCACACCTACTTCTGCCTCATAACAGCAGCGTTAAGCGCTGCTGTATTCTGGTTTGAAGGGTGTGGCAAGGAAGATATACTTTTTCGAGGCGTTCCAGCTTAGTCCTCACGGATAGCGGCGCATCTGGGGTCGACTTCAAGTAGGACTATCTAATCCTATGTGGGTTGGTAACACATGTCCGTGGGTTGCAGTGACCCCTTACCTATGCTCTCTGAATAAAGTTATCAGTGTAGCTACTTTTAAAATATTGCAGATAGTATGTTAGATCAAGATGAAAATGTTTTCTAATCACTGTATCCATAACCCAAAAACAATGCTCTCTGAATAAAGTCATCAGTTTTGTAGTTATGTTGATTTAAGATGACAATGTAGTCACATAAGTATATCCTTACCACCTTACAACAATGCTCTCTGAATGAAGTTATCAGTGTAGCAACCTCAAAAACGTCATCTGATTGAAAAATATCGTAACGTTGATGTATTGATCCGAAATGACAATGTTTTCTCATCTGTGTAGTGTGTACCCACCTTACAACAATGCTCTCTGAATAAAGTTATCAGTGTAGCAAGTTCAGCGCGCTATCGTACAAATAAAGTGTGAACACAGTTGGTTTATGTAGTCAAGATCGGCGGTGGACACCCTGTCGCTTTCCGTGCTCGCCTCGAATGTTTTGTTACTTGAAACTACTTTGTGTTGTTGCGTGATATTCTCTACTGATTGGGAAGGTACTTGCCTTCATAGTGTCATTTACGTGTTAATTTTAGAGAATTATTAAGAGTTTTCATGGGATTGAAATGTCCAATGACTAATCGGTCAGATAGTAAATGTTCACTGCTATCTATGGATGTGTCGTCATCGTCAACCTATTATTGTTTCATTGCTGGGAACGAGTTTACTCTAGAAGCATGGAGGGTTTAGGCCATTGTTTACCGCATTTAAGTGGGAATGGGTAGAACTCATATGCCTCAACAAATATTTTACGATGTCTCGGACCTTTCAAGATTTTCTCATAATGTTTTCCTTCAACGTTAGGTGGTAACTTTTTAATTTGATAATTTCGCAAAATCAGAGGTACAATACAGACTCCTCGATTGAGAGGCAGATTTTGAACCATTTTTTTAAATTTTATAGGCTGACATCAATCTTAACGGCCGCATACTATACCATTATTTTATTTGAGAGTAATTTATTTAGTTGTAACTCATTCACAAGATATCTAAGAAGTCTAAAAATACAGTCTATATAGAAGTTTTAAACTAACTAAAAAACATTCATTTTTCATTGCAATATAAATTTAAAACGTCAGACAATTGAATACCCCGATATCATTTTGTGTGACATAAAATAAAACGTGTTTCACATAAAACGCATCGCCAATCTCCCAGTAATAATTTGTGAATGAAGTCGTCAGTGGGCGCAAGTTCAAGAAACACAAATTGAAATGCAATTCTCTATACAAATAACATTTGTAGTTATTTTCGTACGTAATATTACAATACATACATACATATACAATTACAAATTACGTACAGACATACATTCTATGAAAATGATTATTATACTTACGTTAGAAAGGTTCAAAGGTGGTAGAACCCTTTCTAGTTCGACTCCGGCGGCACTAATGTCGCAACAATTTCTATCTCGGAATATCAGTGTTAAGCGGGAGGGTGTGGTAAGGGAGACATACTTTTCCGTGGCATTCCAGCTAAGTCTTCAGGGGTAGCGGCGGAATCGTGGTTGACCTCAGGTAGAAATATTATCTGGGATTGATTACAGATGTCTATGGGCGGCAGTAGATATTTACCATCAGGTGGACTGCATGCTTCTCTGCTATTCTCATGTAATAAAAAAGTCAATTTCATTTTTCCCAGACTGGGGATCATACGTAATGGTTTCCGAGCGTATGTATGTATGTATGTATGTATGTATGTATGTATGTATGTATGTATGTATGTATGTATGTATGTATGTATGTATGTATGTATGTATGTATGTATGTATGTATGCCAAACAGCTTGACGGATTTTATTACATGAGGTGTCATTCGATTCGTGTAAATTTAGAGTGACGTAATTTTAGAAAATAATTCTCTAGTTTATGGTGTGAATTTGAAAGAGTGGGGTATTATTATTTTAAGATATTTATATTATGGTAATTGTTACGTATAAGGTAATAATTATTACTGTTTTACACCTATCTGTAGCCGTGGCGTCGTCTAATAAACTTTGAAGACTAACCTCTCAATTTAAAAAGATAGATAAAAGTTTTAATTTTATTTTAATTTAATTTCTTGATTAGACGTAGCATAGAATGACCGATGAATACACCCATTCATTCATCTAACAGTGTCGGATCTCCCAAATGTAATTAACGTAATTTTGGCGCGTGCCGTTAAAATGTTACGCTCATTTCATTGGCTTTTGTAATTTGATTGTTTTGGAAAGGATGACTATTGATTTATTTTATTTTGTTATTCGTTCTGTGTTTTTATTTTGTTTGTTTTGTTATTTTCGTATAATTTAAAACATTTTTTTAAGAACTTAAAATAGTAAATGAGCATGCTATCCATCTATTAATAAGAAAATGGTTTTGTGTAATACACCCAAATTGTTCTAAGAAGAATTCGAACCTCACCTCAGATCAACTACAGATATGGTACCCCAAGGATTAAGTTGCAACAAGAAATGTTAATGGTTCTTATTTGCCCTAATTTTGAATTGGAATACATTAGTGGTTGATTGAATAGATGTGTTCAAAACAGAAAAAGGTATGTCTCGCTTTATGTTTACATGTTTAGTATATTTCTGTTCTTTATTATTTAAAATAAATAATACTACGTACTTTACATTCGTAAAGTACGTAGTATTATTTAAAATAAATAATACTACGTACTTTACATTCATTCTCCCAGATAGAGATGGCTTGTATTGGGGACATTGGCTATGTAGGTAAAAGTATCTTCAAGGTGGTAGAACCCTCTGTGGTTCGATTCCGGCGGCACCACCGCCACGCCTATTCCAGCCTAATAACAGCAGTGTTACGCGCTGCTGTGTTCTGGTTTGAAGGGAGACCAGTGGCGTAGCTACCTAGGGGCTAGGCGGGGCAGTGCCCCGGGGCCCTCAAACTCAGGGGGCCCTCGAACCCTTACCAGAAATCTCGATTGAACGGAACTTTTGGAAATTTCTCCCATTTTCAAAATAAATATGAAATGTTGCAACCCCACTTTAAACATGACAACTCAGTTGAAAGTAATTTAATAGTTATGCCTGGGGAATTCCCCTAAATTATTTCTGTACTAGTACTTAGTTTTACCTCAACTAACTCAAGCATGGACTGTTCACCAATCATGCATGGAGCATGGAGCATGGAATGAGCAAATATGGAGTGCTAGAATGCGACCTAACGGAAGTATTCCGCCGTGGGGCCCCGGCGTTGTAAAATAGGGCCTCCCCCTCTCTTTCCGTGGGTGCCGTAAGAACCGGCTAAGGGATACGGTGCAGAACACCTATGCACAAATCTGAATAGTTTGCAGACATATGTTTTTTTTGTGTTTATTTGTTAGTATATTGCGGTTTGGTAGACATATACGAGTATATATATAAATCAATAAATGTATTGATCGGCATGTTAATGCGCAATCGTATCAAATCGGGGTGCGCCGACACATGGACCCTTAATTTATTTAAGTAAGTAATGTTATATGACAAATTAAAGGAAAAGGAAAATTTTGAAAATACGTATTTTTTCATACATTTGCATACTAATCCTTAAGGATTATACATAAATACATATGTCATAACATGGAAGAATTTGTTGGTTAATCAACTAATTCTTCGATGTTATGACATATATGTTTGTAACTTGCGAAAATTTAACGGACACATTAGCGTCATAGGATCGTATCCAATCGTGGTCCTATGACGCTTTGATCTGCTTATTTTAAGAACAAATGTCCCTACAGTGAAACATTTTTGATTTATGTGGAAACTTTTGCGGAAACTAAAGCTAGGAAAAATTGTAAATAAAATAGTTATTTAGTCAGTTAGGCCCGACCTTTATATGATAAATCCTTGACGATCCTATTTCGTTTTATTAGCCAAACCTACATCCAGTATTAATTGTAATTTATGTTGTTACTGTTTAATATTTTTATTACCTGCCCTGCACTGCACAAATAAGGGCTTAAATAGCTTAGCATTTATAAAGTATTTGTATATTTCATATTTTTGTTTGATAAAACCTAATCAGTTTCCATAGCAGTGGGGCCCCATTTTTTTATTTGCCCCAGGGCCCTTGGTTACCTAGCTACGCCACTGAGGGAGACATATTTATCTGAGGCATTCCAGCTTAGTCCTCAGGCATAGCGGCGCATTTGTGCCCGACCTTCGATTTAAAATCTAATTTTAACTGGAGTTGATAACATATGTACATGGGCGGCAGTAGCTACTCACCATCTGGTGGACTGCATGCTCGTCCGCTAATCTTATATTGTAAAAAATTATAACATATCGGAAACACACATATACATACATATCTACATATATATCCGGCAACCCATGTAAGGATGTGGACATCCGATGATGGATTTCCCCGAGGGACACGTTCGGTTAGTTCCGACTTCCGAGAGCTTTCTTGGATGTAAGTATTATTAAAAATTCATAGTGCTATAAGCAGCTCCAAGTGACGGGGTTGAAATTCATATTGCTATATTGCGTTACGAAAATATGAAGTGAAATGTCGTCACGGATGATGATTTTTGAAGGTAGAACCATCATACATCATAAATCAGTTTTAATGATGTTAGGAATACGAGGCTAATAATTGTATTGGCATGCCATGCTACAGATGCCATTGGGAATGCGAAGCAAGGAATGCTATTGAAGGTAGTAGAACCCTTTGTGGTTCGACTCCGGCGGTACCACTGCCAAACTTATTTCTGCTTAATAACAGTAGTGTTAAGCGCTGCTATGTTCTGGTCTGAAGGGTGTGGTAAAGGAGATACACATTTCCGAGGCGTTCCAGCTTAGTCCTCAGGGGTAGCGGCGCATCTGTGGCCGACCTCAAATAGGAAACTAATCCTATCTGGAGTTAATTAAAGATGTCCATCAGGTGGAGTGCATGCTCGTTTGATACTCCTATACTCGTATTAACAAGTAATTAATTAAAAAAATCAAAAACCCGACTGCACCAAAAAGGGTGAAGTAGATTTTCCAAAAGCAGTGAAATAGGCATTTCATTATTTTTATCCAGAAAGCAAAATACAAAGTTTCATAGTAGGTGTCTGCTTCAAAAACAAAAGATTTTCAAACAACATTATCCTATTTTATCCTCGTAGTGCTCATTTACGCTATATAAAGAACCTATGTGCAACATTCCAGCACGCTTAAGTTCAGCGGTTTCCCTTTGCGTTGATCTCTGGCACAGCAACTCACTCATTTAGTCAGACAGTCATCTCGATGTGTATATACAAGTATATATGTACTAGCTGACCCGGCAAACGTTTTATTGCCATACAAATAAAAAAAATGTTAAGGGTGAACAACCCTTATCACTTAGGGGTAAATAAAAAATAGATAGTGGCCGATTCTCAGACCTACTGAATAAATCGGTGAAGCCGTTTCGGAGGAGTACGGTAACAAACACGAGATTTTTTTATATAGGATAAGTATATTATATAATGTTTGTGTAATCTCCTCTTAATTTCCTTTATTTTGACACCCTACTCGATAGGTTTGGTTAACTTATTTTAAAACGTGTTACTATTTCGCGAAAAAAATCCCCCATTTACGGTCTATAAAATATATAACTTCAGTAATTCATTGTTTCGGTCATTATTTTACCTCGTTAGAGGTAGAATTTCATTATTTTTATCCAACAAGCCTGATACAAAATTTCATAGTGTTTGCTTCAAAATTGACGGTTGTTCAAATGAACTTTTAACCCTTATTTAACTGTCTACGGGGTTGGTTTTTCGGAAAGGAATAAATAAGTGCGTCTTTGTTCTTATCTAGAAAGGCAAATACAAAATTTTATAGTAGTTGCTTCAAAATTAAAGGATTTCAAAAAAACTGTTTTCCCCTATTTTACCATCTTAAGGGTAGAATTTCCAAAAGGCCTTTCTTAGTACTTATTCATGCTATATAGAGAACCTATGTGCAAAATTTTAGAACTGTAAGGTCCTTGGTTTAGGCTGTACGGTGATTTCTGAAAAATGAAAAAGTCATTTAGTTAGTCAGTCAATCAGTCACGTTGCTGTTTTATATATATACAAATATGTTTTTATAATCGCCGTTTAATTTCCTTTCATTTGATACCCTACTCGATAGGATCGGTTAACTTTTTTTTTTTAAATGTGTTACTATTTCGCGCCAAAAATCCGCTATTTTGATTTTTTTTTACTTACACCTATCTAAGGACACTCGGGTCATTGGGACAAATATAATGACACCTTAACTATTGAAATTCATCCAGCCGTTTATTAGATCCGTTCAAATAAAGAAAGACAAACATACAAGATACGCGCGAAAAACATAACCCTTCCTTGGCAGTCGGGTAAAAAACAGCCTCAATAAAGATTTCAGTCCTATAGGAGTTGACCAGATATCCATAGGCGGCAGTGACCACTTACCATCACGTATCATTGATTACTGCTTCGTGTCGTCATCACACCTTTCAAATCAGAATACATCAGCGCTTAACTTTAGTAACTAGGTCGCGCTTTACCTATAAGCTAGAAATAAATGTAACTGCATTCGAACCAACAATCTATCATTTTTACCCGTTTGCGGAGGGTAATGTTTTTCAAGTGTATAAATAAATAAATAAATCTTGAAAATAAAATAGGCTACATTTTTACGCAGTTCGATTTTTGTTTATGTAATATTTCTGTACTCTTAGTATGAGTTTTTACAAAAATGACTATTTTTGTATTTGTTTACATATTTCGCATACATTTTCAATCAGTTCTGATACAGTCAGAAATGTATGGGCAAAGTAAACAAATACAAAAACATTCATTTTTGTAAAAACGCAAATACTTAAACTTAACACAACTTTTATTTTTTTTTATAATATAGGAGTAACAGACGAGCACGCAGTCCACCTGATGGTAAGTGGCTTTTGCCGCCCATGGACATCTGTAATCAATCCCAGATAGGGTATTCCTACATGAGGTCGGCCATAGATGCGCCCCTACCCCTGAGGACTAAACTGGAACGCCTCGGAAAAGTCTGTCTCCCTTACCCTTCAAACCGGAACACAGCAGCGCCTAACACTGCTGTTATTAGGTAGAAATAGGTGTGGCGGTGGTGCCGCCGGAGTCGAACCACAAAGGGTTCCACCACCTTCAAACCTTCCTGTCATCATACCATTGTATAATGTAAACATATGTATGTAAATTATTACTATCTGTCCCTACTTATCCTATACCCTTACATATACACAATATTCGTGTCTGTACTTATTTATTTATTTATTTATTGCACCTCTATAAAAGTAAAAAGATACAATAGGGCAAACTTAATGCCTGATGGCATTCTCTGCCAGTCAACCCTGGGTGGAAGGAAAGAATGGCGGCAGGTGTTAATTATATATACATAAAATAAATTATATTATATTATATATACATAGATATATATAGTTCAGATATATATCAAAATATATACAAATACATACATATTATATAAACTAAACAATACAGATGATTACGATATTGCAGCGGTGTTTAGAAAATGCTCTCGGACAAGTTTTTAAACATTGTTTTACTTGGTGCTTTCCTAATATGCAATTTAAGTTTAATTAATTTAAGTTATTCCATTGTGGATCTGTCATGATACCTCAGCGAAAGATAATATGACACACGTTTCAATTATTGTTCGTTTTCGTATTCATATTAATTTCACGATAAACGGTAATATTAACTGTCGTTACTCGGTTTGAATAATTAATATTTGCTGTTCACTGAATAAATTATCCGGTTATAATTAATTCCTGTAAATATGAAGGGAATTATGTAATGTGTAAGAAGCTTTATTATTTAAAGCTTTGTAGCATATTGGGCATTTAAAAAACAGTGATAGTCTAGTGGTTAAGAAACTTGGCCTCACGATCGAGGGGTCTGAGGTTAAAATCCCAGGCACCTCTGATTTTCCAAAGTTATGTGCGTATTAGAAATTAATTATCATTTGCTTAAACGGCAAAGGAAAACCTGCAATCTGCATACGTGAGAAATCTTAAAAAAAAAGTTTTCAAAGATCTCTGGAGTCTACCTATACGCACTTGGCCAGCGCGGTGGAATATGGCCTAATCCTTCTCATTATGAGAGGAGAGCCGTGCCCAGCAGTGGGACAGTAATGGGTTGATGATGTTGATGAGTTAAATTTTGACAGTTTCAGCTTATAAAGGCAGTTTAACTGCGTTCTAATTTGAAGGGTGACTTAAAAGTAGAAGCACAAGACCTTTTAACTTATTTCGTGGAATAAACCATACGCCAACTTCAAGACTCCAACCTTGTTCAGTGTTAATTACAGCCTCCTTTGTAAAGTGGCCACTTTCCATTCGGTAGACTGCATTGTTTTATAATACAGAAGTAGAAAACAGTAGTACAAAATGAATGAATACAGTAGTAGAAAATGATCATGGACTGCATGACCATTTTCTACCATACGATCGAGATAAGATTAGATTCCTAAATGAGGTCGGCCATAGATGCGCCGCTAACCCTGAGGACTAAGCCTGAATGCCTCGGAAAACCATGTCTAGAGAGGCATGATTTTCCGAAGCGTGGTAAGAGTACCATGCTTCCAACCAGAACACAACATCGCCAAATACTGCTGTTCTTAGGAAGAAAAAGGTGTGTCGGTGGTGCCACCGGAGTCGAACCACAAAGGGTTCTACAAAATAACTGTTTGTGTTTTGGCAACTCAATATTTTGTTTTTCGGTTTAAATAATTTATTGTCTAAAGAAATAACAAAATTTCACTTATACTTAAGACAAACTTGGCTAATACAGTAAAATAAGTTCAGTAAGTGTGCTAGAGTTATAAATACATAATGAGTTACTGAAATTAAATTTTAATCTGTATTTTTATACGTGCGCTAGTGCTTCCTTTTTAAAATTTGTTTATGTATTGATGATTTTTTACGGATTTAGGTAAAGTATTGTATGAATTAGCCCCTTTAGGCATTATGTTTTTGACCCATATTTAGTTCTAGTAGGAACCTTGTTACCTGCATTATTTTGTAGTTTACTATGAACTTTTAATTCTAGCATTGTATGCAGGTACTTTTTATCGAATTTATTACAGAGGAGTCGAAACAATCAGATTACTAGATACAAGAGAGCCCTATATTCAAAGAGCTGATAGAAGATTTACTAGCAGTCACGCGAACCAATCCACCCCTAATCAAATTGCAGAACATCCCTCTCATAACCACAAGCGCCCCTTTTTAATTCGTCAAACAAGTGCTTATGAACCCCACGCTGCAATAACTCGATTATATCACAATAACGCATTTGTACTGCCTATTGTCACTGGTGTGCGGGAATAGTACATTACGATACGAGGACGAAAAATTTTTTTCTGACAAGTGTGAGTTTGCAGGCCGAGCCGCAGGCGAGGACTGCAATCACACGAGTCAGAAAAACATTTTTCGTCCGCGTGTTGTATAAAATTTTATATTACGGGGTCGGAAATGGGGGTTTTGCGCACGCGAAGCGTGCGTAAAACGTCAATTTACGCACGCCGTGATATAAAATGTGTTTTAAAGAAAAAATAAAATTAACTATAAGTTAACTTAGAAAATAACGTGAAAACAAACTTTAAACTGTGAGCAAGGTTATGCTTATTGGATACTAAGTGTTTGCTTAGCCAGGGATGGAACCCGGAATCCTTTGTGTGTTGAGATTGTTATTAAATAACCAATAGGTTTAAATAACCAATAGGCATAGGTTTAATAACCAATCAATGAAAATAGGTATGCAATTTGTTGGTTTTTTTGTAGTGTGTATAAATGTGTACCTTTTTTTTTACGCGGGGAAACCTTCAAAAGGTACCCGACGACGTGGGAGCGACGCCGAGTTATGTGGGATTTTTACCGCACTAAAACCCCCCCGGTGGCCGTCCTCGGCGCTTGGTGGAGAACTCCGGGATCTCCGATGGAACACAACCGGAGTCCTCCGAGCGCGATGCCCCAATCGGCCTCTCCCCTGGGGGAGCAGTTTACGCTCCTCCCACACACCTGGTGTTTACACCGGTATGAGCCCACACGAACCGTCGGCCTTCCCGGGGTTACTTGCTGGACGGTTCGAGCTCCCACTCTTGCCGCCCGCAACCCCAGATACCCCTTTTTAGTCGCCTTATACGACAGGCAGGGGATACCGTAGCCCTATTCTAGTCCCGAGACTAAAGGGACAATAAATGTGTACCTATATAACTGTTCTGTATGTTTTATTTTTTTATTTTGACAAGGTAAAGTAACAAAGAAACTTACTTACTTAAAAGGATAAATCATTTTTTTTTCTATTTAAAAAAAATACCTACTTTTCTTCGACAAAATAAACATATTTTAATTAATTTCGATCAATATTCCAAAATGATAAAAGTGTAAAAAAGAACAAAGGTTTCGTTACGATTCGCCCATAATGCTTATGTCAAACCCATCCCGCCATAATCATAATAAGTGGGACACTAAAACAAAACCATCCTTAACGACATCCCAATAACGATATAACGGACATAACGGAGCATAACCCCGGCCTGCAAACAATTAACTTATTGCAGCGATTGGGGGGTTTGCCATAGACTAATATACAATTAGAAGTGGCACTATAGGATTCAAGTATTTTATTGTTATTAACTACACATGTTTTGTACATTAATTTGGTATAGTCGTGTCGAGACTTAGACTTATTTTAAAACACGCAAAAATACATGTTCTAGTACAAAAAATATGAATTAATTATTATTTTTTTGTTCGGGAGTCGAACTCCGAATCTTCATGACATTAACTACAGTATGTACGATTGATTGTTGTTTGAATAATGATTTTGAATGCTTAACTCATTTTTAATAGGTATACATTATATCGTATTATAGGTATAGTCCGCGCCAAACAAAACAAAACAAAAGCAGTCTTACGCGGACTATACTTGCGTAATTTGTTTTTATAAGAAACTCCGATTTTATTGTTCCATAACAACACGCCACGTCTATTTTTTCTAAGCTCTTTATTTGTTCGCCATTGGACCCTGCTATATTGAGTTTTAACGCGCTTTTGTGGGTTAAGAAAAGTGTCCACTTTAAGCTGAGCTCTGCAGTTGAAACTTACGTTTGATCGTACAAAAGAAATATAGCTCAAAATACATTGGAGATGTAATAAAATTTATTTGTTTGTAATCGAGTTACATATAATCGATGCTTGCGATAGTCCTCACAATACTAGGTTTATTGTTAAGTAATTGTGCGGTAAAAGTTAATAGAAAACTACTATAAATCTTATGTGATTAAATTAAGATAATCATACGAACACGGCAATACTGTTTAATTAACAATACGTTTATTGTATATTTCTACATCAGAATTAAGATAGGAGGTGTATTTTTATCCATAAATATAAATGAATAATCAGCTCCACCCTGTCGTGGAATGCTCACGTCAGTGCAGTCAGTAGTAAGGTGCACCATTCATTTCATTCGCTAAAATGCTTACAAGATGTCTTGCCCTTGAAAACTAAAATTTCTCTCGCTCAATCAATAATTCAACCCATTATTGACTATGCTGACACCTGTTACCTGGATGCTACAGAGGAGCTACTTAACAAACTTGAGCGCTTGCAAAACCTATGTATTCGTTTCATCTTTGGACTTCGTAAGTTTGACCATGTCTCACACTTTCGCAAGGAACTCAAGTGGCTCCCAATCCGCTTTCGCAGAAACACTCGTATTTTATGTTTGCTATATAATATCCGTCACAATCCAACGTCTCCATCCTATCTGCGAGAGCGTTTCTCTCTCGCACGTCCTTCTATTGCTCCCTGTAGAACCCATTTAAAGACTCTCCTTAATTTCCCATCACATAGAACCAGTTCCTATTCCAACTCCTTCACTGTTCATGCAGTCAGGTTGTGGAATTCGCTCCCACCAAGTATACGCGAATCTAAAAACATCCACATTTTCAAGAACAGAGTAAAAAATCACTACCTGTCCTTAACAGTATGAGTATTAGAAATATGATGTATCTAAGTATTATATTTATTTATATATGTATATATTACATTATATGTATATATTAATATATATTTATGTTTATGTTTATGTATTATAATATTAATCATGTTATATATTATTTTGAAGTGCACGCTGTACTACCATCATTTAACCATTCTCCAATCTCAGGTCTGCTGGAAGAAATTTCTTTAGAAATAAGCAGTGCCTTTGCACTAAATTTTAGATATAAGCTCTCTTTTGTATTGTATTTTTGTGTGCATAAATAAATAAATAAATAAATAAATAAAAATGAATTTGTATGTCTACGTATTACAATGTCTGACAATTTAACCAATTACTGTCCCACTGCTCGGCACCGGTCTCCTTATAGAAAGAAGGATTTGAGGTCTGATAAGCCCTCGTCCGAGTACCGCGCTGGTCAAGAGCGTATTGACAGACACATTTTTAACACACATAGACTATTACTACCTTTTTTTTTGTTTGTTGAGGGGAAAACCTTCAAAAGGTACCCGACGACGTGGGAGTGACGCCGGATTATGTGGGATTTTTACCGCACTATAACCCCCCGGTGACCGTCCTGGTGCTTGGTGGAGAACTCCGGGATCTCCGATGGAACACAACCGGAGTCCTCCGAACGCGATGCCCCAATCGGGCTCTTCCCTGGAGGAGCAGTTTACGCTCCTCCCACACACCTGGTGTTTACAACGGTATGAGCCCACGCGAACCGTCGGCCTTCCCGGGGTTACTTGCTGGACGGTTCGAGCTCCCACTCTTGCCGCCCGCAACCCCAGAAGCCCCCTTTTAGTCGCCTCTTACGACAGGCAGGGGATACCGTAGCCCTATTCTAGTCCCGAGACTAGACTATTACTACCTATGTCCTTTTTCGTTTTCATAATTTATACTTTGTATTTCTGCATTTGTAACTTTGTAGAAAGCATATCGCATCTATGTATAATCGACTAAAGAATGGTGTAGGATTTTTGTCTACAGTCTGTATTATATATCTGCTATGTCCTATTCATATATTCTTTTAAATTATATCAATTTCACGGCTTATAAATTTATGAATGGGCCTATAATACCCCCAACAAAGCAAAGTGGGCAGGAGTACAAGTGAACAAACAACTGTTAACTACAACGAATGCACTTCAAATAAAACAATCTGTTGTCCAAACAAACAAAACACTTGCCTGTAGTGTCGTGTCTGGCTGTGACAGTGTTAAAAATTTATCGTAGGGTTGTCAATTTTCCCAAAAAAATATATTTTTTATTTGTTTTTTTTTTATATTTATGTATTATATACTTATTCATGAATTTTGATTTAAGATGACTTTTAAAAATATATAAAGTCTGGAAATATTTTGAAGGTAAAATTTTTGAACGATAGTGAGAGGTTTTATCGATTCGTTGTGTTGTATAAAGATTTTTTTTTAATTGATTGAAATTATATCTTGTGTCTATTATGCCGACTGTTAATTGTTATCTTATTAACAAAAGCAAGGAATAACAGCTAGACAGATATCTAAATAATTAACTAAGTTTTCTGTTTCTGGGTCTGGTTGTTTCTGTATTTGTCTATGTATGTGTGTCCATGGCACCCACGACACAAGGAATCCTTGTGTGAAGAAAGCGTATTTTTTACTAACAGAAATTACCGGACTTAAAATTCGAGCTAAAATAGTGACGTAGAAATGACTATAATTATTTGCGACAAGCATACAAATAATTCCACAATACCTAAAAAAACATTGAAAATTCAGGGCCTATTTGAAATTTCAGTTCGTGCCAACCCTACTAGACAACCGATGGGGTGATACCGCACAGAGAACAATAAAAAGAAGAGGGGTGATCCAATTATACTTTAATATTATACGCGCATCTGATATCATCGTTTGGTGCCGATGCTGCCGATGCAGGGGATGCGAATTTAATTATTAATCTATTTCGCTATGGACTTACTGTGTTCGGTGATCAAGATTGTTATTGCTGTAATATTTCTTTTGTTATTTCATAAATAATACAGTAAGTATACAATAGATTGTGTAAGTAACTACTCTTTATTTAAATATTAGTTGGGAATATGGGATATTATGTTGAATAAATCAAGGCGGAAGCTTAGAGATTGATGCTTAATAGGTATTGCCTATATTTAATGATTTCTTTTTTATAATATAGGAGAAGCAAATGAGCATGCAATCCACCGGCATTCAGTAAGTGTCTACAACTCAATCGACTCCAGATAAGGTAAGATTCCTACCTGAGGTCAGAAGAGTCAGAGAGGTCAAAGAGTTAGGTATTAGTCAGAAATTGGCATGGCGGTGGTGCTGCCGGAGTCGAACCACAGAGGGTTCTAACCTCTTCAGGTGTAGGTTTAATTCTGTTAAGGCACGAATTGGTCATTTTAAGGTGATATAATGTCAATGGAATTATTATCTTCCTCTAACATTATGCATGAGACATTCCAAGACGGATTTATTTCTCCTCAGAGTTAATCTGACTATTACTCTGAGTCTACTACCTCAAAAACTTACAGATTTTTGAGTACATTAATTTTCATATAAATGGATGAAATGACAGCAATTCTAAAATCACATTAATTGATTAAATTAATTTATCTGTATACATACATTTGAATACTTATTTATAAGATCATTAAATGATTCCCAATTGGTCAATAAAAACTGTGACCAATTGGCAAAACCATCACAAGTTTCCATCACACTGCCTCCTAATGCAGTGAAACTGAGCGTGAGAAACGGAATACAGACATCACAATTGATTCCACAGGGACCTCGCTATATCGAATAGGCGTCACCCCTTCTAATTTATCTCTTTCAAACAAGATGTTGCTCATTGAGCTAAAACAGTCAAGTGCGAATTTGCACCAGTTAGAGATGTTACGTGATTTATTTACTCGAATAATCGAGTTGTGCTTAGCTCGAGTAAACTGGAGGTAGTCTCACTAAAATATTTTAATTTTTGGGCTGTCGTTTTATTCGATTTTATCTTTTTCTCATCACCTGATATTAAAATAAGTATCTACGTCATAAAATTGATTTATATTACTTTCGTTCAAACTGTTTGTATTGTTTCGTTTTTAATAGGTAGGTACTACGGTAGCTACTACGGTTTTGTATAAGTTCAGTAATGATAATTAAGATGAATGAAAAATACGAAAAAGAGAAGTACGAATAAATTGTAACATACATTTACTGAATTTTATCCAGCCAACTCGATATCAAATCGAGTCGACACATCCCTAACCAACGAATCGGATTATGTGAATCAAATCTACGTTTCAGTTTTAGAAAAGAACATCTGCTCATACAATCCAACCAAAACTATATCCTGATACCAAAAATTAAAGGCCATTTCTACTCGTTCCTAACGTGTGTACAATTTCGTTATTGGACTGAACAAAGTAGTAAGTACAGTTACTTCGTTATTCGACTCTGAAGCTTATTTCGTGATACAATATGTTTTAATTCGCTCGTGTATCGAATCAATATGAGAACGTAATCCCAGGGGTTGGAACCCAAAGCTTTGTGGGGTACGGAAAGTTTATGAACGCACTTGTTAGGGGTTACAAAAACTGTTATTGTTTTGTATTGGGCAGGCGGGAGATTTTACGTGTTAATAAAAACTAGAGGGCTGCGTTTAATGTGTGTTAAATGGGAGATTTATTGATATGAATATTGAGATGACTTTATTGGAAAATATTGTTTATTTTAATACGAGTAGGAAATAGTTCTAGATGTTTAGAGCAATGTTTCTAGATTTTTAATTTCATGCGCAAAATTTGGCGACATGAAATTGCTAGTTGGCGAATACTTAACGATATGGTATGATAAAGGCTACGAAGGCTAAAAAATGTTTTACCCATTCCAACTAAAATTACGCTTGCACAGTCTCTCCTCCTACCAATACTTGACTATGCTGATGTGTGTTATCCTGACATTACCGAGGAGCAATTAAATAAGCTTGAGCGTCTCCAAAACTTATGTATACGGTTTATATTTGGCTTAAGAAAGTATGACCATGTTTCAGAAGATCGTGCTAAGCTCAAGTGGCTCCCAATTCGCCTTCGCCGGAATGCTCATATTCTATCTCTTCTCTATTGCTTACTGTTTAATCCAACTGCTCCTCCTTACCTCAAACAACGCTTCCAGTTTCTCCACTTGTCCCATGACCGATCCCTTCGTTCCTCAGAAAATCTTGCTCTCTATACTCCCTCTCCCTCAACTTCCTTTTACAAAAAATCCTTCACTGTATCCGCTATCCGTCTTTGGAACTCCCTCCCTGTATTTATTCGTTACTCTCAATCCTTATACTCCTTCAAAAACCTCGTCAAATCTCATTACCTTCAACTCTAACTGTCTTTCTTTCCTGTGCTCCTTCTAAATTTGTGCTCTTACTGTCAATAATTTTTTAAACAGTATTAATTTTGTTTTTAATTTTTAATTTACAATTAGTTACTCTATAATTATAAGTATGTATATCAAGTATGTCAATTATTTATTTATTTATTTATAATTATATTTTAAATTTACACTTGTTTTTATGTATTATGTAGGTAGTCTTTTAACTATTATTTATTTGCACCCTACCTATTCTTATAATCATCCACTCTTTAACTCCTCGCCCTAAGGTTGCCTGGAAGAAATCGCTGTCTTAGCGATAAGGCCGCCTTTTGTATCGTTCAATATTTGTATGTTTTTATTCTTGTATTCTATTGTTTTTGGGTACAATAACGAATATTATTATTATTAAAGTAGAGGCAGTTGGGACTAACTTAGTTTCTGGAGTAATTTAGTTCTCAGGAATAGCAACGCATCTCTAGTCGACTTCGAGTGAGACGCCAATCAATAACTAATCCTAGTTTGGTTCATTATGGTATGTTCATGGACCGCAGTGACTCCTTAGGTATTCAGTAGTACAATCTTTGTTTCAAAACTCGTAAATACTCGCACATACTTATACATATGAGTATATATTTAATTCTAGCCTTTACAAGTTAATCATTGAGTGCAGAGAAGCGTGGGAGTTCATCAAATAGTTTCGTGTGATGATTTACCCACTCATAATTTGTCTCAGGAGAATAACCTTCCTAGGGTCCATAACCAGTATAACTTGAACTCGCTCCCTTTACTATACGTCAATACTTTAATATAAAGTCAGTAACATAACGGGGTCATTGTAAATTTGTTTTGTGTTAAGAGTATTTCGCACGGGTATTAGATTTTATTGTAGATATGTTTGTAGGATTATTATGAAACTGATGTAATCCAGTGATAAAATAAACGTGGGTCAAACGCTAAATTATATTTGTTAATGTTAATGTTGATTATGTAGTTTAACAATTTCTAATAATTTCAGTAATATTATTAAATATTGTTTGTAATGTTAACATACACGATTTATATATTGAAGTAGGTGAAATGAGAAAGTTTTTAGGAAATAGTTAATAGGAATCTTATATCAGCGTTTGACTGTGCAAATATCACATTAAAATACTTTTTACTACAGCTACAATACTTTACATTGTTGAATTCAGGACTTAAATACTTTTGAATATTACACAATATCCTACAATACCTTAATTTATATATTTCTAAGTGAAATTTGCATAGTAACACATATAACGTATAGTAAAATCAACAAGAAGAAACAGCGGTGCAAAATACGTACCCTGGCGAACCCCATATCCTCGGCAGTGAAGTGTGAATCGATCTTAAAGCCGAGTGTTGATACATCCTGAATTTTTAACCACAAGACGGCCGAGGGTCACCGTTTCCAACATGTCATCTGTCAAAGTCAATTTCAAGTTTAAATTTACTCTTTATTTCATTTTTTAGTGTTCCCTAAGACATTTGGAAAAACGGAAGATGTTAGGACTAGATATGTTTTGTAGTGGAAATTAAAAAGTTTTATGGAATTATGGAGACGTTTTAAGTTAGATGTAATATTAAGATTACGACACAAAGTAAAAAAGATAAATAACAGTTCTTCAAATGCATAATATTAAATACAACTATCTTTAGTTTAATGAGGAACTAATTATGTGTAGGTATTTATAAAAATGGTTAGACGCCTATCTTTCATAAAATAATATCATAATTAGAAAGTATATTAGTCGTCTTAGTGATTTGTCAATCAAGTAACATGCCTATTATCTTTCACAAGGTTCTAAAAATACGGTTTACTATTTGAGCCCGACTCACACTTAGCCAGTTTTCATCGAGGGGTAACATAAAAGCGTTATCGAGTTAGGGCGATAAAAATAATAGGGAGGAAGAGAGAATTTTTAACATTGAAAAGTTGCCTGATTATTTATTTAAGCTTTTCGATTTGAATGGACTGGGAAATCTAGGCTTTGAGTGCTTTTGCCTTTAATGTACTCATACAATACATCCACGATGTATGAGACAGTCAGATTGATGTAGGTCCCCTAATACGTTTTACAATAAAAGAAATGAGTTGGAGAAGTTTGTTTTGTATGAAAATACGAGACACAAATTAGGATTTATTTTGGCTTAAATTGTGTTTAAAACGTATGAAGTGTGTATGAAATATTATACGGAAATAATCAAAATATTTTTGTCAATTTTTAATATTTTATTTATAAAATTTATTCGTCTTTTAAGATTTACGACTAACTGACAATGATTATTCTATTTTAAATAATTCAATTTTAAAACAAAATACAATCCTTTAAATTTAAATTTTGGTTAATATTTCATAAATTGCATGTGAATTAATGAATAATTATTTAAAATGAATTAATGAATGTAGTTGTGCACACCATAGAAACAGAACAGAGCTAATGCTTCTGTATTTTACACTTAAATACTGTGGGGTAGTCTGAATAAGGGAAGAACAGTTCAATAAGTCCACAGTTGATAGTCTAGTGCCCCTAATGAGGGGGGTTGGCCCTCGTTTAGGTCCTGGAGCTACGAATAAAAGCTAAATATAGACGCCTAGTAAACAATTCTTTTAATATAATGCGCGATAGTTGTACCATATGCAAAATATTCTGAAACTCTTCTTAGCTTGTTTGATTGCGACGGTACTATCAATACATCTACTAAACTATATTGTGTCTTGCATTGATATGCACGTAGGCCTTAAGGGTAACACATCTATGGCAAATATTAAGTAGAACAAGGCTTTGTATGGACCAAAGAAAATCCTTGTATTGATTACCGATGTGCACTAAACCAAATTAAATATGTAAGATAAATTAAACGTTGTAATTACCAAACCGGATGCGATGGTGATCTAACGCGGTGTGGTGAAGTATACTCCAGGCCTTTCTTTCTTCTCGAAGGGGATAAATTGCCTGCCGCAAATTCTCTACACTCACCAAGGGTTGACTGGTAGAGAATGCCATCAGGCATTAAGTTTGCCCTGTTGTACCTTAACCTTGTGTTTGTGTTACAATAAATATATAAATAAATAAATGAAGAGGCTACAGTGCAAAAGCAGTGAGAGCATAGTGGTTGAAACTCAGCCTTTCGATAGAGGAATCCGAGGTTGAGCTCTACGCTCCTCTGACTTTTCAGTTATATAAGTCTTAGAAATTAATGATCACTTGCTTTTACGGCGAAGGAAAAATCGCGAGGAAACCGCGCACCTGAGAGATTAAAAATATCTGAAAGGAGCGTGAAGTCTACCAATACGCACTTGGCCAGCGAGGTGGACTATGGCCTAATCCTTCTCATTATGAGAGGAGACCCGTGTTCAGCAGTGGGACAGTAAGGGTTAATGATGAAAGTATACGTTAGACAGAAATTACATTCAATTTTTCTTGGGGCTCTAAATATTCGCAGCTCAACGTCAACCTCAAATTGCGCGCCAACCCGGGATTATATTTGATGCGGCGCTAATCAGTTTCACTTACGAGCTAATTGCTTTCCACAACCCCCTCCGATAACACTCCCTTGTATAATTAACTACCCTGTAAATGATTGAGTAGGTTAGTTTTAAACTGATTTCAAGAAGACTGCTGAAATGACTTATTCTATATATTGTTATTCTATATACCTAGGGCTTTAAGGAACTAGATGTAGTAAAACGTACTCCACAGCAGTTTTTAAGGATCCTATGGATGGATTTTAAGGATTTGATTCAGGTACTATCAAAATTTCCCCATACACACACGACAAAAAGATAACAATTTGAAATTTCTGTTTTCATTTTTGTCCTAACAAGTAAATACCTACTTATAAAGACAGGAAATTAATGTATAATATTTTAAATCACCAAGGCATTTTAATTTTACTTAGGAGTATATTCATATTTAGGTATATATTAATCTGTCTGGAAATATGTGTTTTTACCACGCTTTTATTAGCTTGGGTTGTATGTATGTATGTATCTATATAACGGAATTTTTGAACTCGATTTTTACCCACTTTGAACAGTCCGATTAATTTAAAATTTTGAACAATTATCAAGAACCGATGACAATACACGATTTAAATAATTTTATTCCATTCTCCTCATCAGGATCGTCAGGTATCAGGATTAACGATTTTCTTTGTGCGATTTTAGCGTGGTTTTTAGTTTTTAAACTATGTATAATTATTTACTCGGGTCTTCTCCAGCTGCAGGACATGCTAATAGTTGCACCCAAAAGTCTGTACGGATTTTAGTTTGTAATAAATGTTACTATTTTATTTATTATTATTACATACAGTTGTTTTAAAATTATATTGCATTTTATTTTATTTAATGAATAACGCATTTTTCTCTCAACTAACTCCACACATAGACACGAAATAAAATATAAGATTAATACTTAAAAATACAGATCGCGTGACATTCGTATAAAATTAGTCGTCAAATGAGTCGTAAGGGCACGAGAATCGAACCCGAGACTGACGTCCTTTAATCGCTGTGGCGTGCCAACTAACTCCGGATTGCAGAGGTATAGTCACGATATAATGTATTGTCTGTTTAACACAGAAATGTTTGCTTATTTTCATGAATACATTTTCTTTACAGTATTTGTAGGTACACAATCCTTACTTATTATGGTAACCTACCTATTGGCTGTTGTATATTTATAATATTCATGGTGATCTTTACCACCGTAATTAAATTTATTTCACTTGTGTTAGTAAAAGGTATATGGGTCTGTTTTTATACTAAATTAATTGTGCAACTTAATATTTACCTGTATCAAATAATCTTGTGTTAAGTATTCATTTTAGCAAATACTTAAAAAAGAATGTGCAATAGGTATGCAATAGAAAACAAAAAAATCTATCTTGCTATGTTACTGTAAGTAAATACGAATCGGCTAGACACAATTGCTCTGACTCGTATAAAGTAATAATAACAAGTAACAAAAATATAACTAACAATGATTGCTTTTCCGAACATTATAACTAACAAACACCAATCCTTAACAACCCAACCAACTATACCCCAAACAGAGTTAAGTTGACAAGCGCATTTTCTGAGCAATTTATTCGTCATGGCATGTCAGAGACATCTATTATCAACGAGCAAATATTATAGCTTTCCGAACTATTTCGGATGTTAATATGACGGCTCAACACGCAAAGGATTTTGTGTTATTAACTTGATAAAGTCTTGCTACAATTATGTTTTTTACGAGATGTTAATATGAGGTTGCTGTATGTTATGCTTTGTGGCTATATTATGATATGCCTATACATAAATATTTCTGGACCTCGTGCACAATTTTTTTTTTCATTTTTTTACATTATAGAAGTAGAAAATGAACATACAGTCATGATGGTGAGTGGCTACTGCGCCCATGGACGTCTGTAATTAACCCGAAAATAAAAAGATTAGATTCCTACATGAGATCGGCCACAGATGCTACCCCTAAAGACTAAGCTGAAACGCCTTGGAAAACTATGTCTTTCTTACCACACCTTTCAAACCAGAACACAGCAGCCCTTACACTACTCTTATTAAGCAGAAATAGGTGTGATGGTGGTTCCGCCCGAATCGAACCACAGAACGTTCAAAATGTTTACCTTCATCTTTTAGTATAGAAGTAGTAGACGAGCATGCAGTGTATCTGATAATATATGATTTTAGACTAATATTATCATGGAATTGAGACATTTTAATATGTAAAAGGTACTCAAGGTTTTAATGTCTTTTTAGCTGATATTTCGAGCCAGTTGCATGGATCGGGGGGGAGAAACCGTTGACAAGTAGGGACTAGTGGCAGATTTATCTATCTACTCTACTTTGTTTTTAACCGACTTCAAAAAGGAGGTGGTTCTCAATTCGGCCGGTATATTTTTTTATGTATGTACACGAATTACTCCGCCGTTAGTGGACCGATTTTAATTATTCTTTTTTTATTGTGTAGAGACAAGCTGGAAGTTAAGGTTCTGGAGAAAATGAGGGGAATTCCTCAGCCCATGTAAATATATTTAATTATTCTTTCTGCCTCGACTTCTCGACTTCTACGTCACTACAAAGTAAAAAATAATTCAAATAAATGTTGGTTTACTACATATTTCTGAAGTCGGCGCTCATATTGGACACGCTGTTTACGCCGCTATCATTCGAAATGTATTGACTCAGGGTCAGAAATCCAGTAGAAGTGCCCTGCAACTTACAGATTTTCATAGCTTATTTTAGTACTACGACTTAGGAATATCATTGATTCTAACGTTAATTAATATATTACGTCTTACCTTACCTTTCTTCTCATTGTGATATCACACTAAAGTTTTTGTACTTAAATTGATCTTCGAAGTCCGACTTTGTATATCTCAAAACGGCGCCAACCATTTTTTATCAATCTTCGATTACGTGGCGACATCCTTAAACTTATTTAGTCTCCACCTTATTCAACCGTAAACGATTAATGTTCGTTATCCATTACTGTTTTATAAAAACGAACTTTAGTATCATCAGAGTAAAGCCGTCAATGTATAAAAAAAGTATAACTGCCAGCAACGGTTCGACATAGTGAAGGAGTATTAGGGTTCCCAAAAAACGTTTTTTAAACAAAACTACTAATGATAACACAGAAGTCACGTTCGTTTATAATACTCGTTATTACAACCGCATTGGGATATTAAAACTATATTACAATACCAAATTGTCGTTAAATGGAGCATTTTGGGACGGAAATACAATTTTACCTCAAATCGATTACGTTTAGAATAGTTTTAGACAATTGTCTTCCGTTTGGAGGTCTCGATTCATTTGTTTTTGGGCAATTTACTGTTTTTGTTAGTATCTTTAGATATTATTCTAGAGTGATCTCACAAAAAATATTCTCTACATCTTGTATGTAATAGGTGTAATTTGGCTTTTTGCTTTGATCGTATGTATTAAATGTGTGCTTATATATTTACGAAGTTTTATAATTTAATTATATTATTACGAGTATTACCTTTATTGCGGATTCTGTTCATAATTCGTATAGTAGTAAAAAATAATTTCAAATCAACACACATAATAATTAGTTTTAACAAATTATTTTATTTATATTTGATCTATGATTTATTTTTTTTTATTTTGGAAATATGAAATATAAGACTTTATAATTAATAATAATTGAATTACTTCTCATGAATTATTAGAAAACGAAAAACGAAGTGAATTAGTAATAATAAAAGATTTATGCAATTCAATTTTAGTAATTCAGGGCCGTTGTAGCCTTTGGAGTCAGTTGATAAACCTTTGGAGATTAAATTAAGATTTTAAAATAAAGACGCACGTTTTATGTTCCTTTTACTACTTCTTTAGACTTCAATAGATAACGTGGTAAATGTTTAAAATAACGAGTTTATTTTATAGATAATGATTAAAATAATAGCAATACTAAAAGCGAATAATACTTCGATTAGTGTGTTCGGTTGCCACCCACATTCGCTTATTGTTTCCTGCGTGGGTGCCAATAATGCAAAAACACACATGTACGTTATTATTGCTTTTATTTTTTGTTTAACGAGTATTGTACTATTAGACACCGGTCTCTTGTCGGAAGATGTATTCGAAACAAATGTGTGCGTGTGTGTGTATGTGTGTGTTCGGTAAAATTTATACGCCTTTAGGTTTAGGTTTAAGAATCTTTATTTTTCATAAGACTTTTACATCACTTAGAATGAGAAACTTAAAAATAATTATAATTGTTATATGTGTCCGGTATGCCTACATGTGTTGTATGTGGTGTGTGTGTGAGTGTGTGTTTGTGTATGTGTGCGTGTGTGTGCGTGCGCGCATGTGTGGGTATTTGTGTGACTACATGTGTTTATGTGTGACTTATTGTATTTGTGTTGTGTTTGTATTGACTTTGTGTTATTTAATATGGTCTCAGTTTCATGTGTTTTCATTTCCCATGAAAGGTTCTTAGGGCTCAAATACACGATCGGCGACCGTTGCTGACGATGGACGACTGTCGCAAGCCGCCGTCTGCGACCGTCACCGACTACCATTGACTGCCGTCTGTCATTAGCAACTGCTAAGGACAGACGGCGAAGTACAAGCGGTACAGTTACACCAACACTCCTGTACCCCTGTGAAGCTCGCAGGGATAGCTAACAACACATGTGAAGCGGACCTAAGGTAGAACTCTAATTATATTTGCTGGTAGTGACAACTTATCATCAGGTAGGTTTTGATTTACTTCTTAAATTGTATTTATTTCCTACTGCACGAGGACTATTTCTTTACTTTCAGGGCAAATCATATTGATATTGCCCATTGCAATAAAATGAAATAAAAATCGTTTTATGGTATACAGTACTTTATTTGCAAATTATTTGACTCTCCAACATTACCTGTAATAAAAATATTCACAGAAAAAGCTCTAAGCGCCGCTATTACATTTTTTACGCTTAATAAATTGATAAACTACTAGAGAGTACACTATTTGTCTTAAATATTATCGTATTTACAGAAATTTTAATAATAATTTATTACTACATCTTGACAAAGCTATGTACAGATACATGAAATAAGATTTACACATACAAGAAAGGTGGTAGAACCCTTTGTGGTTCGACTCCGGCGGCACCACCGCCACACCTATTTCTACCTAATAACAGCAGTGTTAGGCGCTGCTGTGTTCCGGTTTGAAGGGTGTGGTAAGGGAGACAGACTTTTCCGAGGCGTTCCAGCTTAGTCCTCAGGGGTAGCGGCGCATCTGTGGCCGACCTCAGGTAGGAATATCTAATCCTATCTGGGGTTGATTACAGATGTCCATGGGCGGCAGTAGCCACATCAGGTGGACTGCATGCTCGTCTGCTATTCTTATATTATAAAAAAAAAAAAAACAAGCATAGATTCGTAAAGATACTTCGCCGCCTTGAAATTGAATGAAGCCACAAACGGCTTATTAGTAAGTTTTTTTTTTGAATTCTTGACAAATAACAACATTTTTAGAGAAAATTTACGAATAAATAACTAATATTGCGTAATTTACATAATAAATAAATAATTATTTCAAATATTTTAGGGACATTTTAACACGGAGACGAGGCAAAACTTTTTTACGCAACTATTTCAATTCTCAAAACTGGGTACATTTTTGTTGTTGTTAGGAGTGAGTAATCTTTACTAATCTCATACAAGTCAAATATAGATTATAAATTATACTTAAGTGTATTTTATACGAATTTGAAGTAAGTAATATTAAGGCCGAACGGTAATCTAAAATTTGTTTGCTAGCGAAAAATAGTTATTGATTAATGAAAACATAAATGTTCCTTAATTATACAATTATCATTATTCTCTACCACTTTTTGAGCGTGAAAATACCCTTTTAAAAAGATCGATTTTTCAATCGGAAAGCTTTTCCGCTTTTATTTTCACTTTCTCAACATTTCTTACTTTTCGGTCTTCTTATTACTTCTGTGGCATACTGACAATTAATGTTTAGTAAATGAAAATCATTATTTTAGAATAAACTGAGGGTTCGCAATTCAATCCCAGGCCAGTAGGACTTCTATATAATTTCAGAAACACTGTACCTGGCTAATTGTTATTACCTACTAGACTTGAAAATGGTATTGAAGATTTTCACAGTCAAATCTATTAATAATCTATTTACAAAAGAAATACTTAGGCTTAATTATATGAGAAGTTGTCTACGCTTATTTGGTATTTAATAGAAACTGTAAAGCGTACTTTTATTCATATTGCTATTGCAAGTTTATGAGATTAGGTCATATCCATATTTTTCCGAGGCGTTCCAGCTTAGTCCTCAGGGGTAGCGGCGCATCTGTGGCCGACCTCAGGTAGGAATATCTAATCCTATCTGGGGTTGATTACCGATGTCCATGGGCGGCAGTAGCCACTTACCATCAGGTGGACTGCATGCTCGTCTGCTACCCTTATATTATATAAAAAAAAAAAAAAAAAAAAAAAAAAAATATCCATATTGTATTGATATAAGAAAATGTAACCGACAAACTAACCGTATTTTTTCTCAAGTATTATTATATTGTTAGTGCAATATGATTTATGTCCAAATTATATTGTGAAAGTGGTTCTTACGACCGACCGAAAATGCTATAAAACTTAAGATAGAGCAATATGATACTCATATTCATATTGCTTTTATTCTAGAGAGTGCATGTATTATTTTATCTTATTCGTATTATACTCGTACTAGCACTTTATTGTTTATCGAAGCGATATAGTTTGTGGAATTATCATACAAATCACAAACAACCTATGTTTATGTCAAAGAATATTTTACAAGCAAACTTATAACTATTTTCTTATATTATAATACTGTTTGATTTTATTTACATTTACTAAACTAGATCTATTAAGTAATTAGGATTCTTTAATAATAGGCAAGTACAAAAACACATAACAGATGGTAAATAATTGTTATAAGATCTAGGATTTTTTCCTTAATTATAGCAATTAATATATTTACAGTGAAAATCATAGTCTAATCTGATAGTGTAATCTGATAATTTGAAATGCAAGGTAGCAGTGAAGATATATCCTAAACGACAATATTTATAAATATTACAATTACAGACAAATTAAATACATCATCTAAATATTCTAAATGCTGAACGTACTTAGCTTTATACATAAAACATTATATTTATTGAATAACTAAAGAAAGTCATCTAAATAAGCATTAATTAAAACGTAATACCTTTAATCGGAATTAGAGTACATTTATTGCCCTTAACACCCACAGTAAAATCACATAAGTCGAGATCAATGTACACATGAAAGCATCCATCAACTGCGTTTAAATGTACAACTGTCAAGTGAAATCTAATTCGATTTGTAATTAATCTGTCATTCAAGGAAACCCAATTCGAAATTCAAACTTCAACATATGGGTGACGCAACGGGTGGAGGATGCGGTGGTGGTGCGGTAGCATTTGGCGCGTTTAGGAAGCCATTTTGATTTCCAGCCCATGGCTGCAAGTTCTGTAAAGCGCTTAAAGCGGTGTTCGATGGTGGTGCTGCCGCTGCGTTCGCTTGGCTCTGGTAATGTAGCGCTGACAGTTGTGCAGCGTTCGGTGGTGGTTCTGGCATGTAGCCCTTGCTTAGCGCTTCTGCTTGAAGGGATAGCATCAAACGGTTGGCAGCTTGGCGCTCCGCTTCCCGCTCTTCGGCTGTTTGGCGTCTGTAACAAATAACAAACTATTAAAATGGAATTTAATATTTTACAAATTATTGTTTAAGTAGGAATTTGTATTCAATCTTGCCACACGAAAAAAATCACTTATTATTATTATTTTTTATTCTAAAATAATGTATCAAAAGGACAGATTTTAGAAATAGGCACTAATGTATGTCAATGAAAATAACATTTAAACAAACAAAATATTTATATTAACTATTTAAAGTATTTTTAAATTTTTAATTACAAGTTTTTAAAGACTCGGTTGCCTTAAAACAAAAACATAATAGGTATACTAATTAAAAAAAAAAACTTTATTTTCGTTTAATAATTCTGCCACGATTATTCCAATTACAATTATCATGGCAACATTAAAACCCATTACATACATAATAAAAGCCGAACCAATAACATTGAAAACAATAACACTAATTCCGTACCAAAACCAATCCGCACATCAGTATCTGTCATCAAACATCAAATAATTCATTTTGAATCTGTGTATCGCCCACAGGTTATAATGAAGGCTGAATTATTTACGTGTGGTCTGGATAGTCTGTTTCAATAATTCATCCGCCATTAGCGTACAAACCGTAGTTAACATTCGAATGCGAATTTAATTAGCTTGCAAATCGGTTGTTGACCAAAAATAGTGTTGACCATTTAAGTGGAACATGTTTTAATCAGTATTGCTTTAAGTAAGATGACATTTTTTTTTATAATGTAAGAGTAGCAGACGAGCATGCAGTCCACCTGATGGTAAGTGGCTACTGCCGCCCATGGACATCTGTAATCAACCCCAGATAAGATATTCCCACCTGAAGTCGGCCACAGATGCGCCGCTAACCCTGAGGACTAAGCTGGAACGCCTCGGAAAAGTCTCCCTTACCATACCCTTCAAACCGGAACACAGCAGCTCCTAACACTGCTGTTATTAGGACATGACTGCCAGGCGTTATGATTGCAAAATGAATAGCTATTTTTCCTTAATTTGTTTAGAGTACTAGACCATCATGGCTATGCCTAAATGTTTAGTAGTTAACGCAGCGTTCTAATTCACAAATGACCACTCAATCTACCTGGTGATGTGAGTCCATTGATTAAAGAGTTTTGTGCCTACAAGAGTACCAATGTCACTACAATTTCGGCGTATCTTCGTCCTCAACCCGTTACTGTCGCACTGCTTGGTTTCCTTTCAGAATAAGAACGATAAGACCATAATTCAACGCGATGGCCAAGTGCGTATTGGTAGACTTCACATACTTAAACTCAATATTTATTATCTTATGTGCTTTATGCGTTTGTGTTTGTTTCTATTTTTTTTTCGCTTTTTCTTTTTTCTGTTGGTGTACTATATTAACTATATTTTGTTTCCTTTACCTTCTCTAACTTCACACACACTTCCCACTTTCCTTACTATCCTCCTTACCTTTTCCATGCATAGGTTGTCTGGAAGAGATCGCTGCTTAGCGATAAGGCCGCCTATTGCATACGATTAACCTACATAATTGTGTATTATTGTAATGATCTACTGAAGTGTGCAATAAAGAATATATCTATCTATATATCTATCTATCTATCTACTTATAAGATATTTTTAAAATGTGCAGGTTTCCTCACGATGTTATTATCGTTAAAGCTAGTGATAATGAATTTCTCATACGCACATAATTTTGAAAAAAATAGAGATGCACGTGCGAAACCGAATTTTAACCACTAGACTATCACTGCTTATAATACTTAAGTGTTAAGAGATAGGTACTGTGTTGAGGTTTAAACGGTATAATAGGTACATAAAATTCCACCTTAGTCCTCAGGGGGACTAACGTATTTGTGATCCATTACACGAAGGTAAGATTCTCATTAAATTTTTGGTAATTACAGATGTAGATATTGTAGATGTTCATTTCTTACTTTATTTTTATTAATAGTAACCACTATGATGGCTTACATTTACCTATTAAATCAAAAGTACCGAAATTTTACCTGTTCATAATATATACTATACATACACGCCAGAATTAGGCAGACACGTAGATATAAAGAAGGAATAATTCGCTGTTTTTTTTCCATCTTAATAACATAACAACATTTCGTATCATTAAAATTAAAATAATAGTAATACAGCTCTAATAGCTAATTCTAAAACTTGTAGGTCTCAAATTAACCGCGGTTCACACAGCCTTGGATATAGTTTAATTCCATAATAGCTGAGACAAGACTACCGCAAAACTCCAAATTGCGACCCAAACTTGGATCAGTTGCACAACCAGTCGAGGTCTCTATAATAATTTTTAATCATACCCTAACATGTAATTAAAGTTACTGGAAAGGGCTTATATTAATTAACATTACAAGGATAATTTAGGTAAGTTTATTTAAATATATATGGTGTAGAATGTGAATACGAAATATAACGTATTTTTAAGTTGAAATTAAAAAAACACGAATTACTACAAATATATTCTTAGAAAACCTGCTCAAAAACTAAATTTGTTAAATCAATTATGTTAAATAATAATGAAATTAAAATTATTTATCATAATTTATTCCAGAAATCTAATTAAGCCCAGAAAACAGAAATTTAAATATCTAAAGTACTTCTTAATTGTCACATTTTTCCTGTTTTTATTTAAAACACAATTAAAGTCGCAGAACAAAATATATTGTGATTTTTTCAGCCTAATAATACGATAAATAAAGAATTCATTGACGTATAATAATAACATCATTATCGATACAATTATACATATGTTTTACATAACTGATATAAAATCTTGATAAACTATATTTGATTTGATAAATACTTTAATTTATTTTTATTTCAAACGTAAAATAATACTTGTTAAATTCAAAAACCTTGTTTCTGTTTAAATTATAATATAAAAAATAATAGTTTTTAATGCCCATATAATTATTTTAAGTATCAATCTATGCGTGCTAAAATTTTATGTTTCATGTTACGGTTAAGAAAAAATAATGTCATTAATAAGGAAATCAGTATAATTCGGTTTTTAATTAATTACACGAATAACGTGTCTTAATATTTTGAAGATGGTAGAACCCTTTGTTTTTACTCTGGCGTCACCACCGCCACACTTATTTCTGTTTCATAACACCAGTGTTAAACGCTGCTATGTTCTGGTTTGAAAGGTGTGGTTAGAAAGACATACTTTTCCGTGGCGTTCCGGCTTAGTCCTCAAAGGTAGCGGAGCATATGTGGCTGACTTCAGGTAGGAATACTTAATCCTATCTGGGGTTAATTGCAGATGTCCATGGGCGGCAGTAACCACTTACCATCAGCTAGACTGCATGCTCATCAGCTACTCCTTATAAAAAAACACCAGTACGCTCGGAGTTGAATATAGTACCTATGCTCAAGTCTGTTCTAGTACAATTTTATATCCTTACAACTCGAAGTATCTTATGTCCCGACTTAACTCTTAGTGGCCTTTACTTAAAAGGGGTGAACACACTTTAGCATAAGCGACTCTTGCTTAAAATATTAATGAACTAAAGTAGAAGTCTGCTCAACTTCGCTGGAATTGAATGAAGTGAAAATGAAAGGCTGTCTTAAAGAAATCTCTCGAAGAAAGTTTCCTTTGGAAATGTTTAAAGTTTTTTAAGTCGTTCAGTTAATCTAAAATACTTTGGAAAGTGGTCTAATCCCTTCTTTAGATGTTAATAAATAATAATTTTCATAAAAATAATGTTTAAAAAAGTGATAATTGAGAATAACGTGCTACCTAACGTTCCTAAAACGTTTATAAAGAACCTAATATATATTATTTTTTAAGGTTACTTTTACGTATATCATTTCATAACACAGTATAAAAACAGAAGTATTTAGAAAAATCTATCAATGATACATTAATGAGTATTAAACTCGTTGAAGTCTTTTGTATACAGAACAACTATTAAATATATATTAAAATACTAGCTGACCCTGCAAACGTTGTGTTGCCATATAAATAAAAAAATATTAAGGGTGAACAACCCTTATCACTTAGGGGTATGAAAAATAGATAGTAGCCGATTCTCAGACCTACTGAATATGCATATAAAACTTGGTGAAAATGGGTAAAGCCGTTTCGGAGGAGTACGGTAACTAACATTGTGAGACTTTTATATATAAGATAGAAATAGCAAACGAGCTATCCATCAGACGGTAAGTTGTACTGCAACATAGGCATCTATAAGCAACTCCATAAAGAACAGGACCTACCTGAAGCCGATCACAGATGCATTGCCACTCCAGTACCCTTAGTTTGACTTTTTACGTTTTTACAAAAAATACCGTTTTTGTATTTGTTTACGTATTTGCTCAAACATTTACAATAGGATAGGATTAGATTAAACACCAGATAGGATTAGATATTCCTAACTCAGACCGGCCACAGATGCGCCGCTACCCCTGAGGACTAAGCTGGAACGTCTCGGAAAACTATGTCTCCCTTACCACACCCTTCAAAACGGAACACAGCAGTGCCTAACATTGCTGTTATTAGGCAGAAATACGTGTGGCGGTGGTACCGCCGGAGTCGAACCACAAAGGGTTCTACCTTCGAATAGATATATGTAGATATGATGGTGGTACGTCGAACCATACTAGTCCTACCACTTTTCGAGCCATAAATCGTCTTAGGCTGTGAAAAATAAATCGCTAAGCTTATGTGTTGAACGCTATCTCCCTAGCGCATTATTCCGACCGATTTATTCATACAAGCCCACTTTTATCTGAAGATTATTTAGTGAGTAATGTTCATACAAGGAGCATATACATATTCTGTATCTCGCTAATTAAGATAGCAAGCGCTCCGTACCTTTAGCGTTCATTTGCATACAATATACAAGGTGAATAAAACGGACTGTTTGCTTGAAACTTAAGGTTTATATTCAATTAGCGTAGAACATTACTGTTTCAGCGAATTGCTTAAGGCGGTACAGATAGCGAATGTTCTGTTAAAGAGACTCAATTAAGGGCGAATTCGTTATCGTAATCAAAAGTAAAGCCTTTGTCGGTGGAGTAACGGATAGTGGTGTTTAACTTTATTGTAATCATTACTATTCTGCTGAGAAATCTGCCACCCTGACTCTTAAAGGTTTAATGATGTTACAACGTGAAGTGACTTGAGCTCGGTTTGTTCAATATAAAGTTTGTTTGATTATTTATTAAACGAATATAAGAAAATTCTGCTTCATTTGATTGAGTAATTAAGATACAAATTCCATTTATTTATTATTTATATATAGAGATCACCAATATAGAGATGTTTCACTGCAACCCTTTTCAATACCCACTACTGGGCAGGAGTTTCTCCCCACAATTTGGAAAACCTCGAGTATTACACCATATAATTAAGTACATAGATCGTGAACTCATGTAACCTAAATAATATTACTTAAGTACGGCGCAACTTAAGCGTAACTCTAATACACAAGTTATATAATTTATTACGAAAATATTAGGATAACGTAACTTTGTTCATACTTCATACAAGACACCAATATTAATTACTAACAAATTGTAAATACCTGAACACCGTATTAGAAATTAGAAAATTGGGAAAAACTTCGAAGCAATAATTCACGTTTCATTAAAACTGACAGAGGGTTGAATTAGACCTAATTCATTCGCTGAATTCAAAGTTTAGACTGATATATGGCCACCCTGAAGCTCCCTACCAAATTAAATAAGACCCCCTCCCCGCCCGTAAGCAATAGAGCCCTAAACGCGAGAGGGGTGTTTTAACGAGTTATAAGGGGTCTAATTAAAGTGGTCGGCCTGCGCCAGAGATAATGAATGATTGAACAAAGCGTTAAGTCTATTATCGTAGCGAGAACTTTATTAGAACGGTTAATGCATGAGGATCTTTAGTGGTGTGCGTAGTGGATGTCGATAAAGTTATTTTATTTAAGATTTTTAATTATGACTGGATAAGTCTTGTATTTTATAATATTTTAGACGTACCTATAAGACACGATATTCTCTAGATATGTTGCATTTGCCATTTTTTTTACCATAAGAAAATTTTGTATTTTAAAACCAATACAACGAATGCTATAAAGAAGAATGAACAAGAAAATCGTCAGAAAAGCTACATACACACTACAAGTTCACAATTTTATTATAATACCATATAATAGACTGTTAAGGCTTTACGAGACACTTTCTCATTATAAGGCTCACGCCTAGCGGTAGGACGATAGTGAAGAGCGATAACCATACATAAATGGATCACATAAATGGACCTAATATACATTTAAATATAACTTATCCAACAGCTGTATGTTTGATAACATGATATTGGTTTTTTTTACCTTTACTACCTAAATACTAATTCATCATTTATATAAGAATTTTTAATTAAAATTATATAAAATACAATTAAATTTTATCGATATTATTATTTTATCGATATTTATTTCCCGTCACTACTCAACCGCGAGCTTACGTTAAGCCGTCGTCTTTATAATTAGATAAAGTGAGGTACAATTAAACTTTCCTTAAATAAGCCAAACGTAGCGGGGTGGCAATTAGTAATTTTGGCTTATTATAAGTCCTCTTTATAGATGTTTAGATGGATTCTAGAATGGGCTTAAAGATGTTTAAAAGGTGGTAGAGCCCTTCATAATTTGACTTTGGCTGCATCGCTAGGACACCTATTGCGGTATCTTATTTTTTATAATATAAAAGTGGCAGACGAGCATGCAATCCACCTGATGGCAATTGGCTACTGCCGCCCATGGACATCTGAATCCCAGATAAAATTAGATTCCTACTTGAGGTTGGTTACAGATGCGCCGATACCCAAGAGGACTAACCAGGAAAGTTTCGGATAAGTATGTCTCTCGTACCACACTCTTCAAGTGAAAACTCAGCACCGCTTAACGTTGCTGTTAATAAGCCGAAATAGGTGTGGCGGTGGTGCCGCCGGAGTTGAACCACAGAGGATTCTAAAGTTTAATCATCAATATTTCTCATGTTGTTTTCTAACAGGCAAAATTCTGAACTTCATTCTTCTTATTCTTCTTCATCTTAGACGCATCCAGTACCTTTAAACCCCCGACCTCTTAATTTCGTAGCAGCGCGGTTGATTCTCACAAATTTATACCAGCTAATTAAGATCTGCTTTATTAATCACTTTGGGCTTCGTCTGTTTATTTTGTTACGTTTATTTAAATTACTCTTGTTGAAATTTCTTTAGTGAAAAAAATCTGACAATTTGTAAAGTGACATCTGAAGAAAAATGTAGGCTCATAATTTTTTCTAAATTAAAAATGTTTACAAATTTTGTGGAAATTTTATTTTATACAAAAATTGTAACAAATAATCTTCCTAATACTTGTGTACATTTAGAGTAAGATGTTCAAATATTTTATTGTCATTTAGGCCTGAATTCGCCTCATATTGTGGAAATTAAATATTAGTCTTCAACTTTGAACTACTTTGAATATTTAGTTATTTCTTAATTGAACAGCAACAGTGAACCGTTTGAAATTCGCTCTCGTATACTATTTTTATTTAAGTTTAAGACAATAGCAGTTTTAAACATATTAACAAAAATATCACAACATAATTGTACAAATGTACAACTTTATCAAAATTTAAAAATCTGATAATTATAATATTTTCCATTACAAATGTTTTCGTGTAACTTGTGTTACACTCACACGTGTTTTTGAAGATGGTAGAACCCTTTGTGGTTCGTCTCCGGCGGCACCACCGCCACACCTATTTTTGCCTAATAACAGCAGTGTTAGGTGCTGCTGCGTTCCGGTTTGAAGGGTGTGGTAAGGGAGACATCCTTTTCCGAGGCGTTCCAGCTTAGTCCTCAGGGGTAGCGGAGAATTTGTGGCCGACCTTAGGTAGGAATATCTCATCCTATCTGGAGTTAATTACAAATGTCCATGGGCAGCTGTAGCCACTTACCAACAGGTGGACTGCATGCTCGTCTGCTACTTTTATATTATAAAAAAAAATCTAAGAAATCTATTAAGATCGAAAACGCGTCACATCGTGTCTAGTGTATTCTAAAAACTAATAAATCATTAATGAATGAGGTGTCTTATCACGATTCTTAGATATAAAGCCGTTACGGCGATCACAATCTGATAAAATAGTGATAACTTCGTATAAACACGCTCTCTTAATTATATGATAAAATATCTACGATTCGGTATTATTAGCGATACCTTTATCATATCTTTGATAACGGAAAGATTATCAAGATGATAACGCACATATTAAAGTCGTTACCTTAAAAACCTTACGCGTAAAGCTTTTTACGTAGAAAATACTTTTGGTGATCACATGAATCTCAATTTAACATATTATGTGACATGCATTTAAAGTAAAACTAAAGGAATATATTACTAATAATTACCTAAGCTTAAACATATTTGGAAAAATGTACAAATAACAATCACATTTGAATTTAAAATTTGAAATAGACAAATTTGTTACAACAAAAAGTGCTATTATTTGATATTACTGCAATACGATATACTTCCAATCTTTTTTTTTATTTAATCTAGTTGTTTTTTATAGAACAGGCGTTCTTTCTGAAGCCGATTAGAAATAACCATATGAATAACTTCATATGGTTCTATACCGTACATATAAGTGCTTCATAAATACCGTGGTCATATAATCTATTATACCTTAGTAGCGTGTTACAGTATCACACGTCAATGAACATCTCATTAAAAACCATAAAGTTCTAATAGTTCATCTTTAACGTGAAAAATCTACTAACTATTCTCCTTCTATTACTCTAACTCTAACCCAAACGTTAACGAAAACCGACATCGAAACGAGGTGCAATAAAAATTAACGACTTCACTACATTTATCCAGAGCAGGCATCCCTCACCCTCCGTATCAATCAGAAGAGGGATTTGCTCCCTAATTCCTGAGGAGACACCGTACAAGGAACAATTATTCGTAAGACATGCGATGTGACGTAAGACGACTCATTTGTAGCCTTATACACGGGAAAACAACCCTTAATGACTTGAAAAATAAAGGTAGAGTCGCTTGCACTAGTTACGTAGAAATAAGTCGCAAATGACTGCAAAAATTTGCTTTGGTTTAGATGATATTTATTATTTCAAACATTTTCAGTGAAATATAAAATATAAGTAACACACAATGTCACTGATCGATATTTAAAATCAAATCCAAATGGATTCGAATCCTACTAATATCGGCTATAGTCGCGTACTATCCTAATTCCTAACCTAACTGTCTCATGACTAAATTCCTCCTATAAGTATATAAACTTAAAAACAAAACAATAGTATACACCAGTTAACACTGTTATTAGACTGTAGCAGTGTAGTCGAATCACGAAGGGTACCTTTAATTTAATATTCACTTGCAAGGAAAGAATTACAGGAGGAAAATGAAGGAGGGATAGTAAATAAATAAGCGCTCGCAGTCATTGGTGGGGAACATAACGTGTTACAACGTGGGATTCAATTCGATTTGTTCTCGGAATTACGTATCGAGTTATTCGAATGAAATTAGTATCGACCTTTAGAATGTGTAAACAGTTCACGGATATTGCGTTACGTTCTCGATAACTGATAATTGGTTTTTGAGAATCGGTTTGAAGTCGAGTTCTTAGATTTTCATGGAAGTACTGTAATGATAGGTAGGTATGTAATTTTATTATTAATATTTTTGTTACTACTTAGATTTAATCTAGCCCCATATTGTTATTTCCAAATTACTTAAATGTACAATTGATAAACTTTGTAACATAATTGTGAATAGATAAATCATTTTTTCATTTTCATTTTCATTTTTCATAAATACAGTTGATACATTCTGAGCCTGATGATTTCGTTTACATACTTATTTATTTGGCTTATGAAAATACGGTCTAGAGATTCTTTATTTCCCATTAAAACATACTTTCATCGTTCCCAAAAGTCTTTCATTTAAACGTAAAACCGTATAAGATCTGTTTAACAGTTACATTTTTTTATATCGAATTCGGTTGGAATGGTTTTAATTTTATATTAAATTCTTAAGATTACAGATTAATCCGAGTATAGACTCAGGTTTGTCGCCATAACTTCATGATAGAGAGGCTTATTTTATTTATGTCGTAGTCAATGATAACGAAAGCTTAGTTTTGTTATGTCACTGTAGAATTACTGAACATGAACATCAAGAATTTTCTCTAACGGGAGATTATATTATAAGACTAATTATAGAAGGGACATTTTTAACAAAAAAAAACAATCCATTACATCTACTATCTCGATTGATTTACGTAATTTTGAAAAGCTCAGCATGACTTATTACCACTTCGTAATTCCAATTGGCCAATTTACCTCTCAATGTTCGGTATATTGCCACTTTTTAGTTCAATGTCTTTGGCTCTAACAGAACTAACAACTTTTTAATCAATTTATTTATCACATGTTCCACTACGCAACCATCATGCCTCCGCACGTATCGTAAACGCTCATAAAATAAACCTTAACAATGGTTGTAAAAGTCACAAAAATAGACTATAAAGTTGGTAGAACAATGCATGTAAAAATGGTACCGTTTCTTTCCACCGACGTGAATAATTGATGGTCCAAACTGCCGAGTTGTGTTCCTCATACAATATTTATGTCCCCAACATCCCCTTGTTACCGCCTACTTCATATATACATAAGTATAGGTACTTAGCTTGCTTGTTAGACGCGTCTAATTTTTTAGGGTCGACAGGGGAAAGCTGGATTTTTTTGTATTTTTAGGATTGGGTTAGATTTTCTATTCGTGTGCTTTGCTATTAACTACTGAAACTTGCAATTTTTATTTTCAAATATTATACTGAAAGATGGATTTAAAAAATCTATATTGTAATTGTAGAGACGCACAGTTGAAGATTTCTTTTCTTAAATACCAAATAATCCGACTCCTTTTGAAATTAAATGTAATATTTTATAAAGGCGTTACAAATTGACAAAGTAACAATTTTTTTTCATACACCACTGCCGGTTCGGAACACGGCCTCAACTTTTCTAGATCTTCTAAAAAATGAAAGAATATTCTAGCACTCTCAACTTCTCAACAAGAAGAAAGTGTTTTAAAACAACAAATATTTTTTGATTGTATATTCTTACTGGTCTGTATAAGACTCTGGATAGGAGAATGAAGTGTACATTTTTCATATACACAGATTGGTTTTAAGGAGGATTCTACGTTGAACATTTCAAATTTATCTGTTAAAACTCATTCTTATCTGTGTAAATAAAAAGCAATATAATACGATACAACTTTCAAACTGTATTTTAAGTAAGCTTCAAACAAAAACTAATTATAGTGAAATCAATATTCATATCTTATGAGGTTTTAGGAATATCAAATATGCCAGCATAGATTAGTAAAGATACTTTGCCGCCTTGAAATTGAATGAAGCCACAAATGGCTTATTATCGTAAGTTCTTTTTTTGAATTCTTGACAAATAAAAACATTTTTAGAGGAAATTTACGAATAAATAACTAATACTGCGTAATTTACATGAATTCACATAATAAATAAATGATTATTTCAAATATTTTAGGTGTATTTTAGCACGGAGACGTGGCAAAACTTTTTTACGCAACTATTTCAATTCTCAAAACTGGGTACATTTTCTAGTTAGGAATGAGTAATCTTTACTAATCTATGTATGCCAGACTGATTAATGTTACAAATCATAAACATACTAATGGAATGAATGCTTAATAAATACTAATATTCGTTCATATTCATAATTTATTAATATACACTCTAGACCGGTAGCCTTCATTCAACGGTCATGTCATAGACAAATCAGAGCATTAAGGTCCGTGCACAGATAACGCAAGCTCATTTGTCATAGATAATAATAAATAGCATAGATAATAAAGAGTTTCATTTGTGTCACTGTAATCTATATACGATGACATTGAGAATAATGAATAACATCTAAATACATAGTTTGTGGTATGCATCGATTTAATTTAGTATTGTATAATACGAGTGGAAAAAACTGGCCAAGTGTGAGTTTAACTCGCACATGGAAGTTCCGTACCACCAAATTTTCTTGTATTTATCATTTTTTAGTAGATACCTATTTGTATAATATCAGCTATAGAAATGAATGCAAGGAGAAAATTTGAACTGACTACCTTTTACGGTTCAATAGATAAAGTGAAAAACGCTGAAAAATAGCGGTTTCTTGTAGGACAATTTCCATTTTTAAGGTTTATTTTTACTTTTAATAATAGTGTATTTTTCGCCATTTTGTATGCGCCATACATTTCGTCATTGTAGCGCCAATTAAAAAAACAAAGTGTTTACCTATTACGGTTTAAGAAACAGAGCCCCATGACAGATGGAAAGACGGACAGACAGCGAAAGTTTATTAATAGGGTACGGTTTTTACCTGTTAGGTACGGAACCCTAAAACAGAGTCTACTATAGTTTTATTATTATCGCCTAATGGATGAACAATGAACATGAATCAAATGATTTATTCTTACACTGATAAAACAAAAATACTTATAATAGTAAGTAGCTTAGTTTTTGTAAGTCAGTAGCCAGTTTGACAAGTGGCAAGTATCTGATACTAAGTGGTCATTGCCGATTTTAATTATGTGATAAAAAATAAACACATCGCGGACTTATATAGAGGCTAAATTAGCAATTAGGTATACAAACCTACTATTTTTAAATTTTTGAGTACGTATCATGGTGAATGTTAATAATATATTTTCATGTGCTTTCTAATTAGCAATTAATGATACACGATACTAAATTTTATCTACATAATTAATTTTATCGTATAATTAACTTACTAACTTTAGGTACCTTGTACCTATATATGTGTCTACCTATCTAACACATATTAATTGAGAAAATTTCGTATGATCTTCAATATTTGGTCCGAGAGATTAAAAGAGTGTTCACTAAAGTTGATAACAGTTGCTCCTTGAGAAACAACTTAGTTGGAACGCCTTCGATACACAAGAAATTTTATTAACAACTGCAGTAGGCAGAAACGTAGCAAAATCGCCTAAAAAGCACAAAAAAAAACAAAATACAACAGAAAACAATCCGGAACAGAATCAAAACTTAAAAACTCAAAAGAATTCCGAACCCTTTCAAGTCAAGCCAATATCTACACTGGTCTCGTTAGCCGACTTTTAATAATATACAACAAAACAAACCCAGATAAGAGGCCATTAACACGGCTGCTAATACAAAGAGACGTTGGATAAATCGACCGAGACTCGACAGGATTGGTTTTTGTCACATTCTATTAAAAGCCGGTTCGCTAGTCGTCAATCTCTTAGAAAAAGGTTGTATTTTCTACGCTTAGTCTCATATTAGTATGAGAGTGGGTGCTACACTTTCAGTTATAGCCCGCAAAATTCCTAGTTTATTATTATGTTTGCCTGGTAAACCTGGTGATTTTTGTAGTGTGGTGTGTTTCACATACTATGACTTATGAGTTGTCAATTCATAACTGACCCACTGCTGGGCAGGGTTTCATATTGGAAGAGTTAGGCCACAATTCCCTGCATTGACCAAGTACGAATTGATAAATTTCACATACCCTGCATAAATTTTTTAAAGAAGTTACAAGGGTGCATTTTTCCTCGTGATGTTGTTCTACAACATTATTGCAAATAAAATTAATTTCTAACAAACACATCATTTCGAAAAACTGGGGCGCCTGGCATTTGAACATTAGACTCCCCGAATAAGAGGCCAGTTTTTACATATGACTAATCTATAGGTACCAAACATCTCATCATAAAATTTCGTGACGACAACGTTATTTTATAATATTTCGAACCATCGATTAAAACAAAAATAAACAGTGAATTCCCCAATCAAATTATGAACAAACAATTCTAACTACTCATACACATTTCAAACAACATACCATACGAACTAGTGGACTTAAATGTTTTTTAATTAAGAAGTAAGCTTGGGTACAAAATTCCGAATTCCTGAGACAATGCCACTCGCCACTGGTGGCATCTGAACCGATTACGTTCTAATGGACAAGTGGTGTTTGTGTTCGAAACGATAACGCGTGCTCGATACGCGCGGCGCCATGCCACTGATTTTTATTGTAACAATAAAAGAACCAGAGTAAGGCACTGGTTCCATAAATGAGGAATAAGCGACGAAAGTAAGCAAGAAATCACCGATGAAAGTAAATGAGTGAGTGTTTAATAGTAGCGAGAAAGAATTCCAACACGTAAAACCGCGTAGTGAGAAATTACTAATAAGAGTAAATATTATGTAGCGATTGTCTAATGACAACGATACCTGGTGTATAGACTAAGAAAATACAGCTTTAGCTTTTAGCTTTGGGTATAATTTTTAAGCTTGTTGAAATAATAAGATTTGCTAATTTACAACAACTACGTAACTGATAATAAATAATTCATAGGCTTAATATTTTATACAGATAGCCATATCCAGAGAATTTGAGTTAGAACAAAACTAATGTCAAGGGTCATTATTATATTTTTATACCACCCGTTTTATAAAACAAGAAATATATAAACTACTGTACTGACAAGATCTTTAATTATGTTGTAAGCGCATGTAATACATTTCTGGAAAAAATCATTCACTTTCATTATTTTTATGTACGTTCATTTTTGAACTTCGTTTTATGTCGCTCATCGCTAAGTTCCCTCTAGCGGTAGAACAGGTCCTTTACACCCAAGATACAAGTGATCTACCAAGCGATAGAATACGGAACGTTGTTTATTATCACAGATTATACAGCAACGGATATTTGTGCGAGAGTATTCCAATTTTAAATTAATAGCTATCAGTGGTACGCTTCGAAATAGGTGTGAGGTTTTTCGTGTTAGCGGTTATATTAGATTAATTGATAAAATAACTGGTTAAATAACTGACGGTGATAATACATTATGATCTTTAGTTAGAACCATAGATAAATATAGATATCGCACCGCCTTGTAATTGAAGAAAGCCATTAAATGGCTTAAACGGCTGACGATGTGAGAGCCATTTAATGGCTGTCATGGTGTAAGTTACGCGGAACAATGCCGACATGTGCAGTTAAGTGGTGCAAAACCAGAAATCGAAGAAAAAGTGCGGAGAAATATCGTTTCATTCGTAAATTATCTAAAAACTACATTTTTTAATATTTTTTAAACACGAAAATAGACAACAGTGACAATTTGAATTGTCAAAACTGGTTACATTATCTTGTTAGGAGTGAGTAATATTTACTTATCTATAGTTAGAACGATATTTTTTGTACGCATGCAGTCCATCTGATATCAAAATTTTACCGTAAAGAGAACTACTTAAACTGTTTAGATCAGATCATAGCAGTTAACACTACTTAACAGTAATATTACCGGTATTATAACTCACCCAGGAAAAGATGTGTCCCGAAGTTAGAAAAAAGTAATGTCGCCGCCCCCAATTATTTTCAACCTTAGGCATATTCAGTATTTATACTCTGTAAAAATTGTAAGTGTTTATTTATTGCGGTTGAAGATATTGAGCCCTGTGACTGACGGACAAACAGCGAAGGTTTAGTAATAAGGCCCCCTTCTTACTCTTTGGGTAAGGAACCCTAATAAAGTAGGAACACGGAGTAGGTAAGTAGGTAATACATATTCTATTCAAAGAGATGACACCTTTATTATCTTTATTACTTCTAAAATACCGTGAGAATAACTTTATTGCTTAAGTTACTCAGATCTTATCAACCAGTAGAGATACAAAGAAAGATAACCGATAACTTTTTTTTTATATAATATAGAAGTAGCAGACGAGCATGCAGTCCATCTGATGGTAAGTGGCTACTACCGCCCATGAACATCTGTAATCGACCCCAGATAGGATTAGATCTTCCTACCTGAGGTCGGCCACAGATGCGCCGCTACCCCTGAGGACTAAGCTGGAACGCCTCGGAAAAGTATGTCACCCTTACCACACCCTTCAAAACGGAACATAGCAGCGCCTAACACTGCTGTTATGAGGCAGAAATAGGTGTGGCGGTGGTGCCGCCGGAGTCGAACCACAAAGGTTTCTACCATCTTCTAACTGATATGATAAGATATATTAAGATACGATATCGCTGTAAAGCTTTTAAATAAGATTGGATATACATTAATGTTTTGTATTAATTAAACTTACGACCGATATAACACATTGGTACTCGTACTCATAAAATACTTTGAAAATAAAATGTGGAATCACCTGTCCCATATGATTCAACATTTTATTTTGTTGTAATACTTGAACTTACAGAAGTAATAGCTCAGTGGGTAGAAACTTAGCCTTTCAATCAGATCCGAGGAGCAAATCTAAGGCACCTTTTCAATTTTAAAGTTATTTAAATTAATTAAAATTTCCTTAACCGATGAAGGAAAATATCGTTGAAAAAACTGCATGCCTGAAAGTTCTAAAAAAAATTTATGACGTTAGAGGAGACCCGTGTCATTGAAACACTAAAGATTGAGGAGATATAAGTATTTATTTATTTGTGTTTCTTAAGATGTTGCAATTTTTGTTATCCTATTTCCTGTATTATTTTGACCTTTGGTTGTCCAAGTTTATCAATTTAAATATTTACAATGACAATTTAAAATCAGGTGGTTTGCATCCCATCTTGCCAGTTTTATAAAATCCTTTTAATTTTATGAAATTATTAATTATTTTATTAAAAATATCCGTTTAGTATGTTTTTGATTAAACGTATTTGTCAAATTTGTAACGACCTTTTCTTCTATGAGGTAAATGAGTTACATAAGGCCATTTACGACTGGTTTTAAAGATATAAGTTATCTTAATAGCTGTGATTTTACAAATATAAAATTGACTGTCCATAATGTTTTAATAAGTGACGTTTGCTAAGATTATATTTATTGCTTCCATTACAATACGTTATAAGCTATTTACCAAAATGTATGTCTTTATGTATGTGCCTATATGTAGGTACTAAGAACCTTAGAAAACTGCTGTATTACTTTATATACGACTTTCGTATAAAACATAGCCTTTAAATACCTTACGCTTTCCCCAAAAACATTTAGTTAATTTGAACAAATTGAAAAATCAGAGATACTAGTTAAATAATATCCAAAATTCTCTCGAATAAAGATTATTTACATATTTCTAAAATAAAAATAAAACTATTTTGTTAGTTTTAAATATTACTTAAGCGTTGACTTCGTTTTAAATGCTAATGCTTATCTTAAAATGTATAAAAGCTACTAAATTAAAAACACAGATTAATCAGTTGACTATTTAAAATGTCTGTATCACCTGACATATATTTATTGCTCTTTCAATTTTTAAATTCTTAGCTAATAAATATAAAATTATCTAGAACGATGACAGGAACAACGTATTTAAGTAATTTATTGATCACTTTCTACTGCGGCTTATGTATTGCATGTATGTATAAACGGTAATGTTTGAAAAGATTTATAATTAGACGTTACGTGAAAATGTCGTAATTATTTATTATTAACTTTCGTTTTTTCGTTTCGTTTCGTTTCGTTTTTTCACTTTCAATATTTGAGTGTGTCTGTTTTTCTGTGATTGAAGCAATAAACGAGCATGTAAGAAAGAGACTACCGCCGCTCCTGGACATAAGTAACCTCGAATACGATATGATTCGTATTTGAGATTGGCCACAGATACTATAGCTTGAATTCAACCCCAGAAAAGACAAGATTCGTACCAGAGGTTTGCCAAAGTTACTTTGCTCCTCCTGAGGACTAATTTGAAACGCGTCGGAAAAATACGTCTCCCTCACCAAACCCGTCAAACCAGAACACAGCAGCTCTTAACACTGCTGTTAGTAGGCAGAAATAAGTGTAGTGGTTGTGCCTTCACACCTATTTCTGTCTAAGATTGAGTTGAACAGTCAAGAGTTGGACCACTGAAGATTCTATCACCTTCTTAATTAGTATTTCTATTGGCATTAATACAGAAACACTAATGTGATATTATATGACAGAAATGGTTGTAGTGATGTCCATCGCTATGAGATGGGAATCAAAAAAATATAACAAACTGTCCTCACTAGAGAAGGGCTTAGTTATTAGATGGGTTAAATAGATATAAAAAACAGTCCTCACCTCCACTTTGTCCGTCGGTTCTGAAACCACGTCTTCACTTGGGCATCAGTCATCTTCAAGGTTTTAGCGAGCGACGCCCGCTCAGCCGACGCCAGGTACTTCTGCTTGTGGAACCGCTTCTCCAGCTCTGCTATCTGCATCCTCGTGAAGGATGTCCTGGGTTTCTTGCGCTTGGGCGGCGTCCGGTTCTGGTAGGGATGGCCGATCCGCCTTGTGATCGGGAATGACGCTGCAATGAACGGAATGTTTTAGTTATGGTTCTCAACTTATAGTTTTTCACATAAATTGTCTATACAAATATAGACAATTGAAATTTTGAATAGAGAATCTTAACCTAAAACTTTCTCCAATAAATATGCACGTAAGTAAATGTAATTGAACTGTGTATTATTTTGAGATAATAATCACATGAATGAGCTTATTTTTGCACGCTGCAAAAAAAATTTTTGAATAGTTATTTGTTTGTCTACAGAATCTTGGGCATATTAAACTAAAACTATTTTAGTATATATTCATATTAAAATAGGTTTCGAAATTATTAAAAACTGGTTTTGATATTAAAAATAGTAGAAACTCTACGCAATAGATTTCCTACTATTTTGCTTATAGTTCCTACCATAAATTGTAAAATTAGAGAAAAATGTGTATCTACATCTACTTGTGTTCTATCAACATCTCAACATTTTAATATACATAACAATAAAACCTTAAAATAAGAGGGACCAAGTACAATTATGTGAGTAATATAAGTATTACCATAAGAAAAACAAAAGTTACGTAATAATAAAATACATAAAATACAGTGGTTTCCACATTACATTTATTCTGCGTAACAACAACAAAAAGGCAGCAACACAATGGTTTTATAAATTAAATGTTGATCGACATTAAATGAGCCGTGTTAAACATAATATGTACTGACCTATAGTTATAATAAATGATTTGACATTGTAATATAATACGCAATATTGTCGTACAGAGAACTTTAAAAGACGGGCGAGTTGTAAAAAGTACAATACATAAATCAGTAAGTGCGGTGTGCGAGTCATATTTCGACACTGAGGGTTCTGTACATTGATAAATAAACCGGCTTAAACGGCTGACAATTCTGTCAGCCAGTTTTTAATGGCTGTCATGGTGTAATTTACGCCAAATAGTGCCGACATCAATAGTTTTCAAACACGAAAATAGATGACAGTGAAAAGTTCAATTGTCAAAACTAGTTACATTTTCTTGTTAGGTGTGAGTAATCTTTATTAATCCATGGATATCTATAACGAGCTCTGAGTGAGTAATCTTTACTAGTCTATGGTTCTGTACTATTAATACTTGTCATTAACCTATTACTGTCCCACTGCGGGACACGGGTCTCTCGAAGTGAGAGGTATTTAGGCCATAGTCCAGCGCTGGCTAAGCGCGAAATGGTAGATTTAATATAACTTCGACAACTTTTTAAGAACTCTCAGGTGTGTAGGTATCCTCAAGGATCTACCACTACACAATTTATTGGTAGTGGTAGGTCCTACTAGTGGTAGGACCTACTAGTAATAGGTCCAACTAGTGGTAGGTCCTACTAGTAATAGGTCCTACTAGTGGTAGGTCCTAGTGGTAGTTTCTACTAAATTATTAACTGACTCACAAAAAAAATATTTATTTACAAAAAAAGAGCTAGACTTAGCTTAGGTTCGGCCACAGACTCTACTAGCCGTACAAAATTTTCAAGACGTCTCGTATAAGAATATTTACCACAGACATTACTATGATCTTTACTAGTCACACCCAGAGTAAAGCCAGTTCAAACCAGATCATAGCAGAATAGAATCGGTATGGCAGAGATGCCTTGATAAACCAAGGTTCCGAACATTTATAAAAGGCCGTATTCAAAACACAATTTAATTTTAATCTACGATTTCCTCGCTTAGCCTACTTAATGATGGTAGGACATCTCTTAATGACATGATCTCATCTCACGGTCGATTTAATGCAAATCGATCTATCACAGAAAACACCGGTCATTACTGAACGCACAGCCAATCAAAATGCTCCATTTCAAACTGTATAATTTATTGAGTTTCGAATTTTAAACGTAATCACTCCGCCATGATTGTAATTTCGAAAAGAGAACGCTTTGGAATTATGACTTCTTTTTTGTCTTTGATATTCAGATCCGTTGTGGTTTGTATACGTCCAGTAATCATTTTGTTTCAAAAAACAATTTAATTAATATTTGACTTAATAATAGTAGGTAGGTACCTATTTTAATAAATTAACTTTTTTTTTTCTTATTGTTTAGATTCCTGAAACGACAATATTTATCCAAATCCGATGCAGTTTCTATACAGCCAGTTCGTGATATTTATAATAGAAACTAATGTTTCAGATCGACAAAAGATAAATAATCTTTCATTTTATTCCAAATAAAAGCAGTATTTATGCTAAATACCAAAACTGCTTAAATCTTTTATTTATTCATAACTTTCGTAACATGATTCTTTTATGTTTATTGCATCAAGATTTAAATTACGAAGATAAGCTTAAGTATATGTTCACTGTGTAACTCATTTCTGTAATAGCTCCGATGATAATTTCTGATAAAGTGCTTATTTTACAAGAGCATTGGTTTATTACAAAAGAATTGAATGTGTGATGGTTATCAACTATAGCTGTTGTTTATGATTACTATATGTAGACGGCGTAATTAGAAATATGCTAATTGTAACTTTACAATTATATTGTAAGCTAAAAGTATAAATACATTTACAGATTGGTTGTAAAGTAATGTTTAAGTTATTTTTAACGAAGCTAGGTTGGTCTTACATTTAAAAAAGGACGCTGAATGAAGTTTGACAAATTGTAGTTTCTTGTTAACACCAAATTTATTACCTTAAGATAGGTATATAGTGAATTGAATCTAAAAAAGTCGTCACAGAAAATGTCGTTACAAGATCTGCAATTTTTTAAACAATATTAGCAATTTAAAATTATTAATTGAGTTCGAAAAAGAGGAAGTTCTATTTATATGATGTATTTTTTTATTTATGGCTTAAATATGTATAGTGTATGTTAAAATAATAGACTATAATCATTATTACAAACCTTCTTTATTTTTTGGAATAGAAGGAGCATAACTTTTATTTTACTTATACTCTTTTTAATTTTAAATCTGACTTGTCATTCACCAACGCACATAAACGCTTCAATCATTCTCCAAGATCGTTCCAAATTGGAATTACGTGCCAGTCCCATATTTTAGTTTTCAAAAATGGAATCGCATTAAACGGCGCAATTTGATTGGTGCGCCAAACGTAATGGCCGCCTCACGTGACCGCAAATTGTGCATTGCGCTTAACGTCGCAGTTTGAGATTATTATACAATCATATTTTATTCGCTGCGACTTTTGCTTTTATTTATATCTAAAACGTTTTACGAAAAAAGAAGAAGGGAGTTTGAAATTATATATTCGGTTTCGTAAAGTGCATTTCTTTCATTTGAATTTCGCTTTAGCTCTACCGCCAGTCCGGTTTTCGAATTTTATACTAAGTACATTTGATTTTAAAAGTATTTTTACTAAGTATATAATGGGATGTGATGTCTTAATCGTTTCAGCTATTTCCAAAAATAGGTTCAGACATAAGCGAAATTAAGAGTCAAAACGGTAATTCGGTTCGTGAAGATAGCTATAGAAAATTTAAATTTAATTTAAATAACAAAATTTTCAAATATTTAAGAGATTTTAAAATATAACAAAAACATTTTAAAAATTTATTTATGTTTATATTTTATTTGAAGATATTTTAAATGAACATTTAAACAGTGGGATTATTTGAGAATTTCATATATAAAAAGAGGTAGCATAATAAGTAGGTACGTAGAAAATCAAATGTATAAAAAAAAACAAAATAAGAACTTTCAATCCGAATTCAGAAATGAAAAACATGCCGTCACGGCAACGAATCCCGAAAGTTTAGACAGATTGAAATAGAAACAGAGTGAATAGATGTAGGCAAAATGATATTACAGGCAGATTCGTTTTGAGACCCCACTTTGAGGCAATTTCGTTTGAGGGTTACCCCGAGGGATAATATCATAAAAGGATTACCCTCGGAGGTGCTTAAACCCTTCAATGTTAATTTGTTTGGTAATTTTTCTTCACTTTACGCCTAATTTTATTATGATTTTTATAGGGCTACTTAGCGTGATGGCTTTTAAGTTTTAGGGATCTTGTTTATAGTCAAAAATACTAAAGTAAGTACTAATAGTGGTAAACCACGATGATTTGGTATCTTTTCGATCATCAACAAGAGAATTTTGCTGTACATAGTTTTAGAGTCATGTGATGACTTTTTTCTTCAGTTGATATAAATAAAATGTTATGTTTTATATCCTAGCCTTAGGCTTTACAAAATTTGTTTCAAAAATATTTCTTAGTGATTTTCTTCTCTAGCTCTTATACATATAAAAAACTTTTGAAAATTTTCATACTTCTAGATAAGCCAGTTTAAACAGCCGTACAGCTATACGACCAATGCTTAAATTATAATAAATGAACTTTTACTAATATATAAGTAAAATAAATAAATATAAGTGTACAATTTTATGGAAATACATAAATACGCTTACATTAATTAAACTATGTGTTACGTGTGTTATTGAACCCACTTTACAATCAAACTAATGTAACCAAAGACACACAGACTAACGCAAAGAAAATGTGTTTTCGTTTATTATCCCTACATAATATACCAAAAAGCTTAGCATTACCCCAAGACCGTAACACGACCCATACGCGGTCGCACGCATGAATCATAATCCCTAAACGGATTATAGGAAATCTTATTACGCACCCTTTTCTGCCTAATACCGCCAGACGTAGGTTAGTAGCTAATCGGCTATGTGTATTTTTTATGGCTTGTTTATTGTCTGCTTGTTTTTCTTTATATTATTTGAAAGGGGTATTTTGTAGGTCCACAGCGCGTTTGTTATACATTAAAGTTATTCTTATAATCATGCCTGTACATTTAAAAAAGGTTATATGTAATTTTCTGAACGTAATACCTTATTTTAAATTATTATGACTCTATGTTCTTCTGGTATTCTTCTATATATTATTATTATGTAGGTCTATAAAACTTTTATATCTTTTGTGTATCATTTACACCTATATATTCGTTCACAAATTCCACTCAAACAAAAAGCTTGTCTCATCACATTTCTGAAGAACACATCCATATTTCAAACTTAAAGCGCGATTCTCGCTCATATTCACCGAGCCTCCCTTTAAGGGAGACACGAAGACGAATGCCTGACGTCTAATTGGGCTGACGTCACCTGGGATTGGAGCGCGCGCTCCATCACTCCGATATACGCATTTGCTTGCAGTCGCTTAGTTAGATTTACAAATAAGTCACGTTTTAGAGTAAATTATTAAAAGATACTAATCAAGTGTATTATTTTCTAATTTCAAATGTGCCTTAAATACTTATAGAAGAACTTATATCATAATAGTTTACAACCACATTGATCCATGAATAAAAATGCGCCAAAAGTTAAGCCTACGCATTCTTATGTACTACTCTGACTTGCGCTATCGCTAGGAGGTACATAATCTTGATCTTTAATGCATATTTAAACATGGATGCTTCGTTTCGTTCTTAAATTTAAGAACCATAACGAATAAAAACTCCAAAAATTTTGCGTCTCATCCAATTTTAAAATAACGCATCTATATTTCAAATTTAAAAACGCGAGCTCGCTCATATTCGCCGAGCCTCCCCGCGAGGGAGACGTAAGACGAATGCCTGACGTCTAATTGGGCTGACGTCACCTGGGATTGGAGCGCGCGCTCCATCACTCCGATATACGCATTTGTCCGCGCCTCAGATCTCGCATGATTCAGTTTCCTTGAACATTGAATAATGAACCCTGTTTTTGTAGCACATGTGTTTCGCAAACAGCCTCACGAATTCTTGATCTTTGTAAAGTTTTGTCTTCGAACGTTACACGCAACCTTTTTAAACAAAAAATGTAAACATTATACGTATTTGCATTCTAATAGTCAGATATAACTATTGATATCATTCGACACATGGCAGATTTAGTCCATTAACATATTTTAAAGACTCATTCTGTATAAAATGGATGTTTGCATAAGTTTCCGCAAGGTCTACGACTCCAATAAAATTTACATAACGTAACATTGAGACTTATTCCGTTACGAATAATATTCAAAAACACACCCAAACTCTCCTTTTGGCTTACGGCAGAGATTGCTTTTATCGATCGTAAACACGGCATCAAGCAATGAAATAAACGGTAGCCGAAGTCAACATTTTTCAATTACACCGGACAGTGGTTCGGAGTGAAAAAATGAACGGACAAAATCTCATGCATATTGTACACAACAGGCGTACCAATCCACTAGTTACGCGAGCACTGGAATCGGATGTACGGGGCTCATGGAAAATTCATTGGTTGAAAGCAGAATGCAATCGGGATACAGGTTTAGGTTGCATTTTGAAACAGTGCATTCGTTCGAACAAAGGCTGCCTTTATGACGTTTTGCTTTTCCCCTTTTAGCTTTTGCTTTGTAAAACACGCTGTATTGCCTATGAGCTCGGATATATGACGGTCCCAACGGGTAATATCGTTCCTTTGTAACGAAGTCCATGATGAGAATTGTCTTTTGGATGTAGTGAAATGTAGCAAATGTAGGCAAATTTCACGAATTGTACTTTTTGCGTGTTTTAAAAGTTTATGATACTTTCAATTTGAAGTTGCAGAACACTGATCTAATATAATCATATATAAATGACCAAATACGAAGACTTGGTATAACGTCAGTCAAATAGATCTGATTTAGACGCCTATGAATATATCTTGACCTTATTATACGTAGTGTGCTTATCCGAGCCAATCAGAGCCGTCTGAGCCAATCAACATAGCCCTCTAACCCCACATACCGTGGCAATTTTACAGACAAATTAATATCTCTACCTGCTGTAGAACGTATATAGTAAACCGTGAAAATATTGAGCGTTTTTGCCAACACTCATGTGAAAATATACATATATCACTCGGAAGCATTTTCTACTATGGAAAATTTTAAGAATTGGACCACAAGCATATGTCCTACATAAGCAAATAGTTATAATTCTATTTTATAATTTCTAAATTATATAAGCGTGCAGCTTACGACGAGCATGCAGTCCGCCTGATGGTAAGTGGCTACCGCTACCCATGGACATCTGTAATCAACCCCAGATTGGATTAGGTATTCCTACCTGAGGTCAGCCACAGATGCGCCGCTACCACTGAGAACTAAGCTAGAATGCCTCGGAAAATTATGTCTCCCTTACCATACCTTTGAAACCAGGACACAACTGCGCTTAATTCTTAATGCAGCACTACTGTAATGAGGCAGATATATGATATCCCTGTGTCGCTCCCACAGCAGCGGGTACCTTTTGAAGGTCTCCCCCTCGATAACAAAAAAAAAGATGTATGAGGCAGAAATAGGTGGCGGTGATGCCTCCGGAGTTGAACCACAAAGGGTTCTACCACCTTCAAATATTAGAAAATATTGTAATGCTACCGAAGCGGAAACGTTATATGTTTTAAAATTACGTAACTTAAGATTTTTGCCAAAATAATAAACCAAATCAAATTATAAATTTGTATTTTCATGTTATGTCGTGGAGGTACTAGGCACTGCTTTGCGTGTTCAAAACAAAAGTTGTATTAACAATGGTGGAAAATGTTTGCATGACATGTAAGTTTAATCATATAACCTCCTTGTTATACTACTTGGGGTTATTACGTCGAATTTGTTTCTATTAATTAGCCACTCATTGTTTTTTATTTTTAGTATTTTTGTCATAGATGTCATAGTAAGACACACATTAAAAATTATAAGTTTTTTTTTTTTTTATGATGATGATGAAGAGTAGCAGACGAGCATGCAGTCCATCTGATGGTAAGTGGCTACTGCCGCCCATGGACATCTGTAATCAACCCCAGATAGGATTAGATATTCCTACCTGAGGTCGGCCACAGATGCGCCGCTACCCCTGAGGACTAAGCTGGAACGCCTCGGAAAAATCTGGCTCCCTTACCACACCCTTCAAACCGGAACACAGCAGCGCCGAAAGCGACAGAATAGGTGTGGCGGTGGTGCCGCCGGAGTCGAACCACAAAGGGTTCTACCACCTTCAAATAAGTGTTTACATAATACTGTTCAACAGATCGAACACTGTGATAGACAGACAGAGGAGACTGAGTAAACAAGTCACTTTCTTACCCTTTGGATACTAAAAGATTTAGACCTCATTTAAGTGGTCATTTGAAAAAACAAGTGTGAGGTTGAAAACACTATAAATATTGAAAAACTCACTCACAAAGCGTATAAATTCTTTTGGGACATTGTTCACATAGCGAAACCAAGTGTATTAAGTATATTTAAAACATAAGATTACAAAATTCTAGAATCACTTTATATATTTTCATATAAATTGTGATGTTATTCAGTATATATTGACTTGCTTAAGATATGCCAAATGATTTAAATAAATCCGATGGAAAAATTCAGTGACAGTTATATATAAAGATTGTTCTTAGGTATATGTTAGGTGTATGGAAAAGAGGATAATATAATCATCGGAAATATTATTATTTATAATAAAAGCGTAAAAGATGTAAAAGTTATCAACAGATACAAGAGATACGTAAAAGACAAAAGGCATTCTAATCAGTTGATTTAATTTAAAGTTCTATTATTTTAATTCAGTTTAATCCTACTTATTAGTCTGAAATTTTGCCTCCCTCCAGCTCAGATACACTGTAATCTACATAATATGACACGTAGTCACAATAGCTTAATTAGCCCAAGAAGTACTTCCATACAACATTTGTAAAGGAAGATTTTTTAACAAATAAATAATAATTAAAAAAACATTTTATTGCTAATAGAACTAAAAACTAGAAAATAAATCAATAAATTATAATGAATCGCCCCAAAATAAAATTTAATTTATTAAAATAATAATTCAATTCTGAGTAAAAAGCGTAGGGTGCTTGATATTTTAAATGTTACAATCATACTATTGGCAATCTATGAGAGAATAGTTATAACTGCAGATACTTCGCCGTCTTGAAATTTAATGAAGTCACAAACGGCTTATTTTAGTACCTAAGTTTTTTTTTTTAAATCTTTGACAAATAAAAACATTTTTAGAGAAAATTTACGAATAAATAACTAATTTACGTAATAATTACGTAATTTACATAATAAATAAATAATTATTTCAAATATTTTAGGGACATTTTAGCACGGAGACATGGCAAAACTTTTTTACGCAACTATTTCAATTCTCAAAACTGGGTACATTTTCTTGTTAGGAGTGAGTAATCTTTACTAATCTATGCTTAAAAAGAAGAAAAGTAGCCGTAACACGGACTTACGAGTAACTTCAAAATCCTTGCCTTCAAACCCTGAATTTAGCTCCGTACAACAAAACGTATGCAAATTTAACATACTTAATAACACCGTGAGATCTTCACATGACGTGGCCATTACGTCCTCATTAAAATTTCGTCCATTCTGTCATCACTGCCACGCCACTGTGGTCGCCTAATTGCGGATAATCTCTCATGTTTAAACGAAATTAAATTTAAATACGTGTAGCTTCAATTTTATGTTTGTACGCAATCGTTGTAATGATTTCAATTTGTTGAATTGTTTTTGGGCTTGATATACGAGTAATTGTTATGGTTTTTTTAAATGATGTTTTTAGTAAAATTGTAATCTTTAATCCGCGTATTATAGAAATAATACGCAGTCTACTTGGTTGTAAGCTACAATTCTTTGATAGTTGAATGAGTGACACCACCGCCATACCTTATAGAGGCACCAACTTATGTGGTGCGTTATTTTAATTTCTTACACGACTGAAGAGTGAAACGAACACTCAGTTTTCTTGATGATAAGTGGTCGTTGCTACTCATTGACCATAAACTTAAATATTTGTATCAACCATATGTTTAGGTTTGACGCGCACAAGGTTCTGGGCTCGAATCCCGACCAGACACATGTCAACACACATATTATGATGATTTTAGAATCCTGTTCTGAATCTGGGTGTTTGTGTACCTATTCGTTTTTGTATGTGTCCATAGCACTCACGACACAGGGTATCCTAATGCGTGGCTGTGAGCGTAGAAAGCGTTATTTCCATGAAGATAGCATCTTCACATTAACATCCTTATTCACACCACGCATTGATGACGACCTATAACTCCTTGAAAACAGTTGCTTCATTACACACACAGTTATTACTCACATAGTTATTTCCAAACGTTTCATACCATGTTTATATTGTTCCACACAACCTACACTATAATTGGTTACCACCATTACAAGTCGTAGTAATGCAGCAATCATTTCAATCCTTGGTAATTCACTTAAATTACCATTGGCGGCACGATTTACCTCATTCCATTATTTTACCTAATGAATGCCTGTGAATACATCAGTCCAAGACGACTGAATACAGATGACGCATAACGTTTTAAATCGCACTGATTGTTTTATTGTGTTTTAAAGCTTGTGGACAGTTGAAGCGATGATATTCGAGCGAGAGATTCATTTAAATTTAATATAATATGTGTTCTTATAACAAAGAAGTATGGAAATCTGTATTAAACTCAGATTGGAGTAGGGTTTTACATGGTAGAACCGTCTGTAGTCCAACTCCGGCGGCACCATCGCCACAACTGTTTGTGCCTAATAACAACAGTGTTAAGTGCTTTCTTTACCTCCTATCTACACTAATATCGTAAAGAGGAAAACTTTGTTTATATGTTTGTTTGAAAGCTACATTATCCACGAGTAACATAGGCTATATTTTATATGAAATATATTTGATAAATAGATTTTTAAGCGGTACAAAGTTTGTCGGGTCAGCTAGTATTCCATATATTATCCAAAAATGTTGAAAGGAAATATTATTATATTTATGTACAAAAATATATCTGCATCACAAACTTTAAATCACTTAAAATATATAATATCTGTACCACATAATTTAAATCATTTAAAATTTGATTACCCTACCTAAATTTACATCATTTTATTGCTCATGCAATATCCGATCTTTTCCAAATCCCATAAATAATCGTAAAAATCAAGATAAACTTGACCAACATGATATTTTGATTTTAAATGCTAATTAAATACTTATCGATATCAGAGACTAGTTGGGGTTTATCGAAAACATTTTGGCAACCGATTATAATGTAAATATCACGGATATCTTCTTTAATACCTACCTTAGATGGAAAGATAGGAACAAATTATTTCACTCCGCTGATGCTTATATTACATAATTACTAGCTGACCCAGAAAAAGTTGTGATGACATATAAATAAAAAAATGTTAAGGGTAAACAACCCTTATCACTTAGGGGTATGAAAAATAGATAGTAGCCGATTCTCAGACTATATGAATATGCATATAAAATTTGGTGAAAATCGGTAAAGCCGTTTCGGAGGAGTACGGTAACTAACATTGTGACACGAGAAATTTATATATAAGATTAGATCATTTATCTTAGATATCTATATTCACGAGATAGAGATTAGAGAGCCTTTGACAGACAGACACACGTATGGACAGACAACAGAATCTTAGTAGCAAGATCTCTCTTATTGCCTTTTAGTTAAGTAAGACTTAAACTTAAAAATCTAAGTATCTAATAGTAAAATTGCCTAACTAAAAACAGAAAATCGGTTACATTTACATTTCATAAATAATCTAAGAAAATTGGATTTCGTATGTAATACCTATTAATTTTAAAGTGCTTATTGTTGTCTTTCTAGTAATAACAAATGGTTGTTAATAAATTTAAAAATTATATGGTGAATTTCAAATAAAAATTAAAACATGCCATAGAAAAAAAAACAGAAAATCTACCGTCAAACAGCAGAGTTAGTTACCCTCTACTAATGTTGCATACATTCAAGTTCTATTTAGAATTTAAACTCAATTTAAATGACTACACCGGTTTATCTCTTCACCATCGTTACTCATTAAGTATACACACAGCATTATATTTTATAGCGCATTTATTACACCCAGCATTGGACCCTTATTTTTATTTTTGTCGTGTGCCACGGTCAATAGTGTAACTTAGATTTTTATTCACATGTCGATTCGTATTTTATAATGGTAAAAAATAAGGTGAAAAAATAACATGGTTTGATTAAGGAGGTATAGTCCGCGTAAAACTGCTGGTCCGCTTTGAATATAGAAATGAATCGCGTCGTCATAGCAAATTGTATGACTACACCTGCTCGCAACAACTTCATAGCGGACTAGCAGTTTGGCGCGGACTATACTACCGTCACCTTTATTTGTAATATAAAGCAGTTCTTACATTTCGGTGGAAGGGTTAGGATGCCGATTTTTTATAAGATTGAAGTGGCAAAGATCATGCACTCGATTTGATGGTAAGTGATCTGCCACCCATGGACATCGGTAATCAACTCTTGTTCAATAGGGGTTCTATCTGAATCCGACCATAATGCGTTGCGTTAAGGACTAACATGTACGCCTTATATATAAGTCAGCCGGTGTCCTGACTTACCGTATAGTGAAGACATCTGACACGTTAGAAATAGCTGTAGTACCTACTGCTTCTAACGTGAAGCAGTGAACCGACTTTACCACCCTTCTACTGAATTCTAGAATTATTTCATGCCAAATAAGTACCTATGGTGGTGGTACCATTCGGACAATATTAAGTATCTTCCAGTAAAGAAATAAAAGCTTCATAATGTCAAATCCATGATCAATAAATAAAATATTTGTTCTACCTGATATCCTCACTACTCTGTGTTCCTTTGAAGTTCGCCGACCAAACACATAATGGTATAATTAATAGCTTGTAATTGCCCTTTTATAATAGTCGGTTTATTTTATTAACGCAACCGCTATTTGTGACAATAAAATAACGAATTGCAGTCTTTAAGTATAAAGACTTCGTTCTTAAGTTATTTTTATACTAACTTACAGGTAGCAGTTGTAGCTAAAAGTCAGGGCCTACCACCATCTTTTAAAAACCATCATAGTTCAGGAAAGTTTTATTTCCTCCTTAAAACAGTTAAATATTCCGTCATACACTGTTGAACAAACTTAAACCCTTATTAATTATTTTTTCGCTTATCCATTGTTAAAACCAACTGTAATTGTCATAGTTTGCTTAAAAAGTTAAATTTCCTGCAAAAAAGTAACAGTATGATTAAAATAATATTGTTTTAAGAGATGGTAGTAACCCCCCAGGCCTCGGTTCAGTTACAAAAAATATAGACACAATGATAATATCTCAAAGGTTTTTTGAATATAACCCGATCTGGTTCGACCCCGGCGGCACCACCGCCACACCTATTTCTACCTAATAACAGCAGTGTTACACGCTACTGCGTTATGGTTTGAAGGTGTGGTAAGGAGTTATATACTTATCCAAGGCATTTCTAGCTTAGTCCTCAGAGTAGGGGCGCATCTGTGGCCGATCTTTCTGCAGTTTCGTTTTCCGGAGTTGATACTGATGTCTATAGGTGGCAATAGCCTTTTACCATCAGTAGACTGCATGGTCGTCTGCTACTCCTATATTATAAAGGTAGTAGGTACGTATAAAAAGGTAATAACGATACCTTAATTCGCAAATCAGCTAACTCCACTTTTTGTCAAAATGTTTTTTTTTAATTTATTTTGATAGTAAATGGCGTTTAACGAAATCAAAATAAATAAAAAATCATTTGGACACAAATTGGAGTTGGTTGATTTGCGAATTAAGGTATCGATATGTAAAATTGTCTATAAGATTATTTTATGAAATTACAGTAACAGACAAACGCCACATACTAAGGTGCATCTGGCGTCTGTGGACAATCTATAAACAACTTCAGATAAGAATTACCCCTGAAGGCTAACTTGGAACGCCACATACGCCACGTAGTGCCGCTTTAAGCGCTTTACAATGGTGTTATAAAGCAGAAATAGGTGTGAAGGTGGTAATATCAGAGATCAAGAAAGTATCTACCACTATTAATAAAATATGAAAAGATATTTTTAACTTTACTTCCCACGGACATAATCGAGGCGAAAGCTAATGATTAATAATACTTATAATCTCATAAAAAGTAGCTACAACTTATCTCTAACAAGGTTTAAGCCTTCGATATGCACCTGTGAATGAATGGATGAGTGAATGAAATCAATGGATGGTAGATAACAGTACGATAACGATTGTATCTCTCACGCACGTGATTTCTCTCATACACTTTACATAATATATATTTAGGGTTAAGAAGTATTGATGTACCACAAGTGCATAGTATTATTTTAGTTGTAAATCAGTGTAATATAGTAAGTGATTAATTTTAGATTAAAAAACTGTCCGTAACTTGACTTTGGGAGCTCTTGCTTACAGAGCACAACTCAACAGTAAGATTCGGCGTTACATATATTTAGGGTTAAGAAGTATTGATGTACAAGTGTATTCTATTATTTTAGTTGTAAATCAGTGTAATACAATAAGTTATTAATTTTAGATTAAAAAACAATATAATGAATTAATTACTATTGATATTGTAAGGTATAGTAATGAATTTTTGGTGTATGTATCAATAATGATGATTAAAGTTGAAGTAAGTATCACAATCGATCAAAAATCGATTCGTGGGAAATTAAAAAACTGTCCGTAACTTGACTTTGGGAGCTCTTGCTTACAGAGCACAACTCAACAGTAAGATTCGGCGTTACATATATTTAGGGTTAAGAAGTATTGATGTACAAGTGTATTCTATTATTTTAGTCGTAAATCAGTGTAATACAATAAGTGATTAATTTTAGATTAAAAAACTGTCCGTAACTTGACTTTGGGAGCTCTTGCTTACAGAACACAACTCAACAGTAAGATTCGCCGTGTCGTGGGTTCCATGGACACACACATAAACAAATTAACAAACACCCAGGCCCAGAAACAGAAATATAAATCATCATTTATATTTATAAGAGCAGTACGAATGTATTGTGTTACTTTTAACACGCTTTTATTAGCTTGGGTTGAATCTATGTATCTATGTATGTATGTAACGGAATCTTTGAGCTCAATTTTCACCAATTGTACTCGTATCAAGTACCGATGACAATGCAATAATTTGATAAGAGTTTCTCATTATCCTTATTACATTAATAAATTCCCAATTTATTAGTCTTTCACAGATTATAAAATGAAAAATAAATAATTGTTTTAAAAAAATCTAAAAAAACACGCTTTTATTGTGAATTTTACTGCGGTTCATAGCTATTCTTTCATTGATAATTGCCAATGGAATGATTGTAACATTTAAAATATCAAACACTCCACGTTTTTTTCTCGGAATTGAATTATTTTAATGACATAAATTTTATAATAATTTTATTTCGAGGCGATTCATTATGATTGATTTATTTATTTTCTAGTTTTTCATAGCAATAAAAATGTGTCTTTTTAGATTTTTCGCACTATAATTTATTTAAACGTAAGGCCTAAGTAAGAAATATAGGCCAGAGGCTTTAGGCCACAAACGCCCCAACTATTTCTGATGTGGAAGCATCTATATCTGGCTTACTTGCCTATAGCCTATTTCTGGCTTATTCACAAAAATAAATAGTGATACTAAACCTTTTTTTTTTTTTTTTTTTTTTTTTTGTTAACGAGGGGGAAACCTTCAAAAGGTACCCGGTGCCGTGGGAGCGACACGGGGTTATGTGGGACTCTTACCGCACTAAAACCCCCCCGGTGGCCGTCCTCGGCGCTGCGTAGAGGACTCCGGGATCTCCAACGGAACGCAACCGGAGTCCTCTTAGCGCTGTGCCCCGTCGGGCTCCGCCCAGGTGAGCTTGATACTCACCACACCGTCTGGTGTGCACGACGGTATGCGACCACACATACCGCCGTCCTTCCCGGGGTCGCTGGCCGGGCGGTTTGAGCTCCCACTCTTGCCGTCCGCAACCCCGGAAACCCCCTTTTAGTCGCCTCTTACGACAGGCAGAGGATACCGTAGCCCTATTCTGGTCCCGGAACTACAGGGACACCGCGCCGGTGGGCGTTACCGACGCCTGCGGCGACTCCTTCTCCGAGCGGGTTCAGCGCGCTCCCTTGCTCGCTCGGCGTCTTCCTTCGCAGACATGACTATATCGCAGAAGGTGATCATGCCGTCCCAGGCTTCGCTGCGCTGAACCATCGCCCCAACGATGGCCGGCGGAGACAGATCCGGTCCCACTTTTTCGACGAGGTTCCGCCGCTGCGAGTCCCACGCGGGGCAGTACTGCAGCGTGTGCTGTGCGGAATCCTCGTCATGCCCACAATGATGGCATTGGGCCGACTCTTCCCTCCCTATCCTATTCAGGTACTCACCGAAACAGCCATGTCCGGTGAGTATCTGAGTTAGGCGGTAGGTCACTCGACCCCTACTTCTTAACCAGGCTCGAAAGTTCGGCAGGATAGCGTCAACCACCCTTTGGCGTAAGTTCCGAGGCTCCTGAAGTCGATCGCGCCAGCACCTCAGAGCACGCCATCTGGCTCTCCTTCGAAGCACTACGACCGTCTCTTCGCTGAAGGGTTCAGCCGTCTGACGGAGGACGCGGATCTTATGGAAGATCCGTGCGTCCATATCCGCCAGAATGTCCAGGGGCGGAAGCCTCCCCAGGACTGTCGCCGCCTCATACGATATGGTACGATAGCCACGGGCGACTCTGATTCCGATCATACGTTGCGCGGAATTCAATTTCCGCGCACGACGCCGGCTGGCAGACAACTTGTCAGACCATACCGGCGCACCGTAGAGCGCAATCGAGCGTATCACACCCGCGTAGAGGCGGCGGACTTCTTCCCTTGGTCCCCCGAGATTCGGCAGCAGTCTGTGCATAGCACCCGCTATCTTATGAATCCGGGGGACGAGACGGTCGAAATGTTCGTCGAAGCACCAGCGGCCATCCAGTGTTAGGCCAAGGTACTTCATGTACCTGCCTATCCGGATGTCCGATTCACCGACGCGCACTGTGGTTTCAGCTGACTCGGTTATCGGCCTGCGGCCGTGGAACCAAACCGCCTCGGTCTTCTGGGACGCTACCCGTAGGCCCAACCTGCGGATATTCGCTATGACGCGTGCCACCCCGACTTCTGCTAGCCGAACCGCTGTCGTATAAGACACGCCTTCGGTAAGAACCAGGGTGTCATCGGCGTAGCAGACGATGCTCACTCCATCCGGGAGCACCGTTCTCAAGACCGCGTCATATGCGACATTCCACAGTAGCGGGCCCAGTACCGAACCTTGCGGCACCCCGCGCACGACATTCCTCCCGCGAACGCTCCCATAGCGACCTGGGAAGCGGATACGCCTGTCCGACAAGTAGGCCTTCAAAACCGCCATTAAGTAGGACGGTACTTGATGAACGGACAGACCCTCCAAGATCGCTCTCCAGGGTAGAGAGTTAAAAGCATTGACAATGTCAAGGCTTACTGCCAGGACTACTCTACCCTGGGATATGGCCTGCTCTGAGAGCGTTCGGACTCGGATGATGGCGTCCACCGTCGAACGCCGCTGCCGGAAGCCAAACTGGTTTTCGGAGAGGTCCGGGCCATGACACGCTAAGTGTTGGCTAATTCGAGAAGAAATGATCCTCTCGAATAGCTTGCCCGCCTCATCCAACAGGCAGATGGGTCTGTACGCTGATGGGGAGTCCCGAGGCTTGCCCCACTTGTGCAACAGCACCAACCTCGCTTGCCTCCACACCGACGGAAACCGTCCATAGCGGAAGCAGGCGGTGTATAGGTTTTGCAGCCTCTCCCCCAGCACTGTCAGCGCCAAAGCCCAAGCCTGACCAGGAATTCCGTCCGGCCCCGGAGCAGTGTTTCGCCGCGCCATGCGCCTAATCGCTCCGTCGAGCTCATCTGGCGTCACCGCTAGTTCATCCGACCATGTGGAGGGATCCGGCAAAGCGGCGGGAGGACCCGTTTCGTCAGTGGTTCCTGGAAACAGGCTGTCCACCACTGAGTCCACGAAAAGCGGGTCAAGAGTTTCTGTGAGCGGAGGCACCCATGGACGTAGCTTACCAAGCACCATCTTGTACGGGCGTCCCCAAGGGTCTCGGTCTAGCCCCTCCACGAGCGCGCTCCAGTTCCGGGCCTTGCTTTCGGCGATTGCGCCCTGAAGCAAAGTTGTTGCGGCCCGGTACTCCACGTACTTCTCCTCCCTTTCCGCAACACCAGAAGACCGACGTCGTCGAGCCCGAGTGTACTGGCGTCGAGCACGTTGGCAGGCTGCACGCAACCGTGCGATGTGCTCCGACCACCAGTACACAGGGCGTCTCCAGCCAGGTCTGACACGCGGCATCGCGATATCGCAGATTGCCGTCATGTCACCCCTGAGCTTGATCGCCTCCCGCTCGGGATCGAGCCGGTCATCCCCCTCGGCGGTGCCGGACCAGTCCACAACGTGGGCAGCAGCGACGAGCAGGGTCTTGATTGAGCCGCTTCAATGCCCATCGACGTGGCCGGTCTTCTGCACTGCGGGCATCTGCAGCCGGGAGCCGTAACACTACGTCCACTAATATGTGGCGATGGTCAGACAACGTGACTAGTTCGTCGGCCACCCTCCAGCCCGTGATCAAGCGCTCAGCAGAGAGAGTCGCCCACGAGAGGTCTACGACCGACTCTCCCTGCCAACGCACGCACGTGCTGACCGAGCCACGATTCAGCAGACGCAGGTCGAGCCCAGCTGCCCATTCGAGCGTTGCCTCTCCCCTGGGACTGTCTCGTCTGTTTCCCCAGACCCTCGAATGGGCGTTAAAATCGCCCATCACGAGTACCGGTCGGGGAAGACAGGACCGAACACAGTTTGCCACACGGTCGAGGAACGTCTCGAAAGCCCCTAGAGTGCAGTTCGGGGAGACATAGCACCCCAGCACCGCCAACGGACCCCACTCCACTGCGACTATTCCCCGCTCAGAGTGGAGTCTGGAACATGGAGGATCTCCCTCACCGCCCGCCCAAGTGATACTAAACCTATACTACTTATAAGAGTTTCCGCATTATTTTAATAATACATACTTTTAAGTGCGACGTAAAAACCATTCATCTTTTATTTCTTCTCAATAACACTATAAAACACTTAATTCTTGTGTAATAACTAAACACTTTTATGCCCGATATCAATACTCAGTCTGTCCATATTGTGCCTTTGATACTTAGTGATATTCAGAAATTACCAAATGTTGATCTCTGGTAGACAAAATAAATCATAGATTGCTTATTAATAAGTAGTCATACTAAACGTTTAAGCTTTTATATACGAAAAATCATCAATACTAGGAAATATCCCCTTCAGAACCTCTTCCCACATTTCCCCCGGGAGCTGCGGAGTTATGAAACATTGACGGGAACCAATACGATGATACACATGGTCTGGGAGTGGAGTGGAAGGTATGGAAATTTAAGTTGTAAATAATAAATTTTAAGGCTTTAGTGTTGAAATAGTGCTTAAACACATGGATGCATTTGAACGTAGGGTATGTAGGGTATGGAAGATACGATTGGAGATATATAGATCCGTTATTAATAATCAATCTATTCACTGTTTCGCCTAACAAAAATCTATATTTGACAATTTTTTGCATTGTCGACATTTGACAATTTCTGCATACTACTCAAGTTTCATTCTTTTCAAAGTAAAATTTGGACTGATTTTTTATAACGAGCGATAATTAACAAACTTACCAACCTATCTATAACGTTCTGCTCTTTTGAGTCAGTGAAAGGGTGTTGTTTGTTGGGGTCTATGCCGACAAAATTATGTTTATACGTAACTTAATAATATTAATAAATTCATAAATTCGCTTTATAGCGACTATCTTAGTGTTCAGTACCCTTACCATGAGTTTTTACGTTTTGACAAATATGATTGTTTTGGTACTTGCCCATACAAATTTCAATCAGCGCCCCTAGCGGATTGTATCAGAACTATCGTGTCAGTAACGTAACATTAAATGTCTAAATTGACAAAATGGCGCTTTATGTCTTGTTACGTAACGTAAAATTGTGGGATGTTTTGAAAACTTATGGTAAGGGTACAGGAGTGACAACGCATCTGGAATCGGCTTCAGGTAGAACTCCTGTTCTACATAGAAGAACCTAACTCGGTACAAAATACCACTTGGTGGACCGCGTACAAAGATGATCATGCTGCTACCTTGTACCTATGGAACATTGGAACACTAGAGGAATCACGGATGCATTAGCTGTTATGTAGAGCTCTGTTTCAAATAGAACCAGTAAACTAAATGGAAGAGGTACTTGTATTTGTAATTTACCTAGTATAAGAATCAATACTCCCCTTTCCAGCCGCATTTCCCTGCGGTATCACGAGGCGTTATGAAAATTTGACGTAAGCCAATATGCGATGATATGAGGGAGCGTTACTCGCATATGTGAAGTTATATTGAATGCTACTGTTGTATACTTATAAGCGATATGCGTAAACTTCGCCAATTTTTACCACGCTTTTATTAGCTTGGGTTGTATATATGTATGTATGTAACGGAATCTTTGAACTCCATTTTTACCCACTTTGAACGGTCCGATTAATTTAAAATTTTGAACAATTATTAAGAATCGATGACGATAGACGATTTAAATAATTTTATTACGTTCTCCTTATCAGGATCGTCAGAAATCAGGATTAAAGATTTTGCTTGTGCGATTTTAGCGTGGTTTTTAGTTTTTAAACTCTAATTATTTATATAAAATACCGGCTCGCTTGGTTTTTGTAAAAAAAACTTAGGTAATGTTAACAATTTAGTAGTAAAGAGAACGTTATTTTCGCTACCTACTAACTTGCCCTTTTCCTCTCAAAAAGAAAATATTTTTAATGTTCTCAAAGATGTATAAATTCTACAAATTCGTGAGAAGGGTGGTTGATCAATTACGTATTGTTTTATTCTAAGAGGAACACCTTGGCAAAAGTAAGTGCAAAGCGTTCACAGGATTCATCATTTTGCAGGAAGAAAGCATAAAGAAAATGCAAAACCCCTGGAAGTAGAAAGTAAAAAGCTGATCGGGCAATTTATAGTGAAGGACTATGTTCAATTGATTTGACTGATCAATGAATCATTTTTAAGAGAAAAACTGAAACCAGTAGTATGTTGATATAAAGAAAAAAACAGAATATATAACAGAAATAAAATATAATATTATAAGTACTGGTAAGTATCATTGCTCAAAATATCTTGTTCTCTTTTCAAAATATTCTATAGACAACAATAATAATACTACGTGTCGGTATAATGCATATTTAGTTATTTATAGTAACTGGTAGATACAAGAAAGGATGTTATCCATATCGTTAAATAAATAAAGTAGGCCGATGGGTCGATCGTAAATATATTTTACCGTCAATCCATAACGTGAGAGGCTATAAAAGCGGCCATATTTCAAATGTGTAAATATACGAGAGCGACACAGACGAACGTACATAAAATATTATATTGCTATTTATATTCGCCTTAGAAAGATTAGGGGTTGGGGGTATGATAAGGACGCGCACATGTGGTTAGTATCTACTTATTGCGAAATAATCTTAAGATATATAAGTATAGAAATAAATAACGCATAACGATAAATAATGTATAACAATTGTAATAAATAACGAAAAATAATCACATAAATAACATAATAGTGTGGTCGAAAATAATTAGGTATTATAGAAACAGAATTTTAAATTGACGGTTTTTAGAATTCCTAAATAATGTTCGTATTGTTACGGCTTAGCATAATATACATGATGTTAAATAAAATCTGAAAAACAGAATTTGAAAATATCAGAAATCATTTTCAAAAACTACAAAAATTACAGATAATACATAAATTTAAATTTTGACCCCATAAATATTTCATCATCATTCCTACGGTAAGTTAAAAAAACATTGAGCAATTTTTCGCAAAAATCCTCTCATAGTGGAACGAAAAATATTTACCAAAGTCCAAAAATAGAAACAACTATTTTTAACAAAATTCAAATTAATAAATTTCATTTCCTCTACTTAGGTTCTTGTTCCTGTATTAAGTAATATCATTTTAAGGCACTTGAAACCCGTCTTGAACTATCGACTAAATTCTTTACCGGTACAACACTTCTTTAGTACCTACTTATCTAAATAATTCGTTGATAGTTATTTTAAGAGCACCCTGGACACGAATATTTATGTATATTCCGATAAAGCCAAGTGGTCCGGTGTAATTAAATACAAATGAATCGTATTTCTGGCCTTGTTGCCATGTGTAGATAATCCTGTTTTTGGGGTTCTGTAAGCAATGGAACCTTATTGTGGTTACCACTAGAGAGAGATGCTTAAGAAGAAAGAGATAAAATATTTACTTACAGTTTTACGAACACTTGTTTCCATTCTTTGAATGTTTGGATATAATGTCATATTTAGTTTGAAAAATGTGTTAGGGGCACTTTTCCGACGCTAAGCTACTAAACTAATCTTATCTGGGGTTAGTTAATTGTATCAGGCGTTACTATGCCGAAACCCATGCTATGCTTTAGGTTGACAGCGTCACTTAACGATTAACCATCGTAGAGTCAACTTACCCTGATGATGCTCCGTTTTGGAGCGAAACACGTGTTGGTGGTGGTATGTATGGTGGTGCATATTTTTATTTTTTTTTCATCTGCACGCACCTTTGAGGGAGGGAGGGTGGTACATACTGCATGGTTTAAAATATATAACATTATACACATTTGTAGCAGATTGTTGCGAAGTAGTTTTAATCTTATCTAGGGTTGATTACAGACGTTCATGGGCGACGTCAGCCACTTAACATGAAGTATACTGCATTCTCGTCTGCTACTCCTACATTAAGAAACCAAAACTTTAGCACGATTCTGCAATAAAATTTAGTACAATGACACATCAAGTTCCAACTAACTACCCATTTCAATGCCATTAAATTGCATTTCCCAGCGATTTGCGTCCGCCAATCAATTTCCATAAAGAAAAACTACAGTCCACTTTTCCAAGATAAAAAGTTCCCTTTCACGTCTAATAAGCGAGTTGTAACGATCGCTCAATGAGCTCCAGAAACCACTTCCGCCATTAGCCACAGTTTTGCTTAACTGGCTCTACCTCACCAATCATGATTGGTTACGCACTTTACTCCACTTGCCAATGATCGGTTGCCGATTTCACCGATAAATTTATTGTTGTAGCCAGAATGTTACAGTAAAGTCGGATTAGCATTTAACCGCGGCTCTGCATTAATTTAAAAGGTGGAAGAACCCTTTGTGGTTCGACTCCGGCGGCACCACCGCCACACCTATTTCTGCCTAATAACAGCGGTGTTAGGCGCTGCTGTGTTTCGTTTTGAAGGGTGTGGTAAGGGAGACATTCTTTTCCGAGGCGTTCCAGCTTAGTCCTCAGGGGTAGCGGCGCATCTGTGGCCGACCTCAGGTAGGAATATCTAACCCTATCTGGGGTTGATTACAGATGTCCATGGGCAGCAGTAGCCACTTAGCATCAGGTGGACTGCATGCTCGTCTGCTACTCCGATATTATAAAAAAAAACCCGCGACTTTGCTTTCAGTCCACCTGATGGTAAATGGTTATAACCACCCGTGACAATTTATAATCAACTCCTGTTAGATCGAAACATCATAATATTTATAAGTGAAGTTTGAAGTTAAACCCCTTCGATTAATTACATAACCGATTTATTGGCAATCAATATTTAATTATTGTTTATTTTTATTTAATCAAATGATATTCTGATTGAGGTTTGTCTGATTAAATTGTAAGCCGTCGGCATTCTTTTTTAACATTTTAGATTCGAAATGACAAAGAACGAGTGATTAATTGAAATAAAAAATGATTGTTAAAATTTTCTTTAAATTATTTCCTCCAAAATATACATTGAATCGATCATTAGCTATTGTGCCTAATGATTTATCATTTATTATTGAAATTATTTCTATTGGGTATTATTTTTTTATGAATTTTAAATGCGCCTATGGCGTAAGATTAGTGATGTACCTGATGTATGATGTACCTACCTACCTATTTATTTATGATGTAAGAAAATTAATAAAGTTATAATACGAAACATCACTACTTTTGTATTGAACACAGTGGAAAGATCAATTTTGTTGTGCAGTAACTAAGTTATTTAACAAACATTTAAAATTCAAAAAATAATGTGTAAATATTATTTTAACCAAACCTTAAAAATAGGTTATAAATAAACCTTCATTATTATCTAATATTACCGTACAAAGTAGCTATTACACAATTTTTATATTCTAATATAAAAAAAGTTACTTTTCAGGGGAAAAATCACATATAAAAAAAATTGTTTTAAATTTTGCACAATTTTTTAAATAAATAAATGAGTTACTTAAATACATTTTAAACAATATAGGTAAATCCATAGATATGACAAAACTTACTCACTTAGAATTACTTTACAATTTACTCACGTATGAATAACATTTTTATTTTAACTTTTAAATTTTTACACATACCTCTGTGTAATATTTATCTCTAATAGTAGTTGAAAACCCTAACCACCCCAAATCATGGGTACAGTCGTCACCAAAAAAACTGTCAAATTAGTGGCGCTAAAATGACAAAGGTTTTTTCGTCGCCGAGTATTTCCGATCGCTACCTATTGTCTCAATTATAGACTGGACGTCCGAACTTCCTCTCTGCCGGTGGTCACAAAAAACTTGACACGCACGGAATACGGCAAAAAATGGCGAAAAGTTGCCATAATAAGCCTTTTTGTTGACTCGGTTGCGTATTCGAAAGTTGCGGTTTTTTAAATAAGGGCAATAATCATGAATTTGAAGTATAAAAAAAGTAATACCATAAAGGATTTACCTATATTACAGAAAATACACCTAATTTACAGAAATAAGTCCTTGGTTTCCTCGGCAAGACAGATAGATTAATGATGAATTTAGATTTACAGAGTCCAAGTGTTTGTATATTTGTCTTTCTGTGTGTACCTCTACTCAAAAATAGTCCTTCTGTAGGACCACAATACTAAGATTTATCGATGTCATCGATTGTGCAAAATATTTCTGATTTTGTAAAAAAAAATCAACCTGGAATAAGCAATCTTTGTACCTTATTTCTATGACTTCTGTATTGTATGATTTATTTTGTGTACAAAAACTTATTAAATAAAAAAATATATATAGAAAATACAACAGATCAATACATGATGAATCAACATAGTTTTGGCAGTGTCAGTTATATCAATCTATGACCTAATGAGGGAACCAGAACAAGCATTAGGCAGAAATTGACTACGAGGAAATCGACTATTTTTACATTTTAAGTTCCAACTTCAATGTTAACTCAACTTGTATAAGTTCAACGAAACCGAGAGCTTTTTAAATTTTTATCATTCGCTATCAAGTTTTATCATTATGTACCCATAATGAATTCGGTTCCCTTTCAATTGATAAAGAGATTATCTGTTACCCAAAAAGCATCAACTCGACTCCGGGACATGTTTGGCCGCGATATTACGAGATTACTTAACATTATCACAAATCGAACATTGCCTTATCGTCAAATGATATTAAAAGCTGGTCTTTTACTTTGCTTTTAACCCTCAAATCATTACATTTGCGTAAGTACGAAATGAGTACTTAAAATGTTGTATTCCTGTCTTGTCTTTTGACATTTTATTATAATATCCGGGAATATTTAGATTAGGTTATGATTAAGATTCCCAAATTTTTTAACGAACAAGATTTAGCAAATCGTTTGATGAATGCTGTGTAAAAAAATACAAAACAAAGTTACATAAACGATAAAAGGACACGTTTTTATAAATAAATTTATAATAAATAACATTTATAAATGAATATTTTAATCGATAATTTTTTTATTTATTTATTTCTATATTATTTTGATTATTATTTCAAATACTGTGTGTTGAGATGTTGGATAGACGAACCACTGTGGTAGGCTAAAGATATAGGTAAGTATAAAATAATTCTGTAAAGAGTCTCTCTGGAATATATTTAATTTAAGCTTTTGAATAAATGGACACCTACGTAGATACTTACTATTAAAATTTAAAAAATATTTTCCATTAGCCTGTTATCAAATAAAGGTTAATAATATTAACTTGATCTTACTAACACAAATTAATTGGTGTAAGTAATGAGTTCAGAATTTAAAAATACAAATATGATTTTTTTACGCAAATACTTTTTCACTAAAAAGTACAAAAAAACCTTTCTTAGTGACTATCGGCTGGACAAATTAAAGGGTCTGCGTCGAGGCGCCTTCAATCTCGCCTGTGACAAGGCACTAAAAAAATGTTTACTGGATGTGTCATCACGCAAGGTATAATTGGGGTATTGTTTTTTATATATGCGTAAAATACGACACGGTAGATAAGTAAGTCAATGTTTTTATTTTATCTTTGTAAAGTTAAAGATACGTTTTTCGAGATTTATGAGTTTAAGATTTTTGTTCGATGCCAGATAGGTACTAGCTTAAACCGGTTTGCTTACAAAGTAGAAAATAAATTTGAATTCAGTTAACAGTTGTGTTCAAAATGGCAAAATTTGAATATTTGATACGTTTTATGAATGCCGATAAGTGTTGTAATCTTGTAATACATACTTGATTTATTTATAGTGCTGTATTCTAAAATAATTTTATCAGTCTTAGTAAAATTACTAAATGTCATACAAAATATACCACCACTTTATAGATTTCTATCAGTACTCCTTAATGTAAAACTTTATAAGACATATTTTGTAATAAATGTGTAAAATATTTCCTTCGGAAGAAAATAATATTAAGACAGGTTAGTTATTCTATATAATCCAATTGGAATGAAATGTTTCAATCTGATAAAAACTAAAATTATTTAAATCAGTTAGTTGAAAATATAATTGTTGTATGTTAAGAAAAAATATAATTAAAAAATAAGCTCAGGCGGACACAGAAAAGACGTCTTAAAATAATCACAGAATGACTTAAACATACGACGAAATTTCTCAGTAATGTAACAACTTACCATTTAATCTGTCTTTCACAACTTGATGAGCGAAGGCTGCGGCTGCCGCTTGTCTCATGGGGTCTAAGGCCACTCCCCAAGCACCCAACGCACCGAGAGCCCTATGAGCCGGCACTCGTACTACCCCGGGATTACTCGGAAACCCATACCCGGCCCCTAAGGTCAACCCTGGCCGCAACAACAGACTGGAATTCGGATACAATCCCGGATTATGTGAAAAGTTCAGCGGCAAACCGCTACCGTCCTTAGCATCGTCTCTAGCACTTTCCGATTCGGTATCTTGGTCACTCCGTTCGTCACTCTCACCCGAATTCCGTCGTTTGTCTATTTCCTCGAACTGTTTGCCTAGAAGCCTAGATATGCTAAACGGCAGATTCACTCGGGGTTGAGTATCGGTCATCCCGTTTGGGGAATCCCGGTACCTCTCATGGTAACTGTGCTCTGAATCTCTGTCCTCTGACGCAATGCTCCTATCGCACTGACCCGATAATCTACTGTCAGAATCAACGTTAATCTCCTCCTGGTCATCATCAGAATGTAGCGACGACATTTTAAGTCTGTAACACTCGCACTTGTTTAGGGAAAACCGAGTGGATACTTGCACATTTTCATAAAACACTTAATTTGTTAAGCTTGCGGTAAGTTTAAAAGCTTCGCGCGCTAACCGACCGCCCGCGACCGTATCATCACACACAATATCAAGTACAACGAGCCAATCAGCTGCGCCCCCACCGCTCTTCAAACGTGATAGTTTGACCGCACAAACGCCTCAACTATACCCGTTGAGTGGAACAGTTTCCGACAAAAGCTTAATACGATTTCCAAACATAAAAACTCGTTTGGAGTCACTAACTTTAACAGAACGGCTCGCTCTGTCCCGCTCGTCCTGCGTCCCGCTTCAACACTTCCCCCCATCACTTCTATGATACCGTAGATTGAGCTTTAAATCCTCGGCTACACGTTCCAATATCGAAAGATAAACACAATCAGTTAGCACATTTTTATCAACCACATAACGACGTAAACATATCGAAGATCATTTGAGTGAAAGAGACTGTTGCTGCTGTCGCAATTGCAAGGTATATGTGGTAGAATGGGACAGCTATTCATTTGTGAGTGGGCGTATCCGTTCGTCTTATAGCGCGTCGTTTAAATCCAGTTATGGCCTGACAAATGGTGTACATATTAGAGGGGGGGCAATGTTAGGAAACTATTTTTGAATCTTTTAAGACAGTTAAATTATTTACGTTCGGTGGTCGACCGAGCTCTTCTATAGAAGACAATGCACTTTATAATAAAATAGATCCCAAGTCGTGTTATGGTCATAGATAAGTGGGGATAATGTATTGTTGAAGATAGCTACTTTATAGTATTGAGTTGGACAGCTCAAGTGGTAAAGGGTGTTAGATTATGGTATTGTACGATAAAATGAGAAAAGGCGATTGCTTATACAATAATTATTGAATTTATTTTGGTTCGGAATGCCAGAACGGTGCACGATGTGTTGGCGTAGATAATTACTAAATAATTGAGTTACGTCGTTTGCTCTTGCGCCGGTTCTAACTTATGCGTTGTCATGTTGCATATATACTTTATATATGTTTTCTAATATTCATTAGGTTATTTCATTATTCATTAGATTTTTTTTAGTTAATAGCGTATTATAAAAACGTAATCAAATACTATTAATAAAACATTAATATGTAGGTAGGTGACAAAAATGCCATTTGTATTTATATCATTCATTAATTAATTGGCATTTAAAACGCCATTTAAGCCCGTACCCATAGGCCACGCAAATAAATAGCTTTATTAAAACACGTCCGCTTACAAATCTGTTCGATAATTAAAATAGTTTTGTTTCTTCTATGAGCCAGATAACCTTGTTAACAACTGATCTTATGTCTGAACTAATAGGACTGAAAAAATACGAAAAGAAAGAAGAATGGGGACTTCATACCCTCCTGGTCTCTCATATGCTAAGTCTATGTCAACATAAGGGCGGTGGGCATAGAATTTCCGGTCTCAAGGTTTCCCTCTTTGCCCGGGCAGCTTCTCGCTTGGTGAATACCCCCCGGATTCTTGATATTTATTCATAACAATATAATTTTTGTATAACCCTAAAATATCAAGTTCCTTAGCACTATATAAGAGGGTTCCGTAGTGACTGAGCTCAGCTCTATGTTTGGGGACCAGTACCCTTAGTATGAGTTTTTACTTTTTTACAAAAATGAATGTTTTGGTATTTGTTTGCGTATTTGCCTATACATTTTCAAACAGCGCCCCTAACGGATTGTATTAGAACTGATTGGAAATATATGGGAAATACGTAAACAAAAAAAAACAGTCATTTTTGTCAAAAGTCAAAACCTAAAAACTCATACTAAATGTACAGTAGACATAACTTCCAAAGGTTTTATATGTTTAGTAATATATAATTTTTGCCTAATATTATCACAGAATTAAAACATTTTAATATTATGTAGACGTGTGAGTCGATCTTTTCGAAGTTGGTTGATTGTGTTATAGACATTTTTTGCCGACTGATGCATATTTCAGTGCTTGTTTGGTCCTGATGACCTTTTTTCGCTATTTTCGCCCTTTTTAGCTGGAAAAGATCGATCGATTTTTGGAGAACAGATTCTTTGGGTCTCAATTTTGTGAATCGATCTATTACACTTCGATTCGAATCGATCTTTTTCGGAAAGCATCGCCTTCCCTAATTAGCACTTGGCCAGCGCGGGAGATTTTCGTCTACAACCTTGTAGGTACCTAAATTACTATATAATAATTCTATATGCGTCAACTGAAGGTGGTAGAACCCTTTGTGGTTCGACTCCGGCGGCGCCACCGCCGTTTAAGGCGCTGCTGTGTTCCGGTTTGAAGGGTGTGGTAAGGGAGACAGACTTTTTCGAGACGTTCCAGCTTAGTCCTCAGGGGTAGCGGCGCATCTGTGGCCGACCTTAGGTAGGAATATCTAATCCTATCTGGGGTTGATTACAGATGTCCATGGGCGGCAGTAGCCACTTACCATCAGGTGGACATGCAGTCCACTGCTCGTCTGCTACTCCTATATTATAAAAAATAGTTTTCAATAAAAAATATTTTACCGGTAGATACCTACACCAAGTTACATTAATATTACAATACCTAATATAGCAGACGTACGTAATTCAGTAATTAATTCCCAAGTTGAAACCTCACTAAAGTCAAAATACCGAAGCTAATCAATAAATTCGTTCTAAGATAAGTTTATTGTCTAACTCACAGGCAGGCGTAACAATTACTGTCGAGTTACGAGCTAAATGGCATTTCTGATAGCAATATTGCAATGCAATTTACTTAGTATAGTCCGCGTAAAACTGCTAGTCCGCTTTGAATATAGAAATGAATTGCGTCGCCATAGAAAATTGTATGACTACACCTGCTCGCAACAACTTCAGAGCGGACTACATCTCAAAATATAGTTAACTGCGCAGCTCCGCCTGCGTGTGTAAAAGGGAGCTTCCGGGGTTGCCGGCGGCAAGAGTGGGAGCTCGAACCGTCAAGTATGCTACCTCGGGAAGGACGGCGGTATGTGTGGTCGCATACCGTCGTAATCACCATCCGTGACTCGGGCATCGCGCTTGGAGGACTCCGGTTGTGTTCCGTTGGAGATCCTGGAGTTCTCCACCAAGCGTCGGGGATGGCCACCGGGGGGGTTTTAGTGCGGTAAAAATCCCACATTCGTCGTCGGGTACCTTATGAAGGTTTCCCCCTCGAAAAGAAAAAAAAGAAAAAAATGTATATATAACATTAGATATTCCTACTCCTACTATTTCTGCCTGAATTCGGCCACCGATGCGTCGCTACTGAGCGGAACTGAGCTGGAACGCCTCGGAAAAAGTATCTCCTTTACCACACCGTTCAAACCAGAACACAGTAGCGCATAACTTAACCTAACTTAGCTTTATTTATTCCTTTCCACCGTTAAATTCAGAACTCAAGCGCAGTCAGATTTTACACTGGGAGCTGTTCTACGTGTCTACAGTTCCAAATTGACGCCGTAGCCAACCCGTCGCCAAATGACTACGTAAATATCAATAAACAATTTTATGTATAATATTTTACTAAAGATTGATTTGATATGTGGTAGGCGATATCCCTTTGGCCTCCCGATTAAATAGAGTCCGTACTTACTAAACTCGCTTACTGCATTAGGTTGCACTGATAATATAATTAATACTGATAAAATAATAAATTCGACAGAACACCAATTAATAAAAAAAGAAACAAAGTTCCCCCCCCCCAGAAGCAAGTGAAATAAGTAATATTCATGAATATTACTTATTTTACTTAGTTTTAATTATTACGTCATCAATTCTAGCAAATTGATAATTATTTTTAGTGAACGTTAAAATTTGCATACTTGCTGACATCTATTGTACAGTAGCATGAACTTGAAAAAGAACTAGTGACATCTAGTGTCAAGTAGTATAAACTATAAGAAATTTCATGTATTGTCGTTAGATGGCGCTGATTACAGTATTAACTTAGTACATTTATTTAGTATTTTAATTTATTTCTGGTAGTAATATCTATTAGTAATGATTTTATTATTTAATATGGATTGAAAAAAATGTTAAAAAATATTTTACATAAAAGTTTTTGTTTAACAGCTCTACAACGTCAGTCTTGGCATAGCAAAAGTGAAGTATTTGCTTATTGAAAAAATTGTAATTATTATTTTATGATACTTTTTGACATACAATCGAAAAACAGTTTAAATTACATAAGTGAAAGCATAAAGGCATAACATCAGCCATTTATTTTATATTAAGCTAATGTTACGGGTTGCCTATCATTGTATTATTTTGAAAATATGCACATTTTATAAGATTTACCTACAAAGAATGTGACATAAAAGTTACTGTAACAACTTATTACAAACATTAAATTATTGTTATCACGAATGCATTTCTTTATTTTACGTAGTACAAGTTATACCCTGAAAATGTCAACACAATCAGTGTTCATTCAGGCGGAAAATTGCTAACAGCCTGGCGCTTTAATTTAGTTTTTTATTTTCTTAGCTTTTGACGATGACTCTTTTGAAATATGTGCTAACTTTTTGTCCAGTTATTTTAATTTGTTTTAATTTGGGTAGGTACGTTTATTTTTGCACTTGTTTATAATTAATACGTTCTCCGTAAAACTTTCTTTAGTGAATTGTAGGTTAAGAAATCAAGGAGTATGTGTGTGTGCGTATGTGTGTGTGTACATGCCTACAATTTTATATAATCCCTACAAATTTAGCATAATATAGAACTGGCTATAATATATAACTCGGAAAATTTGCTATTCCCTCCTTATCAATCTTTTTACATTACATTAAGTTTTTTGTTATAACTTATTAAACTTGGCGTTTTGTTGTTCAACTACGCAGTGTCTTCAAAATCCTTTGAACAATTTTTAAGCCAATCAGAATTGATAAGCAACACCAGAAGAATACTAAGGGGTCATGAAGCAGAAGATACGAGACCATATATGGTAAGCAATATTGCATAACAACAATAATGACATTGCAACGTACGGTGTATCGTATGAAAACTTGTGATGGTGGTAGAAAGCCCTGTGATTCGTGTGTGACGTCACCACCGCTACACCCATTTCTGCCTAATGTTGAGCGTTGCTTTGTTCAGCTTAGTACTCGGGCGAAGGGTACCTCAACTGGCCGAACTCAGGTAGGAATGTGATCTTATCTGGAGTTGTTTACAGAAGTTTTTGGGCGGCAGTAGCCACTTACGATCACTTATTATAAAAAAGCAGTATGATTATTGATTACCCAATAAACAGTATATATTTTATATACTTTCTAGATTATGAAGTGGGGTATTTTTTCAGGTATACCTCAGACCTGCATTAGCTGAGACGAAAGATAAAGACCCGAACTGGTTATGTGGCGGCGTCATCATAGATGAGCAGTACATACTAACGTCTGCCGCTTGCATTGAGGACGCTAAAAACTTTTATGTGGTATCTGGAACTCATAGGTAAAACCATTTTATTTTTATTTAAGTTTTGGTAGTAATACTCTTATATCTTAAATGAATACGAGATATTGCTGTCGCTTTGGATTGGTTGTAATTTTTGAGATTTTTCCTTTAGTTTGTCATTTATATTTACTTTCCAGAATATGATCCTTATAAATGACATATCTGATGGTGTGTGTTTTTTAATGAACCTGTTTGACTCCCGGCTAGGAAAATATTTGTTTAAATCTACTGATACCGTTGTAGTTTTCATCATCGGCTTCGTTTAAACATTATTCGCTAAATCTTGTAGTTACGGATATCACCATCCATACGCTCGAAAATTTCACTCGTGTAATAAGTAATAAAAATAGCAATTTATTACATGGTACCAACTTAGAAAGGAACATCAACTTTTAGGTGAATACTAATCTAAATAAAACACATACTTATTGACCCAGGTGGATCCCAGAAGGCGAAACTAACGAATGTATCACAAACGGCGCAAAACGAGCAACTTGGAAATGTGTCCCCAAAAGTAAATATTTTTTTTCTTATTTACACTCATAATCATAATCATCACTCCTAATCATCCACTAATGTGTATTACATTTACATAAAGAGTCTTAAGTAATATATGATGAAGATGTTGACATCAATTAACATTGGAACAGTGGAATAACCTATGGACCCCTTTCAGTCGGAGAGAGAAAATCAGACCAGTAGATTGTTTTCTTTTTTTAATATAGACGTAGCGAACAAGCATGCATTTCACTTGATAGTATGTGACCACTGTTTTAAATAGACCAGTATAGAGAGTCAGAGTTAGGTGAGTCAAGTCAGAGTTAGGTCTAATAAATTGATAGAACTAGAGTTAAATTTATCCTTTAAGCTTCACACTGATAGAACAGGAATAGGTGGAGCACTCATGGAACGGTTACTTCCAATCATAGTTATAGTCCGACAGCATATCTCTTTAATTCTATTAATAAAAATACATTTACAGATTACGTCTACGACGGCGAGGAACTAGAAAACATTCGCTGGATGATCAACGACATAGCGATCGTGAAGGTTGAAGACGACTTCAACTTCAAAAAGCGTGTGCGTGGCTGCGACTTCATCCCGCAAAAAATTGCGTATAATAACCAGAGTGTAGAATTAGAAGCTTCAAGAACTGTTGGGTCTATTGCTGGATGGGGTTCGACAGATAGATTTGGAGATGTAAGTTATAGTTCAAAGATAACATTTCCTAAGTGTCTATCGCTAGTTATACAAGTGACTCTTTGTCAGGGGGCAACTATCGAAGGACGTGGAACAAATTGTCATCTTCTCAGAATCATTGATGGATCATTTATCATATACATAACATCACCAGATCAATCCATCATAATCACAATACCAAAATACCAAAAATAAAATGTGACCTTAATTCAGTCACCACCATGACGAAGAACGACTTTATAAAACAAAGATTTTTCTAATATTATATTACTTACTTATGTTTATATTACTTATTACATGCTACAGTCATTCGGAAGAGCCACAATGAATTCTCCGGATCTACTGGAAACAGACGTGATTCTCATATCGAAGAAGAACTGCAAGAAGCGGTGGCCAGACCGTTACCACTACATCATCGACGAGAGCATGATTTGTGCGAAAGACGGCGTGGACTCCGACTCTATCAGTCAGATTTGTAGTGTACGTTTTATATAGATCAAGCCTTGGTCAGAGCTTAAGTTTTTTTAAGTTCTTCTACACCTGACTGCATCTCTTTGTAGTTCGACTGCAATGACATCGCTTCGTCTCTTCAGTGTAACTCTTAAACTGAAAATAATTTCAGTTTGAAAATAATTAGTTTCTGTCTCAAAAGAGTTTGTTTTATATTTGTAACTAAATGCTGTTTTGATACTTACATAAAAAATGTAAATACAAAGTTTGTACGTAGTTATTAAAGATGTTTTAGCCAATTGTAATGCTTTTCAAAATTATATTGATATTCACAAAATAACAATTATGATGTCGACTCTTAATAAGTACACAAATCCAATTACATATTTGCTACTTTTATAAAGAACCACACATATTTTTTTACCTTTAAAATACCATATTTTGACAAAATCTGCACAATATCACAGGAGCAGGAAGTAAACTGCAAAGAATTGGTGTACTCAGACGAGGAAGATGATACATACGTGTCTCGAAGGTTTATTGTTAATCCGAACAGACTGGAATTTCACACAGCAGCGCACGACAAATGGAGGAGGGTAGCTAAGTCTTCGGGAGGATTTTGTGAGGTGAGATAAGATGATGAATTTCTTTGATCAACGCCAAATGATAACGCGTTATAAGGTTCTCTATATAAACTGTCTAAGAATATAACGTTTTCTAAGATGACCATCCATACCTTCACCTTTATAGGTACATTTTTATGCCCTTAACTGATTGGTCTACAGGTTTTTGTTATTTCAAAACAAGTATTTTAAACCTTTTCCATAACATCATTAACAGACCCAAGATGTCTATTGAAGAAATTTTCTCCTTCTCTCAAAATAGTAGTTTTGCTAAATGTATAGTTTAATGTGCAACTCATCTTAGTAAATGAATAACTTCACAAGGAGAGTCTGATGTTTATACCCTGCCTTAAATCTCTCAGTTGCATCCTACGATATTCACGGGAATAGAGGAATGATAGTTGTAGTCGATATCACAACTACTACTACTACTTTTATTACCTAACTTCATTATTATCTATCAGAATGACCAAGTCTAGCACTTTTAGACAAGTTTTTGTTATAACTTTAGTATTTTCCTTCAGAACGACCACGGCGGTCCCCTCGTCGTGGGCCACGGCCCCACCGCAGTGGTGATCGGCATCATCTCCGCTTGCCTCACCACCAATGACACTCAGAGGTGCTACGGACCGTTCCTCTACACCAGCGTGTGGAAGAACCGGCATATGATCAGCTGTGCCATCGAGAAACAAAAGGGGTTTGTTTTGTATTTGTATATACAAAATATGCTTGTCTGCGGGTCGCATTGGCTAAAAAAACCTAGACTTTGCAATTGATATTCTTACACGATAACAAGGGATATACTAATGCGCTAATACGCATTAATACTCAATCTACCCAAATTTTATCTACCAAATATCAATTCTTAAATGGAGTAAGTGTCAAATGTCTTTGGTAGGCAAACATTGGATAGATCATTGGATAGATATTGGATAGATAGTTTAAAAACTAAAAAACTTATTGTACCTATTCAAAAGTTGCACTATGTTGTAATTGAAGCTTGTAATACTATAACAATCTCTTTTTATTGACTTTGTTAATAATTACATTTTTGTTACAGGGCAACTTGTAAAAGATATTTACGATCCGGAAATAACCAAGTTACCCAAACTACATTTGACTGGTCGAAACATTCTGATAAGTAATTAATAAATTAAATCTTATTATTAAGAATTAGAGCCAAATGTAACATTTTGATAGTTCTATGATATTAAGCGAATAATAATAATTTTATATGTATTACTTACAAGAGTAGCAAGCGAGCTTGCATTCCGCCTGTTGTTAAGTGGCAACCGCCGTCCATGAACACCTTAATTAACCCCAGATAAGATTAGTGATTATATGATGATGATTAGATTCGTTGCTACACCCGAAGACTAAGTTTTAACTACCTAAGACTACTACCACTAAGTTTTATCTACTTAATACTAACTTTACCGCACACTTCAAACTAGTAGAATACATAAGCGCCTACCGCTGCTTTTATAAGTCAGAAGGTCGTGAGGCACCACAGCGACGCTACAAAGGATTCTACCACTCGTAAAATATATTATCTATTTATTACTTAGATATATTTAGTGTTCAAAACCATGTTGCAGGTCTCCAAAAAGCAAACCAGAAGAAACTTTAAATTTAAGAAAAGATATTGAATTAAGGAACACTACTCGCGATGGTAAAATCAGAAGTACTCGTTTTTCTAAAATTAAAGGATAATATTTAATTGGAATAATAAAAAAATTTAATGCTATTGTGTTTTGTATTTTAACCTATACTTAAATAAATTAAGTGTCATGAGATTATAAAAACAAAAAATCCCTACTACTTGAAAATAATTAACTAAAGAGAGACGACACTTCCACAATTCATACGAATCCAACGACACCTCATTTGTTATGTAATAATGCCATCAAAAACATAACTTGTAAAAAAACCAAGTTTCGCAACTGTTCTTCTACCGTAAAAAGTTGTGAGATCCATGTGTATAAGTATGTGTATAAGATCTATGTGTATAAGTATAAGTCGGTTAATTTATTCAGTCTCTACTTAAGGGACCTCTAAGTTATTATATAATTGGCTAACCTAATGACATCATGAGACCATATCAACATTTAAAATATGTTATGTTTTAAATAAATAGATTGACTTGGCAATCGTGCGAAACAATCTAATTGTGTAGTAATGCTAATAAAGTAAATGTAAATGTTACTTAAGCCTTAAAGATAAAATAAGAGAAAACTTATGTACCTAATTATGAGATAAGACCATTCTGTACTTAATTAAATTTATGGAAATAAAGACTATGACCATATGATAGCATATATTCTGCTAAAAAATGTACTTCATATTCTTGTAGCATAACCTTCACTACTTCATACATTAATCTCAACCAGCACCATGAAATTGTTCATGTCGTAAATAGAAATGATTATTTTTATTTACTTAACTTTACCTTGACACAACCATGATGAATGTGTGTTATATCAATGCATGTTTGATTTGCTTTTTGAGTGTATTATGTTATGATTTTGGTATGTATTTCGTGTCCTACTAATCGAGTTATCTTACAGCCCTTATACGAAGATGGTAAAGCCCTTCATGATACAAGATTGTAGGCACCGCCACCGCCCACATTTTCGCCCTATTACTGTCCCAATGCTGGGCGCGCGTTTGCTTTCAGAATAATAAAGATTACACCGTAGTCCACCACATTGGCCAAGTGCGTTAATGTGCACAACCAATGCAGACTTCACATGCATGTGAAAACCTTTTTCTTTTTTAAAGACCCATCAGGTATTCACGTTTCCTCGCCATATTTCATTCACCGATAAAGCAAGTCATGATTAATCTGTAAATTACAAATTACGACAGCAGTGATATGCGCTGTTGTTCTATCTTAATCTTCAGGGGTAGCAACTCATTCATGGCCGACTACTTAACATCACTTAAACATACTTAGTTTTAACCTATTCTAATTATTAAAAAAACATCCAAAAACATAAAAAAATCTTGTAATTTTCCTAAAAAAAAACAATTTATTTTCAGGCGTCCTCTCATTAGAAACAGCTACAACAGTATCTCCAAAAGTACACGACGTATTGAACAATGCGAATATATCTCACGTAAGGGAAATACTGAATGGAACCCGGAGGATCATTGATGGTGAAAAAGTTATGGATAATAGACCTTATATGGTAAATAACCACCATAGTGTTTTTATAGAATAGGAGGAGAAAAGCATGCAATCTACGTAATGGTAAGGGGCCACTGCCACCCAAAAACAGATAAAGTCAACCCCAGATAAAATTAGATTCCTACCTGAGGTCAGCTACAGATACGCCGCTACACATAAGGACTAAGTTGGAACGCCTCGGAACAAGACCACAACAAACCGGTTCACGTTTGCATACCTTCTGAAGACTGGAAATTTTTAAACCAGTGGCCATCAGTGGTCGCTCATGCATTTTCATAATCATATTCAATGCATTCTACTAAATGTTGATATTACATGTTGTAGGTATATTTGAAGCTACCAACTTCTAATAAAAAGTATACGGAGTACAAACACTGGCTGTGTGGAGGTGTGATCGTCCATGAAGAGTACATCCTGACGTCCGCCGCATGCATAGAGGACGCTAAGCAATTTTATGTTGTTTCCGGAACATATAAGTAAGAAAAATCAATTCATTTCAAGGTGGTAGCACCCTTCAGGATATATTACAATGTATTTATAATATAGAAGTAAGCACGAGCGTATACTCCACGTGATGGTAAGTACTGTCGCCGATAGCAACCGTCTCCATAGAACAGTGATTACCAGAAATCGATCATAGATGCGTTGCCTTGCTCAAAAAAAAGATTGTCGCCTCATGTGTCCACCAGCATCATCATCCTTCCACCGAAACGTAAGAACTGTGTCACTCTAGAAATAATTATAGTAATAGTAGGTAAGCATCTTGTCCAACCAAAGTGACTCTAATCAAACTTCGAGAGGATACTCGCTTGTATTGACAATACTGTTAGTCAATTGATGTTAACCTTTATAAAATAAAAGAAAAACCAAATAAATTACTTAATTAATACTTGTTTTTTTTTGTTTTCCTAGATACGATGAAGAATTCAATCTTTGTATCAGGAACAATGCGAGAAAAGCCGTTTGGAAATGTATACCAAGAAGTAAGTTTTGTTTCTTACCAGACTGTTCATATAAGGCAAATTGAAGTACCAAATTTGAAATTGGGAAGAAGGTTAAAAAGAAAGTAGAACAAGTACCTATGGTTTGATCAAGAAGGTTTCACCGCTACACCTATATCTATGGTGAACCTGCCAGATCAGGTAAAATTTAAAATCAAAAAATTTGGTATACGGAAACATTGATGATAAAAAATATAAAGTATTTAAATTATAAAAGTGTTCGACGTTCGATGAAAGTTCAATTTTTAAAAAGAGTTTATAGGCGTTCATGATATGTTCATTATCTTTATTTACAGACTACGTATTCGATGGTCACGAGAATGACAACTTAAGATGGATGAACAACGATATAGCAATTGTTAAGGTTACTACATTGTCAAATAGCAATTATGCTTAATTTATCTTATTTCATTGAATTGATGGAAATGTTTGTCTAATTTCAAAATATTTTTTTGCATATACCAGTAAAGTGAAATATATTTAAAATTATTGTCTGCCTGTAAAGAATAATCTAGAAAACGGATCGGATAGGAAATAATAGCAAGCAAATCGTTTAAAAAACTTCAATAGCTTGATTCAGAATTCAGTAGCGCCATCTTTTGTCGAGTAGCAGAAGATCACTCACACTCACAAATTACCTATTCTATTGTCTCTAACCTTAATTGTAACATTTTTTATGGTTAGGTTGAAGAGGAATTTGACTTCAACCGTCTCGTCAAAGGATGTGAATTCGTTCCACAACCCATCAGATACAACAACTTTAGTGTTCAGCTGGAGAACCCTGGAAACCGGGCTACCGTTGTTGGCTGGGGCAGTACTGATAAGTATAGCGATGTATGCATGTGTTATTATAATTAATTCTTAAGTTTATCCACAGTACATATACTTTTATAAGTGGATTTTTGTTTAAAGTGTGAAAAACTAAGGAGCGTGCCAACTACCTCATAGTAAGTTAACACTAACAGCCGGATAAAATGTGAAAGTAATTATTAAGTAAATATAATTAGTTAGACCTGTGGTCAGACATAGATACGTTGTTTTCTACATAATCACAGTCATATATCAGTGCAAGAAAAAAAAACAAAAGACGTTTCTTATGAGTACCCAATAGATGAAAATCCTAATTATTAAGACCCGTTATTAATAATCAATTTATCTAATGATTTGCCGTTATCTATCAAGTTTTTTACAAACAAAAGATCGATATTTGACGTTTTCTATACTCAACGTTGTCAAATTCAGATCTTTTGTTTCTAAAAACTTCATAGATGACGGGCCTACGAGAACTATTGATAGTATTAAAACACATTGTTTGTAGGGCATTAATCGAGGTCCTTCCTTTTCCCAAGACCTCCTAGAATCGAAAGTTCAGATCATAAACAAGAGGCAATGCAAGAAGCGCTGGGGGCCTCGGTACCACAACATCATCGATAATTACATGATTTGCTCCAAAGATAATATACCGGAACTAAGTGATGTTTGTCGGGTAAGTACCAGTATAAGGGTAAGTGTAAGTATCTTACAATGAATTGAAGAATTCGAAGTCCGATTGTAGGATTTGAAAATGAAACTCAGATTTGAATTTCGGACCTCTAATAGATTTCCGAATAATATTGAAAATCTTGAAATCATCACTTAATTTGTATTAGGTACATAACATAATATGTCAATAAATACGATGGCCTGCTTAAAATCAACAAGCACCTACTAACCTCCTCTCAATATCAATACCTGTAGTTATCTTTCCGGAAAATACCTGTCAAAATTTATTCAATAGCATTCATTCATTAAAAAAAAAAAATAGCATTCAAGGATATTCAGAGATCTAAGATCTAAAACATATAGTGTCAATAGAAAGGACATGGAAAGGGAAAGTCATCTACGACTGCTACCAATTAAGAATGTGTTGTTCTGAAATATATAGCAGCCATTAAAATATCCGCGACATGGTCAGTGTGAAGCGGATTGAAAGTATCCGTTGATATCCCTTGATCAAAGATTGACAACGTGTTAAACTGTTATCCCTTTGGCAGGAAAAGTACGTAGACTGCACAGACGTCATGTACTCAGATTCTGATGAAGAGACCAAAAGGCGAGTGCTAGTCCCGAAGAACCTGGTCATCCACTCGGCTCATCATTCACGCCGCAAAATGGGCAGCGGAGGGTTTTGTGAAGTAACTATTGTATTTACAAAAGGTCTACTTGGTTAGGTTAGGTTAGGTTAGGAACCTTATATGATTAGATAGCAAAAGTGTGAAATATTTGCAAATCTAAAGCAATTATAGTGAATTTGGCAAACCATTTAATTATAAATATGAACGTAGACTTATTCAATGAAAATCTAAAAAGAAGTGAAATAGATTTCGTTCATTTATTTACTTGCAATGAGATTTTATGGGTCAAAGAGGTTAAGAGACCATTTAAACAATGGAAACAAGCCCGAAACAAAGAAAATTAAAAGTTAAAATTGATTTTGTTTAAAAACTGCAAAATTTAAATGATTTATATCATTATTATGTTAATCGACTTTACAAAAGTCATATTTACTTATGGTATTTGGTGCTTAGTTGATTTCGTTTTTAAATATTTCCAGAACGATCACGGAGGTCCTCTAATATACGGTACAAGTACAGAAGCTGTCGTCATCGGCATCATATCAGCTTGCCTTGTTAAACAGGATACTAACATTTGCTATGGACCCTTCCTCTACACCAGCGTCTTCAAAAACAGAATGCTCATCACTTGCGCTATTTATAAGGACCATGCGTAAGATATTATTATTTATTATTCAGTGTATCAGGCTATAGTAAATTACTCATATAAAACTCATATAAATTTAAACGCTTTCTACACTCGCAGCCCCAAAATAGGATTCCTTGTGTCGTGGGTGTCATAGCCACACGCAAAAATCTAAATTCATAATCTAGATACTGTCTGGCCGGGGATCGAACCCGGGACCTTATGCGCGTCAGACCAAATTAAATGAACAGATTAAATAATAATCTAATCTCAATGTTAAGTTAGGTTAGCTTAGGTTTGTCCCTGTAGTTCCGGGACTACAATAGAGCTACGGTAACTCCTGCCTGTCGTAAGAGGCGACTAAAAGGGGGCTTCCGGGGTTGCGGGCGGCAAGAGTGGGAGCTCTAGCCGTCCAGCAAGCGATCCCGGGAAGGACAGCGGTATGTGTGGTCGCATAGCGTCGTGTACACCAAATGGTGCGGGAGGAGCGAAAACTGCTCCCCCAGGGCAGAGCTCGATCGGGGCATCGCGCTTGGAGGACTCCGGTTGCGTTCCATCGGAGATCCCGGAGTTCTCCAACAAGCGTTGAGGACGGCCACCGGGGGGGTTTTAGTGCGGTAAGAATCCCACATAACCCAGCGTCGCTCCCACGTCGTCGGGTACCTTTTGAAGGTTTCCCCCTCGTTAAGAAAAAAAAAAAAGGTTAGGTTAAGTTAGGTTATATAAAAAGGTTAGTCATCTACTTACCTATAGGCATTTCTTTGAACCAGCGTCTCCAAAACAGAATATTCATAACTTCTACTAAGTATTTTGTTGCTAGGATGTTGCGTAAGATATTTTTAAATGTACGAGCATTTGGTACAAGAAGGCCAAAAAACCTCTTTACTTTAGAACTTTTAATTACACATGTTACTAAAATTATCTTGTTAAATAATATCATACAATTATTAAACGTCTGCTACATACGTTTATAAATATGTATCTTAAATGTAATGAATTATTTCAGGATGGATTGTAACAAATTGTTCCGATCCAGTGAAACTCACACTGAAACTGAAATAAGCTGGATTGATCATCCTGATGGGTAAACTATATTATTATTTATTGCCACTCATAATGAGTCTTTTGAATCCAAATATTATTCAGCCCTTGAAACTGCACTGACTAATTTTATTTAGAAAGAGGGATTTGCCGTAGTTTTGGCAAACGTAGCAGAATGTTTTTCTGAGACGACGTTATTGTTCGTCTACTTAATTTAGACCCCTCATCGCTTGTACGGAAAGTAAACAATTAATGCAGACAGTAAAAAATAATATAAATCATCATAATCGATCATAATAGGCAGTACCGCATCAATAAATAAATAGTTTCAGTTTTATTCCTTTGTCTGCAAATATTAGAGCTGTCTGCCTAAATTTTATTGCTTATTTTCAGTCCTGCGAAGAACGAAATACGTCAAATGAGAAGAAACGAAGAAGAACAGAAGAGAAGAAATAAGTCCAATACTGCACCAAGTGCTACGGACAAAGTGATTCAGCATGAGGGAATCGTCCTTCGAGCATTTGATCATACGATAAAAATAAATCCTGTAAATAACGTAACGTCACCTTGATTTACTTTTAAAATAATAAAATTGAAAATAAAAAGATTTTATTTCAAATGTACCTAGTGAAACATTCCTAATTTGATCTCTCGATGATTGATTTGATTTGAACAGAATAGACAGAAGAAAATCCTTGTTGAACTTGTAATTTTTTAAGTAGTACCGTTAAACATGGGTATCATTGATAAAGCTCGAAATGGTCATAAATGACTAAAAATAAATGAAAATATAATGTTATTTAACTTTAATGTACCGTACCTATTTAAAATAACATGGTCTCATTGAATGGAAGTTCATTATATTTACGGTCAGACCGTTTTACTACATAGTTGAAAAATGAAACCTTTTTTGAATCGTAGGTTCCATTGAACAGAACATATTGGATGACTTATGAGTAGGGATACGTAATTTACGAAATACTCGTAGATGCGAAAAGATGCTAATTTGCCCAATAAATGCGATTTTTTATATTTTAGCAGTTAACCGCGAAATATCGACTATTTACATTATTAGAAAATAAAGTTTGAAGCGAAAAGTTCAAGAAAGTTATACCACAGGATGAAATTATGGATAGATATAATCATTTTCACGGACAACTACTTAATGTCGTTAATCAAGAAACATTTCTGTTGATCTATTACAAATTTTATGCGATTTTTTTATAAGCGAAAATTACATATCCCTACTTATGAGATACTATTGTAATGAGTATATTATTATTAAAAACATGTTATCAAATGCTGCTGTGACAAAGCCCATATTTAAGAAAATAAAATCTATTCTTTGATCAATATATTCTGAAGTTGTATGATAAAAAGTTGTTAAAATTGTGGGAAAATGTAAAGTCCAGCTACCTATGAGTGATTCTCTAAGGTTACAAATTTTTATAAAGTGGATTTGAAAAACAGAAAATATATTACTTATCAATGAAATTTTACTTATCTTTTTATGACGGGAAGAAGTTAATGGTAATTACTAGTAAGGTCACTCGAAATAATACAAATCATAATTTTGCAAAGCGTGTAATTCAAAAATTAATTAAACATTGATATCACATTTCTTCTGATGTTCGGTTTAAAATCATCAAGATGAGGAATGTTTTTTATTTTTTTGGATTTCTTATATATTTTTCAGGTATTTCCATTTAATTCTTTCTAATAAATTGATATTTCCTTTATACATTTTAAGTGAAACATACCTAATAAATAACAATATGAACTTCTTGAATTAGCTGTAGATATTGAAGCAATAGAAGTTGCAACACATCTGCCTGAGGATGTAGGGAAGATATTGAATGATACTCGCAGAATAATAAATGGGGAAGAAGTATCTGACGGTAAACCTTACATGGTAAGAAAATTGACATCTCATTTACCGCATCTTCTTGTTTGTTAGCACTCCTAATGGCGCGATATCACAACTATACCTAATACTGCGTGGCCACAAAGATTCACGATACAGAATTTTAGTTTAGAGGACGTGATAAACCAGATATAAAAGTCTAAATAGATATTAAATTCGTTGTTGCTCCGAGAGACTACAGATCGGCTTATCTAGATACCGTAAAGAACATATTTACGTACTTAAAGTATTAAACCTAAGTTAAACTAAGTAAGATAGAATAGTCTAAAAAATGAAGAATAAGAAAAAGATAGAATAGTCTAGAAAATGATATATTTTTTACTTAGGTATATCTAAAACTTCCGCGTACCAACAAAAAGAAGCCAAACTACAGGACCTGGCTTTGTGGAGGCGTGATACTCCACGAGGAGTACATCCTGACGTCTGCTGCCTGCATTGAGGACGCTGAACATTTTTATGTAGTTTCCGGAACTTATAAGTAAGATTATAGGTTTTAAGATTTATCCCTTTAAAAGATAGCAGTTGGAGTACATCCATTTGTACTAATGATGAAACATATAATCCAGAAATATAAATGAACATTGAAAATTGAAAAAAAAACAAAACACATATCGTGAGTACCCGTTACATAATAAAATGTCTCAATTCCGCGATAATTTTAGTCTAAAATCATATATTGAAAATTTATACGTAAAATTAAAGAGATAGATCCATAGGTATATTAAGAATAAAATCATTTCAGATACTCAGATGAAGACGACAGATACAATAACCCGTGTATTAAAAACGGTGCCAAGAAAGCTATTTGGAAATGTATACCAAAAAGTAAGTTAAGTAATTAACTTACTATCCCAATCTTTGCAATCTTCGTTGTTTAGCTGATCACTTACATTAAAACGATTTAAGTATAAGTCTAAGTTTTTAGTTAATTTTTTAAAACGAAATTTCAGATTACGTCTTCGACGGGCATGAAAACGATAACATTAGGTGGATGAATAACGACATTGCTGTAGTAAAGATTGAGGATGGATTTGACTTCAACCGTAGGATTAGGGGTTGCGACTTCGTCCCCAAACCGGTTTGCTATAACAACCAGAGCCAGACTTTGGAGAATGCTGGAAACGTTGTCACTATTGCTGGATGGGGCACCACTGCAAGATATAATGATGTAAGATTTAGCTTAAGCATTATAGATTTATAACAACGATCTGGAGTAAAATAGTCATCTTCCTTAATGTACCCAAATCGAAGGATTTGCAGACCAATAAGAAAATAACACATAACCTCTGTATACAACGATGATGTAATTTGCTTTATCGGTCCAACAAACAATAATATGGTGCCCAAAAAACACTTAATGTACCTACGTCCAATTCAGCTTAAGTATCGAGAACACTAATCTTAATTACGGTATGTTTTAGTGGGTAAACAGAAGAAGGGAAAATCAGCAGACATTGCTGGACGCTCATGTCGAAATTATCCCCAAGAACAGATGCAAGCGCCGCTGGGGTTCCCGTTACCACAACATTATTGATAACTACATGATATGCACTAAGGATATCGGACAGACCATGTCGGAGATATGTAACGTATGTGGTGGATTCTTTAGATTTTGTTTGACCAGCATTAATAGCTCTAATACTGAACATTTCTTTCGTTATCTTCTTGGCTTCTTTACTGAATTCACCAGATATTTTTATATATAAGGGTTTATCCACAGTTATAAACGGGTAGTGGGTACAGTTCAGAATTTCCACGCTGGCATCCAGATTTTATATCCAAGGAAATTTATTATTTTTACACTACATTGCTGGGTGTTTCCTATAATTTTCTGTGCTTTGTTAGTCTGTTAGATCATTTTCTTTACCTGATTAAGTTCTACTGGAAAGCAATGCATAGCTATAGGACAATGGATTGTGATATAAATGTGAATTTCCTTTCAGGAGAAATACGTTGATTGTACGGACATTCAATATTCTGACGAAGAGGATTCAAGAAGAGAAATTCCAGTTAAGAGGACTGAGAAAATACCAACGAATCTCGTGTTACATTCTGCTTATCACAACGAAACAAGTGGTAACGAGAGCTTGACAACTGGCCGACGATATGCTTCACAAGCTGATGGAGGCTTCTGTGAGGTAAGTCAAATTTATGCTAACGGTTTTCCGGAGATAAATTTTGAAGTATAATTATATATTAGGTATGAATAATGCTTTCAGCTTTCAGGCAACGGATAAAATCATTTCTGCAAATAAAATAAACTCTTTCTAAACGGTTTATTTCTATTATTTAACTACCTTTACTTCTGTCAAATAAAATGAAGTTACTCTTTCTATACTTTTTAATTCTTATTCCTTTACTTTACTCCCACTTCTGTATTGATCATTCCATTAATTAATGGTTAAATAACCTCAATGATTTATTTATACAGAATGACCACGGAGGTCCATTGATCTATGGTGAAGGAGTTAACTCTATCGTGATTGGTGTCATATCAGCGTGCCTCGTGAAGGAGAGGACCAATAAATGCTATGGACCCTTCCTCTACACCAGCGTCTACAAGAACAGACAATTCATATCATGTGCTATCTACAAAGACATTGAGTAAGATTATTTTAATAAAGTGATATTTATTGTTAAGTTTGCCTTGTTAAACGACTCCAACACAAGATATTATATTAAAGCTATATCTACATATATAGTTATTGACTTAAACTTCACGTTCCGTTTATATAACGTCAATATATATAGCTAATAATATGGAGCAAAATGTACGATAAATAATTTAAATATACATATACATATTGCTTATATTTTGTTGTAAGTTCTGTGTGTATTTTGCAATAAATAAATAAATGTAATTTTATTATATTTAATTAGCTACAGGTTAATATAATTTTCTCAATAATTTTTTTGCAGACCAAAATGCAGGAGGCAATTTAGAACAGGAATAACGCATGAGGAGAAAGTGTTGTCTTGGAAAGATCATCCGGATGGGTAAACTTAGAACCGTATCTCAAATAATAAAAAAATACTTAACTACTTGAGGAATAAATCACGATGATTTACATGCAATTAGACGGTTAATAGTCTGGATATTTTAAAGATTTTGATATTTGTATTAGAAACTCAGAAATATTTTTAATATTATTTTAGGTAGTAATTTAGGTTCTCTCTCCAAAATCTTTCTTTCCTGAAAAATGACTACGACTGACTCATAAAATTTAAAAATATTTTTAGTTTCATTATCTCTAGAAGAAATCATAAATGACACCTACTTTAATTCCATTCCAAACTTGATTATTAGAAGTGTCCAAAAATCTGAACACAGCTTTACGATAAATACGAACACCGTTTTACGATAAGATTTTTTAAAATAGCCTCATAAATGTTAACAGCCCAGCCAAGAATGAGCTAGAACATCAAGAACGAGTCCCAGAAATCGTACAACGAGCTAACGAAGACCAGACACACGGAGAGACCCCTGGAGACAAGGTGTTTGCCGAGAGCGGCTTCATCATGAAAACTGTTAACGAAACTAAAGCAAGTAATGCTACGATTACATAAAATTGAAAATTTATGAAGATAAATTAAACTTTGAACTATTTATTGTGTACGATTTCGCTCTTATTTTATGTTCCCAAATCCCATATCCTATGAATTGTGTAGAAGTTTCGAAGATTTGCAAAGTTTTAAGCTTATCAGGAGAAGATAAAATTTAAAAATATTCCATGAACATTTTGCCACAACAACAAAAAAATACAGAACTTTTCACAACGCTTTTATTACTTTGACTTATGTATGTATGTAACATAATCCTTGACCTCGATTTTTTTTAATTTAAAATATTAAACAATTATCAAGAACCTATGACAATACACGATTTGAGTATCCCTCATCAGGATCGTCAGGAATCAGTAGTAAAGATTTTCCTTATGCGATTTTAGCGTGGTTTTTAGTTTAAACTATAACTATTATTTACTTGATACAGGATTATTTAATACCTGAACTTATAAATATTTAAACAGTTGCAATATTTATTGTGTAATAAATATTTGTCTCGGAACATGTTTATAATTGACTTGGCAAAAAGGAAAATATGAAGACACATTTCAGTTCATAATATGAAAACACTTGCATACATATTATATTCTCAATTCCGTTCTTTCAATCAGCTAAACATTAAAATAAATGATTCAAGAATTTGTTTTAAATCAAATTTAGTTATTTAATTAATGACTTTTCATAAAATTTTCAATATTTCATGAACCTATCGGAAACGTATTATAAAATTCAATTGAGTGGAACAACATAGTAAATTGACCAAATAATTAATAAGCTGGATTGGGAAATTTAATTTCTTCCAACAAAAGGCTGCCCAAAATGAAGACCTTTAGTTCTTTTGTTATTCTTTTTCTATATATTTTAGGTAAGAGTGTTTTGCGATGCAGCGTTAATTATATAAATTGTCAAATGATGGTATAGCATCAATTTTACCATCCCTTTACTGTGCCGTACAGTAAGGGATGAACCTCCGAAAATGAGATGGGTTGCGTCAATAAAGTCTTTAACGGAATTTATGATATATGCTATAGCATTCTTTTTTAATTTAACTTCTTAACCGGGTTAAAAATAGTCTTTGTTCGCCTCCGTACTTCTTCTACTTGTGTCTTCAACAACTGGACAATCATCTGAATCCACTCCACTTCTCATTTACACAGATTTTTGGAACAATTGTTTTCCTTTTCACACGTTCTTCATTTCAGGCATTATAATTTTTAAAATATTTTTAGGTTCAGCCATTTCAAATCCAGCAAAAACGGAAAAGCGAGCCCACGCTAAAGTGAAGAGCAATTCAAGTGATGTCAAGCTGAATGAAATAGAAGATGAAGGATGGGAGTTCGAAAATACGAGCATTGTAGATACTAGAAGGATTCTGTATAGTAAGACTGTGGGCGTAGGAAAGAGGCCCTATATGGTAAGACATAGCATATAATAATGAATAAGTAAATTAAAATGTAATTTTATCCGAATTCAAAAAAGGAGGAGGTTTCTTAATTCGGTCGTATATATTTTTTTGTATAGAAAATTATAGACAATAAATAGATGTTGGAATAGCAACTTCAGGTAAAAAAACTTATCATCAAGCGATTTACTTATCACGATTTGGTAATTTTTACTCTCAAAGCAAATACTTATATGAAGGCGTAGTTAATTCTAATCAGTTTCCATTGTGGAACAATTACAACGTCCTAAACAATATATTTTTGACTTAAACTAATCTAAAACGTTCAATAACTTTTCCAAATACATGTTTTTAGAAAACATCATTCCTTTATTACCAGGTCTATCTACAACTAACAAAAGAGTCCGCAAAGGCCCATAAGTACCGTGGCTGGTTGTGTGGTGGTGTTATAGTTGATCCTTACTACGTGTTGACATCAGCAGCGTGTGTTGAAGACGCTGACCACTTCTACATTGTCTCCGGAACCACTAAGTTTGTGGATAGCTTTGATTATAAGAACAATGACTGTGTCTGTAAACACAGACGGAAGGTCGTGTGGAAGTGTATTCCTAAGAGTAAGCTGTTTTTTTAAAACTATTCAATATTACATATACATATATTACATGTTATATTTGACTATAAACATGGAGTTATCTGGCTTTACCGATTTTCACCAAATTTTATATGGATATTCAATAGGTCTGAGAATCGGCCAATATCTATTTTTCATACCCCTAAGTTGTTAATTTTTTATTCATATGGCAACACAACGTTAGCCGGGTCAGCTAGTATCGTTATAAAATACACAATTTATAACTTTCCTCTATATTCTAGACTACAAGTTTGATTTCCAAGATAGCATCAAATGGTCCTCCAACGACATTGCCATCGTGAAAGTCAACAAGCCGTTCAAGTTCGGTATCGTTGAGAGTGACTGTGAGTTCGCAACGAGTCTGGTCTGCTACAACAACGTGAGCAGGGACCTCGAGAAAGCTGGAACTAAAGGCTGGATTGCTGGGTGGGGTAGCGGTAGTAACTTTAGGGAGGTTGGTAAAATAAACATATTAACTATTTCTCGCAGTTTGATCGATCATTGCTTTCGTCACATTAACGTTATCAATTCAATCATTTTTTTTCGGGTTTTTTTTCGGATAAGACAATATTCCTTCCTGAGTTCAGCCATAAATACGCCGCTACCTCTAAGTAATAAGCTGAAATACCTCGGAAGAGTATGTCTCACTTACCACAAACCCCAACACAGCAGCGCTTAACTTTGTTATTAGGCAGAAGTATAGGTGTAGCGGTGGTGCTACCAGAATCGAGAGGATTCTACGACCTTCAAACATATTATGTACCTACACTTTTTATTTTGTTAGGGAGTCTACCGATCTACAGCACACATACCAGAAAACGCAAAGTGTCTCCAAGAAGCCAAGGTTTGCGTTATGGACAACGAGCAATGTGCCAAGAAGTGGGCTCCGAGGTTCCGGAACATCATCACACAATACATGATTTGCACTAAGGATGTCATGAAGAAATTGAGTGAAATATGTGATGTGAGAATTTGTTATCGAATATTTTTTCTGATACTTTACACTTGAGAAAACTTAACGCTTTCACTCAAGTAACGCATAATACAGTTACCAAGAATAAATGGTTCATTAACACCAGTTAGCCAAGATATAAAACAATAGTCAGTAGTCATCATCATCATCGTCAATCCATTACTGGGCTGGGCACGGATCTCTTCTCTGATTGAGAGGGATAAGTAAAGTAGTAACAGCTCGAAAAGTATCATGCACGACCTGAAATTTTAGCCTGGAATACTTATCGCGAAAATCTCTTTAGGAATATCTCAATTAAAGTCTTAATTTTTTTTCACGTACTTAGAAAAAATACGCGAACTGCACAGACGTGGAAACAAGACGTCATCTCGAAGCACCAGGGGAGGACTACCAAATTGATATAGGAAGACATTTACGAGACCCCGACGACTACGCTGCGAGGCGTATGACATCCCATGGAGGATTTTGTGAGGTTACTGTTATATTGGAAAGGTCTTTTTTATGAAATCTATAAGTATAATTATGCAACATGGAAACCTTTAAACTTAAAAATATCATCATACGTTATTTACATACGAGTATCTTTTAACATTATAGTAGGTTATTGACCATTAGTTGGTATATCCAAGAATACGAATGGGAAAATTGAACTCCACCAAATTTATGTCTATTACAAATATAAAGTTATGAAATAATTGCGTATCAACAAATCGTTCGTTAATAGGCCTTTTTAAAAATTAAATTTATAGTTTTTAACTGTAATCTTGGTTCAACTTTGGTCAATATCCTGTAAATAAAATAACATTTGCAGAACGACCATGGAGGCCCTTTGATCGTGAAATATCGAAACAAGGAACGAGTTATTGGCGTTATATCGGCATGTAAGATTGACCCGAAATCCCACAGCTGCCACGGACCCTTCCTCTACACTAGTGTCTTCAAGAATCGACAGTTCATCTCGTGTGCTATTAACAAGGATGTAGAGTAAGTCTTAATATGTTAGAATCCTACATACTTCGTATACGGCAAAACCGTCACTTCATGTATTTCACCCTTATAACAGTCGTGCTAAGATCCTTAGTACCTACCTAGTTTTAGGGACGTACCTACTACTCTTGTCTATACTTTTTCACGAGGTGTTATAATTTTATCTTTAGTAGAATTCCAATCCTATCTAAGGATGATCAAAGTCCGTGGTCAACGGAAATCACTAGGTGAATTACCTACTTAGAAGAATATCTATCAATTGTTTGCAAATCTCAAATCACTGCTTGATATTAACCACGTATTAGATGAAATTATGTCTGCTGCCTCTTATTTATAATGATCTTCCCCCTAAATCCACTTTAACTGGTATCAACATATTTTCGGAATAAAATCATGTGTGAAAATTTCAGGGAGAACTGTCGACGAGTTTTCCGCACTGGTATCACGCACGAGGAATGGAGCGTGAACTGGGATGGCGTAGAGGAGTATATTACAACATTACTAATTATGTTTTAAGCTTTGTAGCGTATAGTAAGCTTAGAAACAATTGTAACCCTGGTTTTGGTAACTTCCAAAAGCCTGTCAAGTTATGCAATATTGAGCGCCGTCGGATTTTGTATGGATATCATCTAGCAACAATTTTATGCTTTAAAATGAAAATATGGTTGGCTAACTCAAGTAAGGGGGTAGTATTTAAACCATCAGACATTTAAGTTGGGTATTAACTGATTTTATATCCTTCGATTTATACTTACTTACCTACCTAGATTTTTGTATCCTGTACCGTCTTACGTATCTAGATATAATAGTAAAAGTAATATTATTTCAGAGACGATGACAAGCGGGACCAAGATAGGTTTGTTATGTTTATTTGAAACAATGTTTAATTTTTGGGATATTTTTAATTTATTTTTATCTCATATTTACGTAATGTGATATTATTATTTCAGTGATGAACAAGACGAAGACAGCCCATTGAGGCAGAAAAGGTAAATAATATATTAATCCAACAATAAATAGAACAATAATTTCGATTATTTTTGTCACTTAGCCTGACCGCAGTGCAATTTCTGAAAGTACTTTTTTGAAATAATCTAGAAGCCCCCTATTAAGAAAAACGTGCGATGAACAACCAACGTTTCTATAGAACCATTGAGTATATTTTATAACAGCATCAACATATGCCTAGTACCTGTAATTGACATAAATTCTAATGTAACATGATTTTAGCGACAAGACAAAATATACTAAATCCAAAAAAGGTGACTCCAGCTCCGACTCCGACTCCGATTCCGACTCAGAATCCAGTAGAGAAGACCGCAAGAGAGTACAAATAGCAAGGAAAGAAAAAAGCAAGGTCGAGAAACAAACCGAGAAACCGAAACTAAAGAGTAATAAACACAAATCTCATGACAAACGCGTTGGAAAACGAGAGGGAGATAAGAAATCGAAGGGAAAAGAAAAGAACGGAAGATCTCACTTGAGACACGATGAAAAAGAAGTTTTTTATCAGTCCAGTCGTGATGAAAACGTTAATGAACCAGACGAAAATGAATAGCAAAATGTTCAATAAATTGAATTCTGAATGAAATGGTGGCTTTTATTTTAATTTAAATCATATGTATAATGTTATACCTAATCTATGTGTTTTTAAGGACAACATAATTTTCAATCTACCTCCCTATTATTGCTGCTAAAATCAAAATTAACGTAAAAACGTCGTAATAGAAAACTTAACTTACGACTTTGGCTGCATGTTCATCACTTGTTAGGTATATGACGAGCAGTAAGGGCGTCCACTAAAACTGACACGCGTTAACACTCGTATGTACTTATTGACGAGTAGCCCATACGCACGTACGATGGACTCGGCGTGTACCCGCTCGCATACTGTTTTCAGTGTTGCTAACTCCAAAAAAGCATAGCCGTAAGAATAAATGTCAATGGTCAAAGTTAACTTTACCGGCCGAGAAATGTTATCGAAATCCCGTAATTTAAAATTGTTTTAACTACGAACCTTTTTTGTCGGTTAGACCATATTATCAAAAGTTGATATAATAAGATTTTTCAATACAAACACGCAAGCGTGCACACGTCACGGACGCTTTTTCTGATAATGTGGTGCCATCTTTTGCCAAGTAGCAAAAAATCTCAAAAAAACTCGCATGGGTACCTACACATAAATAGTCAATGTTTTCAAAGAAAATTATCGTAACAAATATTCAAAGAAGTGCTAAAATAAAACATCTCTGTATCTCTAGAAAAATAGAATTTATTGAGTTCATCTTCAAAGTCTAAGGACAAAATAGATCACAACATTCGGTTACATTTACCCAATACAGTGTAATTATAATTATAACCGTGTATATAATGTAAATGTGTTGTGAAACAAAAAAGGAAAGAAAAAAGAAAAAAAATAAGTGTTAAATAAATTTATTAAAAAAAAATACAAAACAAAAACTCATCCACGCTTCTACCCAACGTTATAAGATTACAAAAGATATACAGCAGTGTTAACAAGTTAGTTATTTATATACATAAATATAAATATATGCTTAAGTGCGTAATATTGCGTGAAACAACAGAGGTAATGTGCTAACCAAAACAAATTACAATAAAAATGCTTAGAACAACGAAGCTACCGTAAAATGCTGCCAGATAATAACAAACAATTTCGAAAAATACATCAATACAAACAGTTTTTGTTATACAAAATATCTTATATTCAATCTAGAGACCAATAGACCGCGAACATCGTTCACAACTACATATAAAATAATTTAATATATTTTCTTATGTCAACAATATATTACTTTTCGAGTCTTAAATTAAACCATAACCTAATACTGAAAAAGTAACTTTGACATACAAACTATAGGACTCTAAGGGCATATACAAACAGATAGCGACACGAAGACATTACAAATAAATTATGTACTATAAAGCTTATAACGCATACGAATATCCTTTTCGTCTCTGCATTATTTTTAGTTATTTTAAACACAACCAATATAAGGAAAAATAGGTTTAGCTTGGCTTAACCATATTTAACAGCAATAACTCCTTTTTCTGACTCTTATATCCACATTTCGCATTGTTAACATCAGATTTATTAACAACAATTGTTGAATAATTGACAATATGAACGTAACAATGAAAGTTTTCTTTCATTTTTAATATTTGTTTATATTTAAAATTTATGTTTGGGCACTCCTTTCCTACATGAAGTTTAATTCTCTTTTAGAAAGAGATAAATATTTTATATGGAAGACACAATCACTTCTACATGACAGTAGTGTTCTAAAAAACTTATCGCAACGCCTTCGCATCGCCGTCCGTACGCACACGCCACATAATATTTATACCAACTTACACTCATCGATATGTTAAAATCAGCTCTAAAATTCACCAAGAATCAATAAATACAACTACTAACATGAGAATAATCAATAATTACAATCAGAGTAGTATATTATAATTAAAAATATATCGCAAGTATACGAAGTTGGCACAAATACACTACAATAGGATAAAAACGAGGCCCCAAACCTGTTTTAAAATTCAAAATAAATACACTTACGCTAATCAAATCCTCTCGAACTAATTTCTAAGCAACGTTTTGGGGCCCCGTTCCTTACAAGCACCTTAAAAGTTTCAAACCGTTGTATTTTTTTTAGTGATCTACACTACTAACTACTAAAAATATAGCTTCTTTACTACGTTATGGCCCTAGCAGATAAGGTACTTTTAGCAGCGGCGATTTGCGTTTTCGCGTTTTTGCGATTTCATCGCTATTGTATTACGTTTTGGCGACGTACTGTGTTCGGTCGCAATATCCTAAGCACGCGTTAAAGCGACTGCATTCAAGTTACTTTTGCGGTCCAAAAGTAACTACGACCGTAATAAATGAGTGCGGGTAGAAGCGTTCAATTGGTGCAGTTAATATCCGAAAAGTCGCCAAATCGTCGATCGCGTCACTAAAAGTAGCACGTCTGCCGGGACCTTACAGTTATGGAAGTGTTTAAAAACGCGATGAGAACAATGAGCCGTAAAATAACGCCCGTTTAAAACTAACATTAGACTAGAGAAACAACTAAAACATTTTCATATAGAATATATTAACTTTTTAAATATAAATATAATATTATAAATAGATCTCACTCCCTCACGCGACGGTGCCGGCGCCGTTTAAAACTAAAAAACCTGTTCGAACCAGAACCACAAACAAAAACTACTGCTACACGGTTCAAAGCAATCTTGTGCATGGCTCCCTTATGAGGCCGAATGAACACAAGTGGGCAAAACATTGCAAATGCACGGGCCGGCACAAAGGAAATCGACCTTAAAGCTAAACAATTAGTGTCGGAATGCGACAGACCCGACTGAGTGCGTGAAGCGGGTATTACAATGCAAGCATTTAGATACTCGGCGAGTAGAGACGAATAGCCGCGAATACCAATATGTAAATAATCTATTCTGGTATTCGCCACTATCGTCCGTTCCCCGCGGGTTTCTGTCTTTAAGCGCGAATCAATTATGCGTCCGTATTCGGTTACATACTCGTCATTGTATGATGAGCAACTCGGCGGATCGTTCGCGAGTATCTAAATGATGCATATCAATCACGAAGTCGCACCCGGCTATTATTATAATATGTAATCGTAAACGTGTGCGTGTAACATGTTCATGTGTGCGAACGACTCCAGTTCAACTTTATACAAATGTCAATATAATTTGACTTTATTTTGTTATTTTTAAATTAAGAATAAAAGTATAAACCTAAACAATAAATGTTTGATTTAACTTACAGTATTACATTTCTTCTGATAAGTGCTTCTCAATTATTTGGGGCTAATGTCAGAGACAGTAATGACGTTATATAAACACGGTTATTTAATTTATATAGCCGGGCGTGCCTCCGTGATTGAATATATCTATATATTATGCGTGTTTAAGAAATTGTGTTCGTAAATCAAATGTTGAACTCTCGGCGTTGATTGAATTGATCGTCGGGAGTCAATGTACCTGAAACGTGATAATTTAAATTTACTAACTTTTTCGCAAACACGGGATATACATAGCAAAACTGAAAATAGACATTTAATTTATTCAAATTCAAATTATTTATTGCTCATACTTATTATCATAGGTCTTACAAATTAAATATAATGCAAGCATGCACCCTGCTAGGGTATTGCAATTTAATATTTTCAAATTTATTTTTTAACACAAAGTGTCTTGTCATTATTAAAATTTTTTTTTTAATTAATAGTAATAATTATATCAATTGTAACATGATCGTTGTAGTATTCGTAGCATGATAATTAATTTGATACAAAATAACTGCCATTACGGTGCAAGCAATCTCCCGTGACGCTATCCGCCGCAATTCTTACCCCAACATCAATGAGGTAACAAAATTTGGAGACGTCACTTTTGGTGCAAGATTTATGGCAACCCAACATTTAGAATCCTACAATGTCATTTACATTATTATCCCTGCTGTCCGCTCGTGACGTCACTGCTCACCCCTAATAACCTCACCTCCGACGATAGGCAACGTGACCTCCGCTACCGCCGACAGACTTAAGCACGATGACCATGTTAACCGTATGCCCTTGACATGAACACTCCACCTTTCGCTAACGCTACCCACGGTTTCATTTCCGGTTATATCACCGTGACGTCACTCACCTGCGCCGTCTGGAGGACATCTAAACAAGTTGCAGATATAGCAGACGCGGCTCATAAAAAAATTAGTTATCACTCGTGCCCCTGCACTATGACGTCACCGCCTACTTTACGCCGACGCTACTCACCTATTACATAACCGTGACGTCACTCACGCGGCTGCCGGGGCGGCGCGGGCTCCACGCACAGCAAGCGCGGCTTGCCATACTTGTCCGTTATCTATGACATCATCGCCCACCTTGCGCTACACAATGACGTCACTCACCTCGGGCACGACGCACTGTCTCGGCGGCGCGGGCTGCACGCCCAGCGGACTCGACTCCTCCGTCAATGACGTCACTGGCGCCACGAGCAGCTTGATGTCACCACTCAACACACCTTCACTTTCAACTACTTGTAACGTCACTCACCTCTGGCGCCGGCGTGACGTCCACCTCAGCGGGCGGGACGCGCGGCTGCCGCGGCGGCGCGGGCTACACGCACAGCGGGCTCGACTCCTCCGTCAATGACGTCACTGGCGCCACATGCAGGTTGATGTCACCGCTCAACACACTCACTTCCAACTACTTGTGACGTCACTCACCTCTGGCGCGGGCGTGACGTCCACCTCGGCGGGCGGGACGCGCGGCTGCCGCGGCGGCGCGGGCTCCACGCACAGCAGGCGCGGCTTCTCGTCCTCCTCGGCCCCCGCGGCACCGGTACCACCTCCACCACTACCGCCGACGGACATCTGAGCTAGCGCGGTCAACACGCTATCCATGTTCATAGTCGGCTGGGAGTCGCCTTCGCCCTGTAAAGAAACATTTACACTAAGTAGCAATTAGGATTGAATGTATAATGTGTAACGTGTCCGTGCTCGTATAGAGAGCGCGCTGTCGCTTATATATGTATCTGGTGTGTGTTAACGAATGTATATGCGTACTTGTACGTGCATTGTATGTAGTTATATTGATAAAAAGTAGTCTTTTAGTAACCTATATCTAAATTAATAAAGATTAATTAGTAAAATTAAATTAATTAGTGAAAAACAGTAAAAGTTATTGGTAAAATTAATTTTAGAATATAGAAAACTTCAGAATATATAAACATTTCTAAAAAAGTTATTTTACCTTTTGAGGTCCTGGCTTGAAGAAATGCAAATAGCAGAAACCACGGAAGCCCTGTAAATGAAATAATTAAAGCATATAATAAAAATAACAATTAATTTAATTATAGAATATGTAAATAGATATTACCTTCCACACCATAATCTGAGGTTTGACGCCGCGTTCAAACAGGGCCTGTTTCAAGTCGCGCACTCTCATATTCGGGCTGATATTCGAAATCTGTTGAAAAATACATACATATATTTAAAATTCGTAAAAATGTCTGCCATGTCACTATCTCGTGGTTTTTAAAAAAATGTTTAAAAAAATAATAGCCACATTGTTGTTTCGCGGCTTGTTCGCCTTACCCTCCGTCGTGTTGCCGCCAACAGATAGTTGCTGCCGTAGTAGTGCTTTGTCGGACCTTTTTTAGACATAATCCAGGTTCATTGGTAGACAAATGATTGGAAATCCTACCTTAATGTAGAATTCGATATTAAACTATGCTTGTTGTAGTACATTGTCCGTTTTGTAGCCATTTTACCTAGAACATTTTTGAATTCAGAGTTATTCTGTAGTCTTAAGTTAGTAAATTGTCATAGTTTACCTTCACAGAAATTCGATGACGGTCCAAGGCCACTCCTACTGTTGTAGCACTTTTCATTTTGACATTTTTGATCGCAGATCGTACTGAGGATCTGCGATCGAAAAGGTAGAGTTCGCGCTAAACTGCCAATCCGCTCCTAATATAGAAACGAGTCGCGCTAATATCTACATATTAGCGGGACGAAGACAGCGCGGTACCCTCCCGGCACTCTCCGCCGACCGCTCTCGCCCACGAGTACAAAGCTGCGATAGTATGCCCTTACATATAAGCTAAACTAAAACTGCGCGCAACTTTAGAGCGGACTAGAAGTTTGGCGCCAACTATAACAACTTACCTTAACATAGAAGTCGATGACGGTCCAGGGCCACTATTGCATTGTAATACTTTTAATTCTATCATTTTTGAGTGCAGATCCTCAGTAATTATTTAGCAACTTACCTTAACAGAGAAGTCGATGACGGGTCTAGGCCGCTTCTGCCTACGCGGGCGCTCCTCCTTGCCGTCCTTGTCCTTGCCCTTGGCGCTGTTGCGGCGGCGCGCGGCGCGGCGCGGCCTGCCCGCCTTGCCCTCCTCGCCCTCCGTCGTGTTGCCGCCCTACACAACAAACATCACTGTATTCTTATAGCTCATTCAGATAATCGTGAACGGAAATAGAGAATCCGCAGAGTAGCTCGTTGAACACAGACGAGTATATAAACGTTCTATTCGAATAATCATTTGGTCCGCGTTGAGAAATTACAGCATCGTGGTGAATATCAAACACACCCGAGTATTTATTTTCATTTGTTCGTAGTCAATTTGTGAATACGCTGCGAGTATTTAAAGGTTACACGATAACCAAAAATGTGTACCTACTAGCAAACGAGCATTCAGTCCACCATGATAAATGGCCTGTTACTGGCAAGGAGCCAACTCCATATAGATCAGAGGTTTTACCTGAAATAGAGTATAGCTGTAGTACCATCCTAATGGACCATACAGCTTCTATAACCTTTGTCGTCTATCACAATGCCATAAACTTAAACAAGATGATTCAATGGTCTCGACCTCCACGCGTGGTCGCGGAAAAACTATTTGTTTGAAAAATGACAACTATGTTTTCATATTCTACGCGTAAACGTTCTTCAACCGTGGACTCCCCAAACGTCAAGTACGGAGCGTTGATAATACACACCTCTCCCTCACTCTGGCTCTTGTGTGAGCGAGTGCGACGGCGGATGCGACGCGCTCGTACAGCCGCACGCTCTTCTACGTCCGTATCCACCTCCTTCAGCGTACAGTCGCAACCGGAACTGTCATACAAAATATTAATATCCTTGTTGCAAACTTCGATTTCATTTACATACAAATAACAAAAAGAACATAAAAGGAAGAGGAAAAGAAGAAGAGTAAAGGATCATTACTTCTCCTTAGTCAGATGATTATTCGTTAATTCGTTTAGTATATATCCATATATTGACATAATTAAGTGTATGTATCCTATTATATATGTATACTGGTTATAATAATATATATTACATTGATATATATGTATATATGTATGTATATATATGTATAAAATCTTATTCGGTATTATATTTAATATTATTCGGTATTACTTTATGATTAAAATATAAATAATATATCTTTATCCTGTCTCGTGCACGCGTATCCACCATTTGTTGACACCTTTCCTTTCACAGGTCTGCTGGAAGAAATTTCATTAGGAATAAGCAGTACCTTTGCACAAAATGTTATTTATAAGTCTTTTGTATTGGTTATCTGTGTGCATAAATAAATAAATAAAATAAATAAATAAATAAGAACTAGGATAGAGAAAATATAATTACGGATGTTTAGATTAATTTTTGTACGAAATATCTAATGCGCCAATGTGATTCGCCGCACATTGACATGGTGACGCGCTCTATCGTATCTTATTGTAATAAAGATTTAATTAATAATAACTTTTTCAATCTATTTCTCCTGCAAAATCTAGACGCACGGTAGTGCTTCCACTAAAATCCGGTTATTTTAACTCTATAGTAATTTATGTTTAAAACTATATTAAGACATGTTATCCGTTTTGAGTAATTATAATTATGTTCTATTAAAATATGTATATTATGTAGTAATGCGATCAAAAAAATTGTTAGTCATTAGTTCCTCCCCCTTAATAGAGACATAATTACACCCATAATTTCAAGTATACTCACAGCATCTCAATATCGCGCAGTTGCCCGAGCACCGGCATCATCTGTATCCGACGGTTCGAGAGCAAGTGCCACATGATGCCCGTCGGTCGTTGGCTCATGCGCTGAGTTTCTATCACCTTCAACAAAGTTTAATATCAATTAATAAAATTTATTATTTACCTTTATTATTGTGATCGTAGTAATATTCTTATGAACTTAATCTTATCTTATGAAAACAATGTGTTTGCTGGGTTTCTTCTAGTGCGATGGATATGATTCATTACATATACTTGTTTAATCGAATCTTTATCAATTTCAGCCTTAAGGGTAGCAAACATAGTTATATGTGGCTGATCCCATGTAGGAAAATTCCATAAAAAAGTGAATAACAAATTATCAAGCCATTTATGTCCATACAGAAGAGCATAGAAAATTTAAAAGGCGTCAATTTCATGTGCGTATTATTATTTCTATGCCTCTTTGCTGTTCTTTTTACTTTACTACATACATACTCAGAAACATACACGCACAAGCACACGCACACTCACAAACATAATCATGTCGCAGTCGATTAATAAACACAAACCTGTGTTGGCGTGACAATAATATCAATCGGGACGTCGTGCGGTCCGAACAATTCAGCTGGTAGCGTGTCGAACACCTGTAACATATAATTCATATTAACGACTAGCCATAGTCTTCATTTTGTCACACTTTTAATCGATAAAAATATTGCAAGTAAATAAACTTTGACACACTTACAATTTTATTTATGCACTGATTTACACGGGTTTGTCAGTTAAATAATAAATATAACCTTATTGAAAGTAATTTTGCAATTTAATCCACAAGACACTATTGTTTTCTCATTTTGATGTAAAAAATAATTAAAACAATCTCACACTAAATAAATTAGTAATTAAACAAGTAATACAAATTAGTAATGAAAACAGTTGCACACACCTGACAATCATGAACGGTGGTCACGACCAGCGTACTCGGTTTGATCGCCTTCATGTGCATCATCAGACCAAATTCCAAATCACCATAGCCTGAAAAAATCATAAAAACAAATCAAATGTGTAACTTTTCCAAAATAAAGTAAAATGCAAGTAATTTTAAAGTAATTCAATGAAAATAAATCGCTATTATTAGAACACAGTTATACAATATGCTAGTAGCAAATTAGTACGAAAAACGGAATTTTATGTTTATTATATCATGTAAAATAAAATATAAAACTGTTTGTAAAATAAATTAATATATAATTAAAATAAATAGCATCAGATATTATGTGATCATTTTATTTTCATTTTATTGTAAATCCTTAAGAAAGTCTTTTGAAATAAAAAAGTATTTCACCTTTCCCTTTGCCAATGCGATATCCCTCTTTGGAAACCGCCACGGAGCCCATCACAACCAAATCCAAGGAAACAGGGTCTTCAATGCCTGAAACAAACACATTTTTAATAAATTTCATTAAAGTATCCTATTTAAAGTCAAAGGTAACAGATTTTCGGATTTTTTAACGGTACATAATATAAATATCTTTTACTATCTTGCGGGTTTGTGCTCGTTTAAGAGTTTAGTTTAAATAAGATCCTTTAGGGCCTTTTGTTGATATAAATATCACAAGTCTTGTCGATCACACGGCATCAGATACCTTGTAAAGGTTAAAAAAAAAAGGATAATATAGACAGGTGGTAGAACCCTTTGTGGTTTGACTCCGCCGGCTCCACCGCCATACCTATTTCTGCCTAACAACAGCACGTTAAGCGCTGCTGTGTTCTGGTTTGAAGGGTGTAAGTGATACATTATTTTCCCAGGAGCTCCAGCTTAGTCTTCAGGGATAGCGGCGCATCTGTGGCCTCAGGTATAGGAATATCTAACCCTATCTGTGGTTGATTAGTGATGTCCATGGGCGGCCGCAGCCACTTAACATCAGGTGGACTGTATCCTCGTCTGCTACTCATACTGCTATATTATAAAAAAAAATATTTATTAGTCTCTTACTAATGGATTTTCCAAATGTCTCCATGCCATTACGAGAGACGGCCTTCGCGATAGCAGCATTCCCTGTCTCACCCTCGGGAAGAACCAGACGGTTAAGAAAGCCGGTCTGGAGGCGCGGCACTGGCACGTAGAGAGTTTTCTGCTGTTCCAGACACATTACTCTGGAAATAAAGAAGTAGAAAGATTGATTTTTTATAATATCGATGTAGCTTTGATGAAACTTTTTAGAATAAATATATGACTTAAAATAAATATATAGTGAGTGACAACTGTTGTTAATTATAGTCCGCGCAAACTGCTAGTCCGCTCTGAAGTTGTTGCGCGCAGGTGTAGTCATACAATTTGCTATGGCGATGCGATTCATTTCTATATTCTGAGGGGACTAGCAGGTTTTACGCGTACTATAACATCTTTAATCAACCACAGGATTGGATAGGCAGGATAAGTTGAAGGTGGTAGAATCCTTTGTGGTTCGACTCCAGAGACACCACCACCACGCATAATTCTACTTAACAACAGTAGTTTAACACTACTGTTGTTAAGTGCTATGTTCTGGTTTGAAGGGTGTGGTAAGGGAAGACATACATTTTCGAGGCGTTCTTACAGTCTTTAGGGTTGATGGCGCATCAGTGTCAACTCAGTCCGCGGTGAGGGCATAGGACTTATTTCTAAGATGAAATTGTGCACAGATACTCTGCCCTAATTGATATATTGACAGAAAATAACAGGTAAGTTTTTTTTATAATATAGGAGTAGCAGCCGAGCAAGCAGTCCACCTGATGGTAAGTGGCTCCTGCCGCCCATGGGCATCTGTAATCAACCCCACATATGATTAGATATTCCTACCTGAGGTCGGCCACAGATGCGCCGCTACCCCTGAGGACTAAGCTGGAACGCCTCGAAAAGGTATGTCTCCCTTACCACACCCTTCAAAACGGAACACTGCTGTTATTAGGCGGAAATAGGACATTAGGCTCCAATTCCCGTTTCACATTTCACATTACTACGCAGGCCAAGTGCGAAATAATAGACCAAAAAATAGATATGTACCATACAATCGTCAATCGCTATCATAATTTGTGTTGACAATGTGGGCGGCATATTCGCCGAATAAACTAAAAGTTACAATAGAAAGTAGACCTTGACAAACAGGTGGGTGTACATTTGATCAAATAAGGTGCAAAACACCTTCCACAATCATGCGAATAACCTTAACTTATTGAGCAATAACTATGTTTATATTGTCGCATCTTAACTCGAAAGGCCATGTATCAGGTGCAATTGTCGACAAATAAAGGTGCATTTTATGTGAACATGTTACTTAATGATGAGATCTTAGTTACAGTGTTATAAACTAAGGCTTGACCTTAAGGTCGATATGCAGATATTAAGATATTTTTCAAGATAGACCTCTTTATGGTTCGACTGCGGCAACACCACCGCCACACCTATATCTACCTAATAACAGCAGTGTTAAGAGCTGCTGTGTTCTGGTTTGGTAAGGGAGATATACTTTAGATTAGATTACTCAGAGGTATCGGCGCATCTGTGGCTAACCTCAGAAAGGAATCTAATCCTAGTTCATGGGCATGGGTGCTTCATGGGCGGCAGTAGCCACATACCATCAGGTGGACAGCATGCTCGTCTGCTAGTCCTACGAGTATATTATAAAAACAAAATATTATACAATAGAATTAATAAATGAGCATGTAATCCAACTAATGTTAAGTGGCTACAGGGATTGGAGTCCTCCTTATGTTCAACTTAACTTATATGTCTTGCTACAAAACAGAGCATAGCAGCGCTTAAAATTGGTAGTATAAGAAATATGTTCATGCTTTTGGAGGCCGAATCATAACTTTTGAATACCTCGATTCAACCACGTTTACAATATTGTTATTTTGAATATGTCACCACCGCTCCTAGTCTGTATTACAAGCAAATAGTACAAGTAATACTGTATTATGGTTTGTAGTTTGTAAGTTTTAGTCACGATGTTCTTTGCAGACAATTATAATGCAGCCAGCATCAGACAAATATCCACACAGCAATAATACCGTATAGCGCTGTAAAAAGCCGTGTAAAAACCCTAAAGAAACTTCCAACGGTCATACTAAAGGAATGTTATAGTTATTAAACCAAGAAAAAACACCCAAAGCAAAAACTTATTCTATTCAATGGACGGAGCGAACAAATAGTCGGCCACTTCCTAGAACCATAGCGACGTCAGTTACCAAATAGCTGATTATGTCAAAACAAATACACGGTGCCCACGTGGCGTTATCGAGACAAATAAAGCTGTATTTACATCTACGACAAATGTACGATGCCAATGTGACGCTGATATTAAACACTAGCAGTACCCGCGGTTTCGCCTACTTTTTGTTCAATTATAATAAAATATAGCCTATACACTCCTGAATAGTGTAGCTTTGTGATTGCGAAAGAATTTTCATGATCGGTTCAGTATTTCCCAAGAAAAGCCCTTACAAACAAACAAACAATCAAAGTTACAAACTTTACCTCTTTATAGTATTAGTATAGATTACTATGCGCCCGTCGCAGTGGTCCAAATGCGCCTGTTATGGTTTCCCACGGAAATTGGCAAAAAAATCCTAATTTTTAATATACGTAAACCCTTCTTGTAAAATAAAATAAGCTTTCAACCAATTCGATCAGTAGTTTTTATGAACATCACGGATATATTAGCTTACAGACATAAGTACATGTACTTAGCGGTTGAATACACTACCTCCTTTTTGAAGTCTGTTAAAAAAGTTTTTAAATTGAAATGGTTTTCAAAAAAAAATTCATTTATCGTAACAGTATAGGGGATTTATACAATCGTTTCGTAAAATTCTTTGGTAGAATTGGTAGAAGTGTACCTGTGATTTGGACCTCGAACCTCCAATTTTCTCCAGTTTCTAACCTTCACTGTGTGTATATCCCTAATGTAGGTAACAAACTTGCGTCTTTATTGTCTGCCATATACAATATCTGCATATGTGATCAAAGCCTAAAACAGCATCACTATGTCGAGCGGCGGTACCGAGGTTATCGTCTTGATTAATGACATAACATTATTATTATGCGAGTGCATTCTGTTTATACAGTCGTATCAATTTGTAAATTAAGAGTTATCGACGGTCCCTTTACTTTGTTTAATTTTAGTGCGACGCAAGTAACTTATAACAGCATCGTATGCGCTTGGGTTTCGATGTGGCGAAATAGTATACCAATTTTGATCCTAATTTAATGCTTTCGAATATATGCTAAAACTATGACCGATGTCAAGTATGACTCCTACTGATCTATAGATGTTGTAGGACTTATTTGATACCAGATGCAATACATGGATGCCTATTTACCTACTACTACATCCTAACCATTATTTTAAATTTATGTGTATGTAATTTTATTTCGTTATTTGCTTGCTACACTTTCACGTCTTAAATATATAACCGATTGTCATAAAATTTTACTACTCGTCTTCCCAAGTTTGTAACTCTATCTGTATTCTACATTAATATTTATTCCGTCAAATTTACTACATAATACTGCACTGCACCTACCCTACATATTGTCAGTCTCGGTTATGGGATCTATGCAAAAAAAACATCCCAACAATCTATTTACCAATCACACAATACATATTGTGTCACAAACTACCTTCAAATAACTAACCTGACTGGTTCCTGTGGTTTATCCGGGTTAACCTTAACACTATTCGCGTTCTTGAACACGTCGAGTTTCGCCAGGTTGGCCGCGGCCTCCTGTGCCCCCTTGAAGTTTGGGATCCTGTTGTAGACTGGACGCGGGAAGAGAGCCAGCCCATTCTTCTCCAAGTGTCGCCATACCTTCACGCGAAAGGACTGTTTCGTCACCTCTTCCGGGATTGGAGACTTCGCTGGAATTTAATGAGATACTAAATTAGCCAAACAAAATATTCGGGTTTTACATGTATATTAAAGTATTGTTTTCAGTACAAGAAATGGTGTCTCATTTCTAGTACTGATTTTTTTCCATTGCGAAAACCACCCAAACCGAAGGTTATTTGACATTCAAAAATAATTTCATCTCATCCTCCTCAAAAAAGTAGTTAGTTACAGATACATTGGTATCCTGGAAACTAAGATAGATTGGCGTCATTTAAAGTTGTTATTTTATCATAGAAGTAGCAGACGAGCAGGCTGCCCACTTAATAATAAGTTCCTATTGCCGTCCATAGACATCTGTAACCAACCCTACAAACCTAACTGAAGTCGGTCACATATGCTCCGCAACCCCTGAGGACTTTAAAGGCATACCTTTAAATCATTTTCTTTTAGAACAAAACAAATGATTTACCTACAATGTATAAACAAAATATAATTAACAAACATTTATAGTCCATCAAACATTTAAAGTCAATCTAACACTGTAATCGTACCAGCCTGAATATTCGCCAACAATCTAGCTGATTACGTACAACCAGCATTTTCCCGAACCTGCACTCATAACGTAACGCGGCAAATGAGCCGAATTGAGTCGAACGAGCCAGTTTTCACCAGCCGCGCTCGTAATGCCGTGAAAGTTATGCTTGGATATTATTTCAATTCTTAAAGTAATAAAATTTATCCAACGCCAAGTTGTGTTTTATGTTCACGGTTATCAATTTCATATTAACATTACATTTTCTGTTTTTAATTAGACGATCCCTGCGTCTTGATCGCGGGTTTTTTAGACTTATCCTGCCCACAATTTTATTTGCACATCTCTAAATTGTCATGTTTTCCTAACTAATATTATAAATGCGAAAGTCAAGTTTATTTGTTTGATTCCTATGATTTCCTACCAAACCGATTGACACGAAACTTTGTAGATACGTTATCAGGTCTAGAAAAAGACAGACATTACAACAGACAGACAGATAAATAAAAAAAACTATTTTCATCGTCCTCTGACCGCAAGTGAAGCCGAGGGTAAAGACTAGATTATACTAAAGTGTAGATAAAATAAGGACATTGCGAAATAGGGACATTCGTATATTCATTAAATCTATACTTTAGATATACCTAGATATGAAGAAAATAACGACAGGTAGGTATATATTAATAATTATATTTCTCCTATAATAAAATATAATAATAAGAAATAACATTATCTTTATGTGTCACACATTGATTTCATTTTCTAAATTAAATTCTTGCGATGAAAATGAAAATATGCGCAGAGACGAATTAAATATTTTCTAATGAATAGGTGAATGAAGTTAACACTACTATGTATTGTATGGATAATCGATTAAATTATCGGCATGTTGGAAATTTGTCATCACTAAGGTCTGAACTTTTTGAAAGTTGTATAACCCTTTAGTTATGGTTGGACTCCGGAGACACCACCCATTTTTGGGCGGCGTTATGCGATGATGTTAAAAGATAAGATGCTGGGTTAAAAGATAAAAAAAATTAGTAACAATAAAACTTAACTAACTTAACTTCTCCTCTATAATGGCCACACTAAAATTAGAGATTTATTACAACAACAAAAACCCGATGATGCTAAAGATAGATCGTATATGACAATTTGACTGATCCACCGAGACGTAATTTGTTAAACACATTTAGGTTGCATGGCGTGCCAAAAATGAAACATGCAGGTAAACTTGATCTTCCATAATAGACTACATATACAAGTACGCCACACCAGTTTTAAGCGCTGCTGTGTTCTGGTTTGAAGGTGTGGAAAGTGACACATACTTTTCCGAGGCGTCCAGATTAGCCCACAGGCACACCTGTGGCCGACCTCAAGTAGGAATATCTAATCCTATCTGGGTTTGATTACAGATCCATGGGCGGCAGTAGCCACTTACCATCAGGTGGCCTGCATGCTCGTCTACTACCCCTATGTTATAAAAAAAAGACTAAGTATATACAAGTGATGCTTATACTGCTGCAAACTAAACAGAGTGCAATGAATACCAACAATTATTTACAAGCGGTCAGAATTGCGCCAATCCAGTCGCGTGCAGATTTCGTCATACAAAGGAATTTGACGTGAAATATATTTTTTCAGCGCGCGCCAGTTTCTTTTTACAATAGCGGAGAAACTTGCTATAACAATGTTATTTTATACAATGTGTATTGAATATTATAACACAATTATAAATTAATTGTGTTATATTATATTTAAAAATTTCGAGTTCGATCCCCGGCCAGGTAAACATTTTAATAGCGGAGTTTAGTTTCTTTGATCGGTTCTATGTTCTGGGTATTTTATGTGTTCAGAACCCTTAGGACGAGTTTTCAGTCGAAGACTCAATCGATGGAATTGGAAGCTTAACAGCTCGATTTTCGTTACATTACAATGATAAATTTTAGTTACTTAATTATCCACCAGAGGCGTTGCATGTAGATGTATGGATGAACTCGGTATCGAGGATAGCCTCGAAATCACACGTAAAAACTATGTAACGTACTAAGGAAGGGTACCGGCGAATCCTAGAACAAGGCATATTATATTACATATTAATTAGTATGGGTGAAATTGTTACTGATTAAGTTTTTTCCAGCTAAATTCATTTGAGGGAAATCAGTAAGTGATCTTAAACAAGTCAGTAATTTCAAAAAATGTTTTAGCTGGAGCCAATCACAAATACATTATAAGTCATGTGGACTCATATGGAATGCCCCATGGAAAATACATACTTAATTAAAATTCAATTCTATCTCTTTGTAATTACAATTATTTATTATATACAGGCAAGTTGCTATAAATATACAAATACATGTCATTTAGCATATACATATTTCTATACATAAATTAACAGCTGGGTACATAATAGCTGCTGTACCTACGACAAATTACGTTATACTCATTTACACTTACATAACTGAGACAACGATCTTTGAAATTCGATTAACGGCCATTATTAAATATCGATCTATATTTTTTTTGTATATCAAAGATTGAAAACAATTAACAGCTTATAACGGGCGTAATTTATTAGTAATTTCGATGTTTAATAAGCAAAACATAGGAGAGATCGATTATCAATAACGGCACGCACCAGAGATGTTTACCCTTTCAATCAATGTTTCCTTCTCTCATAGCCTCCCAGTATGATTCCTACCGTGGTTCCCATAAACACACAAATATATAAAAACCCGGACCCAGCATAAAAAAGGTAAAATTATAATTTATGTATTTACCTGACCGGAGATGGAACCCAAAACCCCACGTGTAAAACTTGTATGTTGACATACTCTACCATACATTACGCCATATGTTTCGATGCAGAAAGATAAATCGGATATTCTTACAAGATGCAAGTAAATTCCATTTTAATTATTACCTCATCCAAATAATGACATCATAAAGCACAGTAACAAGTTGAAATTGTATATTTATAAAAAATAATTTACGCGTCCGTATGTAGTATCGACATAAATGTCTTCACTTAGGTACTTCACAGATTTATTACGAAAACTTAATTGTTAAAAAAACCAAGAATCACTTCCAAAAAATTACCATAACACCATAAATGAGTAAAATACATGTATTTTATGTGTAGATGACTAAGAATGTAAGAATACCACCTTTAATTATTTTACAAGATATTAAAATGCGACTAACAGAAAACGCGGCAAATAAAAAAAATAAAACTAATCTATCCATTCATCTAAACTAGATTACTGGACCAAAGCTACATGTAATTTCAAACACAGGCAAAACCATGAGCGCAAGCTAGTTAAAAATATAATAGGTTTGCCTATGAGGTAATAAGTATTATGTATATTAGGCTGCTGCATATTATTGACTCACTCTCTGATTATACAAAGTAAAAATAAATATTAGATGAGAACAAAATATAAGGATATGTAATATTGTTCACATGACATCAAGCATTATCCAAGGTCAGTTTTGGGCAAATGGAAGCAGGGCTACTACCTCGGAGCGTCCACAAGAGAGGAGCCCCTACAATACAGTATTTTTTTCCAATTTTGAAGGGTCAGTAACATAAAGGTTTCATTACCAATACAATATTTTTAGCACTTTTATTTGTACTTATCTAAGAACTACATTATTTGTTGATTCCTATTTTATTTCAATTAGAGCAATTCCTATTTTATTTCAATTCTTTCAATTAGAGCAATAATAGTTGACACTTAAGTAACAAATTTTTGTACCCATTTTATAAATTGAAATGCTGCATATTATTACAAATGCTCCTCCAAGATGTTGACACTAGAGGTATAGTCCGTCTGAACATAGAAATAAATGGTATACCCATAGCAAATTGTATTACTACACCTGCTTGCAACAATTTCAGAGCGGACTAGCAGGCTGGGTGAACTATACCACTGTCGCACTTATGTACAGTGCCAAGTGCTGTTGCACTCAGGTTCTAGGGGTGCGGGTTGATTGAGGCACTTGCAAAGGGTTCTAACTTAATCATCAGGATAGCAACACATACAATTGAAAAACCCTTGTCTGCCTTATTACTTTTCAAATCAGAATACAGCTGTACAAATAATGCTTGAAAGTATATCCAATGTAATACTTACCAACAATCAAAATTTCTAATAGGCAGAAATTGACAATTTTCATTCTTTGGTAAGCAAAAATTTGATACATTGGTTACTAATAAGGAGCATATAGTGCAAAAGCAATGACACTATAAGTTCTACCATCTTAAATTTTTATCTACCTTCAAATTAATCTTATTAGAATCAGTTTGAATTGATTCTAATAAGCAATAAATAGGATTCCAATAAACTGTATACTAAGTTAGCGTAACAATTTTCATTATTATGTTTATTGGTTTGAAGTTGAAACTAATTACACTCTGTAATTACATTACAGAGTGATTTATGTAATACCAATTACATGTATCTTGTGCATTCAATTCGAAAGTGCTTGCATAACTTGAATTTTTAACAATTAAAAATGATAAAATTCTAAAATTAAAAATTTTGATTTTTAAAAATACCTGTACATTTTTTTTTTGTAAAGAGGGTACATAGAAAATTATTTTCGCTTGCTAAAATTACGGGAATCATCGAGCTGGTATAAGTTGCGAGAATGTCTTAAAAAAAGTGCTTTCGAAACCAGACTTCTTAGGCGCTAAATCAAATACATTTTTATAATAGGTGGGCTGTAGTGGCCGTGGAATGCGAGATTGTGAGTCATGTTTCACACTCCAATTAAGCTGCCCACAGTAGCAATAATTATAAGCGAGGAAACCACCCAATTCGCAAACAATGCACGAAACTACCAAATGCAGGTGAAATTACGTACGACCGAATTATAAACATTAATCAGCCTAGACCGTACACTACCCGTTTTTACATCCGCTAAAATATTGCGGGTAAGCGCAAATAAATAATACACGCTTGTTAACCCGTCTTACAATCCTTTTTCGCAGTAAAACCCCGATTTTCCACGCGAAAATAGAAAAGAAAACAGCGTAACCGATTGTTATTTTCATTATTTTTCCACAACAAATACATAACTCACTTGCGTCGGCCGCCGCTGCCACTTCATCTCCGTTCTGCATCTTGGTACTCAACGCAATCGGGAGGAAAATAACAAAATAAACGGCAATTTAAACGAAAATCATCAAATCTTTGCAAAATAAAATCTTTCGCCGGACAGAACCGTCACACACAAAAATAGAACGCGAATAAAAAACAAATGCAACCAACTTCGCGACGCAGTACGCAGTGATGCAAACTTAAAAAGAAAAAGGAGTTCAATTGGTTATAACGAAACGTTTTTGTATTGAATATAAATTAGTTTATAAAGAAATTTACAATTAGTTTACTATTTTATTGCATGTGTAAATTTTAATAATGTTTTAACAATAGCATTGCTTTTATATATTCATTTGTCTTTTGAATATGAGTACAAAAAGTAATTAGCATAATTTATAACCTTCATCGTAACTGTGAATGTACGATGATAATTTAACCTTTGTCATTGCGTTACATGACATTAGTGACATATTAAACTAGTTGCCATGTTATATTATCAAATTCCAATAACTCAAATGTAATGTATTAATTAGGGAATAAATTAATGTCTACTTCACTTAGAAATAGATTCTAATAATATAATTTTTATTTTCAAACTTACAATAACTTAATAGTCAACAAATGTATAACTATAGGGTTGCTTACTAAATATACAATTATAGCTATACTTCTGTTATTATAATATTAGGATCCGTTCATGCATAGTTAGCCGCCCATTTCTTAATGCATACATTTAAACTTGGCGATTATTCTACAACTAACTTGGTAGGACATAAACTAAATAATCATTGTTGGCAAATACTTATTAAAATTGAATTAGACAGATCTTATGACATTTTATACAGTGATCGCTCAGAATTAGATAGTGAGATATATTTAGACAATATTTTGAGAAACGAAATTAGATAAATATTAGGAAGAAATTGGAGACAGTTGATATTATTTGCAATGCAAAATAATACGGAAAAGTTATTTAGCTGGCAACATTAAAATTGACAACTGACTGGTTGACATTTCTAACAAAAATGTCAAGTAAAAAAATTAAAACTATTATTTATGAGCTCTGTCTCAATAAATTCTGATAAAAACTATTCAATGTAACATTTATGAGTATTTAGTATTTTATAATCTTGGCATAACTTCATCCAGATACCTCTTCTTTCCCAAAAATGACATTTCGTAAGTGTAAGAGATCCCGCAAGATGGCATTGACTTTTAAAAGCGCTTTATTTCATTTACAATGTCTATTGTATTGAAAAAAATGTTATAAGGTGAAATATGTAATAAAAATTAAATTTAAAATCGGAAAAGAAACATTTCCTTATGTTCTGGGATAGGAGTGGATAAATAAAAGTCATAATTTTTAACATATTTATTATTCTATACCTTTATTAGTATAATTCTTCAATAAACCTTCAGTACGGAATTAAAATAAGCTATACCAGTACCAACAGTAAGGATATTTATATGAATATTTTTTGTCACCTATGTTACTTTGTGAGCATTAATACTTTTCTTAGAGATACAACTACTTGTGCTTTGCTACAAGTTTAACATTTAATATATTATATGTCATAAATAATTTAAACATCTTCGCCTCATAGGCCTCATAATCTATCGTATAGTTTGCGACATATGCAGTGGTGTCAACATAAGTTCGAATGCCGCATCTTTTAAGTTGGCACCTCTCAAATTGGCCTCATGTAGATCGCTTCCCGATAAATCACAGCACTGAAAAACAAAACAAATAATGTTATAATGACTTAGTACATAACATAGTAATATGTTACCTACTTTGATGGTCAGACATGCCTGTTTTAGTAGATTAGATATGTAAATGGTGAATTTAAATATATATTTTGGGTGTTTACTATTTTTCAAAAATGTATATTTAACCTTATAGCAAACACACTAAACTAGTCTAATAAAAAACGTCTTTAATCGAAATCTTATCATGCTTTGTCACTGTCAATTCTTAACAACATCTTAAATCAATCTTGCACAACGTCAAAAATAGTATTTCATTATATAGTGATTAAAAAAATATAATTGTTTTGAGTTTCTTTACATATACTTAAAATAAATATACCTCCAAGTCTGCTCCCGCTAACACAGCCGTCCTGAGATCACAGTTTTGTAAGTTTGCATTTTTTAGTGTTGCTACACGCAAATTCACACCCCCCATATTGCTACCCTCCAAATTAGCACCTGTAAAAAAAACGAAATAATTTTAAGCCAATTTTAATAGAACTATGTCTTATGTGACATGTCTTTAGAATATCCACCTCTTTTATGTGTTTACTGGTGATTAATTATATTATGTAATCTACTAATTCTAACTTAACATCTACTAATATAAGATAATTCTTAATATGCAAATCTTAATTTAATTCCCAAAGTTGCCATTATTATTAGCTGTACTAATATTGGGCTTAAACTTGTAATGCAAAGGGTTACTCATTTTATAGAAATTATACTTTTTTTTTTTTTTTTTTTTTTATAATATAAGAGTAGCAGACGAGCATGCAGTCCACCTGATGGTAAGTGGATACTGCCGCCCATGGACATCTGTAATCAACCCCAGATAGGATTAGATATTCCTACCTGAGGTCGGCCGCAGATGCGCCGCTACCCCTGAGGACTAAGCTGGAACGCCTCGGAAAAGTCTGTCTCCCTTACCACACCCTTCAAACCGGAACACAGCAGCGCTTAACACTGCTGTTATTAGGTAGAAATAGGTGTGGCGGTGGTGGTGCTTAGATTGTAAATAACTAGATATAATACCTGAATAGCATAATAGGAAAACTGCTTAAATTTAAATAACAACATAACTAGTACCTTTCAGATTTACACCTTCCATCACAGCTCTAGACCCTACAGGGTCTTCCATATTACATCCTTTCAAATTAGCACCTGAAAGTATTATACATGAATAATTAAGAATCATTTTACATAGGTTTTTATACTCAGTGCAGCAGGCATAGCCTTGAATTTAGATACTCATTGCATGAAGATTTTTTCATAATGAATGATAGGCACAGGTTCAATAAGCAATAGTACTAGATGTCTAGAGAAAGCTCCAAAATAGAGAGAAATAAGACTGTAAAATATTGTGACAAATTGTGATATATGCCTCAAAAACATTGTTAACAAAATACCCAATTTTGGCAACAAGAGACAGTGCTATGGACACTTGAAATCCGTTTGTGTGCATAAGCTTCCTGCAAAGCCTACTAATAATAAAGATGGGAAAACAACAATTTTAGTAATTATATGGTGTAACGAGCATGCAGTCCACCTGGTAAGTGACTACTACCTCCCAAGGATATCTGTAATCAACGCCCCATAAGATTCAATTCTTACCTCAGATTGACAGCACATGTGTTACCTTTAAAGCCTAAGTTGGCCCTGAAGAAGTTTTCAAAATTCTATTCCTGCATCTATTACATATCATGGTTTTTTAACTTTGTTTGTATAGAATATATCCATTGCATACCTTCCATATTAGCACACAAGGCTTTGACACCAAGTAGCTGTGCACCCTCCAGATTGGCATGTGACAAGTCAGCTCTCTCCAAGCAACAATGGGACAGGTTGGCTCCACTCAGATTACATCGAGACAGGCATGCATACTGAAATCAGGAAAGACAATTATATTAGATAAATAGTTTATTTTATGGTGAAATCTTTGTGAGACAATGTTGTCTTCATATGAGGGTCACTTTGAGGTTACATATAAGAAATTTTAGAGTGAACGATTGAGTAGAAAGAGCTCAGATGGGTTAAACAACTACTGTAACAACACATCTGTAATTTCACCTATTTTATCATTTTAAATTCCTCTATGGAATTGGTAATAGCAGTGTTTGACTTTTTTCTTGTATAACATGGCAGTAGTAAATGAGCCTGCAGCCAACCTAAATGTAAGTAGCTGCTGCCACCTATGAATACCTGTAATCAAACCCAGATAAGATTACAATCTTATCTGAGTTTGATAAGATTACAATCTTATCTGAGGTTAGCAGCAGATGCCTAGCTACTCGGAAGAACTAAGTTGGGGTTCAGACAAATGTCTCCCTTACCACATCCTTTAAACTGAAACACAGCAACACTTAACACTTCTTATTAGGCAGAAATAGGTATAAGTGAAATTTAGGTAATTTAAAATTTAATCATCATTACCTTAAAATTGATATGCCTTAGGTCCAGCCTATTCAAGTCTGCACCAGCTAAGTTGACACCCTGGAACCTTAGCTCCGAGTTAGTAGATGTAGTGATGATAGACCTAACCACATCCATTCGTGACAACGACTGACTGTTCCTATTGCTGGTCTCGGCTTCATCTATCAGAATGTTAAGTTGTGGGATCATGGAGTCGATACCTGAAAGTGATGTTGTAATAAATATATTAGCGACTATAGAATTAACCTATTGTTTAAAACATGTGTTATATTGTAATACCATTTTAGTCTTTGTAAAATGATCATTTTAAAATTCAGTATGCAAAAATTCCATAGCTGGCCTGAGATTTTCGTGCCTTTTTGACTCTATTGTACTTATGGAAGCAATTTTAGAATATATTGAAAACATTAAACGGATAACCATAATCTGTATACCACAGACTGAACCATAATATGTATGGCACAGTATTATATCTGAAAATTCGATTTCAGTGTACTTTAGTACCATTATTGTCTTTGTAGATCTCGCCATTTGAATATAATGGATGCCAAGGCTAATTTAAGGTGAAATAACGGTAGCATGTTAAGGCAATGTTGCAAATTATGTATGAAATGCAACTGTGTTCATGTACTTACATGAATTAATATAAAGTTTTCTCCTATGATCTTGTAGACATGCTTATTTTTTATATTCTTTAAATTCAGCTTTTAATTTGGGAGTCCAGGGTTAGTATATGTATGATGATAGTAAATAATAAAAATATATTTTTTATTCTTACCATAAAACACAGCCTCCTCTAACACACCCTTGGGATTAACATGTTTATCCAATATGACCACGCCATGCCTCAAATAGTTCAGGATAGGCTCAAAATACTCTGGACTCCTATCTATTAAGTAGGCACCTGTAGAATCCACAGCACTAGGATTCATTAAGTAGACATTATTATCATCTGCAAACATTCGCGCCAACATCGATAAAGGCTCTTTCACAAGCAGTGTGGAACGTGATGTTGTAAAATGCTTTCCGCCGACATTCAATGTTATCCAGTCTGAAACACCCTTTACGGACCGTTCTTCATCTGTGCCCAAACTTGAATTTCGAACACTATCATAATCATGACACTCATGCTCACATACAGGAGATAAATACACATTTTCGTCATCTCTGATAACTCTCACATCCTCAATTTCACAACCATTCGCTGTAAACAACGTAACAGTATCTTTTTCCAATAGAAAACTTGCAGCAATTTTTGCTTTTAGCGCTTCCATCGAGTCTTCCACGGCCATAAGTTTTCCATCTTCTTCTGATTTGTCCTTGTAAATGTACACACGTTTCATAATACGGTTTATATTTTCCTACTTTATTTATAATTACTTAAAATGGAATATTATTAAACTGAAGCAAGGAACTTGAAAATCCCTAAAGAAATTGACTATTGTTTGACAATGTCAAATTGTCAACTAGGGATAGCGGTCGACGTATATTACTATTAACGTCAAAGTGACTTATGTCATTTGTCACAGACTATGCAATAGCTTAACCAGTAGTCTATGTAATATGTAATCACAGATATATTTGTATATATAGATATATTTGTTTTATATTTAATTATTTAAGTTTTAATATTTCTTTTTTTGTTTAAATTATATTTTTTGTGTATATTGTATATATATTTTAAGTTTGTAAATAGATAGATATATTATATATAATTATGTTAATTAAATAATTCGTAGTGAGACTAGATTGTACATTTTGTAATGATCTGAAAATTAGCCTAAATTAAATCACAGACTACTTAGGGATAACATCTACGTATATTGTGTAAGAGAGTTTATTTGTAGTAAATGAGTATCAAAATAAACTAATACTACTATTATATATTATAATTAAAAAGCCGTTATAAAACTTTCAAATTTAAAATATAGAGTAAATATTGAATAAATAACAATAAATTATAAGATCTTTGTGATTCTTGTCTATGACTTTTCTAAGATTCAAAATAAACGCAATGAACTTCAATAATAGGATTGAATGAGAAGATTTAGCCGTAATCGCGAATGCATCTCTTAGATGGGCGCGTTTTTATGACATTATTTTTTTAGAACAAATGTTTTTAAACTAACCCAAAACTAACGTTTATGATGAGATAACTCATTGACTAGATTTACTTGACGTATGGTCACGGCAGTCACAAACCTTGGTCAAATGGTCTCGAACGCCTAATGTCTTTATTATATGGAGCTTTTCATAAGTGGACAAGGCTATGGTTGGTAGACGGGTGATCAAGTTTCGCCTGACATCTAAAGTTACATAAACGATTAAAACGACTACGACCTACAATAAAATATGCAACGTTTCTACCATTCTGCTATTGTATCAGGCTATTATTTGAGTGTTACCCATTATGAGTAGGTAATATTATACATTTTATTAATGCAATTAAGTACAATGCCATTAAATAACAGTTTCATAAATTTTCGTGAGGTACGATCTGCGTGGTGGTACGGTCACCATACCGGTCTGACGCGCAGTGGGTCCCGGGTTCCCCGGATCCCCGGCCAGACAGATATCTAAATGATGAATTTAGGTGTCTGTTTCTGGGTATGGGTGTTTGTGTATCCATGACACCCACGACACACGGAAACCTAGTGTGGGGCTATGAGGTTAGAAAGCATGTTTTTTCTTTTTTTATGATTTTCTCTTTGATTGCATTACTTACATACCCATCAAATAATTATCTACCCTATAGATAAAATTAAATAATCGTTAGTGTTTTTGGAAAAAAATCATTGACCTGTAATTGAAACTACGAGTACAACATCGCGATGAGAATCATAAATATCTCATTATCGATCACATTATTTTAACAGATGGCTGCTATAAAACTGGCGTTCCCTGTGATGTTTCCTCGAAGTAAATCATGATATCACACTGTTATTTTGTCATTGTGTGTATTGTTTCAATTTTAATGACTGCAAATTTATAGGTGTAATGGATAATATGACCTCAAATACTTGCTGAGCCCATAGGAGCATGGATACTTGTCCTGTAGTTCCGCGAGCAGAGTAGGACTAGGGAATCTACTGCCTGCCTCGGGTATCATAGCGGTATGTGAGTTTGCATACTGTCGTACAAACTAGACGGCGTGGCGAGCGCCATACTTACCTGGGTGGGGCCCGACGGGCCAACGCATCCACAGGACTCCGGTTGTGTTCCTTGGAGATCCCGACGACGATATAGCGCCGAGAGGACGGCTATCGGAGGTTAAAGTACGGTTAAAATGCCACATAAGGCCTTACCATTCTTACGGCATTGGGTAGCGTTGGAAAGTTTCCCCTTCGAATGCCTGCCCCCCCCCTGCATGAATAAATAGGTATTTATGAAATGTTGTAATTGGTAATAAATACTCGTATAATAAACGCTATATACCTTTTTTTTTCTTTTTTGGTTACGAGGGGGAAACCTTCAAAAGGTACCCTATGCCGTGGGAGCGGCACAGGGTTATGTGGGATTCTTACCGCACTAAAACCCCCCCGGTGGCCGTCCTCGGCGCTGCGTAGAGGACTCCGGGATCTCCAAAGGAACGCAACCGGAGTCCTCTTAGCGCGTTGCCCCATCGGGCTCTGCCCAGGTGAGCATGACGCTCGCCACACCGTCTGGTGGGCACGACGGTATGCGAACACACATACCGCCGTCCTTCCCGGGGTCAGCCGGGCGGTTCGAGCTCCCACTCTTGCCGCCTGCAACCCCGGAAGCCCCTTTTAGTCGCCTCTTACGACAGGCAGGGGATACCGTAGCCCTATTCTGGTCCCGGAACTACAGGGACTAAACGCTATATACCTATCTTATGTACTTACGTATTAACTATTTCCGCACTACATGTTGTTAGACGAAGTTGAATATTTATTTAGTCCATTTTTCAACTTCAGTGCGCAACTTTTTACACGGCAGTTCAATAAATCGTAAGAAGTAAAACTAAAGTAGGTACCTAATGTAAGGAATTTCTCTGGCTCGCTTCCTTATTCCATCGCAATGGGCTCACGTACCTATACAAAGAAACTCTGCCATTAACCGAAATCAATGGTAATTACCTACTTAAATGGTAACTAGCTTAAGAAGTTTAGGAAACTATTTCGAATAAGTTTTATGTTAGGTACCTATGCCTACGATGATACGACTAATGATAAAAATGCTTTATAATATTGTAAAAATAATTAAAACCTAATTGTTGATTAAATATATTTTTTATCAAATTTAAGTTACTGTGTAAGGAGCGACTTTATCCACCTGATCTTGTCACCATATCACCTCATGTCCCCAACTTGGAGTGAAGTCCTAATTGAGATTTATTTATTTATTTGTTACGATAGGCTTAACAGATATTACAGATTTTATCTAATTCATCTGTCAAGCGTTGCCAAATATTATAATAAAGATAGTTACGGGTGCGACCCCTGAGGTCTATATTGGATCGGTAGTGTATCTGCCTTTACCTACATACCTGAAAACAAAACATAGCTGCTCAACTGTTCTCTGTTGAGCTGCTATGAGCTCAACTGTTCAACTCAACTTAACACTGTTGTTATAAGATAGAACTAGGTGTAGCGATGGACACCTTGGGGATTTAGTCCAGCAGGGGATTTAACCACTTCATCGTCTCTGTGACAAGTGGTATCCGTGATGGGTTTCCCCACGCATAAAAAGGTGTAGCGGTGGTTACGTAGTCGAACTACACACGTCTCTATGTATGTTTCAACAACTAACGTATTCCTATAATATTATTGGTGACTGACGTATGAAACTCCATCAAATAAACTCTCATATTTCCTAAAATAGGTACCGATGTTCTCCTAATTTCCGAACGTTAGATAGCGATCACATTTATAACTTAGGCAGTTAAGATGTGCGGCGTTGATAATGTTGATTGACAGAAAACCATTACCAATCTAGACTCAGACGTATATTAGAGATTATTCTACGATCTATCTTGGTATACTTTATGGTTTAGCAGTGAAAGATTTTATCTCTTAGCGCCAATTTAAATTAGTTTATTTAGTGAGGAAAATGAATTAGCAAAAATTTAGAGCGTATTTTTTTTATGCTATTGATTATAATAAGAGCATAAGTAGGTATTTTGGCGGCAGCCTTCCTTAGCATAGGTGGGAACAGATAAATTCTTTAAACAGGAGGACCCTTTTTTGTTTTTGTCGACTAATATCTATAGACTATTATTGTTTTATTCATTTTAGACACGGTCCGTGGCAATATAAAATCATATATTTATATCTTCCGTAACGCGACCGTGCTGACACGGGCCGTACTTGTGAAGAATAGTATAGTCCGCGCCAAACTTCTAGTCCGCTCTGAAGTTGTTGCGCGCCGGTTTAGTTAGCATAGGTGTACTCCGTAACGTAAGGGCACAATAACGCAGCTAAGTACCCGTGGGGGAGAGCGGGTAGCAGACGGGTGCCGGGGGGGTCCCGCACTGTCTTCGTCCCGCTAAAATCTGCAATTTGCTATTGCGACGCGACTCGTTTCTATATTCAGAGCGGACTAGCATGTTTTTTTGACACGATATGTTGAATCCCTGTAGATATAAATGGCTTTCCTTGGCGCAGTGATGCGATTTCAGAATATATTTAGAATCTAACCTATTTTCAAATTAATTCCGTGTTGTTTGTTTTCTCTAAAATCATGATCGAGTGCAGAAATCTTTGCTTTTATTCTTCATCAACAGTTTACTTTTGCAGACATGCAACCGACTGAGTAAACATGCGATGCCTACTATATACCTACCACCTACATTTATTCGAGATAATTTTTTTGAATCAGTGAAAAGTGTAATAAAAAATGTGGAGATTTCTATACACTTCTCTTTCGTTTTGAATAATGTGCGAGCGAGAAACATATACAAAAACTGCAATTTTGGATAATGATCTTTATTTTTTTAAATTTAAACAGGAAATAAATATACAAGTTTAAGTACACAATTATAAATAACAATACAATTAGAATTCAAAGAACCTATTGTCTTCAGATGCAAATGATATTAATTATACATTATAAGAACTTTAAATACAAACTAAATTAATAAGGATTTGTAAATACTTTTAATTGGTTTATTAATTTAGTTTGTATTTAAAATTAGAATTATAATAAACACAGAGTAGACAAAACAACAGATCGACCTTCCTTCCATTTTTTTTTGCGCCCAGATGAGTAGGTGGAAATCTGGGCTAACCCCTTGAGGAGGGAGGAGGGAAAAATGCATCCAAGCACTCCCAGGCCGCGACGACGGTACCTCGGTTGTGTGGGGCTCCTGAAGGGACCTCCTGAAGGGTGATCAACCCACTAAAAACCTCCTTTCAAGCTACGTCCTACGGGACCGTACAGCTCACATCGGATAGCGACTTCTCATTCTGGAAACGAGAGGCGCTAGCGGTACTCCATAGGGAGCGACCGCTAGGTCATGATCCGTTGACACCTTCGGTGTCAACAACACTGAAGGTGTCAACGGATCATGACTAAGACAAACGTCGTTCGGGAGACGACTATTAACGGAAAGTTGTTCACCCCTATGGGCGGCCAGTAGGTTCTCCAGATCCGAGGAGAGTTTGTTAGGAGCGTCGGTCAAGATATTTCTTGGCCGGCGGCAGTTATAGCGTGTAGGAAGAGGGGCAGCGTAGTCCTTTAATAAAAGGGTTAGGATGGTTTTCTGAGCGAGTGAAGAACGCTTCAGAGAATTGTTTGAGGACTTGTTGTATGGGAGCGAGCTCCAGGTCACGGTGTAGGTCGGCATTCCTGACGTACCAGGGGGCGTTAAGAGCCCGACGACAAAAGATCATTTGGATCCCTCCTTCCAATGTGACAGGAATATATCACTAATATTATAAAGAGGAAAACTTTATTTGTTTGTTTGGTTGTAATGAATAGGCTCAAAAATTACTGGATCGATTTTAAAAATTCTTTCACCGTTCGAAAGCTACATTATCCACGAGTAACATAGGCTATATTTTATCTACACTAATATTATAAAGAGGAAAACTTTGTTTGTTTGGTTGTAATGAATAGGCTCAAAAACTATTGGACCGATTTTAAAAATTCTTTCACCATTCGGAAGCTACATTATCCACGAGTAACATATGCTATATTTTATATGAAATATATTTGTAGTACTTAATAAAGTGACTTAAGGTGTAACTAAAATTAACTCGCCAAAAAGCTTTTACCTGGGTACTTACTTTTACTAAAACTTTGATAAATATGATGATAAAGACATTAAGATATTCTGCGTTAAGATATCTCTATATATCTACATTTAACATATCTACTTCTCTATATCTTATAGTTCCGCGAAATAAATGGCGTCTCAATTGAGAGTAGGTACCTAATTACTTTAACGTAAATAATTACTTTAAAGTAATTACTTTAACTATCCACAATAAATAATAAAACAATAGTACTCCAAGCGCGATGATCAATATCCAACCTAGGCGGATTTCTGATACTATTAAAACTCTGACCAAGTGCACCAAAAAAGAACTTGGCAAAGTCTTGCATTGGCGACTTTTCTGGTGTTGCAAATGTCCATAGGCGACGGTGACCGCTTTTCACCAGGTAGCCCGTCTACCTTATCGTTAAGTTAACAACTCCATTGCATAAAAAAATTAAACATCATGAAATCATAATACAGCCTCACTGCTGGGCACGGATCTCTTCTCAGAATGATAAGGATTAGACCATAGTCCATCACGCTGGGTAAGTGTGGACTGATAGACTTTACACACATTTGAGACCTTTATAAGAACTCTCAAGTACGTAGATTTCCTCACAATGTTTCCGATTGTCCTTAAAGCATAGGCAATTTCAAAAAAGTCATTATAACCTCAAAACCTCAATAAACAATACGGCTAAAACAAAAAAAACAATTTCCGTGAACGAATTGAAATATATTTTTATGAATATTTTTTTCCGCGAAAAGTGTGGTAATGGAAAATCCGCGTAAAGTATTTTCAGCGATGAAACTGAAGGACATCGGCCTCTGATTCCGATGAACTTGAATAAGCGTTGACACAGCTTTTTAACGAGCTTTCCCTGAAGTCATTTTCGTGAGGTTTCAATTTGAGGAACCCCAATATTGAAAGTGTAAAAAGTGACTCGCTTACTCACAATAAGACCCTTAACTCAAAGCCACATCTTGGGCTCCCTTTGTTGTAACATAACACCTGGAACGGACAAATTCGAACACAAGAGCACCCAAATTAAAAATATGACATATAAATGTATTATATTAAGGCCAGGGATTGTACCTGAAAATCTAAAAAAAAGAAAGTCAATTTAGGAGATAAATTGCCGAAAGAGGACTGATTTTTGCGATGGGAGGTAATTAAAAAAACAATAGAAGAAATAAAGGTATCAAAATATGTGTACTTTATGGTATCAACATTATAAAAATACATTTAGTAAGTAAATTAAATCAAGAATATGAATATTATAGATCTCAAATTACTAACTGCTAAATCAGCCGGTTGAGTCAAAACATTCGGTGACACATTCAAGAATTTCTCTATATTTTCAAGCGATGACACTCGTAACTAAATGAGAAAAAATTACACAGTAGTGGGTGCCTCAGTAACTATTTTCGTCGTAACTAAACTACGTTTGTAGATTGACTAAAACATAACACGTGAAAATGATAAAAATATTAATGTTGCCGTAATTTTCGTATATAACATTTCAACTCTATATTTGCGTTGTCGCAAACCTTGCATTTCTGTACCCTTAGTATGAGTTTTACGTTTTTACAAAAATGACTGTTTTGGTATTTGTTTACGTATTCGAACATACATTTCCAATCAGCGCCCCAAGCGGATTGTATCAGAACTGATTGAAAACGTAAAAAATCACACTAAGGGTATTGTGTTTTCATATTTTTTTATTCTAATGTAAAGGAAATATCAAATTGAATATTGTGTTTCTTCGGTGTTTTCTATGTGTACTAAAATATCCTTTTTTACATAATAATTTATAAATACTGATTCACTTGTAACTATAAATTTTCACTGCTAAGCACTGGTCTAAGAACTAAATCTGGGTAAAATTTAATTCGTAAATCTTTAGTAATTGGATACATACACTTCACATATTCTTGAGTATAGAAACTTCACAAATATGTTACCTACAAAATTTTGCTCTAAATGTTTTCCATTACGTACCTCAAGTCACCGTTTTAATACACATAAATTTGCGATGGGATGCTGGGATTTGGCCCCAGTCTTCTGAAGTAGAAGATCAACTATTTGTAATTGTATGTTCGGGGAATACGAATTAATTGGCTTGAGATTTTTCCGCTTATCTGCCGGCAGAAGATGACACTAAGCATCTCTAACTCCCGTTTTATTTATAATCAGTGTCCAGTAAGATCGGGATCTCGCGGACGTCTGCTGAGACAACATTTATAAATCGCGTGTCGTGTCGTGTGTAACGTGAAAACTTATTGTGTTGTCATTGTGCAATAGCGAAGTGGTATTTCGACGCCGGCGCCACGATTCTGTGCGGGGTGATTTCGATTAAAAAAACGTTGATTATAAACCGAGAACAATGGATCTAGATGTGCCACCCGAACGCCCACCACCACCACCTCCTCCCCAGCCAAAGAGACTGCAACGACCTCAAATAACCTTACAAATGCCGGACACAAACACTCCAATGCCGATCAAAAGTCCTACAACATCGTCTTCCGTTTATTGGGGTCCCACGAAGTATTACGGAAAGACTCCGATAACGCCGGCTTCCCGAATATCAGATCCTCACTCAAATCCCTACTTCAACCCTTTTATGCACATGTACCACAATAAGGCTTCAGATTTTATGTTCAAACAGTTCGAAGGGTTTAAAGACTTTACTATGAACACTGCTAAGAGTGGGTTAAGCGCCGGTGAAAAAACTGCCTTCTGGTTTTATAATAGACTGAAGATTTTGTCAAAGAAGTGGTTCACGCATCTCTTCTTAACACTCTGTTTACTGCTTTACAGTATAATGGGTGCAGCTATTTTCATGACTCTAGAAGGTAAGTAAGGATTTATTGATTAATAAATTTTCATTTGATTGCTATCATGTGGTATTTATGGATAATATAAATATAATTCTTGATAAATATCGTTGGCTGCAATTTGTAGCAAAAGACCTGTCTACCTTTGGGAAGTCTGTTAAAAATTAAAATGGTTTTCCCTACTCTTACGTTTAAAGATATTTTTGAGGCAATATATGTTATCTTGATTAGATTCTACCGAGTGCTTCTGGGTAATTTGAGACTACAAATAATAACAAGCATAAATTGCTTCGTATAATTATTATGTTATGTACAGTTTATTCCATTTTTGTAGCGTTCAAAGCTTTGTGTATGTAAAAAAGAATACTTAGGTTTATACTTTTTTGATATAATTAAAAACCACAAAGGAGTATAAAAAATAAAGTAATAGATACTTTTGTAATTGTAAACTTATTTCATAACTCGAAATAATAACTAATAATATTTTCAAAATACCAAAATCTTTTGACAGTAGGTACCCATGAGAACAAAACTTATGTATACTAGCTGACCCGGCAAACGTTGTGTTGCTATATAAATAAAAAAATGTTAAGGGTGAACAACCCTTATCACTTAGGGGTATGAAAAATAGATAGTAGCCGATTCTCAGACCTACTAAAAATGCATATAAAATTTGGCGAAAATCGGTAAAGCCGTTTCGAAGGAGTACGGTAACTAACATTGTGACACGAGATTTTTATATATAAAAATATTATTTGTTTACTTGTAGCCTTTATAACGGTTGAACAAGATTTGATGTAGTTTCGATGTCAAAATAGAAAAAAAACTTTTTGACATACTACTATATTTGAAGATGGTATAACCCTCTGTGGTTTGACTCCGGTGGCACCATCGCATGTGGCTCTAAGCATTGTTAAGCGTTGCTGTGTTCTGAGTTAAGGGGTTTGGTAAGGGAGACATACTTTTCCGAGCTTTTTCGACCTTAGGTAGGAAACTAACCTTATTTGGGGTTGTGCCATTTACCATCAGGTGGACTGCATACTCGTCTGTTACTCCTATTTCCTATATAATAAAAAGAAAATCACAAACAAGATTTCTGCGAAAAAATCCAAAAGTCGGCCGTATTTCATATGGACAGGCAAGTGAAAAATCCCACACGGGAACGTGCAGAGCTCGTAAATAATTACTTAATGCTTTTATGCTCATAGCTCTTCATCTTCATAAACAATCCCCGTTCTAGTTATTACGTGCAAAGACAAATAAAAACACATATACCCCGTACGTCGTCTACCCTTTATTACCCCACTGCTGGGCACAGGTTTCCTCTCAGAATGAGAAGAATAACGCTGTTTGTCCACCGCCACCTTCACTGAGCCGATACCGATAATGAATGACGGCGCTGAAGTAGCGTACATACATTTACTATAGTCGCTTGTCCACCGCACGGCCGTCACCCGAGCCGCCGATATATTGAGTAGATCGGCGTGACCGCTAGATCGGCACCGAGATTATGACGGGCCGATGTGCCGGCAATATAAAACGCATTGGAACTTGTCCATACACTGCCGTCAGACGCATGACAGCAGGAACAAAATAAACCACCGATATCGGTCGCGGTTCTTATTAGTGATCGAAGGTCGCGGTGGACAAACTATCGCCGTCACAACATATTAAAATCGGCCTCAAAATAATCTCGTTCTCGGTATCGGCTCGGTGACGGTGCGGTGGACAAACAGCCTTAGGCATGGGCCACCGCGCTGGCCAAGTGCGGATTGGTAGACTTCGCATACATTTGAGGTTTTTTTATATAGATAAATACTTGAGGTGTGTAGGTTTCCTCGCGTTGTTTCCCATCACCGTTAACGCAAGTGATAATTAATATCTTAAAGCTGTGTAATATCTATGAAACCGCACTTATTCAGCGTAATGGACTATAGCCTAGGTCAATGTTTCTCAAAATGGGCCCACGGGGGCACTAAACAAAGAATAGTGGATAGTACAACATAGTAGTAATATTAGCAACGTTACATAACCTTGAAAGTTTAACTATCACTGGTTTGTAATTTATCATCCGGTTAACGATATGATGTAGGTAATTGATTAGCTTAGCTATTCAGCGGGGTAATGTCGCCAGTGTTTTGGGAACTCTTCCGAAGGACAACAATTTGGATGAAGCCTATTATATTTAATTATAGTTAGTATTTTTATAAAGTTTTTTATTTAGGTGTATAATATTTATAGTTTAGTTTAGAATGTTGTTTATATACATATCTATAGTTTCGTCTTTTGTTAAATTAAAATAAAACTTATAATAAATAAAAATATTGATTGCAATCATAAATATTATGAAGATTAGAAATAGACTTTAATTCGTCCTAAATAACAGACATGTGTGTACGTATGTTTAATATATTAAATTAGTGATGGTGTGATAGTTATAGGTGGTAGAACCCTTTGTCGAACCGACTCCGGCGGCACCACCGCCACACCTATTTCTGCCTAATAATAGCAGTGTTAAGCGCTGCTGTGTTCCGTTTTGAAGGGTGTGGTAAGTGAGACATACTTTTCCGAGGCGTTCCAGCTTAGTCGTCAGGGGTAGCGGCGCATATGTGGCCGACCTCAGGTAGTAATACTGAATCCTATCTGGGGTTGATTACAGATGTCCATGGGCGGCAGTAGGTACTTACCATCAGGTGAGTTGCATGCTCGTCTTCTACTCCTATATTATAAAAAAAAAGATGGAAACTCGATCTCTAAATGGGGAGGACCAAGGTTCCAATCCAAAGTTTTGGGCGTATTAGAAATTAATTGTCACTTGTTTTAACGGTGAAGAAAAACACTGTGTTTCTTTCACCGCAATTGCATGGAAACTACACGGTTGAAAGTTTTTTTAGAAAGGGTACCAAAGGTAATTCGACCAGGTTGTTGGACTGTATCCTAAATCCCTCTCCCTCTGAGTGATCTGTGCCCAGCAGTGGGACATATTATGTTTGAAGTAAAAAAAACGAACGTTGCAATATGTTATGCAATAAGATAATAATTATTATCATAACACAAAAATACTACCTATATTTTATGTATGTATTTTGTATGTATACTGGTTATTTAAATTCTGTTATCAACCTAAACAAAGATTGAAGATTATTAAATAATATTTAAAGACACAACATTATATAATAAGAAGGAAAATACTAACATAATATCATTTGAATAGCAATAAAATCGAGCCACACAAATCGAAAACCTGAACTTGAAGAGCGATGGTCGAGATCCAAATATCCGATACATTCTTGATTATACATTTATTGCCAAACCGGATAAGAACGAGCCTTACAATAACCATTTTTTCGTTAGTCTCTCGCGTGTAAACGCTCGAGTATTTCGTGTGAATGGTAATTTGTTTGACTACATTGTTGTGAAGTGCAAATCTGAATAGAAGTTTCTTAAAACAAAAAAAAATGGATTCAAAAGAGTCTCAGATACCTCCAAATGCACCTCCAAGGCGTAAGAGAGAGACACTTGAAACAAAAATTCCTATGATCTATCTAGAAGCTCCTACTAATACTAACGGAGAATCTAAAGCGAAAACCGGTAAAGATACAGTTGATTTTCAGTCTGAGAGAAGACGACAAAATTCACATTTCAAGCTTCCAGCGAAAGTGAGATTAAATGCTGAACGGCGTACACAATCATTTAGGATTTCACCAAGACGTAAATACGTATCTAAGAAATTTCGAAAAGCATCTACACGATCAATTATTATTTCAAACGCCTCAGGTTGCTCTAATTGTCACCATGAACCAAAAGAAATTATTATAGATCCTATCCTTGACAATTTGGATGCGGAAACCTTCGATGAATCTATAGGCAATTTAGTTTTCAAGCAATTCGAAAGCTTCAAAGAATTTACTAAAAATACAACTGTCTACGGCCTAACTGCCGGTGAGAATACTGCATTTTGGTTCTTTAATGAGCTGAAGTTCCTTTCAAAGAGATGGTTTACACATATATGCCTGCTATTCTTTTTGGCTGTGTACAGTGTGATTGGAGGTGCCATGTTCATGTTGATAGAAGGTAAGTGATCAATATTTAAGGTGTAATTGTAGACGAAGTATTAGGAATAATATTTATCGACATAATTAATCATAAAAATTAATTATTAAGAAACGGACGTATTTTACCTGAAAGTGTGTGATTCAAACCTCGGGCTCATCGATTAATAAGCTGTATTTGAAACTACTAAGCTATCACTTCTTCTTCTTGCGGTGCCTCTTCAACTAGTGAAGGTCGGCTATCAGGTGTGTAAATCCCTCACGGTTTTTTGAGACCCGCTCTGTCGAATGTTTTGCAGCTAAGATTTTTTTCTTCTCCCTACTCGCCTTTTCCCCGCGACTTTTCCCATTATAATGAGCTGTAATCATAATGTCATAATGTGGATGCCGTAGAATGTGATCTTACCGTAGAAGCTATCACTGCTTTTTATAATTACTAAATTATAATGACTACTTACTACTTAGTTAGAGGTATTTAAGACACGAAGCTTTGCCCGTATCCATGAAGTTTTATTTTACTCACCTCACCTTATATCTCTTGGGTAAAAAGTTTTTTTAGTTCATATCTTAATGTCCTCTAGAGGGCGTCATATTCCATTTAATGTGACGTCACATTCCCTTTAACCAGCGCGCGGTTTGATGCTTCAAACGATACATTATTTTTCAAATTATGATGAGTAGTTCAGAAAATATGAGGGGACAAATGAACGTACGTATATATTTTAATATTAAGAGTAGTAGACGATCATACAATGGGGCTCTTCAAAAAGGTGCAAAAAGAGCTCTCCTTCAAAGCTGGCGATGCATTGGCGACTCCTCTGGTGTTGCAAATTTCCATAATAAAATAATAATAAAAATAAAATAAAAAGCCTTATATTTCTAGAAAAAAGTTTACATTGTTATTTCCATGTTTTAGGAATACATTGTTGCTAAATTAATAACAAAGGACATAGAATGATTGTTTTACACATTTCGTTATATTTAAATTTAAGTTGACATACATTTATTGTACTTGTTTTTTTTTTTATAAAATTTATTTCTCTAGAACCCCTCCTCGGGTGAAGGCCTCCTCCAAAGATTTCCAATGTTCCTTATTTTGTGCTTTACGTAACCAAGTGAGTCCAGCAATCTTGCTTATCTCGTCTTGCCACCTCGTAAGCGGTCTACCTCTGTAGCATTTGCCAGGAGCCTACCCTGGCAAATGTCCATAGGCGACGTTAACTACTTTCCATCAGGTAGTACGTCTGCTTTATCGTCAGGTTCAAATATATAACAAAAAAAATGCCGCCTGGTGGTAGGTGGCATCTTCCATTCAGCTACCCATGGACATCTATATTCAACCTCAGATAAGATTAGATCCCTACGTGAGGTCAGCCTCTTTGTGCACCGCTACCCCTGGACAAGATCTAACTCTACCGTTCATTCGCCGTATTTGGATAAAATTAGACAGAAAAAATCATAACCTACATCTTGTATGTTACGTAAAGGAATTTGATAATAATAAAGTAACAAATAAGACGAACATGTTTTTCCTTACAAACCAGTAGTTTGACAAGTTATTTATACTACCTAAATTCATATGTATCTTTATAATCTTGTTTTTTCGCATTAGATTTTGGTCACGGTTTTCCTTGTGGTGATTTATTTATACTTAGTTATTATTTGATAATAATTTATCTTAATATCTGCAAATCTGAATGCAGTAGCGTTTCTGATGGTTATGCGATTGTATAAGTGTGACTGTGGTGCCATCTATCGTCTTGTACCTAATCACTAAGTATCTATCTATCTAAGTCTTTTTATGTTAATAACCAACTTCAATACAAGGAGAAGGAATCTCAATTCGACTTTTTTATCTTCATTTTTGATCGATTTATCAAATACAATTGCAAGCACCCATAACTTTGGATCCATCAGTTTAAACTATTTCTGTTAGTTAGGACCTTTTTTTGTCACGCGTTTATTCGCATGCGTGAATTAACCCACTGCAGTCTCTTTATGTTCCGCATGACAGGTATCTACGATACCCATCCCTGTATTCCCGGTACTAGAATAGGGCTACGGTATCCCCTGCCTATCGTAAGAGGCGACTAAAAGGGGGCTGCCGGGGTTGCGGGCGACAAGAGTGGGAGCGCAAACAGTCCAGCAAGCAACCCCGGGTGCGGGAGGAGCGTAAAGTGCTCCCCCAGGGCAGAGCCCGATAGGGGCATCGCTCTCGGAGGACTTCGGTTGTGTTCTATCGGAGATCCCAGAGTTCTCCACCAAGCACTGAAGACGGCCACCGGTCAGTGCAGTAAACATCCCACAAACCCGGCGTTGCTTTCACGTCGTCGGGTACATTTTGAAGGCTCAAACACGCGTCATATTAAAATCTCTATAGTGTTAGACTTTTATAAATTACAAGCAGATAATTGACGACCTGCGTGGCGGAGCGATCACCATATCGGTCTGACGCGCAGAGGGTCCCGGTTTCGATCACCGACCAGACAGATATCTAAATTATGATTTAGGTTTCTATTTCTGGGTCTGGTTGTTTGTGTATTTGTCTCTGTGTGTGTTCATAGCACCAAAGATACAGGGAATCCTAGTGTGGGGAAAGCGTAATTATATCAATACAGATAGATAAAGAGTTACAGACGGAATAACAATTTATTTGTAATATATACTAGTAACAGGTTTTTATAGAAATATATTTGATGTGCCGACCCGTTGACCTTTACACTTTTATAGCCTAGAATACTGATTTTCAACTATTTTAAATAGGAACAACTATGATAATAATAATTAATCTATGTTATGATAACAGTGAATCTTATAGTTATAAGGCAGAAATAGGTGTGGCGGTGGTGCCGCCGGAGTCGAGGGTTCTACCACCTTCACGATATATGTCACATTCTTCGGCATGTCGTCCAGTCCAAGCAGCTTTATGCATTTAACATATAAATTATCGTTGGATTCGTCTATATTTTGAGAGTGACATATAATGTGCCCGCGGCTTCGCTTGCGTTTAAAAAAATAAGATGACATACATAAAACAGAAAATTTGTACCTTCATTGGAATGACAGTGGCGCCATCTGTCGAAAATTGGTCTTACCAACTCAGAAATCTTCGTGGGGTCTTGGAGAACAACTTTGCTAAAGATCATCACTTCATCAAATGCATAGTTTACGATTGGATCCTTACTAATATCGATAAAAATAATCGACTTTTTGGTCCAAAGGATCGATTCTCCGAATAATCGATCTCCGAATCGATATAATAAAATATATAATAAAAGATCGATTCTCCAAATAATCGATCTTAGATCCTATCTATGTCCTTAGATCCGATATATGTCCTATCTATCTAGATCCTTATCCTATGTCCTTCCTCGGGTCTCAGACTATCTTTGTACAAAATTTCATTCAAATCGGTTCAGTGGTTTAGGCGTGAAGAAAAGACAAACCGACAGACAGACAGACAGAGTTACTTTCGGATTTATAATATTAGTAAGGATTAATAATTATTAAATTATTATTAAATCTGCATAACCGTCCACTACTCATTCTCCTCGCATACAGCATAGTTGAAAATATGAAATAATGCGACAACTTACTTGTCGTAAGCCTTTCCAGTAAATTTCATTTTAGTTATATCTTTTAGGGAAAAGTTTTATTCTAAACACTCAGCTTACCCGGTAAGTTCGGCTTATTGTATCGCAAAACATTTTACGTTGGCTCACAAAGCTCCTTACGAAAGTTGAGCAATTCAGTGTGTTAACAGCTTTTTGTCGGAGTTGAAAATATAATGATGTAATTAAAATTGTTCTTTAATTAAAGCTCGGGAAAGAGTTTTACACGAATTTCGAAGTTCTATGATGCAAGTGTGCATTTATGTCAGCGGTGTAGAAAGGAGAAATTGAAATAACTTTTTACCCGACTGCGGAAGGTAATGTTCTTTTGAGCGTGTGTGTGTAGGTACATACCTACACACTGACCTGACTTTATGTATGTTTCGTTGAAATTCGTTGAAATCAACATATGAATTATTCGGTCGATTCATCTAAATTGTGGGAGTGACTTAGGCTATATTTGTTAAACAGACGGGTATTTTTTTCAATTAGTCTTATTTAGTTTAGTTTAGTCCGTTGCATCCTTCAATCCGTTTGAGTTGCAGGGTAAAGAATGACACATATCTAGATATAATATGTATACGCCAAAAATGTTACCCTCTTTAGTCAAGTAATAATTATAGTTTAAAACTAAAAACCACGCTAAAATCGCACAAGGAAAATCGTTAATCCTGATTCCTGATGATCCGGATGAGTAGAAAGCGATATAATTATTAAAATCGTGTATTGTCATCGGTTCTTGATCATTATTAAAATTTTTAAATTAATCGAACCGTTCAAAGTGGGTAAAAATAGAGTTCAAAGATTTCGTTAAGAAGCTAATAAAAGCGTGGTAAAATAGTGGAAACATGCAAATTCATATGTTTCATTCATATGTTGACGACGAAGCTTCGTCTTCTTTACTACCTCAATCTCCTTTACTATGGTTTAAAAAATAGTATGCAAATGTTTCTAGTATTCGTCGTAAATTTCACGAGAATCATTCGCAACATGTTTTCCTTATGTCGTATCTTCGAAAATGGCGGTCTTCTTTACAAAATAATAAAATGACTTTTTATAACGCCACAAACGATCTGTAAACCGAGTTATTTAAACGGATTTGGTGTATAGTATCAAAGGAATAAGGTCTGGTATCGCGGTTTGTGAGTGGCTACTGCTACCGTTGCGAAAACGCCGTAAAACTTTCTACGATTGAGGTTTAGATGTATATGAAACTGTGACAGATGTCTGTACATTTGATATTTTTTATTGACTTTTAGATGCAGTAATCATAGATTAGTAAAGATACTTCGCCGCCTTGAAATTGAATGAAGCCACAAACGGCTTATTTTAGTAAGTTCATTTTTTGAATCCTTGACAAATAAAAACATTTTTAGAGAAAATTTACGAATAAATAACTAATTTACGTAATAATTACGTAATAAATAAATAATTATTTCAAATATTTTAGGGACATTTTAGCACGGAGACGTGGCAAAACTTTTTTACGCAACTATTTCAATTCTCAAAACTGGGTACATTTTCTTGTTAGGAGTGAGTAATCTTTACTAATCTATGGCAGTAATTTATGTTTTCAGTGAAACAAAATAACAATTATGTACTAGTATTATTGCATCTGTAGCCAAGTTCAATATGGAATCTTATCTTATCTGGGGTTGATGGCAGATGACCATGGGCAGTAGCTACTTACCGTTAGGTGGACTGCATGCTTGCCTGCTTCTTCTATACTACAAAAAAATATTAAAAAAAATATGGCCAAATTGGGTAATGTATGTAAAATTTAATTCTATTATTTTCGTGTATCAGAAACGAGTTACGAAAAGGATGGAAAAAAAACCACTTAGGAGGGTAATGTTTTTCTGTGTCTGTATGTAAGTATGTCTTATTCCTTGGCACCTCCTACTGAGTGGGTGCTTCTACTGTAGGGGCTCTACAGCCCAAACGGATTAATTGATTTAAAGATATGAGTTTTCGTTGGATTCGTTTTAGTTGTGGGAGTGACACAGGCTATTTTTTTTTGTAATAATTTGTACTTGAAGACAGATAAAGTCACGGGCACAAGTAGAACTAAATAAATGCGTAAACAGACACTTTTTTGATACGCCTGTGGAAGACAACAGTGGTTTTATGTTTATGGGGCTCGGCTATCTGTCTTTGATGGTATTTATTGTGGGGTGGCAATTGTTTGCCGACATTTATCAACCCTGAGTGGACATTATGAGATGTTGGATATCATTATTTGGGCCTTTGGGGGTCTTGGATGTACGTTGTGATCATATTTTATGTAAATAGTGTAGGAAGCTTTGCCTTTTCTTATTATGGGTTTCCTAACCATTACGTATAGGTTTTGGGTAAACTTGATCTTGATTCTGCGTTAGAAACTTAAAGGTGCATATTTCACATTTCCATAACATTTAAAAGATGTACTGTTACATGACAATATTAACAATGTTAAATCTTTTTCTTTTTTAAGTTAAAGTAACGGTAAGATCTCACAGGCATGCTCCGCCACATATAGGTACTCGCTTAATACTTTACAGATTACTGTGTTCCGCTTTCAAGAGTGTGTTAAGTACCACACTTATAGATATACGAACCGAATTATCCTAGGCATTATAACTTATTCGTCGGGGATAGTAACGCATTTGCGGCCAACCTCAGGTAGGAATCTAGCTTTAGGTTGAAAACAGATGTTTATAGGCCACACTCATAGATAAGTAAAGATTACTCACTCCTAACAAGAAAATGTACCCAGTTTTGACAATTGAAATTATTGCGTAAAAAAGTTTTACCACGTTTCCGTGCTAAAATGTCCCTAAAATATTTGAAATTATTATTATAAATTATTTAATTATCATGTAAATTACGCAGTATTAGTTATTTATTCGTAAATTTTCTCTAAAAATGTTTTAATTTGTCAAAAATTCAAAAAAAGAACTTACTATAATAAGCCATTTGCGGCTTCATTCAATTTCAAGGCGGCGAAGTATCTTTACTAATCTATGGCCACACTAGCCACTTACCATCATGTGGACTGCATGCTCATTTGTCACAACAATATTATAAAAGAAAAATACAAACCTTAAATTATAATGTTCTAAAGTTATTAAAATACGAAGCTTATTCATGTTTTCCGATGAAGTTGATTACGTGCGATTTCTCGAAAGTAAATTTCGGAAACCGCACTGAATAAACTGCGTTATTTTTATAAATATATAGCATCTTATGACTCACAGTTTATTAACGTTATTTGTTATTTATAAATATTATAATGAAGTAATATAACAGTGTCGTTCAATTTGAGGCCAATTTACTTTGGTACTGATTTTGTATTAGGGAAGCCGGGAAGTAACCAAAAATTTGTTTGCTGGTGATATAACAGTTATTTATAAAAAAAAACTTAAATACTTAACTAATCAACAAAAAAAACATCATTTTCAAACCCTTTTGCCTTTTATCAAATGATAGAAATATGATGTTGTATAGCATTTAAGATATCTGGTCATCTTGTGTCGTCTACAAGTTAGCCAAATAGTGTTCGTGGATCAATGTAATGCCTTGTCCACTTCTTCTTCTGAGTCGCTTATTAATTGCTGAATGTCATGCATGCTGTGGTGGTTTACTGTGCAGGTGTGTTGCACACTGTGATAGACATCTTGGTTGTCCTTGATTTGGTCTTTTACCCTCCACTTTCCCAACGCCCATGATCTTCTCCAAGCAGACGTCTTCCCTTCGAGCTATATGGCCAAAGTATAAAATAATTCTTTGGAGGCAGATGGCAGCACTGTTCTCAAACCTCCAAAAAATTCATGAAAACACTAAGATTCAATGATTTACACAGACACAAAGGAATTTAATAGCGAAAACGAAATAAACATAATGAAGATGTCACGTAAATAACCGCTTCGCACGTCAAAAAACATGACACGCTGACGTATGAGGCGACAGTCTCCGCAGGACTGCAGAAGTGGCAATGCATCTGAGATCGGTTTCAGGTAGAAACCCTTACCGATGTGGAGTTAGTTGCAGATATCCATGAGCGGCAGTGACAACTTCTGTTGGGTGGTCTGCTTAGTCATTTTCTTCTTAATTTCTTCTAAAAAAGTTAAGAAGTTTTCTTGAAGAAGAATGTATATATACACTAGTTTTTGCCCGCGGCTTCGCCCGCGTTTAAAAGAAAATAATACATACTTACATACATAAAACTAAAAATTCATACCTTCAACTTTGCTAAAGATCATCACTTGATCAAATGACGATTCAATCCTTACTACTATCGATTAAAATAATCGATGTTTTGGGTACAAAAGATCGATTCTTCGATTAATCGATCTTAGATCGCCATCCCTAGTTTCCGGGGGATTTCCGGGATAAAAACTATCATATGACCTTTCTCAGGTCTCAGATTATCTTTGTACAAAAATTCATTAAAATCGGTTCAGTGGTTTGGGCGTGAAGATGAGACAACCAAACAGACAGACAGACAGACAGACAGAGTTACTTTCGTATTTATAATATTAGCCCTTTACACCCGAGATGATATGAGCGTGAGTTTCACTTTAAAAAAATTCCCACGTGATAGCTTCTTATTTTTCGAAACGCAACCGATGCCGATCGATCGTGAGGAGAGTATCGCACGTGCTACCGGCTAAGTGAGCGGGGTGCAGGCGGTCAGTTGTGCTAGGGACTCGTCCAAAGATGGCAGATTTTTTCGACCCGCGCACTGTCACAGGTATATAATTATTTTTGGTATTAAATGTTTAGTATCTATTATTAATTATAGCTAATTTGAAAGCTAAAAGAACACTAAATACGTGGAATTTAGTAGTTTATTCGATTAACTTGCAATTTAGATACAATTAGGTTGCAAATTTCAACTGTTACGATCGTGTGCCTACGGTTGTTGGTGCAGAATAACGTTTGATGAAAATGCTTTTATTGCTATTACCAGTTATGTGTAAGTTTCGTCAATATCAATTTTGTTTATTTCAATTTTAGGGGTACATTTAAATGACGATCAGATTTTGCCAGTGCGGGGTGAGGAGAAATGTATCGGACATTGAAGATCTTCATGAAAGTGAAGAGCTTCAACCAAATAGATTAGAAGAGTTTCAATTTGAAGAATTGTGCCCTGAAACAGATCCAGAAGCACATGCAGACCCTCAAATAGAAACTGACCTAGAATTGGATCTGGAACTTGAGCCTGAACCTCAACCAATTACTTTAAAACCATCCCTAGAAATTTCTCGCCGCCGAGCAACTTCACGTCCAACACATCGAAAAATAGCTTGAAAAAGAATACGTTTTCTGTCTTGAAAAGGTCTATACATCCCTACCAACATCTCCAGTAAAGTTTCCAAAGAAATATTTTTCTTAATATTTTAATTATGAGGCTCTTGATATGTAACCAGATGCACAAATTTATATTGTCTAAGAAGAACCGGTCGAAAACTTAATTTAATTGCAATAGATATGGCTAAAGTTTTCTCCATCTGCATTATCATTGGATGTATTCCCTAGCCAAGAAGACCTACGCCTTGGAGACCTGGATTGAAGACGGAGGCAATAACGGAAGAAAGAAGAATGTTGATTTTCATAGAATTACGTAGTTTAGGTTTCATTGCCAAGACAGATTTTTTATAAAGACTAATGAAAATAAAGACAGTGATGTTAAATATCTGCAAATTGTTTTAATTTTCTAATATTTTTTGATAAAAAACTATTTTTTTTTGCAATTTTCACGATCGTGAGTGTGACAGTTCCCACCGGAGACTCACGATCGTGCGGGTCGATTTCTGGATTAAGTATAAACTCTGGAATTTTTTTCGTATTTTTTGTGGATCCCTTAAGCTATATAAAAAGCCGTAATAAACGTTTTGAATCGGAAATTGCGAAAAAAAATCTTCGGGTGTAAAGGGTTAGTAAGGATTCTAAAACTGGATCTCGATAACAGTCTTAGTCTTCATTTGTAAGTTATAACATCATTAACTGATTATAATTCGTTCACTAATGTGGAGGTTATTTCCGAAATTCCACTGAAAAGTGGAAAAGCGTTATTTTTATCTCATCTCGTGACTCAGAATTTATTAATGTATGTGTTATTTATAACTTGTTTTTATAACGGAGTAGCACAGTAATATTGAGTGAAATTCAGTGTAAGCCTAGCAAAATAAACACTTCAGTTTTATTGTAAGATATAAAATTTGATATGTTTTGGTGAATACAAACGCAGGTACCTAAGTCATCGTCAATCCATTTCTGTCCCACTGCTGGGCACGGGTTTTATTTCAAAGGTAAAAAGACACACATCTTTGAGAACTATTTTTAAAGAAATCTTAGGTTTTTAGGTTTCCTGACGATGTTTTCTTTCTTAGTTGTTTCCTTTTGAGTAGGTAACTGAGAGATTTCTCAAAGGTTGGTGAAGTCGACCAATTGGCACTTGGTCAGCGCGATGGACTATGGCTTAATCCTTCTCATTCTGAGAGGAGACCTGTGCCCAGAAGTGATGATAATATGTTATCCTAACTTCCTTCAAAATCAATTATCATAAAATTAGGTAGATTTTTGATTAATAGAGGTGGGATTAGTAGAGGTAGGGTAGGGCGTATAGGTAGAATCCTAAACATGTTGTCAGGGGTGGAAAAAAAGGCGTAGACTTTTTATCCCGAAAAAAAGTACCGTTCCCGAGGAATACATAAAAACCTTTGGCTGCGAGGAAATCCATTAATAAAAGCTAGTAATTTATATTTGTATGTAGTGACCCTTATTCGTCATGCAGTTAACCTAAGACACATTAAACTGACATACGTTTATTCGTACATGAAATCCACTTCGGAGACACAATAGACGCTAGTTAAAAACGTCTGGACGCATTTCGTGTAAAAGTACTCCGTTTATAAATAACGAGGCATTCCACGTGCTTCCCGCTGACATTTAGTCTAACGGTATGCGAATAGTCTGGACAACCGTAATCCAAATTATTGAGATATTAAAATATAGTTTTAAAAACTAAAAACCACGCTATAATCGGACAAGTAAAAACGTTAATCTGATGAGAATGAGACAAAATTAATTAAACCGGTTATTGTCATTGGTTCTTCATAATAGTTCAAAATATTGAATTAATCTGACCGTGCAAAGTGGGTATAAATCGAATTCTAAGATTTCGTTACAATATGCCGAGATACATAATTTCATACATATAAAAAGGTCAAGCTAATAAAAGGTAGTAAAAATGTTTATTTGAATTAGAGTCCCATCTGAGATCGGTAATAGACTCTTAACCTGAGAAAAGACGCGCGGCAGCGTGTCAGCCAAGTTCTCAAAGAAAGAACCGGCGACACCGGATGTGTATTACCTATATTATATAAGTTGTTTCTCGTGTGAGCGCGTTACAAAACTTTTATACCTAGAACTTAGATTTTTTCTTTGTGCTGACCGAAATTTTGGTTACGGTCTGGTTCCGTTTTGAAAAGCCGACTTCGATTTATATTTTTTTTTTGTTTAAAAAATTGAGGTAAGTAACTATGTAGTCCAAATACTCCTATAAGTCTGTAAATCTCGTAAGTTTCAAAGACCTGATTTCAAAAGGTCTAAAAAAGATTTGGTTTCGTATTCGGTTTCGGTCGACATTAGGACAGACAAGTCTCGGTTTTTGCTACTGCTAAAAAACGGTTTTCGTTTGGTCACTACTTGAAAACCGAAAATTAGTCTGAAAAGCGAATTAAGCGGCTGTGTCCAAAGTGGAAATACCAACGTGGGTGGCTGTCGCGTCGAAGATTTGTGAGACATTTCTGTAAGTGCGTTATTAAAATATTTGCGTTTACGACCAGTATCCGACATCGCCACACTGTTTTATATCATTTCATTAGTCAACTATTTCTTAGATACGCTGAAACCATAGTGAAACACTATATTTTAGAATTCTGTGAATATGATTTAAGAATGATAAACGCTTTGTATACTTATAGTTTCATATTCGGTTTCTACATGTCGTGGGTGACGTGGACACATATAGAAATGTACATAAACACATACATACCTACGTACATATTATTCAAAATAGTAATCTTAATTTATTTAAATGTCTGTCTAGGAATGGTTCATCATCAACCCATTGCTGTCCTACTGCTGGGCATGGGTTTCCTCTCAGAAAGAGAAGGATTAGGCCATTATCCACCGCGCTGGCCAAGTGCAAATTGGTAGACTTCACATAAACTTTGAAAACTATTTTTTCTTTCTCAGGTATCCAGGTTTCCTCATGATGCTTTCTTTCGCCGTTTAAGCAAGTGGTAATTAATTTCTAATATGCATATAGGTTTGAAATCAGAGGTTAGGTAAGGAGGTAATCAGAGGAAAAATCGTGCCTGGGATTTGAACCTCCGAGCCGTCGATCAAGAGCCTCCGAGTTTCTTAACCACAAGGCTACCACTGCTACTATCGGTTAGATACTAATAACAAATAACCACATTGTATTTTAAGCAAACATCCGAACATATTTCGACATATTCGTCATACAAAAATATTTTTCCTACAGGCACGTAATAAAAATTGTACAAACAACTATCGGCATCGAATAATTGCAGATAAATCGTCAAAATTCTGGGTAACGAAAATAGAGGCCGGAATGTGCACGAGATATCTAACAAACGTCCATACCTCATACATACATATTTCATTTTAAATCGTACTGTTCAAAATCTGTTTGGAATATATATTTTTATAAAATAGAGCCGGCGGCTTCGCCCGCGTTTTAAAAAAAATAACATGACGTACATGTAAATGAAAAAAGTTACCTTCATTGGAATGACAGTGGCGCCATCTGTCGAAAATAGGTCGTACCAACTCAGGAACCTTCGTGGGCTCATGCACAACAACTTTGCTAAAGATCGTCAAATGGTCAAATACATAGTTTACGATTCTGTAAAGGACATACATACAAACATTCATTTTTATATATATTCAGTAGTTCGACGCCGGCAACACCGCTTCTATTTCTGCCTTATGAAAGCAGCGATAAGAGCTGCTGTCTCCTGTACCCTTACCATGAGTTTTTACATTTTGACAAATATGACTGTTTTGGTATTTGTTTACGTTTTTGCCCATTCAAATTCCAATCAGCGCCCCTAGCGGATTGTATCAGAAATATAGTGTCAGTAACTTACTTATTGTTACGTTTACTCAGTCTACTGAAGCAAACGGAACAGAATAATGGATTGAGTAAACGTAACATTATGCTATTTAGCAATAAGTCCGTCTTTTGCACCACATTGTTTTTAACATGGTCAATAAAGAGTAAATAAATAAATAAATAAATAAACAACGTAAAATTGTGGGATGTTTTGAAAACTCATGGTAAGGGTACTGGTTTGAAAGGTGTGGTAATGGAGACATACTTATCCGAGACATTCCAGCTTAGTCCTCAGGAGTAGCAGCGCATCTGAATCTCATCTGGACACGTCGGAATCTAATCTCATCTGGGGTTGATTACAGATTTTTTTCGAATTTCAGACTCTTAGACAAATCTAATCTAGTGTTGTTTACAGACATGAGCGGCAGTAATCAACCACAATCAGGTGGAAATATATTCCATCGCTTTTTTATGAAACAGAAAAACATAGTCTGTGTTACTCCCAATTTAGGGAAATCCAAACACACCTCATCTTAAAATCTGTCAAGCCATTTGGCCAGCTAGGCTTGCCTACGAATGAGTACGTAAATACGTACATTACATATATATGTACATACGTTTGAACAAAATACCCGCAGTTGTATAAAAATAAAAATGTATGTAAGATACTATATAGATACACAATGAGTACCCTACACTATTGTAGAGCATCAATCAACGGGGCAATAAAAGCTCTTTCTCTACATATTCCAGTACACACAATGTAGAAGGTCGTTTATATAAACGTTACTTATTCTGTACCATTCACGAGCAATATTCTAAAGGCCAATGTACGTCAAGTTCTGAAAGGGGATGTGACGTCACTTCGTGTTATTAAAGGGATGTGTCAGGAAAGATACGGTGTTTATCTTTTTAAAGGATCTTTGTATAGTTTGTAGCCAACATTTACAAAGATTTGATCAATTGTTTGAAGATCGGACATATATTGTTGCAAAGGACTATGACAAGGTTTTTGAAGTTTGATGTTTAAGTGACAATCGCCAAATATTTATCAATATTTGAACACTAGATTAAGGCATTCACACAAACTGTCACAAATAAGTATTGACGGGTCAAGTGTTCGTGTATTGAAGGCAGAAGCATCTCAAAAAATACTAACGTGACGTATTCTTTTGTTCGTAAGGACAGCAGTGTCTGTATTAGCGTGTAGGCACGGCTCCTATTATATTTAAAGTTGGTTGCAAATGTCCATTAGCAATAAAAGAGATGGGTTCGTTTTCTACTTTTACCGAACACAAAAAAAAAACTTGCACGACATAGTAAGCAAACATTTGCTCTTATCAAAAAGACTTCTAATAAATAAAGAAGACGTGCCAGACATATTTGCAAATATTTGCAGTTACTGCAAACTAGATGGAGTCTGTAAACGCAATATGCGGTTTCGTTCACAGACGAACATCGGAATTTGCGAGTGACGGGCAACACAAACATTTGCAATCGAACGCTTTGATGTGCGCTAAAAACCGACAAAGGATAGCAAAGTGCAAATGGGTCTCAAACTTTGTGCACAGGCGTTAATACCTCGACTATGCAACGAAATTACGTACTGAAGTTTACTTATTTTGAGGCATTTGGAAAAAAATAGATGAGTGATTTTTTACACAACCGACAGATAAAAATCGACGCCATGAAGTTGACTAAAACATATTGCAAGTTTTGCCAAATCTTATATATGTTATAGGCAAACTCCGAAGCTCCGGCGCTCCTAGGTTGGACTGGTCAATCCTCAGGTCAGACTGAATGACTTAGTCAAAGCCCAAACAAATGTAAATTTTCGGCCTTTGACTAAACAATTTTCGTCAAACCTGGGAGAGACTAATTTGGTCAGGCAAACGTCAAAACACAATTTTATTAAATCGGGGTTTGACGAGTCAAACTCCGATATAGGTATGAAGTGTCTTATCTTCGTATATTTGGAAGCATTTTATCATTTAAGCAGCTTTCAAGTCTTAAGAACCGCTTAACTCTGCCAGTTCTGACACCTGATTGGTCAGCTTACGTGATTTTCACTTTTATATTTGAGATGCTTTGAGAGAATGCCGTGTGGCATTAGGCCCACCTTTTGTACGATGTGCAATAAAGTAAAAAATAAATAAATAAATGCTTTGGAATATACGGAGGTTAGTTTGTAAGATTAGGTATAAAAAAATAACATTTTTAAAATTTTGATGTTTTAATAATTTAAAAAAACCTAACCTAACCTAACCTAACCTAACCTAACCTAACCTAACCTAACCTCACTCATCTTCAATTTTACACAATTACACGCCCGCACGCTCAAAACAATCGGTCGGAACACCGCGAGAGACATTATGAACCTGTTTAAACATGTTCAGATCAACGTTTGACCGAATTTTGCAGTCGCTTCTAGGATTGACTAGGCCAAAACCGAAACAGAATAATTTACTTTCGACGTTTGACTGAAAAGTTAGGAGCTCCTGGGTTTGACTAAAAATACTTCAGGCAAAGGGCGAAATTGAAATGTATTTCGGGGATTGCCTGATGGCTTTGGCCAAACCTAGGATAAACCAGTCCTTCCGCGAAGAGACTGTGTATCGGACTTTGACTATAACATATATACAATTCTCGTGTTGTATGTTGGTTACCGTACTCCTCCGAAACGGCTTTGCCATTTTTTACCAAATTTTACATGTATATTCTGTAGGTCTGAGAATCGGCTACTACCTATTTTTCATACCCCTAAGTGATAAGGGTTGTTCAACCTTAACATTTTTTTATTTACATGGCAACACAACGTTTGCCAAATTCATCACGTTTCGCAGAAACATAGTTTCCTATAATTCATTAATTATATTCTTGTCAAAATAATGGCTATATAAACACCTATACAATGTTTTAATACATAATGCCACCTTTGTGTAAGTATGATTGTCCAGTAAGAAGTATGAATTTCTTAATTTTACACATTTGAAAGTGGTGGAAGAGGCTCCACCGCCACCTATTTCTGCTTAATAACAGCAGTGTTATTTCAATATCCTAAAAAAGAAGAAGTAGGTCAGAAATTTCTTATTTTTTGCATATTGTTCGTGCAGTAAATATTCAGACCAGGATGAGCATAAATCCATTGCGTAGGTGTAGCCACCATTCCATTGGAGATCCCGGAGTTCTCCACCAAGCGCTGAGGACGGCCACCGAGGGTTTTAGTGCGGTAAAAATCTCTGCTGCTGGCTGGACAGTACAGGCTCCCACTCTTGGAGCTCACAACCACCGAAGCCTCCTTTTATTCGCCTCTACAACAAGCAGGGCATACCGCAGCTCTGGTTAAAAGACTACAAGGGCATATGCTTTCAATACCTTCCTACGAATCTCATTGAGTTCCGTCAAGATGTCACAAAACAGTCGCGGCTCATGACAACTTCCAGAATTCCAAGTTCAAAGTAAACAAACCATCATCATGAACGAAAATAAACTCAAGGCCCACTCAGTTTGTAGTCAAAGATATTAGTTACTGATATTTATTAACGTAACGAAAGTATCATTTTGCATTCTATTTTAGATAACATTCTAAGGTCGGTAATAAATTACTAGTGTTATATTTAGTTACTGTTTATAAACAATGACGAACTAGCTAAATAATGACGAGTACGATAAAACAGTTACAAGTTGGTTATGAATTTAAATTTTATATTAAGGGGAATTGGTTTCATATCAGGCTGATTTTAAGCTCATTTTCAGGTTATGCCAACATTATGAATTCAACTGAGTTTGGTCACAAATACTCGTACTTTGCTACTCCTGTGGATTATCGTTGAAAATCACGTAACCACCATTATTTATATTATTAATAACTAGCAGTGTCAAGTGCTGCTGTGGCAGCAGGGTTAAGTTTTTTTTTTTTAATATACATAGAAGTAGCAGACGAGCATGCAGTCCCCCTGATGGTAAGTGGCTACTGCCGCCCAGGGACATCTGTAATCAACCACAGATAGGATTAGATATTCTTACCTAAGGTCGGCCACAGATGCGCCGCTACCCCTGAGGACTAAGCTGGAACGCCTTGGAAAAATTTGTCTCCCTTATCACACCCTTCAAACTGGAACACAGCAGCGCCTAACACTGCTGTTATTAGGTAGAAATAGGTGTGGCGGTGGTGCCGCCGGAGTCGAACCACAAAGGGTTCTACCACCTTCAAGAAGTGAAAATATTGTGCTATCAGAGTCGAACCATGAAGAGTTCTACTTTGTAAAATCTGCTATTTAATAAGGAAAAATTCCTAAACCAACACCAGATCTATAGAAATGAAGTTATAAAGAATTTTGTTAATATACTTGCAAACTATACTTCCACCAAAACACTTGTATATGTTTCGTTTCTATCCGAGCGTGAATAAAAACGGTGTGTAAATTTTACAGTTTATTTCGCACCGAATGTTTGTGTGAAATAAGATTACAGTTCCTAAAATACATTGTAAACTTTACTGTTATATACTTGTTACACTTCGTTTCTTGGGTGGATCTTCGCGTAAAAATAGATTTAAAATTTACACCCACTGACCACAGAATGCTCAGCTATAAATAAGCGATATTCATCGGAATGTAGGAAAAAGAAAACAACGGGTTGCACGCGCAGAAACCGAAACTGAATAATAAATTATAATAAATAAAAAATGAAACTGACACCCATTAATATATTTTTTTTATGGTGACACTGGATGATATCTTGACTTTTGCAGTTTGCTTTGCCGTCTCACGAATTTTCAATCAGGCCACGTGTCCTGACGGGAGTTTAAAATTTTTTTCTCCATCACAAAAAGTGCACTCTGCTAAAGAAGATTTTACTTTAAAAATGTAAATAATGTGTTCGGTTGTATTATAATGTAACTGGCAAGTTGAGGAGCTGTATTTTTTATCTGTGAGCGGTGAGGCATAGCGGTGAGGAGAGGCGCGGTGCGCTTTTGAATTTGATGTTTTGTTGTTTTCATATATTCTCTTTCAGTGAAAAACAAATGGAAGTAATAAAGAACTTTGTCTGGATTAATAATTGTTTATATTATATTCAGAAGTGGTATAAAGTGCTCACAATGAAGAGAGTAAAGATATAAAAAGGATATTATGCCAGATGAGACAAAATAAATTATTCCAACTAATGTCGGAACATTAGTCGTAATTTGTAAGCACTATTATCGATGATGGTGATGATGAGGATGATCGTAGATGATGATGGCGATGATGATGGCAATTTATGAGAAGTACCGGCTGATGAGAAATAGAAGGCCCAGTAGGTGAAGTCGTACCTGAGTAAATGCTTTCGGCGCAATTTATAACATGCTTCAAGTGGGACTCTGTAAGTCATTTTTCTGATAAAATGAGCAGCAAGAGGAGCAGCATTCATTAACCAGATAAGTATGACGTGTGTTAACAGCTGTTAATACACTTGTGGTAAGGCTTTGATATGCTGGTGAGAAGTTTTATTTTACATTGAATAAGGGAGCTGACTGCTTGCATACGATAATTATTATTAATTAGTAGCTTACGAATTTTGAAGTAAAATGCAGCAGGCGTTACATTGGAGGTTCTTCTGAGGTTACAGATGTCCGGCCTATGGTGACTAACTTCTATAAGCTAACTCGTCAGTCTTATCTAGATTTTTTTATGACAAAAATAGTTGTGTTACTACATGTGTGTACTATGCGTGTTGTGTACTGGATGTATGCCTTGATTTCTTTACTTACACAAGTTTAATAGTCTTTTCTATATGATGTTAGTTGCAGTACTTAAAGTAAAACTTGTTGTTAACAATTAATGATGCTTGTTGTAATGTTATAAAGCCCCGGCCGCTCAACTAATATTATGAGGATGGGCAATGTTGAAGGTCTTTTATACTGTAGTTGTGTTTATTTCTCTACAGGAGCTTCATACAGAGACGTGTGACTTGTAACAGTTATAACATTTAAAGATGACCATGATGACAATGTGGAGTAAAGTCAGACGCTTAAGACATGTGCTATACCCCTGGCAACAAAGACTGGGTTATAGAAGTGGAAATGGAGGTAGCGATGGTGCTGTTGGCAGCACTCTTTGAGCGGTTCCTGAACAACACTTATGCATGATTAATACAAGATAAGTTTTCTAGAATTTTGTATGGATCTGGTAAATAATCTTCTTTATGGTATGAGTGTGGAGCAGCAGCATAATCTCTAAAAATTTGAGAAAGAGATGATACATTACTGAGACATCTCCAATAAGAGATTATAATTAAACCTGAGGTTTGGTTAAAGAGACAGTCATAGGTACATAATATGACTACTTACATTTTGAGTTTTAAGAAATTATTATTTTACACAAATAACTTCATTAATATTATAGAGTGCAAAGTCAGCGACATAAGTAGTGGTAGCCTATTGGTTTGATATTCGGGTTCTCAATCTGTTCTGAGGTGTGAGGTTCAATCCCGGGTTCAGACCTTTGACTTTTTAAACTTATGGGCGTTTTAGAGTTTATCTGCCTTCTATTAACAGTTAAGGGGTAAATTAAATTGATACTACACATAAAGGACCCTTGAGATTATTAGTTTTAGGGTTCGTACACAAAACTGCGATGCGACGTCGCATCGCAAAAATCTGCGAGCTCCCTCGACGCATCGCAAGAACTTGCGAATTGATTCGCATCGCACAGTGGTTGTTGTTGTTGGTCACCCTGAGAGACGCTACGCCGCACGATATCGCATCGCAGCAATTCGCATCGCAATTTTCTGTGTTGCGAATTCGCATCGCGTCGCATCGCAGTTTTGTGTTCGAGCCCTTAGACATATACAAGTGTACTTTATGGTTGCTCACTGAGAATAAATCATAGTGTTAGAATTATAGTGGTTAAGCATTATGGGGTGCCTAATGCAGGGTAAGCGTTAACGATTGAGGAGTACCGGTTATGCATTCATGTTAAGAGTAGCGCTTATTCAACATTAGTGATATAAACTTTTCTGATTGAGCGTGGTGAGATACAGTTGCAAGAGAGCTAGAGAGACTAGAGAGGAGAGCTAGATTACTACAGTCATAATGGTTTAAAGCGAAAATATTGTTAGTGGACTATTGTATTATTTAGTTGTGGATAAATCAACCAATTTGTTTCTGTGCTATTCGATGTGACTTTTCACCTAAGTTACCTAAATTGCTACCCACAAAAAGGAAATGTCCTTGTGTGTTCTTAATATTCCTAAGTATGAATTTAGGCTATGAACATAGAAAGTTCTACAGTGGATACCTCTTGTAAGTACGCTCGCAATTAATTCAGAGAAATGTCAAAAGCAAATATTCACGAACAATTTGATGAGTATATCGAGTACACTAATGCAGCGAGTAGTGGTATTTAAAAATAATAAACTCTGTTATTTAGCTTATAGCTCTTTCGTTCCATGGTTGCTGGCTAAGTGTTAGTGGTTGAGCTATGCTGGTTAAGTACAGCGAGAGAATTCTGACGAGATATAGAAATAAAGCGAGGTGCTCATAAAGTGACTAACGTTAACAATAATAGTAATTAGCGATCGAGTCATAATAGCTTAACATTTTAACGTAACATTTTGTTGTCTGTGTCATTTATAAACAATATTATTGTCTGGTTAATTTTGGGTTGAATTAAACAGATTTGTATAGGTAATAGATATCAGAGATGAATAACTTAAGTTATCTTTGTTGGTATTATGCATAAACAAGAGGATCTGTTTGCCTATTGAGAAGTACACTATTCTCGATCCTCGTTTCCGTAAATGCGGTGGTGAGATGAGCTGAGTGAGCTGAGTATTGTTAGTGCGAAAATGTGATGAGACGTTGAAGTAATGTTAGTTGTCATAAAAAGGAAATACCCTTGTTGCTGCAAACCCTATTTTACTTATCAGAGTTGCGAACATAAGATGAGCCATTACAGCCGACATCATATAAAATATTTTAATTTATTTCGGGTGTTAAATTTACCATACTTAATATTGCAATAGCGCTTGATGGCGTCGGTTTAGGTTTTAAAAAAATGTATCAAGTATTTTGTTAGTTATTCAACAAAGCAGATTTAGTTTAGTTTTCTTGTGGTGGGGATTCTAATACACATATTCTAGAATAACATTTTTGCAGTCAGGATACCCTTATATTAGGTGGATATCGAACACAATTGCTCCCTGAGATTTCTTATTTCAGATATATTTGGCAAATAAAGATTGGGGTGTCTCCTGCTAGATGAGGTGATGCACTGGAAGTCGATTAGAGAAGGGATGTGAACAATCTTAAATCAAGCCGGTAGCGCCCATAGGAGAGTCCTGAGATGTTGCAAAGTGGAATAATACGGACTAAAGAAAGAGGGAGAATAAGATGCTTCACTCGAGTACAAGTGAGAGGTCAGAATAGACGCGTCGGAGAGGGTACTGACATTGAGCTTAGATGGAGACCACTCCATCCATAAGTATCAACCTATGCACACTGGGTAGAGAATTTGCGTGGTCAAAGGCTATTTGAAAATATGTAATTCATCGGTATTAGATCTATCATATGGAAATGGATGGAACTATTACCAGAGCAGAGATGAGAAGTAGTAACAGAGGTGAGGTGAGGTGAGGTGAGGCGTCAATTGCGGCGCAATTGTGGTCGGATGGCCGACTGTGGCAGAATGATTTTTAATCTGTGGTGCGGTGAGGCGAGGCGAGAAGCTAATTGTCATAATCGTCATTGTTATAAAATATTTATGAAAATATATCTTCCTCTAAATGTTTCTTTTATTGTGATACGCACAAGAAATATAGCGTTATAATAAGTTCTTGATTTTTTGTTTAAGCACCAAGATTAGTGTTATTATTGGTAACATTCTTTGCAAGACTTATTATCTTGCTATGTTAGTTTGTATATAATTCATATTATCGAGTTGATCTGATGATGGAATCGGTTCGTTCAGAATTCAATAATATGAGTCAACGCTTAATTTATTGAACAAGATATCCTAATCGAGTTCAGGCTCCTTAGATTATTGCAATACACGAGATAAAGAAAATCTTGTTTTTTTTAAACGACTTCAAAAAAGGAGGAGGTTTCTCAATTCGGCCGTATATATGTTTTTTTAATGTTTGATCGGTGATAACTTCGTCGTTTATGAACCGATTTTTTTTGGAAAATAGTTATTTCCAAGGTCATATATCATATATATATGTCAGATCGCCGAGCCTCGCGTCTGACCGATATAGAAATGCCAGATGGCATTCCTTCATAGTGCACCAACTGCTTTCGGTTCCAACAAAGAAGCACACAAGAAAATAATAAATTCGGAGCCGATGGATTTACAAGTCCACACGCCATCAACGTCAATTGTCAACTCACTCTCAAAAACGAAACAATAATCATAGTTCTTATAACAAAAAGGCGACACTTGCAACCCCATCCGGAGTTACCCGCTCCAAAAATATAGTCTACTAAAATAATTGTTAATGAAGTAATTTGAATGGAAATCATAAAATAAGATTAAATAGCTTCAACTCAAAATCAACTAAAATTAATTGAAAATAATAGCCCGCGCCGTTATATATATATCATATATCATAAATATATCATAAGGAAATCAGGGTCTGATAATGGCAGGCCAGCAAAATCGAGTACAACCAATTTCTGTGTCACTTCATATTTCTGAAGTCAGCGCTCATATTGAACACGCTGTTTACGCCGTTATCCAACGAAATTCAAGTATATTGAGCGCCGACTTCAGAACTATATACTAAACCAATATTTATTTAAATTATTTTTTTACTTTGTCTATGTCACTATAGAAGTCGGTTGTATTTTTTTGTTATTTTTTTACTTTTAGAAATCCTAAATTCTCAAGTATCCGTAATATTTATTTTATTAATTTTCAGCAGTGTCAGTAATTGTATCTGTGTTTTTAACTCCATTCATCAAATAGAACACAGATAATATACAGATAATGTATAGCGAAAATATCAGAAATAATTTTACATCTACAATTGGAAGACAGCCCTAATCTGTCTCGTTTGAAATGTTAGTTTTTATTTCCCTCCTCGTGTCAAGAAGTGCGTCCGATTGTCTGCTGTCTTTACAGCTCTTTCAAGTTTTCACGCGTCACCTTCACATCTAGACCAGTGCCGAAGCCTTTAAAAATGGTAAAAAATGAAAAAAAATCACAATAGAATGAAACCCATTGGAAAAGGAGGGGAATATGATCAAAATGAAAGGAAAAATAAATTACGGTCGATCCGAGTTCGGGAAGTGGGAGGGGTGAGTTTTTAAGGGTAAAAAATGGTTTATCTTGATTTCCGGCTAAACTACACGTCCTATGCGAAAAAGTTCAATGGCAAAGTTGTAGGTAATAAAAAGATCTACAACTTTTGTATTTGCAATTTTTTCACATAACCTCAAAATTTGGGTGAAAAATTCAAAAAACCATGTTTTTGGTTTTTTATTTATATCTTATTCAAATTTTTTTTTATTTTTACGAAATTTGGTGAAAACTTACCTTATTATGTCCCAAATACACTGTAATTTATTTGATTAAAAATATTTATTTTTTCGCCTTATTTTCACTTAATATCAAAAAAGCACCCTAATTTTCAATCGAAAATTCTGACGTCAAAATATCAGCTTTTTTCAAAAAGTTTGGGGGCTTTTTGTTCGTTGATATATCTACTTTCTGATGGTGTAAAAAAAATATACATTACTATAGGAAATGTTCTCAGAAAATGCAAAAAATTGAAAAAAACCCAAATTCGAAAAATTTTTTTTATCATTATGTACAATTTTGAGGTATTTATTAAAATTTACACTTTAATTACTCAAAAAACGTAAGATTTCATGTTTTATTGATAAATGAAAAAGTTGCAAATTAAAATATACTTCAATAATTAACAAACAAATAAGTTAATAAAGTTAATATTTAATAAGACATCTACAATATTTTGAAATAGTTGTAGAATCTTATTTAAATAATATTTGTAGATGTTTATTTACTGCTGTTTTAAGATAATTTATATACCTGAGTGACCTACGGTAAATTTTAGCCCATTGTAAGTTATTTCATAGAGAAGTGGGGACGGACCTAGGAGGGTCTGGGCCTTACTACATACCTGCTATTTCGTAGCAGCTGTAAAAACCGTTAGCCAGTATTCGAGATACAGAGCAGTGTACAACATCGTTTTTAAAAATACACGTGCAGGCTCAGTTACTCTAAGTGAATTGTGAGAAATTTACTTTATTCAAAAAATCGTTTGGAATCTACATAGCAAGGTAAATACAATCTGTATTTAAATCTATATTAATCAACTTTAAAATAAAAATAGTAATATTTTCTTTCATAAATAGTATGTTTAACATAACATAACCTAAAAAATTAAAATTGAATAATTTTTTAGTACAAGAATAAAAAATAGTAATTTCGTTTATTTTATACAAACAAATTTAGTTATACTCATGATAAAACTTTGAAGGCATTATTAATTTAATTTTGTCATTTCAGATTATCAGTATGGATGGATCTGTTTGTATAATCTGCAATAAGTCAGATGACAAGCAAGTGTATGAAATAAAAAAAAATCAGCTTTGAATCGTTTAATGGAGTCTAGCAAGAAGAGAATCGACAATAAATACAATTGGGTTTTTTTCAATTTTTTGCATTTTCTGAGAACATTTCCTATAGTAATGTATATTTTTTTTTACACCATCAGAAAGTAGATATATCAACGAACAAAAAGCCCCCAAACTTTTTGAAAAAAGCTGATATTTTGACGTCAGAATTTTCGATTGAAAATTAGGGTGCTTTTTTGATATTAAGTGAAAATAAGGCGAAAAAATAAATATTTTTAATCAAATAAATTACAGTGTATTTGGGACATAATAAGGTAAGTTTTCACCAAATTTCGTAAAAATAAAAAAATTTTTGAATAAGATATAAATAAAAAACCAAAAACATGGTTTTTTGAATTTTTCACCCAAATTTTGAGGTTATGTGAAAAAATTGCAAATACAAAAGTTGTAGATCTTTTTATTACCTACAACTTTGCCATTGAACTTTTTCGCATAGGACGTGTAGTTTAGCCGGAAATCAAGATAAACCATTTTTTACCCTTAAAAACTCACCCCTCCCACTTCCCGAACTCGGATCGACCGTAATTTATTTTTCCTTTCATTTTGATCATATTCCCCTCCTTTTCCAATGGGTTTCATTCTATTGTAATTTTTTTTGGTTTCAAAAATTATCGACCCTGGTCTAATCAGACAAATAACACACTTATTCCACACACTTGTACGAATAATTGCGTATATAAAATAAATTTATGTACTGAGTACCTACTGTGTGCGTTTCTGCTTTTTTGATTTGCAAAAAAATTAAACTGTACATTCATATGTAAATTTCCACACCCATAACCCCACACTAGGATTCTCTGTGTAGGCTCGTAGGTACATACACAGACCTACACAATTACACAAGCATTCAGGCTCAGAGGATATGTGACCGCCTGGGTATCGAACCCGGAAACCTCTGCGCGTCAGGCCGGTACTGTGACCAATCCGCCCCAGGGGTCGTTGTTAACCATTTACTGTTTAAGCCATGGTCCATCGAGGTGTCCAAGTACGAATTTTTTTTCGAAATCTCAGGCAGGCTTTGCTCATGATGCTTTCCACCACTAGTGACCAGTACCGGTACACTAATCATTAATGCTTGTTCATCATCATCAACCCATTACTGTCCCACTACTTAGCACGGGTCTCCTCTCAGAACGAGAAGGATTAGGCCATAGTCCACCGCGCTGGCCAAGTGCGTATTGGTAGACTTCACATACCTTTAAGATTTTTTTTTTTATAAATCTCGCAGGTATGCAGGTTTCCTCACGATGTTTTCCTTCACCGTTTAAGCAAGTGATAATTAGTTTCTAATGTTTTGTTAATGTTCGTTAATTCGTCGTCGTCGTTCGTCAATGATTATCATTAATGATCAAGGGAATTTTCTTATTCTGTCAACCAGCAGTATTTTCATTTCAAATGTAATTTTACAACCGACCAACACATATTTACAGATTGGCCTTTTATAGCACATCCGAGCTACGATACGGATTACTATTGGATTAACGTTATGGCCCATTAAATGGAGCAGATGCCATAAAATCCGTCATTTTAGCGTTATGCAGCCATAACTAAGACAGCGACATCTTGTGGACGCGTTCACGTACAGTGGGTACCTGGCCCATTTCGGCCTCCCTCGGTTCTTATGTTTGGGGTCTGAGGTTATGCGAAGTTATGCGCGTATTAGAAATTAATTATCACTTGCTTAAAACATTGTGAGGAAACCTGCATAATTGAGAGATTAAAAAAATATTAAAGGTATGTGAAGTCTACCAATACGCACTAGGCCTGCGCGGTGGACTATGGCCTAATCCTTCTCATTCTGAGAGGAGACCCGTGCCCAGCAGTGGGACAATGTGGACGATGTGGACGTACAAAATTATATCTTTCTCGCTGGTGCGGCATGATTATTTGTGGAAATATCGCGACAGAATTTTGCACTTTTTCCGGTTAATTTCTCACTTCCTGTTTGGCAGATCTAGGGACAAGACGAACGTAAAGAAATTAGTTTCAAGGTCATTTTTATAGCGCAAAAAAATACGAATACCATATTTTCGCAAAGTTATAGCGATTTATACTACCTAGGTAGATTTTTCGACCTATCTATTTCCACCACCACTATTGTAATATTGGTGGTGGAAATAGATAGATCATTGTGGTAGCGAATTCTCCAAGTCATATTGTGACAAAATACAGGTTAGTAGTGGATTAAGAAAAAAGCTGTAACGAAACATTTCTTTTTATTAGATTTTACTAGTATATATAACCTTAGTTACTTCGAACAGAAAGTTTGTCATGATGATATATATAATTCTTTTAAAAACGAAGTATTCTGTCAAACTTCAATCAAAGCAATGGAATCAAACCGCAACAATAAATAAACCACAAAACATCAAAAATAAAATTACAAAACACAACCCAAGCATAAGTTATATTATTAATATCATATAACGATTTTCGCGTTTTGCTAATGAAAATCAACAAATAAAATTATTACATTAGGATTTGTTATTACATAAGAGAAAAAGATGCCAAGTAAGAAACAAATTGTCATTATAATATTTAATAGTACAAGTCCAAGGATGGTAGAACCCTTCGAAGATCGACTCCTGAGGCACATTTCATTCATGAGGCACATTCATCTCATGGTAAGTGGCTACTGCCGCGCATAGATATTTGTAATCAACCCCAGAGAAGAGGGAGACCGATCTGATGTATAAGAAACGCCTTGGATAAGTAATTATATCACCCGTATCACACCTTTATAACCCGAACACAGTAGAGCTTAACACTGTTGTTATCAGGCAAAAAAGCCCCCCGGTATTTGAACCGCAAAGCGTTCCATCTTCTAGAAAAAGAGATCCTCTGGACTTAGTCCGCAGGGCTGTCAATGAATGTATGGTGGTATTCGAAATAGGATTGACTACAAAGGTCCATGGGTCACATACTATAAGATGAATTGCATGCTGGTTTACTACTTCAACTTCATAAAAAAAAATACAAAACTTTGAATCACAAAATTAAAAAAAAATCTAGCATTATTTTTTCAAAATCCGTTACTATTCACATTTTTGGATGTTTCAGAATACAAGGAATACAACATTTGCTTAGGGCGGAGAGCCGACAAGACATTCTCAGTCAAGGAAATATTTTCCTTCATCATAGGGAACCTAATCTTCTGTGCTTGTAAAACCCTGCCTCTTCTCTGCTACTTGTGCTTAGGAGTCGCGTATATTATCTGCCAAAGTGCCTGTTGTTTTGTATTTTGTTCATGACTAGTATATTATGGATTTTAAAGTACCACAAAGTAAATTAAGCTGTGGAAATAGTTGAAAATGTAACAAAGTAACGTATTAATAAAATGAAGGAACTTTAACAGTGTTTTTCAAACTAATATCAGTATTTGCAATTTTATGAGTTAAAACTAATTAATTATACATACTACTAACAGCACAGCGTAGCTGTTTTCTTACTGGTTACACATCCTGAAAGTTCTGGGTTTGATCCCCGACCAGGCAGACAATAAAATTGTTATCCAAAAACCAAGAACATGATTTAAAATCATAAAATTATGAATTTAAATGCTGTTCTGGTTTTTCGTGTTTTTATCACCATGTTTTTATATATGTCTAAATGTCTATGTAAATCCTAGGCACTTTTAGGCAGTTCAACTAAACAAAATACTATTTATAATCGTATATCTGAAGAAAGTTTTTTTGTAATAAGAATACTTAGTATATACCCTGTCAACGTAGCACCTGGTCACATTATCTGAGATCGTCCATAATAATTCGATTAACTTAATTTTACGACTGACAGAAAGAATTTATCGGCGCCAAAATGCCGGGAACAGATAAAATTGCTGAGTGAAATGGCGCGAATACTTATTGAAGTTTGGTAATAAATTGGATTCGATGTAATCTTTCTATCTTGTGATTGATTGACAAGCCTCTGCTCAAGAGATTATTTGGAAGTTAAGGAAGACATACTTAGCCCAGGCGTTTCAACTTATAGTAGTCCTCAACGGTTGTGATGCATCTGTTACCAACCTTATGTAGGAATCTAATCGTACCAGGGGTTGATCTCAGATGTCCGGCGGTAGCCACGTAACAGAAGGTGGATTGCATGCTCATTTGATATTTTCTACTACGCTTTTTTATAATATTAAAACAATAAATGGAGGAAATGTCCATGTCATGTTTTGACGTTACGACACTTTATACACGGGCCAAAACTTTAGGTCGATGACATTCGTTTCTAATCATAATAATACTCGTTTCTTTTTCTACATTCACAAAATAAAACGAACACAAGTAATTAATTTAAAAAATCAAAAACCCGACTGCACCAAAAAGGCTGTAGTAGAATTTCCAAAAGCAGTGAAATACGTATTTCATTATTTTTATCCAGAAAGCCAATACAAAGTTTCATAGTAGTTGTCTGCTTCAAAAACAAAAGATGTTCAAACGATATTATCCTAATTTATTTATCCTAGTGCTCATTTACGCTATATAAAGAACCTATGTGTAAAATTCATTCAGCACGCTTAAGTTCAGCGGTTTCCATTTGCGTTAATCTCTGGCACAGCAACTCACTCATTTAGTCAGACAGTCATCTCGATGTGTATATATGTACTAGCTGACCCGGCAAACGTTGTGTTGCCATATAAATAAAAAAATGTTAAGGGCGAACAACCCTTATCACTTAGGGGTAAAAAAATAGATAGTGGCCTATTCACAGACCTACTGAATATGTATATAAAATTTGGTGAAAATCGGTGAAGCCGTTTCGGAGGAGTACGGTAACTAACACGAGAATTTTATATATAAGATATATTATATAATGTATGAGTAATCAACTCTTAATTTTCTTTATTTCGACACCCTACTCGATAGGTTTGGTTATTTTTTTTTAAAACGTGTTACTATTTCGCGAGAAAAATTCACCATTTACGGTCTATAAAATATATAACTTCAGTAATTCAAAGTTTCGGTGATTATTTTACCTCGTTAGAGGTAGAATTTCATTATTTTTATCCAACAATCCTGATACAAAATTTCATAGTGTTTGCTTCAAAATTGACGGTTGTTCAAATGAACTTTTAACCCTTATTTAACCCTCTACGGGGTTGATTTTTCGGAGGGGGATAAATAAGTGCGTCCTTGTTCCTATCCAGGAAGCCAAATACAAAATTTTATAGCAGTTGCTTCAAAATTAAAGGATTTCAAAAAAACTGTTTTTCCCTATTTTACCCTCTTAAGGGTAGAATTTCCAAAAGGCCTTTCTTAGTACTTATTCACACTATATAGAGAACCTATGTGCAAAATTTCAGAACTGTAAGGTCTTTAGTTTAGGCTGTACGTTGATTTTTGAAAAATGAAAAAGTCATTTAGTTAGTCAGTCAGTCAGTCACCTTGCTGTTTTATATATATACAAATATATTTTTATAATCTCCGTTTAATTTCCTTTCATTTGATACCCTACTCGATAGGTTCGGTTAACTTTTTTTTCTAAATGTGTTACTAATTCGCGCCAAAAATCCGCCATTTTGATTTTTTTTTACTAACACCTATCTAAGGACACTCGGGTCATTGAGACAAATACAATGACACCTTAACTGTTGAAATTCATCCAGCCGTTTGTAAGATCGGATCAAATAAAGAAAGACAAACATACAAGATACGCGCGAAAAACATAACCCTTCCTTGGCAGTCGGGTAAAAATTATCACGAAGTTCTTCGCGACACTGAAATGAACAATTTAAATTTATAATTCTCGGAGCTTCGACAGGGAAGTAAAAGGAAAACAATTCACTGGGGCCGTAAATAAAAAGTTTTGGGGGCAATTTTTCAATCGCAAGCAACGCTGACTGGAAGTGGAGTCGCAAATCAAACTTTTGGAAGCGTGAAGAAAGTCTTAACGAGATTGAAACAGAAAATGAATCAAAAATAAGGATAAGAATGCGTCCACAGTAGACATTCTTTGTTTAACGTAAGGGTCTCAAAATAACAAGAAGTAGTGATAGCAGTGCAGCCTAGTTGGTGATCGAGGGGTCGGAGATTTGAATCCTCTGATTTTTCGAATCTATGTGTCACAACTCTTATCGCTCGGCCGCCATCTTGGAAAAGGGATCGTTTTGACACTGTAACAGAAAATTATTCATCGCACTGATTTTTTTTCAGAATAATTATGGTCCCAAATTAAATCTACAACTTGGTTCTATAACTTTCCTTCCACAAATTAGAATTTATTATAACAGATATATCACAATTTCCTGTACCCACTTCTTTTTCCCTGATAAATAGAGATAAACGTCCCCTTCTAACTCTTCTATGTGCGTATAATGAACCCTCAGTTCACGATTTCAATTCCCCCTTAGCTAGATTTTGATAGACATGTCCGTGACAGGTGTACGTCGGCACCGTTTATAAACACAAAGGTGTTTGTGTGCGAAAATTTTGCAGCAGCAAATACCAGGAAAAGTGATATTCACGAGTTTTGCGATAAATATAACGAAGCGAAAAGAATATGTCAATGATGCTTACACGATATGAATTTATGAAAAATTGTTATGGTTACTGGAGTAAAAGTATTACTCAACGTTTGAAGGTGGTAGAACCCTTTGTGGTTCGACTCCGGTGGCACCACCGCCACTCCTATTTCTACCTAATAACAGCAGTGTTAGGCGCTGCTGTGTTCCGGTTTGAAGGGTGTGGTAAGGGAGACAGACTTTTCCGAGGCATTCCGGCTTAGTCCTCAGGGGTAGCGGCGCATCTGTGGCCGACCTCAGGTAGGAATACCTGATCCTATCTGTGATTGATTACAGATGTCCATGGGCGGCAGTAGCCACTTACCATCAGGTGGACTGCATACTCGTCTGTTACTCCTATATTATAAAAAAAAAAAGTTTGAACATGGTAAAACTCTCTGTGGTTCGACTCCGGAGGCACCATCGCCACGTCTATTTCTGTCTATTAAGAGCAGTGTGAAGTGCTTCTGTATTGTGGTTTAGAGGGCATGATAAGGGAAACATAAAAATATTTTGGTGGCTTTAATTTGTGTACATACAAACTAATTTTCAGATAAAACTACTTTTGATTGGTTAACAGTTTTGATTGCAACATATACAAGCGATATTTAAAAAAATCAAAAAGTTGCTAATGATCGCCTTTTGGGTAGTTCAGTAGTAGAAACAAGGATTGTATATTTGCATTTTTATTTTCCGAATCTTATAATAGGTATCCTGCTCGAACACTGTGAACAAATTCTAAGTTGTCAAACCAAAAACTAATTTTGTGTCTCCGTTACAGTGAACTCAATTCCAGTTTTATTTTTAACGAAACGTTTTTGTCAGTCGGTTACACAATATTCGTGGCTGAATCCTACATATTATGTGAACAGAGCATTTGAATAACTTTACTAATTAAAGAACATCTTCGATAGATTAGAATTTTTGGTGACTATCAAAATATTTGTACAATTTTTATGTTGATTTTCGTTTAGTTGAAAATAAAAATTCTTTTATAGTATTTAATTGTGTTGAAATTATTAGTGTTTAATTTTATGGTCTACGGTGGTCGTGACGCATGCATATGCATTCATGCGTCATAATTGAAAATAAAAATTCTTTAATAGTATTTTATTGTGTCGGAATTATTAGTGTTTAATTTTATGGTCTAAGATGGCTGTGACGTATGCATATGCATTCATGCGTCATAATTGAAAATAAAAATTCTTTAATAGTATTTTATTGTGTCAGAATTATCAGTGTTTAATTTTATGGTCTACGATGGTTATGACGCATGCATATTGAGGCATGCGTCATTGTAAAGTATGTGTCATGCATGCTTTATACGTTTCTTAAGAATGATTTAAATGATGATACATTGTTAATTCGGACCGAAAGCTTAATGCCTTCCGAAGGATATGAAAAGCTACTTATGACCACCTATCCAATTCCCCAACACAATACAGATGAATATGAACAATACGTCACTACATCTGCACTGGAATGTTGGAACGCGTATGCATTCCAATATAGATATTTTGGAATAATAAATATAGCCGTAAACACCATTTAACAGGTCGTAAATAGCTCGTGAGTTGTTAAAATTTCACGCCGTGAAATTGGAGCAATGGGAGTAAAGTGGCCGTATTACGCTACGAATAAATATATTGATGTGAAAAATTGGATACGCAATTTGTATACATTTAAAAAAAATAAGAAGTAATGGGTGATAGAACCCATTGTGGTTCGACTCTGGCGGTACCACCGCCACACCTATTTCTACCATATAACAGCAGTGTTCAACGCTGCTGTGTTCTGGTTTGAAGGTTGTGGTAAGGGAGACATACTTTTCTGAGGCGTTCCAGATTTGTTCTCAGGGTAGCGGCGCACCTGTGTTCGACGTCAGATGGGAATCTGGTCTTGTCTGGGTTTGATTGAAGATGTCCATGAGCGGTAGTAGACACTTAGGTACCTTCAGGTAGAGTGCAAGCTAGTCTGCTACTCCTACATAAAAAAGTCTCTTCTAACGCCTCGGGCATTTAATTAATTTAAAATAGGATTACACTCCTGCCAGTGGTCGGATATAGATGATTATTTATATATTACCAAATTTACCTAGGTTACGTCCTAGAAACAGCCGTATTACTTTTCATTGGAAATTTACATTTATTTTTTCATTCATATGTTTTCATAGTTTATAGAAAAAGGACATGACAATAAGGCGCCGTAAAGATTGTTTTAGAACGAAAATCTCCGTAAACCTTATAACAATCGGAAAATATATTTTTATTACATTACACCCGTCGCTTGAACGATTCAAAAATTCATGCAACTGATGAATAACTAAAGCTTTTGCATAAAGTATATTCCAATAATTTTCAACATTTTTAACGTTGCTCCAATGATTTTCAAATTCGTTATTCACAATTCGTTTTGAAGGGATTCTTCACACATTTTATTTTTCCTGAACGAGGGGGAAATTTTCAAAAGGTACCCGGTGGCTTGAAAGCGTCACACGGTTATGTGGGATTCCTACCTTAATAAGAATACCTACTCCGGTGGCCGTCTTTGACGCTGCGTAGAGCCCAGAGGACTCCGGTTTCCAAAGGAATGCAATCAGAGTAATCTTAGCGCGTTGCCTCGTCGAGCTCCGTCCAGGTGAGCATAATGCTCGCCACATCATCTGTTGTGCACGACGGTATGCAACCCCACATACCGCCGTCCTTCCTGAGGTCGCTTGCTGGACGGTTCGATCTCCCACTCTTGCCGTCACTCTCTCTGCCGTTACGTCTCTTGCTTCTTCAATCTTATAAAATAATATAAAATCTTATATAAATAATCTAGATATTTACGTATTCATCATTGTGGATGTGTAGAAATCGTAATTTATTGAACAAACTATTCTAAATATTTTAAGTACGTAATTTCCGTTTCCATCTTGGCATAGAGATCATAAAGTCATACTGAAAATATGCCGGAACTCTACATCAACACCTACATCAACATTCGACATGAACTCTATAAAACGGTCAATGGTATCCATCTATTACGAACCCACTGTTTCAGGTCTCCACTCAAACTGACGATGGTTTGTATACAGTACAACGCAGTGGTCACATATTGATGTAGGGTTAATATGCCTTTAAGAACTTCTATAACAATTTGGGAATTGTTTTGTCACGATTGTCCCTATAGTCCTGGGACTACGGTATCCTCTTATATTGTAAGAGGCGACTAAAAGGGGGCTTCCGGAGTTGCGGGCGGCAAGAGTGGGAGCTCGAACCATCTAGCAAGCAACCCCGGGAACGGACGGTATGTGGTCTTCTTTATATATATATTTCTTATGTGCGTGTGTATGTCACTAAACTCCTCCTAAACGACTGGTTTGCCGGGTCAGCTAGTATATATAAAGATAAGCCTGATAGTACTTTATTAGCCAAAAATTAAATAATTTCGAAAGATGATCGTAATAACACTGAATATAAATAATAATTGGCTAACTTTAAAGCTCAATTTAAGACTCAGCTTAATCTAATCGGTTCATATTTCGTGCTAATTGGGCTTGTTTATAAATTGAATAGGGCTAAAGAGCATCCTAACACAATACCTCGTAATCCTTTGGAAATTGGCATTCGTTAGGTAGTTTAGCTAATCCACGAGAAGCAGTTATAGCCTTGTGGTTAAGAAACTCGGCCTCTTGATCGAGGGGTCCGAGGTTCAAATCTCAGGCATCACTGAGTTTTCAAAGTTATGTGCGTATTAAAAATCAATAATAACTTGCTTAAATGGTGAAGGAAAACATCTTGAGAAATCCTGAAGTGTATGAGAAGTCTACCAATTAGCTCTTGACCACCGGGGTGGACTATAGCCAAATCCTTGTCATTCTGACACGAGACCCGTGCCCAGTACTACGGTAGTAGTACAATACAGTAGGGACAGTAATGGGTTGATGACGACGGTCGTGTGATACTAGCGTACCCGTAATCCCAATAATGAGCCGCAAAGAGCGTCCAGAGGAACACCGTAGGGTTCAGCCAATAAGAGTCCATAATATTATCTCCGCTACCCTCGCAGTTGAGAGGAACTTACTCAGTAAAAAGGTTTTCCCTCGTAAAAAGGATACAAAAAAAAAACAAAAATAAACACGTAGACGTATAGACGTTCCTAAATGGTTTCTCACTCTGAGAGGAAATCTGTGCACATCAGTGGGACGCTAATGGACGACGGCGAATTATTAGCTTAATATAATTGATTGATTTATTTATGATTGATACAATTGATTTTTTTCAACGGTTCGTCTATACTTGTGCCAAGAAATCCATCATACTTGACTTATGACCTACTCGTTTGAAATGTATTTTAATGGAAGTTAATTACGAGTATATATCAAAGAGAAACTATTTAAATCTCAATACTAATTTAAAGTGTGAAATTTAAAATTCAATATAATTAGTTCGGAAATGGAAGGACAACTTAACAAGTTAATTAATAAATTACTTCCTTATTTTTATTATGTATTAACATAATTGTTTGTATCTTAATATACGTACCTATATATGTATAATATTGATGCTATTTATTGAATACAATAGATATTAGTTAGTAGTTAGTTACTAGATATTATTTATTGAAATATAAGTAACTCATTTTAGAAGCTAGAAATTGTATTGATTAAAAATAATTAAATCGTTTCTTAATTATTTTTTAAATTAAAACCTTCAATAAATAAAACTAATGGTAATTACTTATAGGACGTTTATTACTTACCAATAGATGACAATAATTATTACATGAAGTAGAAGTTACACATTCTCAAAATAAAAATGTTATAAAAAGTGCTGTAATCGTAAAGTCGTAAACAACATGAAATATGTCTTCTTTTCAGTGGAAATCATTAAGTACTCGCATGTAATGAGCTGTTAATAGCGCTTACAAATTTGTAAACTGTGTAATAGTTTGTTTCCTTTCGTAAGCTTGACCTAATTACATAAGAAAATTTGCATTGAACCTATAATATCATAAAGTAATGTTTTTTATTTATATTTAAAAGTAGAAAATAAGTTGAATCATATGAATGAATTAGTCTCTAACTGATACGGCACTTATTACAAAAATACAATTATTATTTTTTTTGTATGGGTGTTTGTTCCCGCTAACCTTCGAAACGGCTGGACAGATTTTGACGGGACTTTCACCGGCAGTTGACTGATATTATAAGGAATAATTTAGTTAACTTTTATTTTACAAAAATAATTAGGGTTGCTTACATACAATTAAACCCCATGAAATCTCCTGAATCACACTTTTAAACGGGGGTAAAACCGTGTGATATAAAAACGTTACAATTATTGAATGTCAAAATTGAACATTGAAACATTACTGTTCCTATTGCAAGACAATTATTATTTAGCAATTATCATCCGTTATTAATAGTCAATCTATCTAATGTTTCGTTCAAGTCGTCAATGATCGACATTTGACGATTACTTCATACTAGAAATTGTCACATTTCGATCTTTGGTAGTTCAAATTTGGATAGATTAAATATTAAAAACAGGAATAAATCCATCGTATCTTTGTAAATCCGGCATTACGTACATATAATAGCATTTATAACTGTTTGTATAAAAAGCAAAAGTACTCTAGCATAAGTGTTTGAACTAAATCAAATCAATTCGACTAGCACCATAAATCGCAGGCCGACGCAGTCGTAAAATGAAGTTTCTTAGATAGCCTAAATAATTCAATCAACGTGAAAATGTTGATGCAATAAAAATGTTCATAAATCACTTTAGTTTAGACGAATCAAAAAATAGTTGTAATTTTTTTTGTTAGACTACTACATAAAAAAATAAAAAGTTACGTGTATTAAAGATGCTATTTATAATATAATAATTAGAGTTAGGGCTCGAGCTACTTAGAAAAGGGTGCAATGAGGTTTCATCATCAACACATCACTGTCCCACTGTTGGGCACGGGTCTCCTCTCAGAATGATAAGCATTAGGCCATAGTCCACCGCGCTGCGTCAATGCGGATTGGTAGACATCATATACTTTGAAAACTTTTTATTATGATTTTTTGGGTATGCAAATTTCTTCATAATGTTTTCCTTAGCCGTGAAAGAGATAATAAATTCGAACGTAACTTTTGAAAACCAGCGGTGCGTGTCCAGGATTTGAACCTCGGACTTCGATTGAGAGGCCGCAAATCAACCAGTAGGTTATGAGAGCTACGAGTAGGTAGCTGTTATTATAATATATTCGATTACCTAATAAATATACAAGATTAGGTAACCTACTATATAAGAATAAACCCTATTTCCGAAGCCTATTTCACCACAATTTTAACGGTCTCTCCATTAAACAGTAATACATAATGACATACGCTAAATGTTTCCGGCTCATTACATTCGCAAATTCAAGTCCCGACGTCTTGAAACTCGAAAACGGAAAGCCATTACTTACTGAGAATGTGTGATATGGAATGTACTTGTATTGTGAATTTCCAGGCTTCAAAGAAAAAGGAAAACGATTAGAATGGTAAAAATAAAAAAAATAAAACGGAGTATTGAAAAGAACTTAACTTAAAAAAGAAGAAGTAAACTTTTAAAGGTGGTGGCATTTTTAACAGTGGTTTTAAGTGCTGCTGCTCTCTGGTGTGGAGGAGTGGTAAGGGAGACATACTTTTCCGAGGCATTTTAGCTTAGTCTTTAGGGCTAGCCGCGCATCTGTTGCCGACCTCGATTAGAAAACTAATTCAGATTAAGATTATACTTCAAAATAGTCGAATTTGACTCATTAGGTACTCATTTCTTGGCGAACGGCAAAGGAAATAGTCGCAATGAAACCTAAATATCGAGGATATTTCAGAACATTCTCAAAGACTTCACTAAGTACTAATTCGCGTTTGAAAACGACATATATTTTTCCTGTACCGTGTCAAAAAATATTATATTAAAAGTGTATTCAAATTATCATAGTATTAATATTATTAAAAAATATATTTATTGTGTTATTTTCATGATGTGTTATTTTTATAATAATAAGTTCTTATTTATATAGTCACTGGCTGGTAAGTATATGAGTTAGCATAAAAAAAGAAAAAGAACGCTCTTGACGCTTGACTTGTATTTTGCGCGGGAATAATAAAAGAGGTAAATTGTTCTAAGAAATAGTTTTATTCTTTCAATTATGTATGTATCATTAATTAATGCAGAAGATTCGTGTCGAACAGTAGGACAGTAAGGACTTCGTTAATAATACGACAAACTGATTTCGAAGTATAATATTATGTATGAAATTGAATATAAGAATGATTAATGAAGCAAGTCTTGCCAAGATTTGTAAACGTTCCTTCTAATCTTGGCTTGACTTCTTTCATTTAAATTATTTAACATTTCGCTCAAAACTTTCGCCAAACCATGAATACTAACTTTTGAATTTCGGTAACTATGGTGTGAGATAGTGTGATATGAGAAGTCTGAAAACTCTCAGTAATATTTCGTAATTGAATTTGGCGGCCAATATTTGGTCAAACACGTTGGCACTGGGTAATTAATCACTTATTAACGCATATAATTATTGCATAAGTGGAACCGAGCAGACTATCTTGCCACAAAAAATCCAAGATCTCAACTAAAAGTAATAATAATCTTTTAATAAATCTTTATATCGGTCAATAAATTAGCAATAAAATTAATAATTAATTATACCTATCTAAATTTTCCTGTTTGTTTACAGGTCCTTATGAAGAAAAATATCAAAACAACATAACTGCCATCCGAAGGGAGTTCACGGAGAAGATAGAGAGTATTACGAAAAATGATACGCTTATGCAGGTAAGTTCGTCAAAAGGTTGAAATGTTAAATGTACTTAGGACCCTTTGTGGTTCGACTCCGGCGGCACCACCGCCACACCTATTTCTGCCTGTAACAGTAGTGTTAAGCGCTGCTGTGTTCTGGTTTGAAGGGTGTGGTAAGGGAGATAATAATATGCTTTTCCGAGGCGTTCCAGCTTAGTACTCAAGGGTAGCGCCTCATCTGTGGCCTACCTCAGGTGGGAATCTAATTATATTTGGGGTTGATAATAAATGTCTATGGGCGGCAGTAGCCACTTACCATCAGATTGCATGTTCATCTGCTACTCTTACTCGTATATTATATAAAAAAAATATGACTTGCAGTGAAACATTAAAAGGGTTGCTGTGAATAAAAATATATTATTCGATTTCCAGGCCGATCCTGATTTGTTCGCGATGCTACAAAGTGACTTGGAGGCCTACGAGGCGAACATTGTCGAGTACGGCAAGCATGTGAACAGTTACAACACGACGCGCAAGACTTGGACTTTCTGGAACGCCATGTTCTACGCTGGCACCATCTACACTACTATAGGTAAGGACAAGTATTCGCATGGACCACTCGCCGAAGGATGAAGTTCCATCCAAACCTAGTAGAATCGTGTCAGTCCTTCACAATTCGGTTTGCTTTTAATACGAACGTGCAAGATGTGGTGAACTTCCTCCTTTTTTTTTGTTTACGAGGGGGAAACAGGGTTCTTCAAAAAAAGGTGCGAAAAGATTCTACGGTTTCCTATCAATTAGCCCATCTGCTTCGTAGTTTAGGTTCAACTATAAAAAAAATAAAGATATCATTGCTCTTGACATACAGATAAATGGTTAAGGGCACAAATCTCGATCATATTTTTAGAGCAGAGTGGCGCAGCAGGCTTTCGCTAGGCCAAACTCAAAGATTATGCTAATTCTAAAAATATATAAGTATGGACCAGAAATATACCACCGCTATACCTATTCCTAAACTGTAAAGTGGTATTCGACATTCGCATGTATTTCGTATGTATGATTTCGTATGTAGCAACTATCTTTGTCTTCAGGTTTTGAAACGCATCTTTTATCAGCTTTAAGAAATAACACCTTTGTATTGTATGTGCATTAAAAATGGCTTTGGAGATAGAATCACATATATACTTTTTCAATCGCAATTCTTGCAGTAGTCGCTACGTGATTCTAAAGCAAAGATTGATAGTTCAGTGCAGGAGAACAGTATAAAAAGGAAAACGGCGATCGGGTTCTTGCTTGTATTTAGAAAATGTTTGTAGTGTATAAACTTTCTACGTTTTCTAAAAACAGTTTCGTAGAGTACTGTATGCAATACTAATATAATCTGTCCAATTGGCCACTGTCACCTGTGGACCTTTAAAATCAACCCCAGTTTGAAAATATCCAAATTTCGACGGATAAGCCACTTGTACGATTTTTTCAAATATATTTTTACCCGACTGCCAAGGAAGGGTTATGTTTTTCGCGCGTATCTTGTATGTTTGTCTTTCTTTATTTGATCCGATCTAACAAACGGCTGGATGAATTTCAACTGTTAAGGTGTCATTATATTTGTCTCAATGACCCGAGTGTCATTAGATAGGTATCAGTAAAAAAAAATCAAAATGGCGGATTTTTGGCGCGAAATAGTAACACATTTAAAAAAAAAAGTTAACCGAACCTATCGAGTAGGGTATCAAATGAAAGGAAATTAAACGGAAATTATAAAAACATATTTGTATATATGTTATAGGCAAACTCCGAAGCTCCGGCGCTCCTAGGTTGGACTGGTCAATCCTCAGGTCAGACTGAATGACTTAGTCAAAGCCCAAACAAATGTAAATTTTCGGCCTTTGACTAAACAATTTTCGTCAAACCTGTGAGAGACTAATTTGGTCAGGCAAACGTCAAAACACAATTTTATTAAATCGGGGTTTGACGAGTCAAACTCCGATATAGGTATGAAGTGTCTTATCTTCGTATATTTGGAAGCATTTTATCATTTAAGCAGCTTTCAAGTCTTAAGAACCGCTTAACTCTGCCAGTTCTGACACCTGATTGGTCAGCTTACGTGATTTTCACTTTTATATTTGAGATGCTTTGAGAGAATGCCATGTGGCATTAGGCCCACCTTTTGTACGATGTGCAATAAAGTATAAAATAAATAAATAAATGCTTTGAAATATACGGAGGTTCGTTTGTAAGAATAACATTTTTAAAATTTTGATGTTTATTGTTTTAATAATTTAAAAAAACCTAACCTAACCTAACCTAACCTAACCTAACCTAACCTAACCTAACCTCACTCATCTTCAATTTTACACAATTACACGCCCGCACGCTCAATGAACGAACATGAAATGACAAAACAATCGGTCGGAACACCGCGAGAGACATTATGAACCTGTTTAAACATGTTCAGATCAACGTTTGACCGAGTTTTGCAGTAGCTTCTAGGATTGACTAGGCCAAAACCGAAACAGAATAATTTACTTTCGACGTTTGACTGAAAAGTTAGGAGCTCCTGGGTTTGACTAAAAATATTTCAGGCAAAGGGCGAAATTGAAATGTATTTCGGGGATTGCCTGATTGCTTTGGCCAAACCTAGGATAAACCAGTCCTTCCGCGAAGAGACTGTGTATCGGACTTTGACTATAACATATATATAAAACAGCAAGGTGACTGACTGACTGACTAACTAAATGACTTTTCCATTTTTCAGAAATCAACGTACAGCCTAAACCAAGGACCTTACAGTTCTGAAATTTTGCACATATGTTCACTATATAGCGTGAATAAGTACTAAGAAAGGCCTTTTGGAAATTCTACCCTTAAGAGGGTAAAATAGGGAAAAACAGTTTTTTTGAAATCCTTTAATTTTGAAGCAACTGCTATAAAATTTTGTATTTGGCTTTCTGGATAGGAACAAGGACGCACGTATTTATCTTCCTCCGAAAAATCAACCCCGTAGAGGGTTAAATAAGGGTTAAAAGTTTATTTGAACAACCGTCAATTTTGAAGCAAACACTATGAAATTTTGTATCAAGCTTTTTGGATAAAAATAATGAAATTCTACCTCTAACGAGGTAAAATAATGACCGAAATTTTGAATTACTGAAGTTATATATTTTATATACCTTAAATGGTGATTTTTTCTCGCGAAATAGTAACACGTTTAAAAAAAAATAACCAAACCTATCGAGTAGGGTGTCAAAATAAAGGAAATTGAGAGGATATTACACATACATTATATGTATAATATATCTTATATATAAAATTCTCGTGTTAGTTACCGTACTCCTCCAAAACGGCTTCACCGATTTTCACCAAATTTTTTGTACATATTCATTAGGTCTGAGAATCGGCCACTATCTATTTTTTTACCCCTAAGTGATAAGGGTTGTTCGCCCTTAACATTTTTTTTATTTATATGGCAACACAACGTTTGTCTGGTCAGCTAGTACATATACACATCGAGATGACTGTCTAACTAAATGAGTGAGTTGCTGTGCCAGAGATCAACGCAAAGGGAAACCGCTGAACTTAAGCGTGCTGGAATTTTACACATAGGTTCTTTATATAGCGTAAATGAGCACTACGAGGATAAAATAAGTTAATATTGTTAGAACATCTTTTGTTTTTGAAGCAGACACCTACTATGAATCTTTGTATTGGCTTTCTGCATAAAAATAATGAAATACGTATTTCACTGCTTTTGGAAATTCTACTTCAGCCTTTTTGGTGCTGTCGGGTTTTTGGTTTTTTAAATTAATTACTTGTTATCACATTTGTATTTCGCACCGATCCTTGTAGGTACCTACCTAATTATTTCTTACATTCTTTGTTCAAATAACTTTGTGGTAATAATGTTTTGAAAGACTTGTATTACACTCTGTAAATAATATTATTTATTTAAGTCTATTAAAAAATTCAATATAAGTAATAATTTAAAAAGAAATTTAGTGCAATAGCGCCTGGCACAATAAAATAGCACTTACTACAACGCGTAACTTGCTACGTACATCATGCAGGCACTTCTTCGTTCACAGAGCTATTTCAGTGTTACTATAACATTTAGTAACTTTCTACCAGGCGTTCCAAATGCGTTTTTTTTATAATATAAGAGTAGCAGACGAGCATGCAGTCCACCTGATGGTAAGTGGCTACTGCCGCCAATGGACATCTGTAATCAACCCCAGATAGGATTAGATATTTCTACCTGAGGTCGGCCACAAATGCACCGCTACCCCTGAGGTCTAAGCTGGAACGCCTAGGAAAAGTATGTCTCCCTTACCACACCCTTCAAACCGGAACACAGCAGCGCCTAACAATGCTGTCATTAGGTAGAAATAGATGTGGTGATGGTGCCGCCGGATACGTACTACAAAGGGTTCTACCACCTTCGAAACACAACTACATAAGCGTAGTTAAGGCGTGAAAGTGTCACAAACAAACAAACTGGCATTCTCATTTATAATATTCGTGAGAATGTAGGATGTAGGAATAATTCCAAAAATTTAAACTTACCGTAAAACTGAAAACAGCGTATGATCAAAGTCTTTAAAGTTCAACACGTAGAAAGGTTTATAGTGGGTTTAAAAGAGCGATTTTATTTGTTTCCGTGCTCAAAGGGGACACGTTTGATAATCCTTTCATGTTTGCAACGTGAGCAGAACATAACCGAGATACAACTTTTTTTTAAATATAGCAGTACATGCTGTCTAACTGATAGTAAGTGGCTTCTGCCGTCTATGGACATCTGTAATCACTCTCAGATAAGATTAGATTCCTACTTGAGGTCGGCCACAGATGCGCCGCTACCTTTAAGAACGAAACTGGAATGCCTTGGTTAAGTATGTCTATTATCACACCCTGCAAACCAGAACACAGCAGCGCTTTACGACGCTGTTATTTGGCAGAAATAGGTGTGACGGTGGTGCCGCCAGAGTCTAACCACTGAGGGCTCTACCATCTTTTAAACAATGTTCTATATAGTTATAGTACTTGGCCGCAGTGACCACTTACCACTAAGTGGACTATGTTTGTTTGCAAAAAAACAAATGTAGTCAAAACGAAGAGGATTCTACCAATTTCAAAATTTAGTATAGTCCGCGCAAAACTGGTTGTCCGCTCTGAATATAGAAATGAAACGCGTCGCCATAGCAAATTGTATGACTACACCTGCTCGCAATAACTTCCGAGCGGACTAGCAGTTTGGCGCGGACTATACATAGTTAAATAATAACATAGTTAAATAATATCTTGTCTTTAAAGAACCCATGGTGTCTATTATTTAGCCTTTAAAGGCAACCTTTTGTCGATTATTTAGCCCTTAAAGAAAGAGGTTTAAAGTGGGTATGAAACATTGATTTCATTTTGTTTCCGTTCACAAGGGTGAATGAAGGTGACACTCCTTTTATGTTCACGACGGGCAACGGAACGGTTTTGACACTTTACCTACGTTACTTTACAGTTTAAATCAAAAATATTTCTGCAATTTCGTCATGATGTTTGGCTGGTAAATAAAAATGATATTTGAGGATTGCTTTTCGTAAATTGTACGGGAAATATGTTTGTTTTTTTATTACATTAGGTATATAAACGTGTAAATGATAGGTATTCTTATTAATATAATGTATATAGGTACAGAGCAAATATACTCGTAGCAAACATAAAGTAAGAAAAAAAATAACTAATGTCATGTCGTAATCAAAAAACAGAAAGATATTTTAAAAATAAAAATAGTTGGTAGAACTATCTTTTTTTAATATTTTAAATTGATTATTATAGTATTATGACTTTAGACCATAATTTATTTAAAATTAGCTTATTACTATGCAAGTTGTCTTTGGAACTCAAAACAGATGCATCAACAAAAAAGTATCAAAAAAGAACTCTGAGGGCTCGCTTAAAATCCAAAAGGCAAGCAGTTGTTTGTACCCTTTGAAATGAAAACAAAATCTTGCTTCAAACTCACTTTTACCCTTTGTACGTGGTGAACGTTACAATTTTAAAAGGTCCACATTTTGAAATGTTTTCATTTCAGTTATATGCTTCTTGACTTTTCGTGCTAGAATTAAAAAGAAAACTTTTTAAATAAGTTGAAAAACTATGGTATAAATATCGTGAAAATTTAATTTTGAAATACTATTTTTCGTATGACCATAGTATCAGCCGGGACCAGAGAGGTACTCGTAACACATGGTTGAGAAATGTAAGGTAAAAGATCATACATGTTGGTTATAGATTATTGCCTGATAGTAATGGTTAATGTATCCAATATTTCGCATACCAAAGATTCATAAACATTAAGTACAATTGCTACTAGTAGTTGTCAAATTGCGATCTAATCTTCGAGGAAAAAATTGGATTGATTTTTAATTACGAAGTAGTTTTATCCTAATTATAAAATGTTGAAATTAGTTTAACGATTCAAGTAATTGCTATAATTCGTGTTGAGCACTTCCAACGATAAAAACGTTTTTGAAAGAGAAAGTTATATAGACTAGTCTACGCCTAATCTTAGAACACATAAAATTAGAATTTGAGATTAGATTGAAAGATTAACATATATCACGGTCATGAGATACTCGTATTTACACCACATAAGACACGTGAGGCCATATATCACGTACCTACGTGACCTCATGCACTCATTATAATGGTACATAAATTACGTCTGTTTAAAAACATTGTCATATGTAGCAAGTTGCCATTAGAAATTGTAATTCCCAGAAAACAAAATTAATTCACACATCGTCTCATCAACTCTGCTATTGAATAATTAAAAGTGTCGTAGATAGCTAGTGTAGAGAGATCTTGGCCTATTGCAAAACTACCAAAAGAATTCTTTTCTACAGCGATTGCTACTGAGGTGTCAAGATCTGCTGGTCATTCACACATTTTTATTTTCAGTGTACACATACAAAGATCGCATGTGGCCGTCGGTTTTAAATTTGGATCACTGCCCGGCTCGCTTGGCGCACTTGCGCTCAGTCCCCGCGCTCTCCATACGTTGGAAGTCTATTTGGAAAATTCACGTCATTTAATTCAATTTTTTTAATCGAAAGTCGTACGTCAACAGTATCAAAAATTGATCTTTTACACGAAACAACTAGTGCAACTCGAAGATGGATCGCCTCCCGTTATTCCGCCGTTTGTTTACATCTGGAATTATGAAGCGTCTGAAATAGATTCTTTTCTTAGAACGCTTTGACCCCGATGTGATAAAGGAGATTCTGAACGCAATCAATGCGAATGGTAAGTTTACTTTTCCTATATGCCTAATTACTGTCGTTACGAGAATTGCGAAGTATTGGCAGCCGATTTTCAATGATGTGCCAAATTATGTTCTTGCTAAATAGTATTGTGTCAATAGATTCAATCAGTATTTCGATCGCTTTTACAGCGTTAAATTGTTTTTCTTTTCTTTTCAGTTGGCGTAAGTTGATTCGGGTATGAGTGGAGAAGACAGTGACGGTGATAGTCATATTATTAGAATCCCTATCCCAAAAATTGATGTCGAAGACGCAAATCCCAATCAACAGAATATATCCAAATCATCTAGTGGAGATAATTCAGAAGAAATGGAGGATCCCATGCAAAAGTCATCCTTAAGGAAACGTAGAAATCTGTCTAAAAATAGAGCACAAGCTACAAGACAGAGAGAGAAAACTCCAGAACCAAGCAGAACCCCTGTTACACATGAAGACACGACGTCTGATGATGAAGAAATGAAACCACAACGAACATCAAGAGAAATTGAAGCAGACAATACTTACGAAGAAATGAGACGTTTAGTTCAAGAACAAGCAAGTAGTAAAGATCCAGTGTATGACTTGGACACAGATACAATTCTTGAAGCGAGAGCAATGGCAGCAACAGAAAGAAGACGTCGAAGTATTTCACCTTTTGCAATTCCTGACAAAGATAAAGAAGAGAGTACACCACTAGAGCGTAAAGGAAGCTTTATTGATCCTACAAATAAATTACTAAGCACAAACTATACTCTGAATTTAAAAGATGAAGATACAAATCGACGAGGTTCTTTGACGAAAGAATCTCTACCTAAAGATGTTCCAGAAAAGAAAGAATCAAGGCACTCCTTATCTCCGCCTATTACAAAGAGTAATTCGCCAACGGATAAGGATTATCCTTTCCCTTTGCCATCAACACCTAAAAAACTGGAGGAAATAGTATACCCTGATGAAGCAACTGACAAAAAAAGTTCGGAAAAGCCGAAAAAACCCAAGACTCCAGTTAAAAGTGACGTATTTACATTCGATGAGAAGGATGTTAAACAAAGTGTTAAAACGACCAAAGAATCACCGCCTGCTACAGGCGAACTTGTAACGAAAGTCATACAAGTAGAAAGAACGCCTAGCAAAAAATTGCTTCCTGAGCAGAAACCTGTAGTGGAAGTTAGAGAAAGAATAGTAAGAACTCCCAGTAGAAAACTTTCAGCTGACATAAAGCCAATTATCGTCAAACAAATTAAGCCGCCTAAAGATGAACCACAAAGCAAAGTGCCACCTGTAAAACCTGCGAGGAGCAAATCAGCAAGCAGATTTGGGGTCAGTTTTTATATCATTTTGTTTCTAGTAATTGCTTTGTTGATAGGGCTATATTTCCAATTGGCACAGTAATTATAACCAAATATTTTATTCTAAATTCTGAATCTATACAAAACACTAAAATTATGTAAGAAGAAAAATTAATATAATACCCGTGATTTACAGGGTAAAACTAGTGAGAGTGAAATGAGTGAGGATCAAATATACCAACAGAATAACAACGGAAGTGGAGCAAAACGTAAGGTAGTACCAACGCCACGGCGTTTTATGAAAAATAGATCACCAAGAGCAAACCGCTCGCAATCAATAAATCGGTTCGATACTCCTGCAGTAATAGACAAAACTGGTACAGGTATGAGTCAAACCAGTCGGGAGATAATAGAATTAATGCAAAAAGCAAGAGCTAGAAGTTTGTCAATACCAAAAGATGATCCGAGGCTACCATCTGAATATAAAAACCAAGAAAAGGTTTTAAAAACACCTAATAAGACTCCGACAACGCTACGAAATACAAGAGGAATATCATGCCCCAAGACCATTCAAATTATTAGCGACAGAGAAATTTTATCAGGATTAGCAGTAAAACAGAAAGTGGAACCAAAGTATGAGAAGCATAGCAGGCAAAGCTCAGGGTATGTTGATGCTAGTCAGTCTGAGTACACTTCAAGTTGTTACTCAACATCGCCAAGCGAAAACGAATACGAATTCGATTTATTAGAAAAGACAGCTGAATTAACGCGTAAACTTAATATTTTGAGCCAGGAAGCTGATAAGCGGGAAAACCTTAATAATATAATATTGGCACCTGACGATGTTAATAATATGGAGACGGGGCAAAAAACGGTCTTGCGTAAACGGTCTATAGCTGAATCTAAGGTTTTAAAGAGGAGAAGCTTAGATGCTTCTGAAGTAAACGAAACTAAGGCAAAACCAACAGTTAAAGAAAAGCAAAAGAAAGTGACAAAGTCACGTTGGAAATTCCTGGCAAATTGGCAACAATTCAAAGAGGAGCACAGACATGAATGTGAAAAAATAAGATTGCTTAGGAACAGGTGTATTTGTGACTTATTGATATTGATAATACTATGTGGTTTAGGTGGAATGATGTTCAAAACGTTGGAAGGATCCTTTGAAAACGCTTATAAATGTGGCAGTAGAGGTGTGAAACGTGACTTCATTGAGAGTTTGTGGCGTGGCAGCCATTACTTAAGAGAGGAGGATTGGAAATCTATGGCAAGGAAGAAGTTATTCGAGTTTGAAGACCAGTTACACACAGCGCACGAAGCAGGTGTTACTTCGTACAGCGGTCAAAAATCTTGGAACTTCATGAATTCTTTCGTCTACTGTTTGACGTTAATTTCTACGATTGGTAAGATTCATCGTACTCAAAAAATCCATCATAATCATGATAATATACCTAACATTGTATTTTTACGTGTTTTATTTTCTATACCTCCATTTGCAAATAGATTTTCATAAAATTTCATTTATCCTACTTAATTAATCATACTTCTACAAATATTTATCAAACGAAATTTATTCGACCACAAATTTCTACTGATATTTAGGTAACGTACTTTCATTTTCATGTTCATTACTACATTATAGAAATTATCATTATTATCTGTTACATTACATTTATCGTTGTTAATTTCAGGTTATGGCCACATATCTCCGAAAACGGTGTCAGGGCGGGTAGCTACGATTGTCTACGCTATAGTGGGAATACCGCTGTTCTTGTTGGTTTTGGCTGACTTCGGCAAGCTGCTAACGAGGATCATAAAATACTTCTGGGCGTATATCAGGAGATTCTACTATACAAGAAGCTGTAGAAAAGTTAGAAGGACTGCACCTGTGCAGGTGTGATTTTTTTATAATATAGAGGTAGCAGACGACAGTCCACCTGATGATAAGCGGCTTTTACCACCCATGGACATCTGTAATCCTTTCCAGATACGATAAGACTACCTGAAGTCGACCACAGATGCGCCGCTACTCCTGAGGACTAAGCTGGAACGTCTCCGGAAAGTACGTTTCCCTTACCACACACCCTGCAAACCAGAACACAGCAGCGCTTAACGCTGCTGTTCTTAGGCAGATATAGGTGTGACGGTTGTGCTACCGTAATCGAACTACAGAGGGTTTACCACCTTCAAAAACTACACCATACGTAGTGGTGGCCTAATATAGCGTCGCTGTATTCTATCAAAGTGTGATGTTATGTAAGAGATTTTTGTGTATTTTTGGGGTTGGTCACAGGTGTAACATTTGGGCATTCTGCCCGTTTGCAATTTAAACTATATAAATTGATTCATTATTTTGTAATATATGTAGCAGTTGTAACAAAGTTTAATCGAACGAGCTGTTATGAAGTAAAATGAAAAATAATAACTGTAAACAATTTATATTTTTTATATTATAGAATCGGCAAACTAGTAGCAGTCCTGGTGGTACGTGGCCACTGTCGCCCATGGACATGTAATCAACCTTAAAAAAATCCTAATGTGTCCTAACTGAGGTCCTAATTCAGTTGCGTTGCAACCCTTGTGGACTAAGTTGGAACCCTTCAAATCAGAAGGACAGCATTTACCATTGCTTTTATCAACCCTTTGTTTAACTGAGAACCACGGCCTAGTTCTTGGAAGCAAGAATTTTGAACAAAGGGTTTGTAGAGAAACCACCGCGTACTTCTTCAATGAATATATTTAAATACAATGTACAAAAATATAAATTAGGAAGACGGACAATTTTTTTCTAGTATCTACAATAAACAAAACCATAGCAACTATCGTTGCGATCGCGGAAAACACCGACCGCAGCCGATAGTTGCCGAACACGGCGCTGACACTAATATTAATATAAAAATTATGACGCGTGTCCGCGCTTTGCAACTTGTCGCCACATCAGCCCCCCTGGAGACCTTTAAGGTCGATAATAATTTGGAAAATGGACTTTGCGACCGAATCGAGTAACTTTCGAAGCAGGCTGATTTATCTCAGTGTCTTTAGTAAATGTATCACTGAACACAAAAGCAGGTTTTAAACGATCTATCGATATACTAACCGTTTTATTTAAAATTTCTATTTTGAAATATTTTTCATTACGTTCTACAACTTTGTATGGACCAGCATAAGGCTGTTGTAATGATTTCCGTACAAAATCCTGACGCACAAATACATGTGTACATGTGGCTAAATCTTTAAAAACGAAAATTTTGTGATTACCGTGGCGCGCTACTTTTGAAGGTTGTAGTTTTTTGATATGTAACCGTAATCGCGTTACAAAATCTGAGTAGTCAGGAACGAAATCAGGAGAACTGTCAAAGAAATCACCTGGAAGTCTCAACTGTTCGCCGTAAACTAACTCAGCTGTTGAACTGGATAAGTCGTCCTTCCAGGCACTACGAATACCTAATAGTACTAGTGAAAGAACCTCCGACCAGCTGTCATTAACCTGACACATTATAGCTGCCTTTAATTGCCTATGAAAACGTTCTACCAACCCGTTGGCAGCTGGGTGGTAGGCTGTTGTTTTCAAATGTCGCGAACCTATTAAAGAAGATATTTGTTCGAAAAGATGAGATTCGAATTGTCTACCTCTATCCGTGGTTATCTTTTCAGGACAACCGAACCGCGATACCCACGACGAAATAAAAGCTTTCGCTACACTTTCAGCAGTAATGTCCGTAAGCGGTACTGCTTCGGGCCATCGAGTAAACCTATCGACTGCTGTGAAACAGTATTTGTAACCGTTTGACGATGGTAGCGGTCCGATCAAATCAATGTGAACGTGCGCGAATCTAGCTGTTGGTACTTTAAAATCGTGTATCGGAGAATGCACGTGTCTAGAAATTTTTGATTTCTGACAAGGTATACACGAACGGGACCACAACCTACAGTCCTTGCGAATTCCGGGCCAAACGTAACGTTCCGAAACAAGCTTGACGGTCGTCCTCGCACTAGGGTGACTTAACCCATGCAAAGCATCAAAAACTTGTTTACGAAATTCGGTTGTAATAAAGGGACGTTTAATTGGACCTGAGACGTCACAATAAATCTTTGTATTATGAAAATTGATCTTTTCTAACTTTAAAGATGAACCTTTTTTCAATAACATGTTTAATTCCGAATCTGTAGATTGAGAAACGGCTAACAAATTTAAATCGACTACACCTGTTATAGCATCTGTCCGAGACAGAGCATCGGCTACAACATTGTCCTCGCCGGCGATGTATCTAATATCCGTAGTAAATTGCGATATATAATCTAGATATCTGAACTGACGAGGCGAGCAATTATCGAGATTCTTTTTAAATACTGATATAATTGGTTTATGATCAGTAAGTACAAAGAAAGGTTTTAGTTCGATCATGTAACGAAAATATTTTACTGATTCGTAAATGGCTAACAATTCACGATCGTAAGAACTATACTTTTTCTGTGCTTTATTTAATTTTTTGGAAAAGAAACTTAGCGGCTGCCAAACACCTAAAAGTTTTTGTTGTAACACGGCGCCTATGGCAGTGTCAGAGGCGTCGGTTACAATTGACAACGGAGCTGACGCATCAGGGTGCGTTAGCAGAGCAGCCTTGGCAATGCTAGACTTACAAGCATTGAAAGCTTCCTCTAAACTGTCATTCCATTCTATGGCACTGTTATTTTTCACTGACGTACCACAGAGTAGTGCATGGAGAGGTGCTTGCAGCTTAGCCGCGTTACCTATAAAACGACGATAAAAATTTAAAGCTCCTAAAAATCGACGAAGATCTCTGATAGTCTTCGGTTTTGAATAATTAAGTATAGCCTGAACTTTATCTTCGAGCGGTTTTGTGCCGGATGAGTTAACTAAATAACCTAAAAATTCAATTTCGGGTACACCAAAAACACACTTATTTGTATTAAGTAACATTCCGTGTTCATTAAAACGTTCAAAAACTATTTGTAAATGTTTATAATGTTCTTCCTCGTTTACGGAAGCAATTAAAACATCATCAATAAACGGAAAAGTAAAATCAAGATCTTTCAGTACCTCATCTATGAAGCGTTGAAAGGATTGTGCAGCGTTACGTAATCCAAAACCCATAAATGGAAATTCAAATAATCCGAAAGGCGTGGTAATCGCTGTTTTTGGAATATCCTCAACTGCTACGGGTATCTGATTATAAGCGCGAACTAAATCTAATTTTGTAAAAATTGTACAGCCAAAAAGATTGTGCGCAAAATCGGCAATGTGTCGTACGGGATACCTATCGGGAATTGTGCGTGCATTAAGTGCACGATAATCGCCGCACGGTCGCCATCCTTTATCCTTTTTAGGTACCAAGTGCAAAGGAGACGACCACGGGCTTTCCGACCTACGAGCGATACCAGTACGTACCAATTCTTCGAATTCTTGTTTTGCAATTTTTAAGCGATCAGGTGCTAAGCGTCGTGGCCTGGAGAAAACAGGCGGGCCAGGTGTCGTGCGTATATAGTGCTTAGTGTTATGCTTAACAATGCGTTCACGTGGATCACCTACCGGTCGCGCTATGTCTGGAAATTTTAATAAAAGTTTATGATAAATACTGTCACCTGAAACAACCTTAATTTGCGGACAATGGCAAGTCGAAGCAGTCAAGGCGGCTGATGTAAGCGACGTGGTTGCATCGATTAAACGTGAGTTGCGTACGTCAACAAGCAAATTATAATAGGAAATAAAATCTACCCCTATTATAGGTTTGTTTACATCAGCAATTACAAATCGCCAGGTAAAAGCACGGCGTAAATTAAAATCTAGATTTAAACTAATCCATCCATACGTAGAAATAGTAGTATTATTTGCAGCAAATAATTCATAATTAGTTTTACTACGACGTTCATTACGCATATATTTAATAGGATATACACATAAATCCGAACCTGTGTCGACTAAAAATTGTACTTTAGTATTTTTGTCCGTAATAAACAAGCGGCTAGGTACAGTATTCACACAGTCACTCGCCGCGACTAGTGACCGCTCAACTCGTTTTTTTTATACGAACAAGGAGATTTGCACTTAGCTGCCTTATTACCAAATGTCCTGTGATACCAACAATGAGGATGATTATGCGATGAGGAATGACTTCTATTATTATAGCGACTTGTGCTCGACGATCTGGATCTCGGGCGGAATCGGTGAAATCGTCGCTGTTGTGACGAATGCATGGAGTCCACCTTAAGAGTGAGCGCTTCAAGCTTCTTATTGACGTCTTCTAAAGAGGCGGAAGTCGAAGTTGTCGCAACTTGTGGCATCGTGAAATGCGGGGAGGCATCCATAATGTGGTCGGCGAGCTGTGCAACCTTTTCCAACGACGAGTCCGATTGCGTTGCTATAATAGCTTTTACGTAGTCTGGAAGTCGATCAGCCCACAACGTACGTAAAAAATCTTCACTGACGTCGCTCTCCGCGAGGCTTCGTAGATGTCTCAAAAATTGAGTGGGTTTTCTATCTCCGATTTCTTCTTTAGAAAGAAGTTGGCGCACTCGATTTTCTTTCGACGCTGACAATCGAGCGAGTAATTCTTTTTTTATGGTGTCGTATTTGTCGGTAGGCGGTGGCTTGGTAATAACGTCTTCCACTTCTTCGGCGTATTTAATATCAAGCAACGAAATAACATGGTAGAATTTTGTTGCATCGGAAGTTATATTTGCTAATGCAAATTGCCCGTCTAGTTGGGCGAACCATAATGCGGCCTTGTTCGGCCAAAATGGTGGCATCTTTATTCCGACGCGGTACAAAGCGGGATCCGTGGCGGTCCCATCGCTTCTCGACATGTTATGTCCTATGTTCGCCAACGTTCGGGGTCACCAATTTGTAGAGAAACCACCGCGTACTTCTTCAATGAATATATTTAAATACAATGTACAAAAATATAAATTAGGAAGACGGACAATTTTTTTCTAGTATCTACAATAAACAAAACCATAGCAACTATCGTTGCGATCGCGGAAAACACCGACCGCAGCCGATAGTTGCCGAACACGGCGCTGACACTAATATTAATATAAAAATTATGACGCGTGTCCGCGCTTTGCAACTTGTCGCCACAGGTTCAAAATGACTGCTGCCAAATTCGTATAATTACGTAATCACTTCGAATTACCTATTTGCATCTAATAACTCCTCTCCAAACAAGGTTCATCGTAAATATGCTCCGTATTCTACTAATTTTGCAGTACAATAGAGCATAATATTTTGTTTACAAATAAATATTAAAACATAAAACAATAGACGAGCTACCCCGACGGCCCCGTTATCGTGTTCTCCTTGAAATTACATTTCAAATTACCGTAGAAAGGAAACAATGCGAGCATTCCCTTTTTGCTCCGAAATGAATAATGATTTCGCTTATATCCGTATGTTGTCTTACATTTTTATGAATCTTTTGTATTCTAAATTGGAGCAAATATATTCCTTTAGGCTCAGAAATGAATAAGTAAAGGAAAATACTTTTTCTCTCAATTTCAGGAGGTAATGAAAGGATTTAATATTGTAGTAGACGTCGTGCGTCGGCCGTCGCAAATCTTTGGCGAAGAAGACATTATTGAAGATAAGTTCGATGAGACGAACCCACCACCGATTGAGCGGAAGTCTAGTGATGTTCCTCCACCGTTACCACCTAAACCTGGCACACTAAGAGAAATTGAAAATGAAACTGAACCGGGAACGCCAGCACCATCTGTGTTTGAAATCGACGATGAGTTTAATCTACCGATCACTCTAGCTATATTCATATTGGTTCTTTACTTAATATTTGGAGCCGTTATGATCAATATTTGGGAGACTTGGGACTTTTTTGAATCATTCTACTTTGTATTCATATCTATGTCAACAATCGGATTAGGAGACCTGGTCCCAGATCATCCAATGTACATGATGTCCTCTATTTTGTATCTTGTATTCGGTTTGTCTCTAACTTCTATGTGTATTAACGTCGTCCAATTGAAACTTTCCGATACGTTTAAGCAAGCGAGTGCCAAGCTTGGTGCAACTATAGGCTTGAAGGTCGCGGAGGAAGACGGCAGCTTGGTACCGATCACGCCTCCACCTGTAGAGATTGTTCCTGTACATAAACCCAACATTGAAAAGCTAGAAAATAAAAACAAGGAAAATACGGATAATGATGCTAAAAATAGATAAGTAAACGTTAGTGAGATTAATATAGTCATAGGTGTAATTGATGTAACTGATACCATTATAGTTAATGTGATAATGTTAATAAGATGCATATTTTTAAATGTTTTGTACAATAACTCATTATGTTTGTTTCTGTGTGTAAATAAAGATTTTTATAGTTTTACATTGTCATATATTTTTGAATATATCTTAATGTAACAAGAACATACTTATAATGATACTCTAATGACACATTTGGTTACAAAATAAAAGTGAATCTGCATACAAAGGAACATAATCAAATATATGAAAATTTAAATTAACAAAAGCTCCATTAAAGTCCAACAGTTGAAACGAATAGTAATTAACCGAAGCAAGATACACAATGGGTTCAATTTCCAGTCTGCCACCTGTACAACTGAATTGAAATGGCTTAACGATATTTTTCAACACATTGTTCCTGTTAATCGAGTTGACGGTGGGAGGCTTTGTGAAGAATTTAATTACGTGTCTGCATAATCCTGTTTTTAAAAGATCTTATTCGTTCTAACACAGGGTTGAGAATAGATTTGGCCCTTGTTTTGACAATTCTAAATTTCGTTTTCATTAATTTTGGTTCAATATAGGAGTAGCAGACGAGCAAGTCCAGCCAATAGGACAAAATATTTCTACCTGAAGTAGGCTACAGATGCCCCGCTACTCTGAGGACTAAGCTGGAACGACTCGGAAAAGTATGTCTCCCTTACTATATCCTTCAAACCAGAACACAGCAGCGATTAACACTGCTGTTATTAGGCAGAAAGCCGTGGCGGTGACCACCTTTCACCAATTATCTTCAGGCGAGCTGCATGCTCGTTTGTTATTCCAATCATATAAAAAACTTAGTAATTGCAGCCGTTATTATATTTCCATAACGGAAAAATCTGTGTCTGTGATCTATTCGATGCTCAGATTCTCTTATGAACGTGAGAAAATAGAAAATACAGTGATTCCATACAACATTACTCTAATAAGGATAATGTGAGCACTAGTGTTATTACGTGAATTTGTATGTAAACAAATATTTTCTTTGTGATTTATTGCTGTCAATAAATATAAAGGGGCAGCGTAGTCAAACATTTCCTTGCTGGATTTATGTGTTATTTCAATACGGATTTGCTGTAGTTATTTATTTGCAAGTTATGAAGAAAAAAATAGGGAAAGAAGACAATAAATTGTTAAAAGTTGGTAGTTGGGATTTACGTATAAATAATGTATGTATGAGTTTTGTGTTATCTATTTTTTTATAACAAAGAAGTAGCGAGCATGCATTTTACCTGATGCTAAGTGGCTACAGTCCAAGGAGATCTGTAATCAACCTCAGATAATAGTTATGGTGCGTTCAAGTCGAACCATAAACCACTTCTTTTCTACCACCTTCATATGTCCTTGTTGTAAACCTTTGTGTAAAATAATACTTCAACTATGCATTGAAACAAATATGCAAAAATTAAATAATAAGTACTTAAGAAATAAACAAAAAAGCAAAAACGAAGAGACGACTTTCATAAATTACGTAAAATTGGCCAAATATTGCTTACGTGCTCCCAGCCTTAAGCTAAGCAAATGTACTCCCTAATAGGATAAAAGCCTTTTGTTGTTATGACAGAAAAATAAGTCGCATGTACGCTACAATTATTTTCCAACGTCCTATTAGACACAGGCCGTGGCAAAGACATATGTATTTATAAACGCTTTATATTTTTATTCGGTTTAAGATGGAAATATACTCTTACACACATATACATTACACGAGTTAAATGAAATATACTTATATATTTTTACTAGACCCGGTAAACGTAGTGTTGCCATATAAATAAAAAAATGTTAAGGGTGAATAACCTTTATCACTTAGGAGAATGAAAAATTTATAATAGCTGATTCTCAGACCTATTGAATATGCATGTAAAATTTGGTTAAAATCGGTAAAGCCGTTTCGGAGGAGTACGGTAACTAACATTGTGACACGAGAATTTTATATATGAGAAGATTTGTATTAATAATTAATGAGAAATTTATTTCAAAGATGGTCGAACCAGAGAGGTACCTCACTCCCCTTACACTTACACGTATCTAGTGTAAAGTTGTTATCGTGTTTCGGTGTTTGCAACGAACGGCTACCATACCTTTCGGTGTGGTGGCCGGTTGACTTGCAAGTGTTGCGATGATCTAAGTCTTCAATAGCAGCAATGCATCTGTAATCGGCTTTGTGTCTGTTCTAAAAGTTGGTGACAGATGTTTACAAGAAGAAGTGAGAAGGTACTGTTAGCCATTCTTATTTGTTACTATTAAATAAAAAAGAAACAACATTTAAAAACGTTATTTACTTTTACTTTTTACTAAATTAATAATAGGGTCTTCTTGACCACGTTTGAATGTTCATAGAATTTGTGAGAGCTTTTAATAATTTATACAGTATTCTCTTGCCATTGTTAGTTTTGAAATTAACATATTCTTTAATAAAACTTCTGTCAAAATATTTAAATAATTCACGTATCATTTGCCTTTCGATTTTCGATAATTCAGTCAAAGTTTCATTACACCAAGCGAAGTTTGATTCCGACATAATTCTGTTAATATCGTTAGTGTTACTATAGAATTCTAACGTCGACAGACCGTGATTAATATCATGGAAGCCAATCGTAATATTTCTATAAATATAATCATTTAATCTTTGAACTTTGTAAAGTTCGTTACCATCAAACGTACACTGGTAATTATCAAAATATTCAACACTGATAGAACTCCCACAATATAGATGTTTGTTGAAATTTTCAAGTAGGAACGTCCCAAAAAAGTCGTCAACGTATGAAAATTTGTAATCTTTTGGAATGCCGTATTTGAATTGCTGGATCAACATTAAATTCACAACAAGACTAGGTAATGACGAGGGAAGTAATTCACACGGTGGGTCCATATGACTGTATCTTGACCATCCAGTGAGAATGATTCCTTTGAAGTTGTAGATGTCGGTTTCTCCACCAAATATGTAGCCGCGTATCTGGTTCATCCAGCTCAAATGGTTCATGACACGATGTTTCAGATTCGGCAGCGTTGCGATACGACCGTCAGCGCCTTTAAATGCTGATGCTATCCAAATCTCTTTGAAAGTTTTATGATATTTTAGAAGACTCACGTGTGATAAATCGACTTTCTTTCTGTAGTCCCAGTACACCGGTTCTACGTTATTGAAACTTGTTATTTTATCCCAGTCAGTTATGTTTCTACTACGAAGCATGTCATCCCAGATGAGAACAGATGTGGTGGGACTGAGTGTCTTCACTGTATTCTTCACTACTTCTACGTGATTTACGAAAAGTTCTCTGGAAACGAAGAAAAGATTAAGTTAGAAACGAGTCATATCTTCATTATTACATTGATAAAGAATGCTTTTAGGACAGTAACATTATTTCTCGTCAATCATTTTATTCTTATATCATTTTTTACTTTTATAAGTAAAAATAATATAAGAATCTAAGAAGAATTCTAGTTTTTTTATAAGCAGTTACTCAGGCCGCGTCTTCGAAATAAAATCATTAATCCTGATAATTCAGTAGTTATGAACTTATGAGTTTTTAAGCTTGCTCGAAAATGGTCACCGTTTACGTTTTCACTCACACAGCGCCCAATCGTCAAAAACGGAACAGTCAACCATCACCACATTTAATTTTACAAATAACTGTAATAGTCAATTTACTCACATATCAGATAGAATTCGATTCCGACACTTGTCACACTTGTTTATGTGGTAAACTTCGTCACAGCCGATGTGAAAATGTTTCAGCGGCGCAACGTCGGTGTGAAACTTAATTACCTGAAAATTTATATTGTTTGTTAAATGTAAAGTAGCGGTGAACATGACGGTACTTTTGAAAAACATTGACACTTTCACCATGTAAAAATAATAAAATTGAGGAGCCTATGTGTAGTTTTAACTACCTATAAAAACATGTTTTTGTAAAGTTAGGATAAAGACTATGTCGCAACAATTTGTTACTAATAAATATTATTATACTTTAAACAGTATGTATGCAAAACAAATAAAAAATACACCACCATACGTACTAACACCAAAAAGTGTTTGGCTCGAAAACATAGCACCTTCAGGGCAAGTTGATTTTTTACAATATACAAGTAGCAAACGAGCATGCATTCATCATTCACCATTCATTCACCATCTGATGGTAAGTGGCTACAGCCGCTCATGGACATCTGTAATCAACCCCAGACAACAATAGATTTCTACCTGAGGTTGACTAAGTTGAAGCGCCTCGGATAAGTATATGAGTACCCTTAATGCTGTGTGGTAATGGTGCCTCCGGAGACGAACGACAAAAGTTTCTACCACCTTCAGCAAATGCTTACCTGCTTTATCATATCTTCAACTAGGTATATACTCTCTTTCTGGCTGGGGCAGAGGGAATCAGGATAAAATGGAATTTCCCTTAGATGTTGAAACTCTGCAAGTTTTAGAGCATGCTCCATATGACCGAATGTTTGCACTAATGGTATTATTTCGAAGCCTGTGCTAATTGATGTAATTATGAACTCCTTAAGCTGGAAAAAAACATTGAATTTATTTATTTAAACGTCTTTTCTGTTTTTTTTATAAAATAGGAAAGGACGAGCATGCATCCATCTGACGATAAGTGGCTAATGCCGCCCATGGACATTTGTAATCAACCCCAGATAAGATTAAATTACTATTTAAGGTCGGCCTTAGATGCGACGCTACCCCTGAGGACTGGAATACTATGCAATACTATACTATAAAATACTAAGCTGGAATGCCTGGGAAAAGAATTTTTTTTAATATAATATAAGAGTAGCAGACGAGCATGCAATCCACCTGATGGTAAGTGGTAATATCTAATCCTATCAATCCCAGATAGGATTAGATATTCGTACCTGAGGTCGGCCACAGATGCGCCGCTACCCCTGAGGACCAAGCTGGAACGCCTCAGAAAAGTCTGTCTCCCTTACCATACCCTTCAAACCGGAACACAGCAGCGCCAACACTGCTGTTATAAGGTAGAAATAGGTGTGGCGGTGGTGCCGCCGGAGTCGACCACAAAGGGTTCTACCACCTTCAAAAATATGTTTCCCTTACCAAACCTATCAAACCAGTACAAAAGCAATGCAGTACACTACCTATAAATTGATTTGAGCGTAAATAGACAATCACCTCAGATTTTTCATAACGATTGCTAGCGCTCAAGTTAACCAGTCTTCCTTCGTAAGGAAACATATCCTCATACTCCATCAGGAATCCAGTCACACCCAGCCGCTTTAGCATCGGCAAGAGCGATGTCAAATACGACAGCTTCGGTGGAGAGCCTTTCAAGTCGAAATGCACCACAACATTAGGCAACTTCACGGAGAAAACCTGAACTTTATGTTTTCGCAAGAACCAGATATCAGTCAATATGTACACAAGACATAAGGCTACGAACATCCCTAATAGCAAATACTTCACTTTTGTCGACTTCATTTTAGCGACAGCCAAACGTATTTTAAACGTCTTAATCATTTTCACTTCATTAACACCACACTTTATAACTTAATAAACCATTTTAACTTTTCAACATTTAACGGGACCTAAAATTTAATTTATGTTATAAGTATTTATATAAATAACCTTAGAGGCACGCGTACACGGCGACCCGATTTGACTAAATAGTGAATAACTCTCAGGCCACTTGACGGGTTTCAGTTGTATGTTCCACACGTCGATATCTGTAGATAAAGAACAAGTGGTTTATACGAAGCAGTAAAATATCATGCTATATTTTTATATGTAGGCAGAATAAATAAAACAATTATACAGATCTTCTGAAATGCTCAAGAAACTATTGAATATATTGAATTATAAAAAAGGAATTACTATTTAAATATTAAAAATAGTTAAATATAATAATTACTCACTATCAATACGTGTACCTATTGATATTTATGACAGTTGTGATCAGGTCCGGATGTGGGTTGGGCAGATGGGGCTCATGCACCGGGACCACCAAAAGAGAGTGGCCCTTACAATAGGTATAAATATAAAAATAAGTATCAGTTTACTAACTTACGTTTTCTTCAAATAGCATATTTTCGCATTTATACCGATACTACTTCCACAGAGGTAGCGACGCATCGTTGCCGACCTCAAGTGGGACTAATCCTATCTGTGGTTGATTATAGATATCCACTTACCATCAGCTAGACTGTACACTCGTTTGCTTTGGACTCGTAGATAAAATATCAGCAGTAAAATCCAATACACAACGAATACATTTCCACACTAAATAAATTTAGCATTCTACTACATAATAATATGGATTTTTTCTCGATATGAAACGTATATGCATTACAGCACAGGTGTTCAAGCATATTACTTATGAATAATATTACAAAGGACTTACCATGTAGGTTTTACGGACGTCCATTACGAGAGTGGAGGGCTTCCTTTAATTATAATAAGTAACTTTGCACACAGGAAGGCGAGGGTCTAGGAAATTCCACTCTTAATATGAGAGCGGTGTTATGAACGAAAATTGTTGTAATAAAGCTAAGGTTACAAAATTGATTTCTATTTCAATATTCATAAGGTGGTAGAACCCTCTGTGGTTCGACTTCGGCAGCACCACTGTCACACCTATCTCAGCATAATTATAGTATTAACTGCTGCTGTGTTCTGGTTTGAAGGGTGTGGTAAGAGAGCCAGCCAATGCAAAGCTTTCCAACTTAGTCCTCAGGTAGGAGTCTCATCTTTTCAGGAGTTGATTACAAATGTCCATGGGCGGCAAATGTCACTTACCATCAGGTGGACTGCTTGCTCGTTGGCTAGTTGGCTACTTCAATGTTATTAAAATAATATAACGTGTAACAAGCAAATATTCAAAGTAAATTGTGTTTCATATATTATGTTCAATCCTTATCAATTTGTATATACTAAGAAAAGATATAATTATATTACAGTATAGTACACCTTAAAATGGGTTTCTTTCGCAGATTTTTTCGCAGCTCCATAGCGTTGGTAGATCGTTGACTTTCAAAAAGAGTTCTATGTGAACCAATTTTGAATAAATAAAATTTGAATATGAATTTGTCGTGACATACATTGGCCGTTAGGTGATGGTATAAGGAATACTTTTATTTTAGAAAAGTATTTACGACTCTATCAGTCTTTCAATTAAGGTTCTTAACATCAAAATTATTTAAGGCATAAAATTTCCGTTATATGTATATTCCATGATATATTTTTTAAACGCAAGTGAAACCGCGGATCCCAGTTAGTTTACAGGTTAAACTATTTACATATAAATCTATATTTATTGTAGCTTTTAGTCCGGTGAGACCAGATAACAACAAATACCGTCATTTTATAGTCACCGAGCGTTGTGGAGTAAACACAACAATTTATTATTTAAAAGCTTTTCAAACAAATTACATTTTCACGCTGAAAGGGAAATTGAAGGGTCACCTTGTTTTTACATTCAGTTATTTGAACATTACTATTCACGCGATATAGATTAAATATTTGAAGGTGGTATAACCCTTTGTGTTTTGTCTGCGGCGGCACCACCGCCCCACCTATTTCTGCCTAAGAACAGTCGCTATAGGCGCTGCTGTGTTCCGTTTTGAAGGGTGTGGTAAGGGACACATACTTTTCCGAGGCGGTCCAGCTTAGTCCCCAGGGATAGCAGCGCGTCTGTGGCCGACCTCAGGTAGGAATATCTAATCCTATCTGGGGTTGATTACAGATGTCCATGGACGGCAGTAGCCACTTACCATCAGGTGGACTGCATGCTCGTCTGCTACTCCTATATTATAAAAAAATATGTATGTGATGGTGTATTGGTTTGAAATTTGGAGCTTTCTCGTGGAGTTCAGGGTTTAAGTCCGAATTAAACGCTCTCCGATTTAAAAGTTATTATCATACACTTTCTGGGTGAAGAAACAACTTACTAATCTTTGTGTTCTTAAACAAGATCTCAAGTTTCTACCAACCCGCACTTGGCCAGCATGAGCTAAAGACATTTTTTTTCTTGTTAACAGTTGCAGATATATTGACGTAGTATTCTGTAAGGAATAAGTGTTCTGTAAGGAAACTACTTTGAGTAAAATATTTTTTACTTTGGCTATGGTCTAAACCCTTCTTTTACTGAAAGTAGATCCAGCCTAGATGCCCAGCAGTGAGACATGGATATTGAAAATTCAATAATAACATGTTTATCAACTCCCATATTTATTGTAATATAGTCCACGTAAAACTGCTAGTCCGCTCTGAATATAGAAATGAATCGCGTCGCCATAGCATATTGTATGGCTACACCTGCTCTCAGCAACTTCAGAGCGGACTAGCAGTTTGGCGCGGACTATAACAATCATTCATAATAGATAGTGATACGTATATCCACGTATTGTTTCTGAAAACTACTGTTAAACTTTTCGTATTAACCAGTATAGTATTCTGAGATCGTCTGTTTTCACGTAAGCATTAATTACATACCCTGTAATTACACCCAGCCATTTCACTTTACTGTTATGTATTGAAGCCTGTAATTGGAATTTACCTACTAGCTTTCATACGACACCTCTCAGTTGAGAGGGCTGACGTTAAAATCCTAGGTACCGACCTCTGATTTTTAAATTATGTGCCTATTAGAAATTAATTATCACTTACTTTAACGGTGAAGGAAAACATCGTGAGGAAACTTGAATACCTGAGAGATCTTTGAAGTTCTCAAAGGTATGTGAAGTCTACCAATACGCACTTGGCAAGCGTGGTGGACTATGACCTAATCCTTCTCATTCTGAGAGGAAACCCGTGCCCGGCAGTGGGACAGCAATAACTTGATGAGAATTCATTTCACAGAACATACATAAGAGTAAGGTAGCAAAATCAGAACTGAGTACAAAGGTGAGTTGTTCAATATGACATCAGGGATTCATTAAATAAAGTGTTACTCACGAATGTGATACTGAATAGATATTTGACCGATCCCCTAAGGTACTGACTGCATGGAACATCGATTTCTTTTGTGACATGCATAGCTAGATGAGAGCGTTAGAGACTAATTATGTTTAGAGGTGCGTATTTAATGGGTTTCATGGTTTACGCGTTTTCTATTATTGTACGCTTTTTATTAGCTTCACTTGTAACAAAAATATGTAACGAGAAAGGGAATAACAAGCATGCAATCCGCCTGATGGTAAGTAGCTACTGCCAATCCCAGATAGGATAAGAGTCCTACTTGCAGTTGGCCACAGATGCGTAGTTGCTCCTAAGGAGTAAGTTGGAACGCTTCGGATAACTATGTTTCCCTAACCACATCCTTCATACCGGAACAGATCGGTTAACTGCTGTTGTTAGACAGAAATAAGTATTATGCTGTCTTCGTTTCTCCGCGATGTCTCAACAGATTGAGTTGATTTGAAAGACATTGGGTGGGGTAAGTTTTTAAAATGCTTAATAGTCAACAATAAAATACAAATTTAATACTTTGTTAAAAAAAAACAAGATGAAGATTTAGTATTATTTAGGGTGTTAATTAAGTTGACACCTCTGTCATTTATTGCTCTATAGTATGAGTGCATTGAAATGGAAAGTTTTGTAAGAATGGAAATTATTCAACGGTCCTTTGCTGAAGTATTCCGAGAAGTCGTATAAAATTTCTATTATTTATTTTAAAGGTAGGGTTTTTAAATATTGCTCAGTTGCATTATATTGATACTAAAATAACATTTTGTATAAAATATGACAGGTGTATAAACATGTAATCCAGTTGATGGTAAGTGGCTACTGCTGCCCAATGACATCTTTAATCAACCTCAGATATAATTGGAGCCCTGAGATCAGCCATCGATGCGCCGCTACTCCACTGGACTAAGCTGGATACTCAGAAAAATATGTATGTCTGACTATTGAAACTCACTTACTATTTAAACCAGAACACAGCAGCGCTTACCACTGCTGTTATTAGGCAGATAGGTGTGGCGGTAGTGTCACCGGAGTCGAACCACAAAGGGTTCTATCTTCAATAACCCTCAACCTTAAACAATTGTGATTAATAATGTACAACGACCAATCAGGAAGTCTTGGCGACGCCAAATAATCAATTAAGGGACCTGCTGTTTACAATTACAATGTTACGATGTAAATTTACACGATCCTAAGTCTATCAGTGCTTCAATGAAATGTAACCTTTGTTTCTTACGAAATAGAATTGTTTTAACCTTCAATATCACGGGATTTTCAAACTGTCTTCGTTCAGAACCTTTTTCGTTTATTTTATTCATAAAGCCTTCAGGGTAATTGTATGGAAATTGCTATTATTTTATTTCAAAACCAGATTTCCTATTTCAAAGTTATATTAATGTTTATTTGAGTAATTTTTCAATATTAATTTATATGAAAATTTCCTTTTATAAAACGGGTGTCATATTTTTATTCTATTGAAAAGATGGTATTTAGAAACGATTTCTTAATCGTGGGGTCCCATATTCGAGTCCCAGGCAAGCACCTCTGATTTTTTAAAGCTATGTGTATATTAGAAATGAATTGACACTTTAACGGTGAAGGAAAACGTCATGAGGTCGTATGAAGGTGGTACAACCCTTTGTGGTTCGACTCCAGCGGAACCAGCGCCATATCTATTTCTGCTGAGTTAAGCACTGCTGTGTTTTGGTTTGGAGGGTGTGGTAAGGGAGTTATACAAAGCAATCCAGCTTAGTCAGGTCAGTCCAGCTTAGTTTGGCCGACTTCAGATAGCAATATCCAAGCCTATCTGCGGTTGATTATAGATTTCCATGGTCGGTAGTAGCCGCTTACCATCAGGTAGATTGCGTGCTCGTCTGCTACTCCAGTATTGTAAAAAAAACCCACATGTCTGAGGGTTATTCAAAAAAGTTCTCAAAGGTGTGTGAACAGACAAGTAGCAACTTGGCTAGCACGGTGAACTGTTGCCTAAACTCGTCTTACTCTGAGAGTAGATTTGTGCCCAGCAGTGGGACAATAATGAGTTGACGACGACGACCACTAGGTTTAGAGTTCGATTACCCCAGAGGACTAAGATGGAACGCCTCGTGTGTCGCCAATACATAGACTATGCGGACACTAATTATAAAGGAAATCCTTATAAATTGCTAACAAACCAAAAGCGAAGGAATTAAATTTAATTCCACTACACACTCGAAACATTTATTGCAGCTGAAAATAATTCGTAGCATCAAATTATTTCGTTCCGTTTAAAATGCAATTTGAGTAGGTATTGTAATAGCTTTAAGTGGAAGTACGGAATGAAATATTATATTCATTTACTCTTATTTAAAACTAAAGGTGGTAGAACCCCCCGTAAATGACCGCCGCACCTATTTCTGCGTAATAACAGTAGCGTTAAGTGCTGTTATGTTCCGCTTACTATGTAGAAGTAGCTTACAAACATGTTGCAGATAAAATTAAATTCCTACTTAAGGTCGGCCACAGATGCTGGTATCTAACGCTGATCACTAAGTTAAAACGTCTCGGAACAGTATGATTCCCCAACCATACCCTTCCAAGCAGAACACAGCAGCGCTTAATACTACCCCAGTATAAGGGTCTATAATGTGATACTGATCCTTATACTGTGTATGTTATGTATGTTATATTACGCAGAAACAAGTATAGCGATCTTTCCAAGTCTTTGCATGTAAAATTCCTATATTAATCTTATTAAAAAAAAATCGTTTTATGATCACTAGACTATTACACCATCAATAAGTGCAATTTGTACTACAATCCACACTTATAAAGAACAGCCATTAAATATTCTTACAGAAACTTAGTACGAAAATGTTTCATATTCTGCATTTTCTGTAAGAACTGCTTTTGTTTACAAAATATTAAACAGCTTTTCTCACAAAACAATTCAAACAATTTAGTACAAGTGTTTTGCTTCGCTAGTAAAATAAAGTAAATACTTGTATTGTGTTGTCAAGTTAACACTTGGAATTAGTTACAGTGGAAATGCACTGAAAATGTATGAACCGCAGACACGTTTAGAATAAGACTTGTCTTAGTGGGACCGATGAGCGAGTAGCGAGGAAATATGTTATTGGTAGTGCTGGTGTTCTTGTGGATTTCGTATTAGTTGACTAATATATTAATACCAAATCATGTGCAGCATCTTCACAAACGCACACACGCACGCACGCGCACACACATACCCATACGTAGTCACGCACGACGGCATGCTTGCACGCACACAAGCACGCACGCACACACACACACACATAAACATATTACAGCGATATAATATCGATATATAGAATTGGTATAGCAATTCAGAGAGGAAATGCTGCCAGCGTCTTGGGAGCCTTACCCAAAGACAGTGATTGTGACAATTTTTTATGGTAGTGTTTTTGTTTTTATATTTTTGTTTTTCACTTCTGTATATATGTAAATTTTGTAAAAAAAGTTGTTTTATATTTACCTTTTTTTTTTTTTTTTTTTTGTTTTCGAGGGGGAAACCTTCAAAAGGTACCCGACGACGTGGGAGTGACGCCGGGTTATGTGGGATTTTTACCGCACTAAAACCCCCCCGGTGCTTGTTGGAGAACTCCGGATCCCCGACGGAACACAATCGGAGTTGTTTATATTTACCTAGGTTAATTTTAAAGAGTTTTCAAAAATTTAACAATATCGATATATAGAGATATCTAGTGAGTATATAAAATTTACAATAATATATATAATTTACGGACCAAACTAGTAAATCTTAGTCCTGTCAAACCCAGTATTGTTTGATGAAGTTCTCACATACTCATAAAAGTGTAATTGTTAAAGTTTTACTTGGCATACCCACATTAGGATTCCCTATGTTTGTTGGGAATTTCCTAAAGATGCTCAAACTTTCGCATCGATAGACAGTTGTCAAGCTCTCAACAAGCTCTCAAGTCAGTCTATTCCTTCACAATAAAAGATACGAAAGATTTATTTTGAAACTTACAGCATATTACTGCAAAAAGATAATGAAACAAATAAATACAAAACTTATGGAAAATACCGCAATACTGTGTAACATAAGTTCCTGAAAAGGGACTGAACTCGACGGAAGCCGCAAAACCACAAACTGATTTTCAGTCCAAGTTTTAACACGGTAATGTAAGATAACTTTTAATGTAGGAATATTATAAGCTCTTTCGATATATAATATAATTGGAAATAGCAGTTTCATATTTATCTTGCTCTTATTATACTCATTCTAGGTAGTAAGCCGTAAGTAGAAATTAGAAAAGAGCATGCAGACCATCCGATGGTGAGATTTTTGTTTATGAGAGGGAAACCTTCAAAAAGTATTTACTTTACGCCGTGGGAGCGTCATGGGGCGATGTGGGATTCTTACCGCACTAAAATCCCCCGGTGGCCGTTCTCGGCGCTGCGTAGAGGACTCCGGGATCTCCTAGGAACGCAACCGGAGACCTCTAAGAGCGTTGAGCTGTCAGGCTCCGCCAACATCACAAACGCCAACGTCACAGGATTAAAATTGTTTTCAAGCAAAACCTAAACGTTTCTTTTAACTTATCTTACATATAAAATTCTCGTGTCACTATGTTAGTTACCGTACGCCTCCGAAACGGCTTTACCGATTTTCACCAAATTTTATATGCATATTCTACTGAATGGCCTGAGAATCGGCTACTATCTATTTTTCATACCCCTAAGTGATAAGGGTTGTTCACCTTAACATTTTTTTATTAATATGGCAACACAATGTTTGCCTGTCGGGTTAGCTAGTTTTATCCTAAATTTATATCGTTTGCAATAACCTATGGACAGGTAGAGTTGCATGCCTGAAAATTCATTTCGGTAAAATAAACGCTATTTCCCAAAACAAATTTTAAAGTTATAAATCTGGCTGACACGAAACTACCAAGTTCGGTGCGGATGTGAAATTTTTATCGAATTTCCAATTTTCAAGTTAGAAATTCTATTACTGCGTTATCGCCGAAATAAATTTTGGCCGTAGCCGTATATTCGAATAATATTGTTATGGAATCTTTCGTAGCTCGACTTTAGAGGAATAACTGCCATATTATTTTTATATGGTAGAACCCTTTGTGGGTCGACTTCGGAGGCATCACCGTCACACTTATTTCTGCCTCATAACAGCAGCGTTGAACGCTGCTGTGTTCTGGTTTGAAGAGTGTGGTAAGGGAGACATACTTTCTCGAGGCGTTCCAGCTTAGTCCTCAGGCATCGTAGCGGCGTATCTGTGGCCGACCTCAGGTAGGAATATCTTATCCTATGTGGGGTTGATTACAGATGTCCATGGGCGGCAGTAGCCACTCACCATCAGGTGGACTGCATGCTGGTCTGCTACTCCTATGTTTAAAAAAAAGACAGTTAAACACAGTTAAACGCTGATATATTCAAGTTTGTAGGGTGTGGTCAGGGAGATGCACTTATCTGAGGTATTCCAAATTAGTCTTTGGGATTAGCAACGTATCTGTGATAGAAAAGATCTCTAATATTATCTTCATTACTACATATCCATGGACGACAGTATTATCTTAACTTAGTTTTAAATAAATAATATTTTCATAATTATGCGTTGCTTGCGGAGTTTTCTATTATTGAATTACACTATGTTCACCCGACGCCAACAGCCCTATATTAAGGCGAAGTTAAATTTTTTCGATATTTTATTATATTATTGACTTTCTAAAATGCTATAAAAATGTCTGCCGTTTAATTGGATAATACAGGTGTTGGATATCTGTATTGTCATTCCAAATATTTTTTGATGTCAATTACTAAAATCTTGGTACCTCCTATAACGAATAAGAAGCTCTGGAGATTTCGTGTATTCCATATTTTGCACGGAAACTCAACTAGTTTTATAAATTAAAATAAGTCTATGTTACTTCTTAAAACAACAGCTTAATGCCAGTGAAAGTCCTATCAAAATCAGTCCAATCGTTTCGGATATTAGCCCGAACAAACATATAGACAGACAGACAGACAGACAAAAATGAATACTGTATTTTTTTTGTCATAAGTACCATCCTTTATTTTGATATTACAAACAGACACTTTAATTTAATTTATTTGTATAAATTTAAAGGTTGCCTCTTAAGCGCCATCTAGCGGTGGATTAGAGCGGAGCGTGCAGTAATGGCGCCGGCCACAAGCTGAATTCAATCTGCATATCTGGGAGCGTTTAGCTCAAATGGACTTAAGTGACGGCAAATTGTAACTACGCTGAGATGTAACTACGTAGTACACGAGTTGCTACGAAGTTTTAGGTTACTGTGGAGAATTTGAATATTTCGCTTTGGTTTGGCTTCATTATCATCATTAACATCACTAGTAAAATTACCACATATTTGATTATTTTTAGGGTTCCGTCCCCAAAGTGTAAAAATGTAACCCTATTACTAAGCCTTCGCTGTCTGTTTATCTGTCACTGCCTCTATTTCGTGAACCGTTATTTATTTATTTGACACGCCAACAGCATAACATACAGAAATTTTATAAATAACATTGTGATATAATAAGATGCACTGGTATGCAAGCCAATTATAGGCATGTACAACATTTATAGAAATAGAGACGTGATATCTATGCAAATAATGTAAGTTACTAAGAAAAGAAAATAAAATAAATCTATACAATAATTATACATAATTTACTCAGGAATCAAAACTGTTGAGGTAGGTAGATAATTTGTTTTTAAGACGACAACATTCGTCATGAAAAATGTCTATGTCGGCTGATGCACACACTTGGTTATATTCAGCAGAGATCCTAGAGAGGGTGGAATGTTTGGTACATGGAAGATTTTGGTAATAGAATGTCGTGGGTAATTGTATGGAACGTTTATACTTAATTGTTGCAATAAGTGGCTACAATAAATTTTGCCGGAAATTATTTTTTTGAGAAACATGATATCGAGTATCATGCGACGGTTTTTTAATGACATAATTTTAAAATGTTTTAAGCGGAGATCATATGTAGTACGGTGGAAAATACGACTGTTATGTTATGATAGACACAAAGAAATAAATTATCATTTACTTACTTAAAGTTTAGGTCGTACTTCAGGCTAAACACAGTATGCACATTTATCAAAAGATATGAATGACGTCATGGACAGGTAAGCTATACGGTTTACCTTACATAACAATACGATGTATACCTTCCCATTTAAGAGAAAACGCCTAGTACGTTACGTAATCTAATTTCATTGGTATATCAATCCTAACTCGATTACTGTAATCTGGTTGTCACTTTAAACCTGAGCCTAGTAAAGTCTCTGTTAATAGGTTTAATGAAAATGTCGATACTCTAAATTCTACTGTAGTAAAATTCACTACCCATAGAAATTAAATCCTATATAAGACAGAAATCCTGACTGAGGTCTGGGGGCCCTGGGACAACGAAAGAGTGGAGGCCCTTAAATATTTATTGAATAAAAGGATTTTTCGTTGTATTTTAAAAAACTTACTGTCATCAAATAAAAGTATTTCAACAAGTTAAATAAAAGTTAAAAATGTGTTGTGAGGTCCCCTCTCTTATGGAGGCCCTAGGGTAGAAGGTCCATCTGTCCTCCCCTAAATCCGTCCCTGTGTTAATCTCAAATGCTGTTCTCCCTTTGAAAACTAACGCTCCATACTACAAGTAATTAATTAAAAAATCAAAAAACCCGACTGCACCGACCGAAGTAGAATTTCCAAAAACGGTGAAATAGGCGTTTTATTATTTTTATCCAGAAAGCCAAATACATACAAAGTTTCATAGTAGGTGTCTGCTTCAAAATCAAAAGACGTTCAAACATATTATCCTATTTTATTCTCGTAGTGCTCATTTACGCTATATAAAGAACCGATGAGTAAAATTCCAGCACTCTAAAGTTCAGCGGTTTCCCTTTGTGTTGATCTTTATCACAGCAACACTACTCATTTAGTCAGACATTCATCTCGATGAGTTATATATATGTATATATTATATTATGTATGTGTAATCTCTTTTAAGTTCCTTTATTTTGATATCCTACTCGATAGGTTTGGTTAACTTTTTTAAAACGTGTTTCGCAAAAACAATCCACCATTTACGCTCCATAAAATATATAACTTCAGTAATTCAAAGTTCCGGTCATTATTTTACCTCGTAATGGGTAGAATTTCATTATTTTTATCCAAAAAGCCAAATATAAAATTTCATAGTGTTTGCTTTAAAATTGACGATTGTTTAAATGAACTTTTAACCCTTATTTTACCCTCTACGGGGTTAATTTTTCGGATGGGGATAAATAAGTGTGTCCTTGTTCCTATCCAGAAAGCCAAATACTAAATTTTGTAGCAGTTGCTTCAAAATTAAAGGATTTCAAAAAAACTGTTTTTCCCTATTTTACCCTTTTAGGGGTAGAATTTCCAAAAGGCCTTTCTTAGTACTTATTTACGCTATATAGCGAACTCATGTGCAAAATTTCAGAAGTCTAAGTTGAGCGGTTTTGGCTGTACTTTGATTTCCAAATAAAGAAAAAGTCATTTATTTAGTCAGTCAGTCAGTCACCTTGCTGTTTTATATATATACAAATATGTTTTTATAATCTCCGTTGAATTTCCTTTCATATGATACCCTATTTGATAGGTTCGGTTAGCTTTTTTTTTTTAAATGTGTTACTATTTCGCGCCAAAAATCCGCCATTTTATTTATTTTTTTATAACACCTATCTAAGGACACTCGGGTCATTGAGACGTATATAATGACACCTTAACTGTCGAAATTCATCCAGCCGTTTGTTAGATCGGATCAAATAAAGAAAGACAAACATACAAGATACGCGCGAAAAACATAACCCTTCCTTGGCAGTCGGGTAAAAAAATAATCTATACAAATTTTTAGTAGGTACCAAAGATCAAATTTGACAATGGTTTGCATGCAGAAATTGTCACATGTCGTTCTTTAGTTAGGAAAACATTTAACAGAAACGTATGTTGAATAGTCTCGAATTCTTCTTTAACAGTTGACCAGACAACAACAGTTTCAACACTTTTGTTTTTAGGCAGAAATAGAGCAAGGTTCCTCTAGACTCGAAACATGAAGAGTTTTACCATCTTAAATATTGTTAAAATAGAATTATCATTTTCTAATGATAATATTAGTGGCTATTTAAGCCTTAGTAGTGGCTATTTAAATCAATAGTTCTTGTCAGTTGAGACACGATAAGCAGAGTTTCCGTGTTTCGAAATTATCTCAAGCAGTTCCACTGTCAAACTTTAAGCTTCTACAAAGTTGCGAACGGTGTTAAAACGGCAACTTGTGTAATTAGTTATGTAATAACTTAGTTGCAAAGAGTTATATTTATAGCACGTCATTAACAGAACATCGCTTAATTTAAGTTGATGTTATGAGATTTAAAATGAGTAATGTGAGAAAAGTAATATTTATATCATCACAAGGTGACCCGGCAAAAGTTGTTTTGCGATATCAATAAAAAAATGTTAACGGTGAACAACCCTTATCACTAAGGGGTATGAAAAATAGATAGTAGCCGATTCTCAGACCTACTGAAAATTTGGTGAAAACGGGTAAAGCCGTTTCGGAGGAGTAGGTACCTACGGTAACTAACATTGTGACAGGAGAATTTTATATATAAGATTTAATGGTTTGTTCCATTGATGGGCGTAGGACTATGTTCACAGGGGTCGTCGTTGTCAACTTTTGCTGTCCCATTGTTAGGCACGAGTTTCCTCTCAGAGTGAGAAGTTTAGGCCATAATTCACTACTCCGCATAGTGTGAATCGGTAGACTTCACATACTCTTGATATTTTTTGGCAAAGGTTACAAAGCATTTGAGAGCAAGTGAATTAAGGGGAGAGCAAGCGAGGCTACTGCCTCGCAAGAATGGAGAAAAGAAATCCGAACGAGTCAGAACTTATTTTCTTTTTTAACAAAAATAAGTGTTTGTTTTTCCACTGTTGACAGAATTTTATTTGTAGACATTGATTTTTATAAATTAGGAAATAATTAAGGGCCTCTAGCTTTTGTTGCACCAGGGCCTTTAATTTTTCGTTTCCACATCTCAAAATCCGGCCCTGGATACAAGTGTATGATATATAGTTATTATTGAAATATATAACCTTTACGATCATAACTTTATAATATGGACAGTAAAAGGACTAAATAGAATTAATTTTGAACTAACTTTAAGAAGCTCTATGCAGTTGGGACTAAAAGTAGCAAGTTGAGCTATCGTCCAAGTCATAACATCGTTACCAAGTTCGTGAGATAGTTAAATCAGTGAAAACATGGTTTCTTGTTATTAACAAACTGGTATGTCCTGAAATTTCAAGCATCAATATTATTTGCAATCATATTTTTGGATATGTTATTTGATAATACGCTATTCGAATTTCAAACAAAAAATATTTACTACTTAATCAGGGCAATTAAAATGACACATAAGTTATATATTGCGTTATTATTACATAAAAGTTACTTATATATGTAAGTTACATATGAGTTAATTACCACTGCCTTCAAAATGAGAAGGTCATAGTATATCGAGCTGGCCAAGTACGTATGGTGGACTTTACACGTTTGAGAACATTTTTAAAGATCTGACAGGTATTCAGGTCTCCTCTTGATGTTTTCCTTGACCGGTAAAGATAAAAATAACTTATATATATATATATTTTATATAATATAGGAGTAGCAGACGAGCATGCAGTCCACCTGATGGCAAGTGGCTACTGCCGCCCATGGACATCTGTAATCAACCCCAGATAGGATTAGATATTCCTACCTGAGGTCGGCCACAGATGCGCCGCTACCCCTAAGGACTAAGTTGGAACGCCTCGGAAAAGTCTGTCTCCCTTACCACACCCTTCAAAACGGAACACAACAGCGCCTATCACTGCTGTTATAAGGTAGAAATAGGTATGGCGGTGGTGCCGCCGGAGTCGAACCACAAAGGGTTCTACCACCTTCATCATATTTTTCAATGCACGTAACTTTTGAAAATTCAGAGGTCCTTGTCTGGGTTTTCAACCTTAGGCCAACCTTTTCTATCACCGCTTCTATCTCATTTTATAATTACTTATTTAAAAAAAAAACCCTCGACAGAATACGAAAACTTAGTCACTTCATACACATAGTATGGATTACACTTTCGTTTACATTTGAATATGTAAAGTCTCGTGTATTCTATATTTGAGCATCGTTGCTTACATTTCAATATGTAAAATTTACTGCAATATTTGAACACTTGTTTACAATACAATATGTAAATACGACAGCGCACGACATGCAATATGAATATTCGGAAACGGAATATTCATTTCCTGCAATTCTGTGTACAAATAAGTCTTCCATTTTGGTAGGAAATTCGATAAGACGATCATAAGATAATATATATATGATGTCTGAACTCTTATTGACATTAAGTAAATTGGATTCGGCTAGCGCAATGTAGTAATAACGTAAAAGCATATCATATTGCGAAAGCTTATTATGGGAGATGTATTTCTTTTTGTATGAGCGACCTGATGCTAAGTGGTTACTTCCGTTTATGGACATCTGTAATTAATTAGATCAAAATTGGATTCTTACCTCAAAGCAGTCAGGAAGTCCTAAACACTGAGTTGGAACATAATATACTGTTATATATACCTATTTCTACCTAATAACAACAGTGTTAGGCCCTGCTGCGTTTTAATTTGAAGGGTGTGGCAAGGGAGACATACTTTTCCGATGCATTTTAGTTCTTAGGGGTAGTTGCGCATCTGTGGCCAACCTTTCAGATGGAAATTTAATCTTATCTGAGTTAATTACAGATGTCCATGGGGTTGCTTACAGATCATCAGGTGGACAGCATGCTCGTCTGCTACTCCTATATTATAAAAAGCAGAAATAGGTGTGAATTGCCTGCGAAATCGAACCATAAAATCATCTACATATTTTAAAATTCGTATTCATGAAGCGTTACTCCAGGTTTCGTAAGATAGACAGCATTTTCATCTCATAGTACGTTTCGAATCTGTCTTGTTGAAAAATAACTGTGTATAGCAGACATCATTCACGTTACGAAACCGTACGAAAATAATCTGAATTCTGCTATATGAATAGGCACTGAAGTCACAAATTCTGCCACCCTACATTCACCTCTACGTAAAAGACACAAGAACTAAAAGAGACTAAACTTCGAAAATGTATAACGCTTGCGAACTAAGCATTAAAGTTTTATAGGAACTCGAAAATATGAGCTCCTTAAAGACATTGCTTTTAAAAGTATTTTGGTTTTGAAAGCCGTAAACTCAAATGTACCTATATTATATTATCTGTACCCTTAGTATGAGTTTTTACGTTTTGAAAAAAAAAACAAACTGTTTTGGTATTTGTTTACGTATTTCCCATACATTTCAATAAGTTCTGATACAGTCCGCTAGAGGCACTGATTGGAAATGTATGGGATAATACGTTAACAAATATAAAAATAGACGTAAAAATTCATATTAAGGGTACTGTTTTATTATGTCTACGTTTTTGAAAGAGGAAAATGATTGACGGAAAACGTTTAAAATTAGTTTTTCCTTACGAGATTAAATTTTCTTTTCCTTATTCAGGTGTTTGTAATTAAATCTTACAGGTCATTTATTATTAAATAATTTTATTTTGGAATATCAGAGGTGTCTGGAATTCTAACCCGTCGATTAAGACAACAAGTTTCCAATTAGTAGGCTAGTGATTTGTTTTATGTTTAATGTAAGTCAGAGAGTGTTATATACAAATGTTATTGCTAAATTACGTAATCAAATAAACCTGAATAAAAAACAACTTTGCAGTAAATAAACTTGAGACATTGGATTGGAGAACTTAATTATGTGCATTGGAAGTAAGCACTCATCACTTAATATAAATGATGTTGAAACTTAAATAGTAATGTTTATAAAACTGCTTATAATATCTGTATGGTTCACTGTTAGTCTGACACATACGATATTCTTTCATTGACTTGATGCGTTGCGTTACATCGCGTCGGGTTGCGTCGCATATCATCGCATGACTCTGCATTCAATTGCGTTGTATCGCAATGCGTCGTATCGTAACGCATCATATATCTAAAAAATTAATGCAAAAGTTGCAATATACTATATAGTACTATACTATATATACTATACTATATATATTAGCCCAACTTTACGGTGTCGATATTTATCTGTATGTTTTGTAAAAAATCGCACTCATAATTTTTCTTAAACAAATTTTCAATAGAAGTGTAATTTGAAATATACATTAAAATTCCGTTCAGTACTCGAGTACGTAAAAATTTGTAGAACTACTTTGTGGAATAGAGAGGAGAGAAAGCACTTGACGTAACTTATTCGTCCTCTGAGAACTAAGTTTGCATTTTACTTGAAGAATAATGTCCGAGACAGCGAGTACTACTCTAAGTTTTATGGACTTCATTATTCAAAAGTGTTTTTACTGGAAGATGGGTATCCTCATCAACCCATTAATGTTCACTCTTTGGCTGCAAACTTAGGTACTTACCTCTTATTACGAATAGCTTTTGTCCATATTCTATCACCCTGGCGATAGTAGTATGTCTATCCAACTGCAGAGGGAAAAAATAATAATAAGGAAGTATACATAGACGCTCAAAAAACTTTAGTTTTTCGAGCATCATTGTATATGTATGGCTGGCCATACATGGACTGCTCGAGCAGTTACCCCGTTATCAACATACACGGACCGCTCTTGCAGTCAGAGTCAACAGCTTGAAGCTGCTATTGATAACTCCTTGAGCAGTTAAGCTAATTGCTTGAGGAATTCAATTTCAAAAATCAGTAGCATCATGGATTTTGAAGAAGAAGCACTTATGCTTATTTTGCTCATACGACGACGAAGGCGGCGTAAAAATAGAAAATTGTGGGTTCATCCAATATTGGAAACACAAACTATAATAGAGAATTTAACACTTGTTTTTGAAATTAAGACATGACGAAGAAAAGTTTTTTAATTATTTTAGAATATCAATCTCATCTTTTGACGAATTGTGTAATATACTCAAAGAAAAAATTAAACGTGAAGAAAATTGAAATTGAATTCCTCGAGCAGTTAGCTTAACTGCTCAAGGAGTTATCAATGGCAGCTTCAAGCTGTTGACTCTGACTGCAAGAGCGGTCCGTGGATGTTGATAACGGGGTAACTGCTCGAGCAGTCCATGTATGAGTAGCAAACGAGCATGCAGTCCCCCTGATGGTAAGTGGCTACTGCCGCCCATGGACATCTGTAATCAACCCCAGATAGGATTAGATATTCCTACCTGAGGTCGGCCACAGATGCGGCGCTACCCTTGACGACTAAGCTGGAACGCCTCGGAAAAGTATGTCTCCCTTACCACACCCTTCAAACCAGAACACAGCAGCGTTTAACACTGCTGTTATGAGGCAGAAATATATTTTTTCTTAAGGAGTCGGTTTTTTTTTCATATCATTACTAGTTCAAATATGTGCATTGTAGTTGTCGCAAATGCGCATACAGCACCTGAAAAATATCCGCTACGCTATTTTATGGCTAAAGTCCTACATGGTACCTATCAGTATTAAATGCTTATTGTAAGTATCGGACTGTAATAGTAGCGGCGAACAATGATTTTTTTTAGTTTTTACTTTTCTCCATTCTTCAAACCACAACACAGCACTGTTTAAAAGTATAAGTCATACATCAAATTAACGATGCATAGGCAGTGTCTTTCTTTCTTCACTTAGTAACATTTCCTTCAAAGATTTGTCAAACCTTGGATATTCTAACTTCCGAAGAAAGAAGTACAGCCTCTAGGGACAATGCGATATCAATGCAATGCGAATCTTACGATAAGATTCTGCAAAGTACTGACTGAAAGACTTTATAGAGAATTACTCTGTCATTTGTTGTTGCTTTTTTGAAGTGAAAACTTCTTTAGTGGCGTTGTGCACTTTTTCTGATGGGTAAAAAAATGTTAAACTTACGTCAGGACACGTGGCCTGATCGAAAATTCGTAAGACGGAAAAGCAAACTGCAAACGTCAAGATGTCATCCGGTGTCATCATAGAAAAAATATGTCATTGGGTGTCAGATTCATTTTTCATCTATTACTAGCTGACCCGGAAAACGTTGTGTTGCCATATAAAAAAAAAAATGTGAATGGTGAACAACCCTTATCACTTAGGGGTATGAAAAATAGATAGTAGCCCATTCTCAGACCTACTGAATATGCATATAAAATTTGGTGAAAATCGGTAAAGCCATTTCGGAGGAGAACGGTAATTAGCATTGTGACAAGAGAATTTTATATATAAGATATTTCATTATTGAGGTTAGGTTTCGAATGCTTTCACTTCTCCCGGAGTGCAACCCGATGTTTTTTTTTATTCCACTACGGAAGGTAATGATTTTTGAGCGCATGTATGTATGTCATTATTTAAAACACCCTGGATTTCAAATTCTATGACGGATTTAAACATAATATGAGGTGTATTTGAAGTTGTGTTACTTTTGGAGATGACTAAAGCTATATTTTTAACCGACTTCCCAAAGGAAGTTATCTATTTGACGCGTATATATGTTTTTTCAAGTAATTCAAATAAATGTTGGCTCAGTACATATTTCTGAAGTCTGCGCTCATATTGGTCACGCTGTTTACGCCGTTATCCAACGAAATATATTGAGCGCCGACTTCATTATTTTAATTATTTTTTACTTTGTAGTGACATGGAAGCCGGTTATATTTTTTTGTTAAAATGTATGTTCTTAAACAGTCAGATTTTTTTGTTTTTGTAATAATTCTCTAGTTGTGTAAGAATTTTATGGTCAAACATTTCAATATAAGTATTACTTGAAGCTTGCAGTAGTATGTATGCTACACTTTACGGCTTAAAATAAGCAGTGATTGTGTTACCGAGTTTCGGTTTAAAGGTAGTAAGGAAGGTTTAAACTTAAATCGAATTTGCGGTTTGCAGAATCTTTAATAGCTGAATCTGATACCGTATTCTACCTACGAATGTCATGTTTAAAATGCGAAGCGAATGTTCAACGGAAATAGAATTGCTGGTTGCGCGTTTCAGGAAATAGATTTTAAAAGTTAATTGCAGCTACTGCTGGGAACATGTCTCTACCCGACTACGGAGATTTCTTGAGCGTATTTTGTATAATTCTTTGTCACACCCGGCAGCCTAAACAGCTCATGATGGTGGTAGAAGTCTTTGTGGTTCGACTCAGGCGGCACCACCGCCACACCTTCATATTTCTGCTTATTAACAGCAGTATTAATCGCTGCTGTGTTCTGGTTTGGGTGTGGTAAGGGAAACATTATTTTCCAAGGCGTTCCAGCTTAGTCCTCAGGGGTAGCGGCGCGACCTTAGGTAGAAATCTAACTATATGGCATACTTAAGCTCACGTCAACACTACTTTATTGTAGTGAAGAAATTTACGGAGTAGTGTCTTACTAAAGTAGGATGTTTCCAAACTGCTTATAATTAACTACTCTTATAAGGTTTGACGTCTCCTACCGATAGTAACGGTACCTATAGATCAGCAGTTTATTAGCTCTTTGAAACACTAAGTAATTCAGACTCGAAGTTGTTTAAGTCTGTACTTCGATAAACCTATGTAAGCTATCGCGCTGTGCACTTTTCAAACATCATACATACATAGGTATATAAGTTTAACAGTCTTTAAATTAAGCTTTCTAGACTCTTAACCCCAGCCTAGGATTCTCCTTGTTATGGATGCCGTGGAAACATATATAGTAAGATAGAGGAAAGTCATCCGGGTAAACACTTTTCAAATATCATACATATTAACGTATAAATAAAATAAAATACGCTTTCTATTCTCACATGCCCACTTTAAAATTCCTTCTGACGTGAGTTCTCCACCAAGCGCCGAGGACGGCCATCGGGGGGGTTTTAGTGCGGTAACAATCACCACATAACCCGGCGTCGCTCCCACGTCGTCGGTTACCTTTTGAAGATTTCCGCCTCGTAAACAAAAAAAGGTGCCGTGGAGGCTTACATATACAAAAACACAGATCCAGATCTTTAAATTCGTGATTTAGATATCTGTCTGGCCGGGGATCGGAACTCGGAACTCGCTACACGTCAGACCGGTATGGCGACCGCTCCGCAACGCAGGTCGTCAAATTCAACTACTGAAATTATGTCTTATTGCAGACATTCTGCAAATTAATCTAAAATTTCCGTATTACTCTGCACCCAGGAATGTCATGTTTAAAATACATAGCGGATATTAGGCGGAAATAGAAGTGCCTGGTTGCGCGTTTTGGGAAATACATTACCGGAGTAATTGCTGTTTTCGTGCATATCCTAGTTAGAAGGAGTATAGTCCGTGTAAAACTGCTAGTCCGCTCTGAATATAGAAATCAATCGCGTCGCCATAGCAAATTGTATGACTACACCTACTCGCAACTACTTCAGAGCGGACTAGCAGTTTGGTGCGACTATACTAAAATACATTTAGTTTTGTAGAATTGGTGAATTGGAATTAAGTTATGTATTGTTTTAATTGAACGCGAAGGTGGTGGAACCTTATGTGTTTCGACTCCGGAAGCATTACAGCCTTACGTATTTCTGCCTAATAACAGTGATAAACACTGCTGTGTTCCGTTTTGAAGGGTGTGGTAAGGGTGACATGACGGAAAAGTATGTCTCCCTTACCACACCCTTCAAACCAGAACACAGCAGCGCTTAACAGTGTTGTTATGAGGCAGAAATTACCTTATCCTTGCACTTATATGTATTTTAATGTATGATAAGACTAACATCAGTGGACGTTCTAATACTAATTCAAGTACTACTGACCCCTTGAAATGAGAAATAGTAATGAGGGAATGTAATAATGTAATAATTAAGGGAAAGGAACTCTAGTTCGTACTATAGGAGTAAAGGAAAATGTGAAATGAAATGAATACGATGTTAAAATGTAATAAAGATGTAAGAAAATTGTATTGAAAAATATAAACGTAGGAAAGGAGAAAGACTTTGTGATAATTATGAAAATGAATTATATAACTGGAAATGATATAAGTAGCTACATGGCGACCCTGCCAGTCCGGTGCGCGTGTGCCGCTGCCACGTTGCACGCGCACCGGGAGGCGAAAAATTAAGAATAAATTCAAAGAAGAAAAATTTAAAATCTAAAATGAAGATTGAAGAAGAAATAATTCACATCCATTATAGAAGAAGTGAAAAAAATGAAGAAACATTGAAGGTTACGAGGAAAAGAACAAAAAACAAAAATGAAGAAAGAAGGAATTGAAATAAAATAAAATTATGGAAGAAGATCACCCATCGTCATCGTGAAAAACATAAAATATAGAGGAAAATGTCTTCGGATCCCCACAATCATCTTAAAAGGAAGACGAGAAATTAAAAGGACTACCAAAAGAAGATCTACTCTTCATCATCAATGGACACCGGTCAGAGTAATTTTACTGCCGACGGAGACCAGCCCTTGTGAGAACCCTTGGCGTAGAAGATCGGCTCAAGACAACTGGACACGACAACCCTGGTTACAGTCATCATACAGCAGGTATCGAACAAAACAGCATAAAAGTAATTATATTGATTTTGAAAACATAATTTGTGTTGTATCATATAAAGTAAATACGAATATAAGAATCGGATTTTCTGTCTGTGTATGTGTCTAATATTTAGCAAAATTTATTATTTTTTTTTGTTACAAAATTATTGAAATCTTAGAATCATAAAAAGTAGTATTTATTGTAACTACAGTAAAATTTAAGACGTAGTTAAATATTTGTTTTATATAGTGAATGTTTTTCAAACTATATTTCATACATTTCGTTTAAGAAATTGATTTAATGTTGTAAAGTAATAAGTAAACCCAGTTAGTAACAGTAGTTTCACTCAATCCGCGTTCTAATTACGCTTACTTGCAAATAGTTTGTTACGAATCTTATTACCCATCCTTTATGGGAATGGAATGTGTCAGTTTCGGATTGCAAGAATGATGCAATGCCGATGCAGTTTCGTTTTACATGCACACTTGTTTAATAATGTGTTACTTTGTCTATTTTAATAATCACATTTTTATGAATTTAGCTTTTTCTGTTCATTTGAATTTGTATTATTAATGTTTTTATGATAAATGTCTATAAAAGTTAAAGGTTCATGTTTATAAAACTATGACTGTATGTAAATGATTATTATCTTTGAAAGTATATTGATTGATACTGAATAATTATGACAAGAATGTAAGTACGAGAAATTAGGAAGGATTCCATTCGTAAGTTAGTACTTTTGGTAACGATCGGGATTGATCCCCCGAGGATTAAGAGAGTATTAACATGCGTTTGAAATGTTGTGTGTTGTATAAGTTTTATTTTAGTTGGTTTTATGAGAGGAATAGTAGTAGAATTCTGTGAGTGAAAGAAAAAATAAATTGTGTTGGGAAATCTTGATCATACTGTACGCGAGCCGTCTGTGTGAAAGAAATCCAGAGGTAGAGATTTATGAAAGAATAATGAAATTATTTGAAAGAATACTTTAGGAAGAGTGAACGTAACCCTCTTTATGCCATGTTCTTGATCATGTAGTTACGCGAGTCGTATACGTGAAAGAAATGGTGGTTGGAACACTGAAATGAGAAATAGTAATGAGGGAATGTAATAATGTAATAATTAAGGGAAAGGAACTCTAGTTCGTACTATAGGAGTAAAGGAAAATGTGAAATGAAATGAATACGATGTTAAAATGTAATAAAGATGTAAGAAAATTGTATTGAAAAATATAAACGTAGGAAAGGAGAAAGACTTTGTGATAATTATGAAAATGAATTATATAACTGGAAATGATATAAGTAGCTACATATTAACTCGGATTTGACTATTGGCGCCTAAACAGAAATGTATACTTGATAAGACTAAAACGCATAAAACGTCAGCGCAACGTAATTGTGTAATAATGGATATGACATTTTTTTTTTTTTCGGATTTGATTTTGTAACTAATTTAGTAATCTAAGATCTACATTTAGGGTAAATAATAATATTATATTATAATAATTTCGCTCGTAAAAATACCTGTTATCTTTTTATTCGTTTATGTTATTTTTACTTTGAAGTTTTTATATTTGTAGTCTTAACGCATATTACACCATCCTTACTATGTATTATTTTCAAAATTTTGAGTGCATTAAAAAAAAATATAAAACAATGTATTTAATTTTTTTTTCAATAACCCGTGGAGGTGTAGTGTGTGTAGGACTCATAGTTATATAAGTTAGGTTAAGCTTAGTATAAGGAGAGTAACAATAAAGACATCAAACAATTAAGACGCCTCTTCAATACCTAAGAGCCTGCATCTTAACACTACACCCTAATTATTCATAGACACGTATTAATAGATGGATTTTGTTTATGGAAATGCGCTCTCAAGTAAATCCGTTCTCCTACAAACAGTAATCTAAGTCGGGGATATTGTTTTAACAATTAAAACAACGGAAACTCCATTTAATTAATCTCCTCTGAATGAAAACAATTCATATTTCACAGAATTCCTAGCTTTCTGAGTTAGCGACTTGTTGTACTATACGTGGGTGAGTGATAAGCGATGAACGATATTTTGTCTATAAAAATGAAAAATAAATTATATGACGTCATTTATGCCCGTTATTATTAATCTATATATCTTACAGGGGCATTTCTCTCAGGGCTAAGTTGAAACGCTTGGTTAGACCCTTCTCCCACGGAGATGTATACAAGCTATAGAACTTGACCGCTATTGATACACTATTTTATAATATTCGATTCACACCGTTACCAATTCGGCTATTAATTAAACCATTCAATCACCATAATATTCGACCATATTCATTAATTGTTTACTGGGACGTTGAGAAAAGCTATTAGGATATGCTTAACAAACACAAGTCGCTTGGTAACAGCCTCGTGAGAGAAGAGCCTAAGTGTGATTAAAATTTGGGTTGTTACGATGCTCCGTATTCCGTGGACAGCAAAGAAGACAAACATCGCTATACTAAAGGAGCTGAAAGTAAAAACAAGACTATCAACCATCTGCCTCCAAAGAATTCTTTCTTAATTTGGCCATTGAGCACGACGGGAAGACGACTGCCTGGAGAAGATCAAGGTTGTTGGGAAAGTGGAAGGTAAAAGACCTCGAGGAAGATCGCCAACCAGATGCTTTGACCAGATCAAGGACATAGCTAAGATGTGTGTCACAGAATGCCTAAGACAAGCAGAAGACTGAGCACTTTGGCGAAATTTACAGCACACCTGCACAGTAGACCACCACAGCAGGCACGACATTCAGCAATGAAGAAGCGACTCAGAAGAAGATGAAGCTCCGTAACCGTAACCATCGGATATCCGAAATAAAAGTCTATCTAAAACCAAAACCGAATTACTTTGAATATTTTTAAAAAGGGGCGGAGTCTACATAACTTAGAGAAGTTAGTCGCAAATCTTCGGATAGTCGGACCTTCGTAATAAATTCAACTCATAATAATAACAATAATTATTGTTCAATCTAATCAAATCATAATTTGTATTTTTACAATTCCTAAAAAACCTAATATCCATAATTGAAACATGGGAATCGTATCCGCAACCGATATAATATTTTTCACTTGCCTGAAATTTTATATCCGTAGGTAACATCCCTATTTATAATTAGAACAGTTGTTATAACCAGTAAGTTTATTAAATTAATTGTACCGGTTACAACTCCTTTTTCAATTCAGATTTAGATTACAATAGGTATATCTCTACTGAATATTTGTATGTAGCTTACCAGTTGCATACAGAAATGTCTATTTTAGAGCATGATGTATACGGGATTGTGTAACTGAGATCGTCTACGTGACTGCTCCGGGATTCACGGGATTATCGCCTCCTCCCCATCCCGATGACCTCAGGAATGCCTGAGAAATATATAGCTTTAGATTTATTTTATAGGACGATTTTAATTTCATCAAGCATATTCGAAATTAATTTCACTATCACATGTTTTTGAAAATGAAAAGAATGAGTGTCAAAATCTCCAAAGACCAGTGTGGTAGACATGAATTTTGAAATGAAATAGTGCTATACCTCATGATCATCATCATCAGCAACTCATTACTGTCCCACTGCTGGGCACGGGTCTCCTCTCATAATGAGAAGGATTAGGCCATAGTCCACCGCGCTTGCCAAGTACGTATTGGTAGACTTTACATACCTTTGAGATTTTTTTATAAATAAACAAAAACATAGCGAGGAAACCTGCATACCTGACAGTATGCAGGTTTCCTCGCTATGTTTTGCTTCGCCGTTTTTGCAAGTGATAATTAATTTATAATACGCACATAACTTCGAAAATTCAGAGGTGCTTGCCTGGAATTTGAACCTCGGACCCCTCGATCGAGAGGCCGAGTTTCTTAACCACTGGGCTATCACTGCCCTGTGCTATACCTACTGCGAAATGGCAAAGTGCAAGTCGAACTCGCATGCAGAGGGTTCCGTACCACAACATTTTTATTTTTTTATAGCGGCCTCTGATACACATACTCTGTAAAAAAATCAAGCGTCTATCTATTCACGAGATATAGTCCTGTGACGGACGGACAGACCACAGAGGCCATCAAATCCTTCACTTATAATAACAATTGAACATTGATCGGATTACCGCAAATAACATTCCCGCAATGATACGCCAATAACAATAACAATAGTATATCGGGATTACAATCGCAAACTAATAGATCAGATGATTGTATTGACGTGCGCCGCCCGCCCCAGTTCACACGGATACCTCAGCTTATAACCGTATGAAGTGTAGTTATGCGTATAAATACATAGTATATGTAAAATGTATATGTAAATACATAGTATATGTATTTAAAGTAGTGATAGCTAAGTAGTGGTTTAGAAACTCGGCCTCTCGATCGAGGGGTCTGAGGTTCAAATCCTAGGCACCTCTGATTTGTCAAAGTTATGTGCGTATTAAAAAAATATTATTTGCTTTAACGGCGAAGGAAAACATCGTGTGTAAGCCTGCATACTTCAGGAATCTTCAAAAAAAAAGTTCAAAGGTATGTGAAGCACTTGGCCAGCGCGGTGGACTGTGGCCTAATCCTTCTCATTATGAGAGGAGACTCGTGCCCAGCAGTGGGACAGTAATGGATTGTTGATAATGATATGTATTTAATAGCTGGCCTCTTACATTTTTTTAAAAGTAATGAAAGAATAAAACTATTTCGTCGTCCAATTTACCACTTATACTCTTCCCGCGCAAAATACAACTCTAACGTCAAGAGTGTTCTTTTTCTTTTTTATGCTAACTCAATCGTACCAGCCAGTGACTGTACAAATAAGAACTTATTCTTATAAAAATAACATATCATGAAAATAACACAGCATAATTAAATAAAATAATACTAATAATAAAATAATTCGAATAGATTTCGAACATGAATTTTGCTAAAGATTTATTTATTTATTTATTCTTTATTGACGATGTTAAAAACAGTGTGGTGCAAAAGGCGGACTTAATGATAAATAGCATTTTCTCCCAGTCAACCTTAGGGATGTGCAGAACAATTGATTTAATGGCTATGTTAAAAAACTTAATCTCCGGGGATTCCACTGCATATGCAATTTCAGTTAAAAATCAAGTTCTATCTAAAGTTCATTATTCGCAATTGCACATTCGCATTCAATCTGAAAAAGGTAAATAAATATAAAACAGGACTAGAGTAACGAATGCTGTTGCAAGTGTAAACTTGCAGTATAAATCTTGTGACATGATATTGCGACATCCCGCCCTACGGCAATGCCTTGCAGCAAGATATATTGTAACTGTGTTACTGCAACATGTTACAATGTGCTCATGTTTTATATAATATAGGATTAGCAGACGAGCATGCAGTCCACCGGATGGTAAGTGACTACTGCCGCCCATGAACATCTGTAATCAACCACAGATAAGATTAGATATTCCTACCTGAGGTCGGCCACAGATGCGCCGCTACCCCTGAGGACTAAGCTGGAACGAACGAAAAAGTCTGTCTCCCTTACCATGTTTAACTTAAATACAAACTCAACGTGTATTCAGAGTTATATAATTATATTTTAACTATTGACGATTCGGAGCGGAGCGGTGACCATACCGGTCTGACGCGCAGAGTGTCTTGGGTTCGATCACCGGCCGATATATCAAAATTATGAATTTAGGTTTCTGTTTCTGAGTCTGGGTATTTGTGTATTTGTCTCTGTGTGTGTCCAAAGTAACCACGATACAGGGAATCCTAGTGTGGGGCGGGGAGTGTAGAGTCTCTACGTAAAGTTTGGTGGACAATGAAACTAAATAGATTATAGCCGTCGTTATAGCCAGACATAGTATTAACCGTCATTAAATGAATATAAATTAATAAAAAAATAAATCGGCGTTCTAAAATCAGAAATGAGAAACCAGATATCAGAAACGAAATGAGAAATCACAAACCAGAAATTAAAAAAAATGTACTTACCTACTATCATTTTCTTCACAACTCGCAGCTATAACAACGCGGTTGTATATGAAAAGGTTTAATAAAAGGAGCAGTTACGGAAACGGTATTGGTTGCAGTCTGCGGAATGATATCTTTGTAATATTTCTTGCATATTCAAATGAGCGTATAAAGGCTCGTATTTGAAATTCAACATTCTGATAGTATAATAAAAGCTTGGGAATGTATTCTAAGCTTGATATTCAGTAATAATTATTCTGTGATTCTGTTTAGTGATATTGAATTCGTGTTGAGTATAAGGTTCAAATCATAGGCGTCGAAAAATCGAAAATATGAGCATTTTATAATTTACTTATCATTTGCATTATGATAGAAAAATCTATCTGCTTTTAAAATGAAACAAACGTTTTTGAAGGTATTTTTTTGCTAAGTATAGGCCATCCTTTATATTTGAGAGGAAACCCAGCAGTGGTAATGCAATCCTCTGTGTAATATTTCTTGCATATTCTTAACCGGGTATAAAGATAGGTCACAAATGCATTGCTACTACCCCAGTGAACAGGGTAGAAAAGCTTCAAAGTGTCTTCAATTACGCGGTTTACGCGCCTTAAATATGGAACGCTTCATATAAATGTCTTTGTAAACCGAAACCATAGATAAGTAAAGATTACTCAGTCCTAACAAGAAAATGTACCCAGTTTTGAGAATTGAAATAGTTGCGTAAAAAAGTTTTGCCACGTCTCCGTGCTAAAATGTCCCTAAAATATTTTAAATAATTATTTATTTATTATGTAAATTACGCAGTATTAATTATTTATTCGTAAATTTTCTCTAAAAATGTTTTTATTTGTCAAGAATTTAAAAATAAAGTTTGGAAAATCCAAAAGTGCACGACTCATAATGCTCATTTAATTATGAAATATAAAAAAAAAAAAAAAAACTTAAGTCGTTCAAAATTAATTGCCGAAAAAACAGCTGTAGTAGGAAGAAGGTACTGCACAAGCGCCCCTGGTGGAATAAATGTACATAATATCTATAGATATATACAGTCTTGTAGTTTTCGTTTTTTATTAATTGCAATTAAACGACACTGAATTAATTAATCATTCGCATTCAGTGACCTACAATCATCGATTAGATTCTTTAAAAAAAAAAATTAACTCAAATGATGGATTTTTTCACAAGTTACAGTGTTTTCAGGTTTCACACATGACGGACAGGAAATTTTTTTGACCTATTTTGGTGTTTTTTTCCAATTCTATTGCAGTAAATCAATTTTTAAAAAGTATGGAATTAATCTCCATTAAATTATCTCGACAATAGTATGCAAAATATCTTGATTCCGTGAACTATCAAGGCTATAATAATAAAAATAGCCGCCAAAATGAAGCGAAAAAATTTTTTCGATCGTAAAGCACTCTCTGATGCTTCGCATCATGAGTCGTGCAAAAGAACTTACCAATAAGCCGTTAGTGGCTTCATTTATTTTCAAGGCGGCGAAGTATCTTTACTAATCTATGACGAAACACAGCGTTTAACAGTACATAAATGATGGAATAAATTTTCTACATTTTCGAATCCCAATGCAGGACATGAGTTTTCTCAACATCTCGAAGACATTATAGGATTGTATAAATACGAATACAGTAATGTTAAACTTTTATTAATTAACATTTTTAAAAAATATAATTAGGTTAACATAAGAGTTAATTTATTACCTAAACATTAATAAAATAAAATAATAAAATAAATAAATAATACTATTTAATACAATACAGACGGATTTCTAAATGTACACAGGAATATAATCAAGAACACTCTTAATGTTATGTAATTTTGAAGCATTTACCTGTTAAACCTTCCCATCTTATTACAGCTTCTTCTGAAATTAAAACCTTAATCCTTTGGTATACGGTTGTCACAATTTGCAAATGTAAATTCCAAGTTTATTTTCAAAATACTCAACTCTTCAAATTTCTTAAGAAACTTCTTGGTAACAACTCTTTGAGTTTTGTGTGCGGTAATTAAATTGATTAATTTGAAATCCGATGCCTCTAGGTGTTCATTATGTAATTAATTCAAAGGGGTTATTACATTTCTCCTTATTTTGTGTTGCTTATAATTAATAGTCACCTTTTGTTTGTTGAACCATCTCATTTATATAATTACGAACAAGTAAAGGTGGTAGAATAGGTAGTAAGAATAGGTAGTAGTAAAAAGCAGTGATAGCCTAGTGGTTAAGAAACGCGGCCTCTCGATCGAGGGGTCCGAGGTTCAAATCCCAGGCACGCACCTCTGATTTTCAAATTTATGTGCGTATTAGAAAATAATTATCACTTGCTTAAACGGTGAAGGAAAACATCGTGAGGAAACCTGCATACCTGAGAGATTTATAAAAAAAAAAAAAATCTCAAAGGTATGTGAAGTCTACCAATACGCACTTGGCCAGCGCGGTGGACTATGGCCTAATCCTTCTCATTCTGAGGGGAGACCCGTGCCCAGCAGTGGGACAGTAATGGGTTGATGATGATGAAAGGTGGTAGAATCCTCTCCATCAGGATTTGAGTGGGTGGTTGGGTGGGTGTTTTATGCATACTTTGTTTTTCATTACTGATACATTACCCTTACTACATTAGTAAAAAAACGCTTTCTATACTCACAGCCCCATACTAGGATTCCCTGTCATAGTGGCTATGGACATCCACTTAATAAATACACAAACGGCTAGATCCAGAAAAAGAACTCTAAATTCATCATATACTCGAAGGTAACTGTCTGGCCGGGGATCGAACCCGGAACCCCTGCGCGTGACCGCTCCGCCGTGCGGGTCGCGTCTAGTACTAGTATTTATTATTACTTACGCTTATTATTGACTCATGGGCATTGATCTCTTTTTAATCGTCGATTTTACACGAACATACCACCTGTTTCTTGTTCATTCTTTCTCAGCTACCATTCTTATTATATCTTTCATCTATTTCATTGTCATTTATTTACTAAATTTATGACTTATTTCTTCTTACTCACTTTATTTCATTCATTATCGATTTACACTGTGAAATATCGGTAGAACCTTTCTCAAAATTTTGGTTACATTTGAATTTCAAAATGTGCCTTATGAATTCCAAACAAAAGTAATTAGAAATGAAGCAACCTTAATCCGTCTCCAATCAGTTCGAAATTAGGGTGTAGGTCGGATGTCATTAGGCGGTCAGAATCCCATTTGCTTTGTATCCGTTTTGGATATCAAACGGATCGTTTGATTCCAATGACCAATGACTTCTATTAGTGCTGATGGCTTCTGAAAAGGTTTTAGTAGTTTTTTTTATTAATCTCTTTTTGTGTGTATCTAGGATATGCTCTACATATATTGACAATTATGTTAGTTCAAAATTCAAAGTTCTTATACACTTCTTTATTTCCTTTTCAATACAATACAATTCATCATCATTATCTTTCATTCTACACCAAAGATCGACATTGCATTATACTCTCTTTCCTTTCACGCACCTATATCCATTCTTTTCTTATCATCAGGCTAAAAAGAAAATGTAGGACATTGTCACCTCTTTCTCATTTTCTCTGAATTAACATTTTAATCTGTCTAACACCAATGTCACTTGTTTTCTTTTTTATTTATCATCAGTAGAAGCTGTACTTTTTAATTCAATTAAAGTTATAGTTTATAATTCGTTTACAATTCAAAATGTGACTTATGAATTCCAAAAAAAAGTAATTAGAAATAAAGCAACATTAATCCGTCTCCAGTCAGTTCGAAATTAGGGTGTAGGTCGGTTGTCATTAGGCGGCCAGAATCCCATTTGCTTTGTATCCGTTTCGCATATCAAACGGATCGTTTGATTCCAATGACCAATGACTTCTATTAATACTGATGAGTTCTGCAATGTTTGTGTAGCTTTTAGATACTTTTTAAGAATACACTTTACTCGAATTGTGTGAATATCGACGTCGACAAGCCTTTAATGTCCCACTGTTAGGCACGGGTCTTCTCTTAGAGTAAGAATGGTATTTTTTTTATTGTTTAACCTAACCATTAGGCAGACGAGCTACCTGATGGAAAGTAGTCAACGCCGCCTATGGTCATTTGCAACACCAGAGGAGTCGCCAATGCATCGCCGGCTTTGTATGTGAGCTCTTTTTGCACCTTTTTTGAAGAGCCCCATGTCATAGCGCTCCGGGAATAACTCAGGAGGAGATATTGGACATACTTTGCCGGTCAAGGGCGAATTTGTTCTTTATATTTTTAGGAAGTTTGTTTTCTTCAACGTTTAAGAAGGTGATAATTTATTGCACTGCTTATCTATGGATGTACGCATGTCATATCTACTGCTGACAACTGTAGTAGACCACCGGAATCCCCATTTTTTTTTGTCGAATATGTTAGTCTTGGCCCTGGTTGCCTTTACAGTTTCATTGGGTTTCGGTACTGAGCCTAATACTCAGCCAGCAAGAATACTGTGGGCTGGAAAGGAGAGATGGTTTTGGTTACCGTTATGGTTTCGTAGACCATCCCTCTACGCTACAGCAACCCAGTTTTCGATCCAGCTGTTGTCGTAGTTCAGGAAATATGACGGGATTGCGGCGGACCCAAGGATACTTCCTGTGAGGTCTTCAAATCTTCAGGTCTTCAAATAGTCTTACGTGTAGTCGATCACAGGTGCGTTACTACACCTGAGAACCAAGTTAAAATTCATCCTATAAACGTGTGTCTTTCAAACTAGAATTTAGCTCTTAACATTGTCATGTGAAACATAAGGTTTACATCATAATTTTACTGGCACAATACAACAAGGAAACCTAGCAGGCTTTTGCAAGATAATTATGATAATTAATACCCGACTTGCATTCTATTTAGACGGTTATTTGTTATTCAAGCGCGCATCGAAGTGAATTATTCAAGAGATTTTTATATATTTATTTATACTTTTTGTAAGACTATAAATCTTTGCATTTTTTATGTTGGTTAAATAATTGCGATATCACGGTTTAATATTGTTTTCCTAAAACTTTTTTTGCAAAGTAAAGAGTGCATGACTAGTAATTGAAGCCTTCTTAGCAAATACTCACACTATTTATTTTCAAATACATACACCCAGTTCCCGAAACAAAAAAAAAGATTTCTATTTTAATTCATTTGGCTAGCCGAGGATCGAACCCGGAACTCCCTATTCCTTTAGAACGATTACATTTACTTTCGAAAGATTTATTAACATTACTATTACCCTATTAACATCACTTACTTTAGAATGATTTCCAATTTATTAGACAGAAATAGACGTTGGTGCCGTCGGAGTCAAACTACAAAGATTATCTTCAATAACATGTTTTTGTTCTTCCACATTACAAAAGGTATATAAAATATCTTTGCTAATGCCTCACTTGTCGGTAAGCCGGAAGCAGCGTGCGCGCCGGAAGTGACGACATTTGCAAGCCTCCGCCATGCTTGTTACGTAAAGTTATTATGTAACATTGTTTCATAAATTGTGGCTAATATTGTAGATTGTGAAAATAATTTTCTTAACATATGAAAATTTTATTGTGCTAATACGTTTACGAGGTTTTAAAAATACTAGGTTTTGAAATCTCACCACCTATTTTTTAAAGTATTACTTTGTATTTTTTTTAATTCGAATAATAATACAATAATAGAATAGGATAATAGAATGATAGAAAATATAATATTCTATTTTTAAGGTCGACCTATTCGTAGACCACCTTTGAGAATTTCTTTCAAAAAACTTTCAAGTATGTAGGTTTTCTGACGATGCTTTTCCTTTGCATTTTAAGTAAGTGATAATTAATTTCTAATACTAAATAAAATAAATAGAATTTATTATAAAAACAAAAACACGACTGTTCAAAAATAATTAATTGAAAAAAAAAACAAAATAGCCCATGTTACTCGCACAATTCAAAAGAAGCCAATGACACTTCATGGAATAAAATTCATCAAGACGGGTAGGCTATAGGACAAATAATGAGACACGAATACAAACATACATACATACGCTCAAAAATCATAACCTTATCAGTCGAATAAAAATAAGAGATCAGGGATTTGAATCTCGGACCCTTTACTTGGTAGGTCGAGTTTTAACCACTACACTATTACTCTTCTTAGATATAAAGCTCGATAATGGATAGGTGTTTACATCGGATTGGTTTTTAACAAGGAGTTAACTTTAATCATTAATCAAACCCTTATTCTGTACCATGAATCGTCTATTCTCGTTAATTTTGCGCCTAAAAAAATACTGTAGTCACTGAGGGTGACTTCAAAGATAAATTGCTTCGGAATTTAGCCACTTTCAGAAAGAACTAGATGAATAGTGGAACTGAATAATAATGTAATTTTGTTTGGGATAATTACTTTTTAGGGTACCGTACTTAAGGGTAAAATTGAACCCTATTACTAAGCCTCCGCTGTCTGTCCGCCTATCTGTCCATCTGTCACAAGGCTCTATGACTTGAACCGTAATAGATAGACAGTTAAAATTTTCACTTTCACTTCTAACAATAGTAAAAATAAAAAAAAACATATTAGGTGGCACAAAACCCTCCGTTTGCGAGTTCGACATACACTTGACGATTTTTATTATGCGTTGTAAAGCTTAGAGGATTCACGTGTTACCACAAAGTTGGTAGAACCTTTTGTGGTTCGACTCGGAGGCAACACCGCCACACCTATATCTACCTAATAACTGCAGTATTAAGCGCCGCTGTGTTCGTTTATCGAGATCTCATTAGTCATTACAGTGAATCTCGGTTAGGGATATCCGAAATTCCCGGGAAGGACGGCGGTATGTGTGGTCGCATACCGTCGTGTACATCGGACGGTGGGGTGATTCAATCTTACTTGGGCGGAGCCCGACGGGGCAGTGCGCTGAGAGGACTCCGGCCACCGGAGGGGTTTTAGTGCGGTAAAAATTCTACATAACCCCGTATCGCTCCCACGGCACCGAGTACCTTTTGAAGATTTCTCCCTCGAGAAGAAAAAGAAAAAAAAGAAGAAAAAAGGGATATCCGAAATTATATGTAGTTATAAAATCGAATTTTGTTACTGTTTCGGATAGACTTTTTGGAGTTTACTCCTTAAGAAACGATTTGAGTTATAAGGCCCGGTACGGAAATTTTATGAGGAGTAAAATCAAGTGTAACACGAAAAGTTGAGGCGTAACGTAGAAAGAGACAAACATCTGTAGGATTGAACGTGTAAAAGAATGAGATGGAATACATTACACAGCGTATCTCATTCTCGGGGTCTCCTCTTTGCGCGATACTCCGTAGTCTCACTGTATAGTTCACTACCTCCAGTCTGAGAGTTGAATGTGTGCGTATGTTTGTACGTGTGTGTTGCGCGCCTGCGTATTACGAAGTTCTGCCACAACTTGTATACTGCTGCCGAGTACAGGGTATGCATGCTGTATAATAAATGCATATAGTAGCATCTATTGTATACATCTATATACAACGTACATAAACAGCAACCTAACCATCAAGTTTTAATGTTTTTATTATTATTTATATTATTTTGTAACATACTTTATGTAATACGCATTATTGAAGTAATATAAATAATCCGAATAATTACAGATATATGTTTGTTTCTCTTATCATTTTAGCAGATGCGTTCATTTACCCTTTTTTTCTATTCGATATATATCATAATTATCGTTCGTAAGGAGTAAACTCCAATCGTGCGTCGTAGCTGACACACACACACTTTTTTTTTATAACATAGGAGTAGCAGACGAGCATGCAGTCCACCTGATGGTGAGTGGCTACTGCCGACCATGGACATGTGTAATCAACCCCAGATAGGATTAGATATTCCTACCTGAGGTTGGCCACAGATTCGCCGCTACCCCTGAGGACTAAGCTGGTACGCCTCGGAAAACTCTGTCTCCCTTACTACACCCTTCAAAACGGAATACAGCAGCGCCTAACACTGATGTTATTATGAAGAAATAGGTGTGGCGGTGGTGCCACACTTTTATTTCGGATATACGATTCCGGTTATACTTATAGAGCTCCATAACGATTAGGTATACTACAGTTAAAACTGGGTGAGAAATTGCGTTAATATACTTTTTAATTAAGCTTCCCATTCAACACAAAGGTCTCACCTTTATAAATGTTGTGGTAATTTTACCGGCAACGCTTACTTATTCATACTGGAACAGCATGCAAAATCACGCTCCCGCTGAAAAACTTACATTTTATCTTTTCATAGCATTTAGACTGTTCTTCATTTATGGAATTTTGATGAGGGTTATTATAAATTTTCTTCAGGTAAATTTATTTTTCTAATGGTGTTTGGAAATGTCATAGGGTGTTTTATATTTTTACTTCTCGAGGTCTCCTTCATAATGTTTAAGGTTTAATATATTTGGTACTGATTTTCGGAATTATTAATAATTATTATCAATTATTCGAAACTTTTAAATTTGAATTCGTTACCGGATAGATTTTTCATTCGGATATCCGACAGTTCCAATTATCTTTGCTCTATAGAACCTCGGATCTGATTTATAAACAGCAGGATAAAAATTGCCTTAATATACTTTTTAATTAAGCTTCCCATTCACCTCAAAGGTCTCACCTTTATAAATGTTGTGGTAATTTTACCGGCAACGCTTACTTATTCATACTGGAGCAGCATGCAATATCGTTCATAGCGTTCAGACTGTTCTTCATTTATGGAATTTTGATGAGGGTTATTAGAAATTTTCTTTAGGTAAATTTATTTTTCTAATGGTGTTTGGAAATGTCTTAAGGTGTTATATATTATTTCTTGTCGAGGTCTCTTTAGGTTGAGTGGTTAAAGCTTAAGACTATAGGACAACCTGATGACGAAAATTAAATTGTATAATTAAATATTTACCTTTTAAATACACTTTTAATGCTGAAACCAGAAAAAGTACTTAAAGTTTAACACTGCTGTTACAATAGATAATACATAATAATATTATGATTACATATTACCTATATGGAGTTGTTCTAGTCTAAGTGTGGTAGTGGTGTCCTTGCAATAATAAAAAAATATTACCATTTCACGCCAATTTAAGTATAATAACACTTACATAATCTGGGGGCCTACCACCAACTTTTAAAAACCGTCATAGTTCCGGAATGTTTTATTTCAATATTACATCAACATTATTTTAATTCGTACCACGACCTCCTTAAAACAATATTGTTTTATTCCTGCCGAGTGATGTAAAAGAATGAATAACTTGTCTATTCCTTATCCTAGAGAAAACGAGACATCAACACTAGAGACGTCTCTTTCGCACCATAGTCTTGATTGTGTTCCGTTATACGCAGTTAAACAGACTTACTTAATTTTGTTTGACATAACTTATTATTATTAATTAAGTTAAATAAATATTTAGACACCCTTATCCAGTTTTCGAGTATTAGTTGTATAAAAGTAACTGAAATTGCATTGCAATTTCGTATACAATTATTTTTGGTTGAATATATTTTAAAACGTTATTCAAGTGTAACACTATTATCCAGTGCAAAGGAACGTTTGACATTAATCGTCATGTAGCTTGGCGATTGCAAAATTTAACATAATTACAACATTAAATTATGACATTTTGTGTCATGGTACGAATTCGGTACAAAAGAATGAATGATTTCACACAAAACCGCTTGTTTTAATATTGTTTAAACAATCTTACTTTAACGAGATCGTGGTACGAAATTTCAATGTATGATTAAAATAATATTGTTTTAAGAGATGGTAGTAACCCCCCTGTACAAGATCCTTTACAAGATCGCGTGAATCGAAAGTTATGTTCCATTTAGTTGAGTAATTAATTAAAAAGTGACATTTTGTTTTTTTACCTTTATAAATATCCTTTAATGGCAATCAATCCATCAATTTGTATGACTTGTCCCCATTAAGAGTGTATTTCAAATGGAACGGGTAATTGAATTCTCAACATTTTACAGTCTTTTTGGCTAATATCTATGTTCATAATCATATTAGTTTTACCTTCTTCGGTTAAAAACCTTATCGTCTTATGCATTGTTTGATAAAAAAATATGCATTCTATTTTTCTTTTGACTTATTGAAAATTTAGTGGACCTCCTGGTGTACTTATAATAAAGTATAAATATTATTTGGTTAAAATTTATTATTAATTCATACGTTAGCTTCGATAGGTGGCGCTGTTGTTGACTCGCAGAAAACATTAAAAAATCTGGTCAATTTCATTTTCACATTTTTAGGGAACCGTCAAAATGAAAAACCTTACAATGTTTTGCACTTGGGCGTATTTAATTTATTTTCTACTAGTTTTTGCCCGCGGCTTCGCCCGCGTTAAAAGGAAAATAATTTAACATACTAACATACATAAAACTGAAAATTCGTACCTTCAACTTTGCTAAAGATCATCACTTGATCAAATGCATAGTTTACGATTCAATCCTTACTAATATCGATTAAAATAATCGATGTTTTGGGTCCAAAAGATCGATTCTCCGATTAATCGATCTTAGATCGCCATTCCTGGTTCCCGTGGGATTTCCGGGATAAAAACTATCCTATGTCCTTACTCGGGTCACATACTATCTTTGTACAAAATTTCATTAAAATCGGTTCAGTGGTTGGGGCGTGAAGAAGAGACAACCAGGCAGACAGACAGAGTTACTTTCGGATTTATAATATTAGTAAGGATTAAAAAATGTAAATTCGATTCCACTCACAATTAACCCGATTAATATTAACAGCAATGAGATAAAATGAAATAATTGGGATCAGATTACTGGTGGAATTGCTCTCGCCGATATTGAAATCCCGGAACGTAGGTCATGCCTTTCAGAATTATTACGCATCAGTTATTTTTAAAATTCTTAACCGACTCATTAAAAAAAGGTTTTCATAATGACGTGCATGTAGGTTTTTTTAATTATGAGAAGTATTACGTAAGTTAGCCGAGTGGATAGAAACTCGACCTCTCATTCGGGGGATTCAAGGTTCAAATCCAGACGATAGATTAGTAATCCAGACACACAACTCTGATTTTTGAAAATCATCTATGTATTAAAAATAAATAATCACTTGCTAAACGGTGAATAAAAATGTCGTGAAGAAAGCTACATGCTTGAGAGGTTTTTAAATCTCAAAAATGTCTACCAATTCGCACTTGGCCCCCTCTACCTCCCTGCCTCATTTAGAGAGGAGAGCGTGCCCAGTAGTGGCACACTAAAATATCTCAATTATTAATAAGTGTACTTATTCCTTGTCCTTGTATTTTTGTCTAATCTGATGGTAGCCTGATTCATTAATATTATTATTTTAGTTCAATAGTTTTAATATATTTTAAAACGGGTGTAGGAAAACAATAGTGAATAATCACATCAATTACCATAAAACGAGTTCATACCAAACTGGCGCAGTTAATATGAACCCAGAAATGAGATGGCATGAAATAATTGGCAACAGTTAATCTGATTACGAATGGAATTGCTTTCGCTACCCGATATTGAAACTGAATGCATCCCTTAAACGGACGTATTTTTGAATAAGTAGGAAGCGAAGGTTTGAAGGTTCTCTTTGTGATTCGACTCCGGCGGCACCACCGCCACACCTATTTCTACCTAATAACAGCAGTGTTAAGCGCTGCTGTGTTCTGTTTTACAGGGAGTAAGGAAGACATACTTTTACGAGGCGTTCCAGCTTAGTCCTCAGAGTTAGCGGCGTATCTGTGGTCGACCTCAGGTAGGAATATAATCCGGAATATAATCCTACCTGGGGTTGATTACAGCTGTCCATGGGCGGCGGTAGCCACTTGCCATCAGGTGGACTGCATGCTCGTACACTACTACTTTGTATAAAAAAATCAAGCGTGGAGAACATAAGGTAAAGTAGTGGCTCGTGCTACATTTACTTTATACTTATTATAAGTGATAAGTAAGTGTCATAAGTGTTGTAGCACTGATAGCCTAAGTGCGAATTGGTAGCATTAATACTTAGTTGAGATTTTTTTTAGATAACTTTTACTTAAAAAAAAAATCGGTTGTCTTAAAGTCGGTTTACTAACGATAGTTGAACGTGACAACGTCATAAGAAAATACTGAAGACACGGTTGCATTTTTCAAAAGAAAATAATTAATTAATTAATTAATTTTAAACTAATAATTTACTTAACACTATCAACATTTATCAATAGTATGACATAACCTATAAACTCAGTTTCTCAACTTTTGTGTCAATCTAACAATTAATCAATCAATCATAGTTTACGATAATGAAATATCAGTGTACAATTATTTACCTTTATTGTTGTAGTTGTTGTAAATGATAAATGACGAATCTAAGCACTCCATATTTTCACTACAGACACAGCTGACGATACTTTAACCACACGTGTGAACTTGTATTGTGACGCTTTCTTGTTTTTCCAACGCCAAGAACGTTCGAGAAAGACAAAGACAGAGACACAAGCATGCGCCGATTCAATGCGCCTAATTCTCTAGTGCTGCGCGCGCGGCAGACCGATCATAGTTGAGTGTGAGAGAGACGCAAGGCATTCGGCGGGCCTCTCTCTCGTTCGGTGACTCATCGTTACGTTACCGGGCGTTACACTTTTTCATAAGTGACTCCCAGCCGCAACCTAATTTAAGACGTTGTCACGTCAAAATATGTAGTTTTTCTCATGTTTTCTTCCCCCATTAAAACAATATTTACTTAATTTATGGCTGGGATTTGAACTTCTGAAAGACCTAATTTCAAACCAGTAAGCTTTAATAAAAGTCCAAATTCAATTCGAAACCAAATCAAAACATTTTATTTTAAGATCCTTAATAGTCTCTTTTTCAGCTTTAATAATTAACTAGCACTTTGTAAGGTATGCGTTACGGTGATGAAATGGTGAAATAAACTCTATAGACATATTTAAAAAGTTTCAAAAAGAATTTTATTAGTTTAAACAGAAAATGAAGTAACATTTTAAAAACCTTTCAATTAATTTAAGTCATTAAAGTTAACCCTATCGAAGTCCTTGCAATATCTCCAAAAACATTAACGTAAAACAATGATGAATGTTGAGTAATATCTCTCGTCTGATTAATGACGGGTTTGTTATCGGCTGGTAGATGGACGTGACAAGATTTCTCAATCATTAAATGCTTTATTAAGTGACATTTTGGAAATAAAGTGACATGTTTATCGATCGGAACTTGGTAGAACATCATTAATAATTTTGTGAATAATTGTGTAAATATTTTATCGTCCTCAATTGTTTTTAAATTTACGCGTTCATGTTTTTCAATTAAATAGTTTATTAAGATACATTTTGGAAATAAATTAACATATTTATCGATCTAACGGAACTTGGGAGAGTATCATTAATGATTTCGTGAATTTTGTGAATAATTGTGCAAATATTTTATCATCCATTATTGTTTCTTTACGCTTTCATTTCCTTCAATGGCTTTGTGATTATGGGTTGAAAATTGGAAGATATTTATTAATGAATTGGTGAATTTGGTAAATAATTGTGTAAATAAGCAACTAATGTGCAATGAACGAATAGGCTAAAAACTCAGTAAAACAAAAATACTTTTTACTAAAGCCTATAAATCTAAAAAATGTCGGTATCCAAATGACGTTTCCAAACTGTCGATCATCTATCTATCATAGATCTAAAGTAGTAAAAACAGCCAAGTCCCTTCGTTCGACGAGTTACGCGAAGCGAATACGGCGGCAGAACAAACATTGTTCACAAACATTTGCACACGGCTTCAGCGGCAATGCAGTGCGCATTTAAATGAATTGGCTCTGGGGAACGGTATATTCGTCGCTTGACTACTCGCTTAATATCAGCCTTAAATCGGCTTTAGGCCGATTACCGCTGTTATTAATAATGTATTAATTAATAATGAATTACTGTTAAGAAACTGCATGAAATTGCGTACCGATCGTTGGTAGGAAAACATACATACAGTCGGATCATCATCATCATTAACCTATTACTGTTCCACTGCTGGGCACGGGTCTCCTCTCAGAATGAGAAGGATGAAGCCAAAGTCCACCGCGCTGGCCAAGTGCGTATTGGTAGACTTCACATGCCTTTGAGTTTTTTTTTATAAATCTCTCAGGATTCTCAGTTTCCTCACGATGTTTTTCTTCACCATTTGGCAAGTGATAATTAATTCCTAATACGCACATAACTTTGAAAAATCAGAGGTGCGTGCCTGGGATTTGAGCCTTGGAGCCCTCGATCGAGAGGCCGAGTTTCTTAACCACTAGGCTATCACTGCATACAGTCCGATAGTGAGTAGGTTATACTGATATACTGTATGCTAACTTCCTATTTCAATCTTTTACAAAAAAACTGAAGCTACGAGTAGCTGTATTCCTCCTGAATTCTCTGAGTCACTCCTTTATTTATCTACCAACTTTTGATCAGGCAATGTTAGCAATAAACCGAATCTCTTGGCAGCGAGATATCAAAAGCTTGTATTGCAAAGAGCTTTCGATATAACGAGTTTTCGATGCACTTTAGTGCACTTACTTTGTAGTTAAGGGTACTATCTTGCAACTACACTATTGTATAGTATTTAGACTTGCGACTGCAACACGATTCACGACAGAGAAAGGTCGTTGTAGAATCAATAATAGTCGCGCTACACGGTTTTATGTCGTGATGATCTGTCATTTTTGATGTGAAACATCTATAGCCGCACGTAAAACCGGCGTTCTGGCGTGGCGACGCATGTCGTGGCGACGCGTCGCCACGCTATACGATGGTATATATACAGTCTATATGCAGTAGTGTGTACGGTGTGGCGACGCGTCGCCATGCGCAATAACTATTACCGAAGTCACTGATTAAACGAATTAAGTAGTCAAGATTTGAAATAAATTCGTAAATTTTTGTATTTAATGAAAATAAATGTTTATTCAATAAACAGTCATCGTTATCTGGAAAAAGATCGTAATATTTTATTTTATCATTATGACATATTTAGTTCCTATCACAATATGTTCTTTTCTGCATATTACTTTTACAAAATAATGTCGATGTTTCACATCTGCCAGGCGTCCCGTGACGGCTCACATTTTTTTTATAATATAGGAGTAGCAGATGAGCAATTCACCTGATGCAATTCACCTGATGGTACATGACTTCTACCGCCCATAGACGCCTGTAATCAACCGCACATATTAGATTAAATTCCTACCTGACGTCAGCCATAGATACGCCGCTATACGCCCCTGAGGACTAAACTGGAATGCCTCAAAAAAGTATATCTCCCTTACCACACCTTTCAAACCAAAATACAGCAGCGCATAACACTGTTGTTGCTGCCAAATCCAATCACCTGTAATGTCGTATGTCGTGAAGTCTGACGTATGTCATGATCGTATCGTCGAAAAGCTACTTTAATAAGTATAACATGGTAAAATATTTGTTTCATATACGTAATTAAGTAATTGTTTGCTAACTCCGAGTACAACGTAGAGTTGAGTAAATGCCGCTTGGATTAATTAATTTTGGATTTAACTCGTATTTTAAAGGGTATTCCGAGAATCTGACTCGTATATTTAATGTTCGAAAGAGAATGGAAGAAGCATTATATGAAAAACATGTCAAGAATTAAGAACATTAAATTACACTTAAAGAGATAATGAACCATATTCTTGTCACGTGGGTTGGTGTCCTCGCAGCTAGTCCGCATGTGAATTTACATTCTACTTCATGTATACTTACTGTAGTGACTCTGGCTCTGTTAGCAATACTATTCAGCTTGCTAACGCACAACCGCACGTCCGCTCGGGCCGACGGTCGCACACAGACTGACTCACAACCGGCACTCACCTAATGACCATTGTAAATGATGCAAGCCCTCGAGACAAATACCCACCTACCCACATACAATACATTTACCATTCCTGTCATATGTGACACATGCATGCGGATTCATTTTAGGCGTGCGGATGGAACACGCGTGCAGACGAAGACACGCGTGGCAAATCCAAATCCAAGGGGCAGTTTGCTTCCGTAAAACTTAGCTATACTTAATAATGAGCCAAGTGCGAGTCGAAACACTAAATTCTCATTTATTTTTATTCTACTATTTCTTATCATAAACGTAAATGCATTGTAAAAATATAAATTGAAAAATAATATCCAATAGATAAAGTGAAAAATAGCGGTATCTTAACTAGGTAAATTAAAAAGATATTCTTAAAAGCATAATCGTTTTCAAACGAATAATTAAGAGTATCTTATTTGCCAGCCCTTAATCTAAACGGAATTACACGTCGGAATACGATTACATTGCTACGTTTTGAATTATTTCGAGCGTTATAAATATTCTATTGTCTTGTTATACCGACTTTGAATGTAGCGTCGGAATATTTTGGAATTAAACCACGGACAAAATTCTCAAAATAATAAGAAATAATTGGTGAATATATTGTATCATAGAGTTCCATTAAAGGGATGATGTGTTTGATATAATTTGAAATAGAATGCTTTTGGTGTTCGACTCTGTTCGAAAATTATGAAAATTAAACATTTAATAAATATCTCTTTTTAGGCAGCAAACAAAATATTTATAACTCAGTCAGTATTGAAGTAGGTACAAATAACCTTTAGTTCCTACAGCCCTATCTTATCTGCACTGGGATGGATTTAGCCGGGTTTATGAATATAAATCGGGCTGCAGAAGCTGGCTTTGAGTGTAACACTTAAAATACCTTATCAAGGATTCCAGTGCTCTGGTTTGGTTCTAGGAAATCTGTGTAATGCACTGTGCACTTTAATATGTACTATATTTCAGTATTTCGAACTAGAAGATGCCTAAGTACTGTTACGCCTGACAACATTTGAACTGCTCACAATTTGATAATTTCTAGTATGCAGAAATTATTGTTGAAATTTTTTGTAGGCTAATTTTACCGTTATTAATAATTATCAATCTATCCTTTGTTTTGTAGCGACTTCCCGCTACTCGTCAAGAGATGGCGCTGCTGAATCACGCTATCGAAGTTTTCTAAGAATCTTGCATATATACAAGCTCCGATCTGAGACTGTTGGAGCACGGCCGCTCCCCAGGCATGATCACCTAGCCCGGCGGGAGGTCTCCCTTCGCCAAAGTTTGATTGTTGTTTGGTTTCAATAATTACACAGCAGCGTTGAACACCGTTGTTATTAGGGATAAATAACTGTGGTTATGGTGCTTTCGGAGTTAAACCGCAAACAATTATATTACCTAAAAGTTATTACATAGATTATATAAGTTTAGATTTAATACACATAAGAGCTTATACAACCCAAATACCGTTCCACCGACGTGCAACGTAAGTAAATTATTTTTTGATGTGGTAACTCCACATCAAAACTCCTTTTATTTAGAAAAGAGCAAAACAAAGCGAAATATTATTATATCATTAGTTCAGCACAACTTAACGTAACAAGGAATCGATAATCACTTCCGTAACGCAACGAGCTGAAGAGTATTTCATTCATTAGTTCACTCAACACCTCCTTCGTTACGATCTCTTGTTCATCTTTCCGATAACAGAAATAACGGTGGAATAACGGTCATCAGAATAAACGTGAATGAACGAAATCGCCATTTATAGGTGCTTAAGGCATTCTGTTCATGGACTCTTAAAGACCGGACACACAAGACGCGTTATTTCCGCGCGATAGGACACTATAAGTGGCAGGACGGTCACCATAATGTACTTATGCTACATTACATAACATACATTACATTACATATGCTAAGTGTTCCGGCTTAGATCCCCGGGCAGACAAATATCTGAAAGATAAATTTAGATATCTGTTTTGGGTCAAAATGTTTGTGAATTCGTCTTTATGTGTGCTTTGTATAGAAAGCGCCATTTTTCTAAAGTAAAGGGCGCCCCGTAGCACCGACTTGTATTGTATTAAGTTAGTAGTAAGCGGTACACGCACGGCGTTATTTTGTAAGTAAATTATGAGTGGGAAATTAAACGCCTACACACTTCGTGTGACCGCTTACTCATACTACAACACAGATCGGCACTAAAACGCGGCGTCAATTTGCTTCTAACGCTTTAAGCCCGATCGCGTGTAAATAACGCATTCTGTGTGGACGGGACCTTAATGTAATGACAGTTTCGCTTAGATCTTCATTATCGTCCCTTTATTTTTCATTCAATATTGGTTCCACCTTATAGTCCTATTATTTTCAAAATACAATAAATTTAAACAGCAAAATTTTAAGTGATCAAGTCATGATATGTATTACCTAATCTTGAAAATGTATAAAATAGGTTGTCTCACAAGAAGTATTATTTTGTAATTGTACTTTTTATCATAACAATTTTGAAACACCAAAATGTAATCTAAGAACGACTAATGAACATCAAAAAAATTGGATTTGCTTGTTACTTATATCAAACAGACCTAATAGGTAAATCATACAAATAAAACCGCTATCTAAATATATATAACTCAAAGGTGACTGACTGACATAGTGATCTATCAACGCACAGGACCCAAACCACTGGACGGATCGGGCTGAAATTTGGCATGTAGGTAGATCTTATGACGTAGGCGTCCGCTAAGAAAGGATTTTGATCAATTCTACCCCCAAGGGGTTAAAACAGGGGTTGAAATATTACTTCGTAACGCGAGCGAAGTCGCGGGCAAAAGCTCGTATGATCATAATACGGTACCTCGTTGTAACTAACCTAATAAGACTTATACCGTAATAAGTACGTCCATAATAAGTAACCCTAGTAATAACAAATTCATAACAGATGGTAACCCTACACCGCGACCCCGTTCAACCCTCATCATAGTGGACACGGACGAATTGGCCGTACACTCGGGCTAACAAGTCTTGATGGTATAAAGCAATAGGTAGTTATATTCAGGGAAAAATGTATGATCACCTTTTTATTAAAATAAATGCGCACTTAAATTTATACTTCTACTAGCTGACCCGGCAAGTGATGCCATATAAATAAAAAAATGTTAAGGTTGAACAACCCTCATCACTGAGGGGTATAAAAAATAGGTAGTAGCCGATTCTCAGACGTACTGAATATGCGTATAAAATTTGGTGAAAATCCGTAAAGCCGTTTCGGAGGAGTACAGTAACTAACATTGTGACACGAGAATTTTATATTACTTTAATGTTATTGAACATAATTCGGACCGGCTGGAATCAATACAGAGACGGTTCACAAAGTTTTACTATAGCGAATCAATAAAATCGGAACCCTAAAGTGAACGCCTAAATAAATTTAATTTAATTATATTATTGGATAAATGTAAAATGCAGGATTTGCTATTCTTATATAAGTTGCTAGGCAGAGATAGCCTAGTGGTTAAGAAACTCGGCCTGTCGATCGAGGGGTCCGAGGTTCAAATCCCAGGCACCACTGATTTTTCTATATACGTGCGTATTAGAAATTAATTATCACTTGCTAAACGGTGAAGGAAAACATCGTGACGAAACCTGCATGCACCTGAGAGATTTATAAAAAACAAACCCAAAGGTATGTGAAGTCTACCAATACGCACTTGGCCAGCGCGGTGGACTATGGCTTACGACTTTATGGATTACGACGGTATGCGACCACAAATACCGCCGTCCTGCCCGGGGTAGCATACTGGACGGTTCGAGCTCCCACTCTTGCCGCCCGCTACCCCGGAAGCCCCCTTTTAGTTGCCTCTTACGACAGGCAAGGGATACCGTAGCCGTACCTATTCTAGTCCCGGAACTACAGGGACAAGATGAGATTCCTAAGGTTGGCCACAGATGCGCCGCTTCACCTGAGGACTAAATTGAAATACCTCGGATAAAAGGTCTTCTTTACCACACTCACGACAGCGCTTAACACTGCTGATATTAGGCAGAAAGATGTGGCGGTGATGATGCTGGGAACCACAAAGGGTTCTACCACCTTCACAAAGAGTTCTACCATATTTACTGTAAACATTATATGAAAACTTTCAAGTAACTCAAATATTTATAAAAATGTATATATGTATGAACGTGTATGAACACGTACAATGTAGGAATTCTGAGAGCTTTTTCCGGAGCTTTAATAACGAAAGCTGTCGTCGTGTTCAATGTCATTTATACACAACAAGTGTGAAATTATTCGCAGAAGACATTTTATTTTGGATTATGAAACAATGAACGATATTTTACTTTTATTGCGGTCTTTGAGTGTATTCGAATTGTTTTATGATCTCGAAATACATTTAGATGTCGTGACAATATTTTCCGGTGGTTATTTCAATTTCATAAAAATGTGTGTCGTTTGATATTAAATGCGAAAAGATAGTGTATTTTTGTATTATTAATTTAAATAGAGTCAGAATATTTAGGCGTCCACTATTTAAAAAAATGTTGTTTTTACAATAAACAATAAACGCTTTCTACACTCACACTAGGATTCCCTGTGATGTGGGTGCCATGGACACACATAGACAAACACCCAGACCCAGAAACAGAAATCCAAATTCATCATTTAGATATCTGTCTGGCCGGGGATCGAACCTGGGACCCCTTGCGCGTCAGACCGCTATGGTGACAGCTCCGCCACGCGGGTCGTCAAATTAAAATTTATATTATGCTAGATGAAGGGTATTGTCATTCAGAAGCCATTCTAATTCGCTGCTCTACATTACTTCCCTTATGAAGGGATCTTTCTAGGCTATTCGTACTGGTGACGACAAATCGCTACATTATAAAATATTTAAGACAAACAAGCTTTTAAGAATACTTTTTGGAAATCCTTTGAATTGGTTCTTATATTATGGGGGTGAATAAATCATTGGTCCACCATCTTGGGAGTCCATATTGGATTTAGAATGACGTCACTAAGCTTATCATGTATTTTCATCCAAACGAAATATGTATGGAAAATATTCGCCCAAACAGTTTTATCTTGTTTACAAATAAGTTACATAAATAGCTCACATACATACGAACACAAAGCACAATAAAATTTCGCAAAAAAGCTATTTTGTCACTTTATTAATAATATAACCAATATAAATGAGCCCTAAGGGTATAATATACCGCCGCCTTATGTTCTGAGACCCTTTCCATCATTACAGAGCCGAGTAATGGACGTGTAATAATGGATGAGTCAGTTATAATCCACTAAGGTTCTGGCCCGAAATAACTTTCATACTTTTAGCCATCGCCACTCATGATCTCGATGAAACGAGATAATTTACTGTTTTCCTCATCAATTTATCATTGTATAATTATATTGTTCGTGGTTACGGGTTGTCTTTTAAAATAAACAAAGTTTTCTACACTCACACCCCCACAATAGAATTCCCTGTGTCGCAGGTTATATGGACACACACGAAGATTTATATACAAATACCAATGACATAGGTTATACATCTATGACAAATACCCAGACCAATAGTATGAGTACATATCCGAATTCGTTATTCAGAAGATATGTCTGGCCGGGGATTGAACCCGGAACCCTTTGCGCGTCAGACCGCTATCTACATATTTTCCTTCGCCGTTAAAGCAATGGATAACTATTTTATTACGCACATACTTTCTAAAAATAGAGACGGCGAATCGGACCAATTATTTTAAAGTCAAGCAAAAAATGCAATGACAAGCTCTATACAATTTTTTCTAAAAATGTCGAGAAATATTTTTAAGATATGTCAAATCTCGCAGTTTGCTAGATTGACTGATTAAGCCTTTATTTTTTTATCAAGCTGAACTGACCTAGGAAAAGTATGTTTCTCTTACCACCTTAGCACCCTTCAAACTAAAGCACAACAAGGCTAAACCAGTCTTAACCATAATAGCTGTCTTTTTTTATAATATAAGAGTAGCAGACGAGCATGCAGTCCATCTGATGGTAAGTGGCTACTGCCGCCCATGGACATCTGTAATCAACCCCAGATAGGAATAGATATTTCTATCTGAGGTCGGCCACAGATGCGCCGCTACCCCTGAGGACTAAGCTGGAACGCCTCGGAAAAGTCTGTCTCCCTTACCACACCCATCAAACCGGAACACAGCAGCGCCTAAAGCTGCTGTTATTAGATAGAAATAGGTGTGGCGGTGGTGCCGCCGGAGTCGAACCACAAAGGGTTCTACCACTTTTAAATACTAAGGCGTCTATTATAACCACATTCAACAATTACATTGGCTTTCGTCCAGCACTGGAATAACAATAGTTTTATGATAAAATAAAACACCCGATGATACTTTGCGTAATCGATCAATCAAAAATCATTGAAGGCTACATCAAACTTTGCATAAACCAATCACGTGTTCATACGATCAAACTTCAACAATAGATTCAGTTGTTTATACTCGATCCTCTTAACGGATGCCTAATGGCAGAGTAGGGATGCCGATTCTTTCCGAAATCGATTCGAATCGAAGTCTGATAAATCGATTCACAAAAAAATCGAAGCATAAAAAATCGATTTTCCTAATATCCTATTTCGATTTGGTTTCTCAGTTTGTATTGTCATTACAATTACAAATCAAACGGTGGAAAATAAAGGGCCACTTTAATAAACGATCTTTTAAAGTTTTTAAGAAGTTTTTATAATTATACTGAAATTATTATTTTTATTTCTTTCAAAAAAGCGGCGAAAGAAATTGATTAGAAATCCATCTAGGGAGTTTTTTAAGTAAGTGACAAACTAGATATCGACAAAAAAAATAGTTTTTTGGACCCAAAAATGGTTCTTCGATTAATCGATCTCAGATCGCTATCCCTAGTGGCAGAGGCTGTCAATCATGTCTGGTGCGGTTCGCTTTTCCACAGGGTCGCGTCATTTGCATCTGCAATGCATGGTCAACTTTGATGTGCATGCCAAATACATACGTTTGAAATAAATGCAATTTACGAATTGAACATGTGCATAATAGATTTATTTATGCGTGGCGCGTTCTTCGAAAGAGATAAAATTATGACTGCTTCGTGCAAACTGGTGTTAAGTTATTTGTAACTATTGTCATGTAAACTTTTAAACTCTTTGGAGTTACTTTAGTTACATGGAAAACATGGAATAATTTATGAATTCATAGTAAAAAGTAACGACACCGACATCTCAAATTATGTTTTAATTAAGCGTTTACTAAATAATTAATAATAATATCGCATACTTTAAAATCCTTCACCGAATAGTAAGGTAACAACACCTCGTCAATATCTTAATCATCTGTATTGTTTATTTTATATAATATGTATGTATTTGTTTATATATTTTGATATATATCTGAAGTATACGTATTTATTTATGTATTTATAATAAATTACATAATTAATTTCATGTATATATAATTAACACCTGCCTCCATTTTCTCCATTCACCAAGGGTTGACTGGCAGAGAATGCCATCAGGCATTAAGTTTTGCCCTATTGTATCTGTTATTTTTATAGAGGTGCAATAAATAAATAAATAAATAAATAACATGAGGAAATCCGTATACAACAGTGTTTGTAGTGAGTCATAGATATAACACTAATAACGTCTTTATTAGTAGTATATCTATGTAGTGAGTCGATTTGTAAAATTTTAGATGATTGAAGTAGAAAATGAGCAAATAGTCACTGCCGCAGTGCTGCCCAATAAACATCTGTAACTTTAGTATGAGTTTGTTTGAAAACGAATTCGCTCATAGAGCGACCCCGTGCTCCGTATCGGAACTAAAATTCCGCAGTATACGTTCCAAAAAGGAGCTAGAACTATCAAAATTAAATAAAAAATTAAAAAATTAATGCATTATATTTATATGTGTATAATTAAATGTCGTTACAATTGACTATTCAGTTTTTTAAAACTCATAATGCAAAATTATAGTTCGGATATGGTCCACGGGGTCGCTGTATGTCCAAATACGTAAACGGTGAACTTTTTTGAACAAACGTAAAAACTTATACTAAGGATAGATAACTCTATATAAAACATGGGTTCTACCTCAAACCGATCAAACATGCGCAGGTACCCCTGACAAATAAGTACTTATAGTATGATCGCCTCATTTATAACTAAAATTTAGTGTTTTAGAGTTTCCGCTATTCTTGTTATTTACACCTAGAAATGAAAGTAATAAATAACTTTGACAACAACTATTTCAAACTCTTTGAAAATATATTGTTCGTAAACAAATCAAGGTTGAACAAGTTGTATTCGATCCCGTGAATTACGGTACCAATCCGTATTTCACGGCAATATCCGTCAGGGTGTTGTGCTTTGTATTAAAAACTGTCGCATATAAATCACTCCTGTTTTATTTTTAGACCTTTTTTGAGTTCAAAAGGGGGAAAACAAAAAAAAATCTCCACAACACTGGTGCTTTCGACGTTATGTGGCTATACATTTTTCCGTTTTCCTTCCCAGGGTTGCTTAGTAGACGGATCGAGATTCAACTCTTACCGCCCGCAACGCTGTTATGGCAGGCAGAATCTCTTTTCTCGTCCCGTTAATAATTTCATTTTTATATCTACCATTGGCACCTTCGATCGAAGTTTGGCACCGTTTTCTATTATAACGCATCACAGATGCGTTGGTATAAAAGTCGGCCACAGGGACTTTAGGTAGGAACCCTAATCCTACCTGAAATTAATTACAGATGTCCGTAGAGGGCAGTGGCCACTTGTCATCATGTGGACTACATGCTCACTACTTTAATATTACATAAAAAGTAAAATAATTGTAGGTAAAATATGTTTTATAAAACACTGCTGGTAACAATAACATAATTATGAATCCGTATGGCTCGCTTACAAGCCGAGCATTGTGTGCGTGGTGATTCAATTACAAGTTCTGCATCTGCTACAGGTTCCAGTTTAAATAAGTTAACATGAGACGTAGCACGATTACATACTCGTATGATACCTACAGAGGCTTCCTTTTCTACGATAATATTTAAGATCTTACTGTATATTAAAAAAGGATTGTGTATTAAAAAAGGAAAAGCAGTAAGCTTCTTCTTATTAACGAAAATTATTCCTTGAAAAACCCTCTATCAAAATGTTCTGATGTTATTTTTCTGTAAAATAAGCAGAAAAAAATTATAACTGAAATGTTAATCTATTTTTCTGAATTAAAGTTATAGAATTAAAAATATCGCTGTAGATAATTTAATTTGAGATCGTAATTGTTCTTACATTTTTCTCTGCGACGAATACTTTGCTCGATGAAGCGTGAAAAAGATTTCTACCCCTTTTTCAAAATGGCGACCGAGTGACTTGACTTGCGACCCGATAGATTAGAATTTAGCTTTATATTTACTCCCCCTTGCCACCAAAAGTATAAAATTTCGTCCTTTAACTATCCCAATCCAATTGTAAAATTTTAATGGACTGTTAGAGGCACACTACGCTGGCAGCTATTTTTTCATTTTTCTTGACACGGCAGGGTTTTTGTCTTTGATTACTTATTTTTTTTAGTTAAGGAGTAGGACAAGTAACTTATTCATTAAGGGATGCGTAAAGTATTATATACATTATCTCAATTAATATCCTCATACCTCATACAGTGAAGACGTAACCGCCATGTTTATTAAGATGCCGGTAATGGCGTAATATAATTATTTTAAATGGTAATTACATACATATTTTAATTATCTAAATACAGACTTGTACCTTGGAACCTATCCATAGGAATCTAGTAAATACTGTAATAGATAAACACCTGAAGGTTATTTTGCGGATTAATTTTGTGTAATGACGTGTACAGTACTACCTGACATGTATCATCGCGAGCGAATAACTGATAAACGATGATCGATTTTATCGCGATACGGAATTTATATAAAATCAGAAGCACCAATTTTATATTAAAAAAATAGTTTACGTATGCAGTAGTGAAACTGGGCCGATGTCCTGTCAAACAAATAAAATAAATTGATTTTGAACACTACGACATCTATTGGTTTTGATGAACAGCATGGCAGGGCGGTCATCATACCGGTCTGACGCGCAGAGGGTCCCGGATTCGATCCCCGGCCAGACAGATATCTAAATGGTGAATTTAGATCTGTTTCTGATTCTGGGTGCTTGTATATTTGCCTATGTGTGTGTGTGTCCATGGCACCCACGACACAGGGAATTCTAGTATGGGGCTATGACTGTAGAAAGCGTTCAAAAGTATCCTGTTTTTGGAGTAGAAAATAGGATATTTTTAAAACACAAGATAAAAATTGGTGGTTCTTTATAACTGTTGTTATAAAGCAGAAATAGTTATGCAGTTGATACCGGTCCAATGGAAGTAGATAAATTTTAGTATCTTTAAATTTATAATCTGCATAAAATACACCTGGATATAGCGCAGTGAAGAATTCTCCAGACCTTTTTTGTTATTATTTCAGTTATTGTTCAGTTTTGAAGGTGGTAGAACCCTTTGTGGTTCGACTCCGGCGGCACCACCGCTACACCTATTTCTACCTAATAACAGCAGTGTTAGGCGGTTCTGTGTTCCGATTTGAAGGGTGTGGTAAGGGAGACATACATTTCCGAGGCGTTCCAGCTTAGGCCTCAGGGGTAGCGGCGCATCTGTGGTCGACCTCAGGTAGAAATATCTAATCCTATCTGGGGTTGATTACAGATGTCCATGGGCGGCAGTAGCCACTTACCATCATGTGGACTGCATGCTCGTCTGCTACTCCTATATTATAAAAAAAAAGTTACACGGATCGTGCTCACGGCGAAACAGTGGTGTCGAATCGGTGAAAAAAAAACACGTCACGTGACTACCCGTAGCCTATTAAAATGTATCAATTTTGCGATAATATCTATCGCAAAATTGATACATTTTCATTGGTATCTTATAAGTAATTATAAGTTTAATTTACTATTTAATTTCAATTAGTTTTCTATTTTTATTATTGTATCTTTGGTGTTTGAATATTAATAAAAACGTAGTAGGTAGCTTATTTTGAATTATAAATTTATGGTATAAGAACAATGACATTTTATACTTATTAGTAGTATATCGATGTATAAGAATTTAATCATGACATCATAGTGAAACATTTACCTTATAGTCAATAAATTACGTGTAATGAGGTGTATGACTATTAGTTTCGAGGATCGCTTGTGCGTTCCCAAATTAATTTCCTCTCATGTGTGGATACAATTAAATATAATTAATTAAGTGTGTATTAATTTAATATACGCTTTACGATAATATTAGGTCTTGGATATATTAAGACAGACATAAATACAATTTAGGTGTTAGTAATTAGAGTGAGGGTTCAACTTTTTTATGGTATTTGGTGAATACCATTAAGGCTAACTGCCCTTTAGCTGCTACCTCATGAGTGAAAATTGGCAGTGATTGCTATTTCTGCCTACTAATAAAAGTGTAAAACAAGTTCGCCTGCTTCTCCTATATTATGAAAAAAAGCCTGCTCTACAAATGGTGGTGCAGTAATAATTTTGAAATATGTCGTTTAGGTTTGTAGATTGATGAATTGAGGAGAAAAAAACAGGGTGAAGGTGAAGAAAAACAAAAAGGGTGTAGTAAGGGAGACATACGTTGCCTGGGAAGGCATGATCACCTTCTGCGACATAGTCATGTCCGCGAAGGAAGACGCCGAGCGAGCTAGGGAGCGCGCTGAACCCGCTCGAAGGAGGAGTCGCCGCGGGCCTATAAAACGCCCACCAGCGCAGTGTCCATGTAGTTCCGGGACCAGAATAGGGCTACGGAGAGATCTCCCTGGAGATCCCGGAGTCTTCAACGCAGCGCCGAGGATGGCCACCGCGGGGGTTTTAGTGCGGTAAGAATCCCACATAACCCCGTGTCGCTCCCACGGCATAGGGTACCTTTTGAAGGTTTCCCCCTCGTAAACAAAAAAAGAAAAGGGAGACATACGATACCGAGGCGTTTCAGTTTAGTCCTCAGGGGTAGCGGCGCATCTGTGGCCAACCTCAGGTAGGAATATCTAATTCTACCTCGGGTAGATTACAAATGTCCATGGACAGCCGTACCCACTTATCATCAGGTGGACTGCATGCTCGTCTGCTACTCTTATATTATTAAAAAAAACCTTTCATCCAAGTGGGCGCCTCACGCCCCAAGCTACCACTCCTCAAAGTCACAAACTTGGATTGCTGATTAGAGAAAAATCCCCGCTGAATAGACTGTAAGGATATACATAGAGAATAACAGAAGAAAACATTTTATGAGCCAAGGTTGTGCTTTCAAAAACATGTTTTCTTTACCTTAAAATATCAAAATGTCGTCCACGAGCGACACGGCACACAAACAGCTTGTACCGCAGAGCATCAATTTTTCACTGCATGATAATGGTTTCACTAATAGCGAGTAGATGAAACAGTTTTAAAGCTATATTGTGTTCGTATTTTGAGGTAGAGTAGCTTTTTTATTTACATAACATGTCTATGACATTTACATAACTTGTGACGCTTGTAATTTTTGATAGTTTTACACAACAAAGGCTTTACATCAGGAAATACAGTAAAAAACAACACAATTTACCTATATTTAAATTACATTATAAATATTAAGATGACCGAAAGCCGATAATTTTTGACAATGTTAGAAAATCATGGAAATTATTTTGAATTTTATGTACACAGGAATCGAATTTTTTGTTTACTTTTCAGGGTTTATGTAAAAAATAGCTATTACACAAGAATAGCTGTATTTATATAAGGTTAAAAATACCATAAAATACTCTAAATACAATTTTATCCCAAGCGAAAAACTCGTTACTATCTCATCGTTTATCGGGCACTGTGAAACAAGACACTTATATTCTAGGTCACGTTTCAAGAAGTGGAAACGTACGAAATCCTTTTAGTATCACAAAATAAATCCTCAATATATCTTAGGAAGCGAGGCTAACAGGAATTGCAGTTAAATGCGATCTCCAACATTTACGGGCTACGTGCCTCGACTTGGCAATTTTGTACAGTTTCACTGCTTTATAGATGAAGGTCAGGAGTAAATGGAAATCGGAAAGGAACAAAGGAAAATGCGACAAAGCATGGCGATATATTCGTGTGTCGATTATTTTGACTTTTGCCAGTGACTACTGCCGCCCATGAACGTCTGTGCTTTACTCCAGATAAGATTAGATTCCTACGAGTACCTGCGGTCGGTAAGCGATGCGCCGCTACCTCTGAGGAGTAAGTATGCCTCGGAAAAGTGTGTCTCCCTTACCACACCCTTCAAACCAGAACACAGCAGCGCTTGACACTGCTGTTATAAGGTAGAAATAAGTGTGGTGGTGCCGTCGAAGTCGGGTAGAGGATTCTACCATCTTAAACTTATAACAGTAAGCCGCAAGTTTTAAATATTCTGTGTACAGGGTGTATTTTAATTATTTTTATAAGAATGAAGTAGTAAGTGAGCTTACAGTCCACCACACACCACCACCACCACCACCATTTGTAACCAACTCCATACAGAACAGGGGTTCCATCTGTAGTCGATCACAGATGCGTTTCCACTCTTAGAACTACTCTACAAAGATAAAGAAGTTCGTCTGATATGTTATTTCAAAATAAAAAAAATCCAAAATAAAAAATCCTTTATTTATACAGAAATAAGTAAAGTTACAAGGTTTCGGGACTCTCCTGGTAATTTATGTAAACTGTGGTAGGAGAGTCCACTCTTATCTGTGGTCGCCTTTGCTTAAAGGTTTATGCATTTAGTTAAGTTAACAATATTTTAATTAATATTATAATAATTAATTTAGCAGCCCTTATCCTCCAAAATGCTAGAAATAGGTGTGGCTGGTACATCCACGGTGGAATTATACTAAGTTCATCAACATTCATCAAATTCAAAAGTAGATTCTAAAAAATTGTTCGAAAAACATGACATTTCACATTCCAATCCCATGAAACAACTGTCAAATTAAAATTTTCAGGCTTTGGCTGACAAAATTAAAATATCATTCAATCTTCAAGCCGTTCCAAAACAAACATCCGTTAATTCGGTAAAAGCCCGAAGTTTCGGACAAAGTTACGGATTCAATGCATACGGATACTGTCAGCTCCCGCACAAACCACAAAACGTTAACCAAAACTTTCATAGATAAAACGTGGCAATTTAACAAAACTTTTTATCTCCGCTTATCCAATGACATCACTTCAGCGAACTACTACAGGTACAAATAGCTTGCAATAAGTCAGTTGGGTATAAAACGGGTGCCGTAGATACGAAGATTGCCTCCATTTCCTTAGATTCAACTTTCTAACTTCAATCTTTCGGGTTTCAGCTTAATAGTTTCAAATTAATCGAAGGGTCCGTCTAAATGGGTCAAGCAATATATTTTACATCCAAATTCTGTTTCGCTTTGAATTTGGATGATAGAGAAAAAATAAATCAGCAAAAAAGCATGCAAAATGTAGAAAGAATTTGAAGTTGGCAGAACCCTCTGTGGTTCCACTACGGAGGTACCACCACCGCTACAGCTATATCTGCCTAATAACAGCAGTGTTAAGCGCTGCTGTGTTCTGGTTTGAAGGGTGTGGTAAGGGTGACATATTTGGCACGCGTCAGTACTTATCACTGCTAAATATAAATTATTATTTACATTTTGATATAAGCGTTAAACTAACAATATGTTACACATTAAAATAAGGACGTGTGATATGTTGGTTAGTTAGTAAGTCAAAATAAAAATCCTCCTTCTCTTTTTGGTATAAAATATGTCATACTGTTGCGTAAACAAGCTCAGTGAAAGCTTTTAAGAATATTAGTATCAAAATAAAGATATTAAAATAGTTGAATTTTATATAGTACGACTGCGGCGGCGCCACACTTATTTCTGCCTTATTATAGCAGTGTTAAGCGCATCTGGTTTGAAGTTATTAGTCGTTTTAGAGTTCAGTTCACTGAACAAATGTTACTGTTGACTTCCATACATTCCAGAAGCAAGTGATAATTAATTTCTAATAAACACATAACTTTAAAAAAATTGTGGTGCCAGCCTGGGGTTGAGCCTCAGACCCCTAGAGCAGAATCATATCGCTAGGCCACTGCCTTTAATAAAATACAAGTAAATCGTAAAACGTAAAATACAGTTATTTTAAGATCATAGTCATAGGTACGTCAATAATACATTTGTGTACATTGACACAAGCGCATAAATTTCCCATATTTTACATCCAAAAATATATGAAGGATATTACGCTATAATGTCTTACATTTATTTGGAGCTCGCCCAACTGTCAACTATGTGGGAATTATGTATGTAAATATTCGCAGCTGATTTAAACGATAATTTTAATGTACCGTCAGTAAAATTAATTGGCTTTTGGTATTCATATCTGTTTCGCTCGATTTAAAATCCCTAGACGAGATAAATTATAATAATATTTAATTTTGTTTGTGATGTGCATGAGATATACGAGGTAAATATGTTGTTTCGTGTTATGGCACTTTAAAATGGATATGGCGTAAAATCTTTTGTTTATAAAATGCCTGACTGTAAGTGATCACTACCAGACTAGCACCCATGGACGTATGTAATCAACCGGGGATAAGATTATAGTCCTGTCTGAGGTCGGTGATGGATACGTTGCTATTGAGGATTAAATGGGAGCGCCTTGTATAAATATCTCTCTCACACACTTCAAACTAAAACACAACAGCGCTGATCACTTGTGTTATCAGGGGGGTTACCACCATCTCTTAAAAGACTTACAATATTATTTTAATCATACATTGAAATTTCGTACCACGACCTCGTTAAAGTAAGATTGTTTTTATAACATTACAATAAGCAGTTTTGTATTTTGTCGGTCGAAATTATTCATTTTCTTTTTGCAGAGAATTTAACTTTTTAAGGTAAATAGGACAATTTCATTTGGTTTTATAAAATGGATAAGCGAATGAATAACTATTCAAAATTATAAATAATTTTACATAGAACATTGCTGAAGTACCTACAGCGTAAACTGTTACTATCACCAATACTGGTAAAATAATGTTTTGAAGGTAGAACTCTTTGTGGTTCGACTCCGGCGGCACCACCGCCACACCTATTTCTGCCTCATAATAGCAGTGTTAAACGCTGCTGTGTTCTGGTTTAAAGGTGTGGTAAGGGAGATATAATTTTTCCGAGGCAGGAGATCAGGGGTAGCGGCGCACCTGTGGCCGACCTTAGGTCCTATATATCCTATATATTATATTAGGTCCTATATATATCTAATCCTATCTGGGTTTGATTACAGATGTCCATGGGCGGCTACTTACCATCAGGTGGGCTGCATGCTCGTCTGCTATTCCTATATTATGAAAAAATACGAAATGCATTAACAAAGAGATTCCGTTGAGAATTTGGTTACAACTGACATTCTACCAAACTACAAAAGGAAACAAGTTTATTATTCGACTAACCCATTTATGTACGAAACAGTAACTTTAGTACAAGCAGAGAAGTTTCGACTTCTTGAACAGTAGTTGTTTAAACAGCTTAAGTTGACGTAATTACCAAGTTTCAGTGGCAACTCGTAAAATGCATAGGGTTTTAGTGCCTGCATTTCATTTGAAATATAACTTTACCATTAATACGACTTGACTACTTATATTAAATTTATTTTTCCAAATTTACTTATCCAAATTCGACCATAATAATGATTAAGAATTTGTAGACTAGGCCTAGTGGTTAAGAAACTTAGCGTCTTATTCAGGAATTTCGAGGCTCAAATCCTTGGCACGCACATCTGATATTTTAAGGTTATGTGCATATTAGAAATGAATTATCACTTGCTTAAACAGTGAAGGAAAACATTGTGAAGAAATCTGTAAACCTGAGAAATCTTAAAAAAAACTTTTCAAAGGTATATGAAGTCTAACAATAAGCACTTGGCCCGCGCGGTGGACAATGATCTGATCCTTCTCATTCTGTGAGGAGACCCGTACCCAGCAGTGGATTGATGATGAGTAATAGAAAATCATCGTGATGTCGCTATAAATGTATTTCTATCGCTACTTTGATAATGGTACAACTCTTTGTGGTTCGAGTCCGGCGGCATCACCGCCTATTTCTATATCATAACAGAAATGTAAAGCGTTGCTGAGTTCTGGTTTCAGGGGTGTGGTAAGGGAGACTTTTTCCGAGGCGTTCCAGCTTACCCCTAGGGGTAGCGGTGCATCTGTGGCCGACCTCAGGTAGTCTATCTAATATATGGTATATCTCTAATATAAGGTATCTAATCCTATCTGGGGTTGATTACAGATGTTCTTGGCGGCAGGAGCCACTTACCATCAGGTGAACTGCATGCTCGTCTGCTACTCCTATATTAAAAAAAAAAACGAATGTCAAACAATTGTCATTATGACGTAACGACACTAACGACGCACTGGAGGGGCAGTCGGCTAGTTTGACTGTCATTTCGATATTGGAATTTAGATATTGGAATTTCCATATGTAAACGTGGATAGCTGCTAAACCCTATCGTTATTGACAATCAATTTGTATTTGTCAGCCGAAAGATGATTGATTATAACAGATAGCCGTGTATGATGGCTAGACAACTTTTTTGCTTGTATTACTCTTTCGACAACATAGCACTATTGTATGTATCGTACAATATTTTTAAATATACTTTATTGTACTTATGTTTATAAATATTTTAAACATTAATAAGTAAAGGAATAAAAAATAATTCATCATCATCATCATCAACCCATTACTGTCCCACTGCTGGGCAAGGGTCTCCTCTCATAATGGGAAGGATTAGGCCTGGTCCACCGCACTGGCCAAGTGCATATTGGTAGACTTCACATACCTTTGAGATTTTTTTTATAAATCTCTCAGGTATGCAGGTTTCCTCACGATGTTTCCTTCACCGTCAAAAAACAATTAAATCGCATAAAATGGTTCGTTGTTCGACTCCAGAAGCATAATCTGCATATATACAAATAAATAAAATTGTAGTGTCTGTTTGTAATGTTCATATTAACAATAATGCATGTAAGTTAATGCAGTACTTATGACACGATAACAATTATTAACATTTTTTGTCTGTTGGTTGGTCTGTCTATTTGTTCCGGCAAATCTCCGAAACGGCCGGACTGATGTTCATGGAGCTTTTACTAGTAGTTAGCTAATGTTATCCTTACTAATATTATAAATCCGAGAGTAACTCTGTCTGTCTGTCTGTCTGGTTGTCTCTTCTTCACGCCTAAACCACTGAGCCGATTTTAATGAAATTTTTGTAGATAGCCGCGGGCAAAAACTAGTAAGGAGTGAAATAGAATTCTTTTACAAAGAGGATTCGGATTCCACGCAAAAATAAGACCCTGAAATCTTCAGAGCATGTCCACTTTTAAATGCTAATTTAAAAATTACTTTCAATTTCCAAGGGATTTTCGTTCACGGGTCCATGAATTAAATTTAGACTCGTAGATATATTCTTTTCAAAAGATAAGTATCATATCTTTTTGTGGAAAGTCTCGGTTCTTCGCTTAAAATATTTCTAGTCTATTCAGATGCTGAATATTTAAGAGATTTACCTGAGGTTACCTAAGATAGTATGAACACAAGATGTTTTGTTAAGAAAAAGCAGGTATTTTGGCAGATTTCAAGATAATATCGCTTGATTTTTTAATATGAAATTATGATCAACAATTATAAAATAAATGTAGCAAACGTTTAAGGATTCTGGGTTCAATCCTCGACGATAAAATATGTCTGATCTAGATTTTACTAAGAGGACTAAGATGATCGCCTCTTATGTAAGTTACCAGACATCCTACCACTAAATTGCGGAATTTCTTCATGCTAGAAATTTGTATGCAACCTCGGTTGAATCATAGTGGCTCTACCGCTATCTGGGTATGGGTATTTATGCACTTTGTCCCTGTAGAGCACGACGGGGCAAGGCGCTAAGAGGACTCCGGTTGTGTTCCTTTGGAGATCCCGGAGCCTTCTACGCAGCGTTGAGGACGGCCACCGAGAGGGTTTTTGTGCGGTAAAAGTCCCACATAACCCTGTGTCGTTCCCACGGCACCGGGTACCTTTTGAAGGTTTCCCCCTTGTTAACAAAAAAAAGGGTGTTTATGCATTTGCCACTAATCCTTATTTAGAACTATGTGATAACAGAAGGAATTTTATAATCGGGTTATGAAAGGAGAAAAGCTTTTGACGGGTTTTCCTCAATTAAATTGTGCGCCCTGTCGCCTATAAACATCTCGGGGAGCGGTCACTATTCCGGTCTTAAGCGTACGAGGTTCCGGGTTTGATCCCCACCCAACTAGATATTTAAATAATGACTTTTGAAATCTGTACCCTTGGTATGAGTTTTTACGGTTTTAAATAATGACTGTTTTTCAGCGCCCTTAGACTGTATCAGAACTGATTGAAAATGTGTGGGAAATACGTAAACAAATACAAAAACAGTCATTATTGTAAAATCGTAAAAACTCATACTAAGGGTACTGTTCGGTTTTAGGTTTTTGTGTATTCGTGTTTGTATGTGTCCATGGCAACGTATGTGTCCAAGACACGTATAATACTGTTGTGGTGAGGCTGTGAGTGTATAAAGCATATCGACGACGAATTGGCAATAACTCGTATCTCAATTTTTTACGTAAAAGCGATTTTTACATATTTGGACTTAAAATGACGTATTACAGGTCGTCCTTAAGACACCAGGTCCTTAGGTTCAAAATTGAGCAAAATATTAAAGTGTGGCAATACGTTCTATATCTTTTTAAAGTAGCGTTGCTTCTTATTTAAAGTAGCGTTTCTCCTTATGTAAAGTAGCATTTTTTGAGTTACGAGTTATTGCCAATTCATCGTCGATATATAACATTAATTATGTACGCATTTCCACTAAAACTCAAACAATGAGGTAATAAAGATTATTAACAGTTACTGTGGGGAATTTTCATAGAATTTAATTAATGAGTGGAAATCGTAAATCGGGTAATATGTTCAGTATTACTGTATGAAATTTTAAATACATGAATAATTCATTTACACCGTATTTAATGTATACGCAGTATTAATATTATAACTTTTCGGAAATGATACTGACCCATATTGAATTTCGATTATCATATAGTTAGATCCGAAGTTCAAATCCCCGGCACGTTACCTCTGATTCTTCATTTATGTGCGTATTTAAAAATTATTATATTATATTATATTATATTTGCTTTAACGGTGAAGGAAAACATCGTGAGGTAATATGCATATCGGAGAAATCTAAAAGATATCTCAATGATATGTGAAGTCTACCAATTCGCATTTGGACAGGGCGGTGGACTTTGGCCTAATTTTTCTCATTCTGAGAGGAGAGCCGTGCCCTGTATTATTTTTTATAATATCGGAGTAGCAGACTAGTATGCAGTTCACCTGAAGGTAATTGGATACTGCCTTCCATATACATCTGTAATCAATCCCAGATAGGATTAAATATTTCTAACTGAGGTCGGCAAAAGATCCGCCGCTACCCCTGAGGACTAAGCTGGAACGCCTCGAAATAATATGTCTCCCTTACCACACCCTTCTAACCGGAACACAGCAGCGCTTAACACTGTTTTTATTTTGCAGAAATAAGTGTGGCGGTGGTCGAACCACAAAGGGATCTACCTTTAACTTGTGGGACAGTAACGGATTGATGATAATATACCAATCCCTTACTAGTAATGAACCCACAACACTAATTAGAACAAACGAAAGCAAACTCCCAACGATAATAATTAGTAATTAGTATCTAATCCAAACTAATGTTGACAATACAAACAAAGCTAGTATTGCAAATGAGCGGACCAATGTCCTCACAAAATGTCACGGGGAGTTATATGACAACATGAAAGTAATTAAGGGCTAGGCTAGAAAACATTTATATTCTAATATATAATGTAATAACACGATATCTGAAGATAGAATCTGTGGTTCGACTCCAACGGCACCACCGTCACACGCCTTTCTGCCTAAAGGCAGCAGTGTTAAGCGAAGATGTGTTCTGGTTTGACACGCTTCTTTTTTAACACGCTTTTATTACTAATCGAACTAAGACTAGAAAATAAATCAATCAATCATAATGAATCGCCGCAAAATAAAATTATAATAAAATTTAAGTTATTAAAATAATAATTCAATTCAGAGTAAAAAGCGTGGGGTGCTTGATATTTTAACTGTTACAATCATTCTATATGCAATTATCTATGAGAACTATTAAGTTATGAACGCTGTAAAATGCACTCATAAATTGGGTAATTAATTAATCTAATAAGCATAATGGAAAACTGTTATCAAATGATTGCATTGTCATCGGTCCTTAATACGTGTGCAAGGTTTAAAATTTATCAAGCTTCTAGAAACGCGTGAAAATTGTGCTCAAAGATTCCGTTACATACATACAACCCAAGCTAATAAAAGCGTATTAAAAATTTCAAAAACCCTACAAAATGTTACTTGGTTAAAACCTATAGAAACTTTTATTAAAGATGCCAAAATCAGTACTTTCATTTGACACGACAAAGGATTAAGTCGACGAAAGTTCGTAATTAAAAAGTATTTACCAAAGACGTTAATACACAATTAAATACATAAATCACAGTGGATTAAAACGAACTTAGTATATCAACAGTTGCAGACGAGGATTATTGGCCCAGGCGCCCAACTTTCAAACTTTAATCCATCTTCAGCTCAGTTTAATGAAATATATTTTCGTCTTAAATATCCGTTCCTATAGGCTTGAGGGCTGTCGCACATTTGCTAGTAAGTTTTTGTATTGGGTAGCAGACGAGCATTTAGTCCAACTGATGTTAAATGGTAAGGGAGACAGACTTTTCCGAGGCGTTCCAGCTTAGTCCACAGGTAGCGGCGCATTTGTAGCCAACCTCAGGTAGGAATATCTAATCCTATCTGGGGTTGATTACAGATGTCCATGGGCCGCAGTAGCCACTTACCATCAGGTGGGGACTGTATGCTCATCTGCTACTCCTACGTTATAAAAAAAATCATATCTGTCTTATAACCTGTATAATGAGTTTCAGTTTTTCGAAGAACACTTATTCGGTGACCTCAAGGTATAAGGTCAAAATCTTACTGCAATTTTTCTTTTTCAATGTCCATAATACACTTGTAGCAGTACGTATTTTAAATATTATTAAATATTCTTCAAAGATAACTTTAATGTCAAATGGTGTAACACCCCAAAATCCAGCCTCAGTAAAAAGTAGATAACACTTATTCGTACACTGAAAGTAATGAGATTTAATAACTGAAAGTTGTCAAAAGATAAAACATTTCAATATCTGATTTAGGTTCAATCTTTATTGCTATCCGATCTTTTGTTACTTCGATTATCCTCCAGTAAAATTTTATGACGTAAAATTTTTATTTTTATATTCACATTCAATTTGCGATCTATGTGGAGATTTACAGTGCGGGGAGGTCTTTTTCTTGCTCTTTTAGGGTTCCGTGCCCAAAATTAAAAAAAAAACGGTTAAATGATCACCTTGTCCTCTCATCCGTCCGTTCGTTCGTCCGTCCGTCTTTTTGTCTTTTTTTTTTGTTTACGAGGGGGAAACGTACCCTATGCCGTGGGAGCAACACCGTCCGTCACCGTATTCTGTCTGTCTGTGTGCCCGTTACCCATTTTTGCTCAGAAACTCGTAAAGATTTTGTTAATGAATTTCAACTCTACGATCAAATATTACAAACTATACAAAATTAAAATTATAAGTTATGTTTTTGATATATTTTGAATAACAAAAAAGCGTATTGTCTATAAAGTACAAACATATTATTTGCGATTCGTGCATGACTATGGCTACGTATCGTACTACAATGTTAAGTTTGACCTTTATCATCTATCATTTACTTTGTACGGAATACTTAGTGCGCGCTCAACTCGCACTTGGCTTATTTTCATTTTCTTTGCTGCTAACTTTATAAAAAACAAGTAATTCAATAGTTTTTTGTAAAGCGTGTAACAGTGGCAACCCATCGGTCTTGTCTTGTCTGATTCTAGAACTAGATACATTATCGCGTGACAGTTCAACTGTAAACAAGGACGAAGTTGCTCAGGAAAATGTATGATAGTAGAATTATAACATAATCATGATGCTTATCGGTAAAAGTAAAGACATTCAACCTATTACAGTTCAATAGATAAAGCGAAAAACGCCGAAACATAGCACTTGTATGGTGACCCTTATTTAATGTATAACTTTTTTATTTTTAGAATAAAATTTAAACGCAGTCTTAGTAATAGGGTTCCATTTTTAAATTATGGTTAGCTACGAAACCCTTAAAACGGTACTGTACGGATGCCTTGTTGTTTCTACTCATTACACATAAACAAATAACGTTAACTACTCCACACAGAATACTACTCTACACTTAATTGTAGCGGTTAGACTCGCATTTGGAATGTTTGAAGTTATTTTAAAATGCAATTCAAAACAGAAATTCCAACGTACCTTATGTATTTTATATAGTGTTGGTACAAGTCACAAGTTATAAGAGTAGAAGAAATAATATTATTTACCACAAAAATCAATAGAATCTCTTTGTTTCCAATTTCATTTGATGATGTTGATAAGGACAATGGTACAAAATTATTAAAATCGTGTATTGTCATCGGTTTTTGATATTTTTTCAAAATTTTGAATTAAACTGAACGTTCAAAGTGGATAGAAATCAGGTTCAAAGATTCCGTTACTGTTACGTACGTACATACATACATACAACCCAAGCTAATAAAAGCGTGTTAAAAAGGAGAGATACCGAAATACTTTTTCAAGCACATTCATTAGAAGCCCCGACAGAATGTCAACGGAGCGAGGGAGGTAACATTCCAGCGAAAAAAGGTGACCGTCTATCACGGTCACTAGCGACCGCCGACTGTCGTTACCAACGTCACAAGTCGTTACCAACTGCTACCGATCCTCAGTCATCGGCGCAGGCTGTAGCTATCAAAATAAAGTCCTAACAATAACAAATAGTTATTCTCTAGTGACTTATACCACAGGTATTATACATAATTCAGTTAACGCGATTAGCCCGACGGGGGAGCAGAAGCAAACGAGGCTTCAATGTTTGAACTTAATTACTCGATTGCAACGTTAGCACGGCATGTAAATAATTGTAGCTACATAGTTCTGGTTAAGTAAATATGTAGTTTGACAAGCTAAAACAAGCTTTGAAATTCTGGCGTTTGTCTTTTATTTTATACCTTCGTTTTCACTACACGACACGACGTGTGGTGACGATTTTGAGCAACGTGCTATGTTTTTAAAGAGCCTTTTTACACGAAAAGATGCGTCATGCGGGATTTACAGACTTTGCAACTACTTTTATGTACCTAATATTTAAACATGCAATTTGGACCACAAGATTTGGGGAAGACAGACGGTCGATGAAATTGAAATTAAACAAAATAATGATACTATGATTGGACATGGACATTATGTTAATTACAATTGTTACGTAATCAAAGACGTTGTTCAGGCAATAATGTTTATTTTTACAGTTTTTTCGGTGTGTTACGATCACTACCATGTCGTTGATATGATGATCATGCATATTATAAGCATGAAGAAAAAGTTCCGTAAGTTCTTTATTGTAATGGATTATGTGAGTTATATACTTAAAACGTTATGAAAATGAACAAAAAAGAAATAGTATGAAGTCGTCGCGTAAGCCGTAGCTGCAAATCCTGTCGTGTCGTGTGTAATAAAAACCCCTTACTTGTTTACATTAAGTATTTGCGCTTGTACAATTTAGAACAATATTTATAGCATGTTAAATAAGTGTAGCTAAATATTATTGCTATGTATTTCTTACCTTAAAAAGCAGATAAAATAATACGATAACAAATTTCTATGGTGGTCGAACCCTTTGCGGTTCGACTCCGGCGGCACCACGCCTCACCTATTTCTGCCTATTAACAGTAGTGTTAAGCACTGCTGTGTTTCGGTTTGAAGGGTGTGGTAAGGGAGACATACTTTTCCGAGGCGTTCCAGCTTAGTCCTCAAGGTTAGTGGGGTATCAGTGGCCAACCTCGGGTAATATATCTTATCCTATCTGGGATTGATTACAGATCTCCATGTGCGGTAGTAGCCACTTATTATCAAGTGAAATGCATGCTCGTCTGCTACTCCTATATTATAAAAAACACATGCTTATGTCTGTTCGTCGTTCACCCATTACTGCCCTACTCTTGGGCACGGGCCTTCTCTCAGAGTGCGAGAGTTTAGGCTAAAGGCACTGGTGGTTTTACGTGATGGCTATTCATCCACACAAAATATTCACGCGGACAAACATCTTTATTATCGTATAGATATAGACACACAAATTAAATTACGAAGCTAAATCACATCTTGTAAACTCGACAGGAACAAATCTGTACAAAGTTACTATATGTCATCACTTTTTATAATAAATCGTAATATTAATTTATGACTATGTCATACGAACGGTAGCATACAAAAACTAAGTTAAAAATGTATTACTACGTCATCTTAGTAAATGAATGTGTTAAAATATTTATAGATACATATAAATTGGGCGTCTGTGACTACAAATAACCATATTTTAGCTCATTTGTGTAGACACAATTCGTAGGCATTAATTTTAAAATAATTTCCACCTACTATTCGTATATAGGCCATTTTTGAATTACTTAACCGATTTGAATTGAACGCGAAGGTATTTTATTAAATTGGTATTTAGGTACGTTCTTCAAAACATTTCTTGTAAAAACTAAAAAACACACACGCACTTAAAAACCTCAACCCGTATAAAAGCTTTTATGTCATATCATAAACAGAAGTCTTAATTATCCAGATAAATATTTGTCTGGCCGGGGATCAAACCCGAAACCCGGTTGAAGTCAGGCCGGCATCTCCGCCCATCGGGTCACAATTACTGTAAACGTTTATAATAGTTTATCAAATCGTTATAGTCCGCGCCAAACTGCTAGTCCGCTCTGAAGTTGTTGCGAGCAGGTGTAGTCACACAAATTACCTACTATGGTGACGTGATTCATTTCTATATTCAGAGCAGACTAACTGTTTTACGCGGACTATACCAATATAATTATGTTACACAGATATTACTGAAGATTATCCTTAACCATCCAATCATTACGTTACGTTAATAAACTAGTTAATCATTAATTGAACAATCAATTCTGGGTAATAACGTGTTAAGTTGCACAATGATGCAGTAATGGGAAGCAATTATACTATTAATTAGATCATTGACCGATAAGGCCCTTTGGGGGATGTTGGGGCCCCGTACACAATAATTTGGGGCCCCATAAATTACGCTCTTATTACGCTAGAGCAAAACGGCAAGCAATAATGAACATTACAATTTAGAAATATACCTAAAAACAGAAAAAAGAGCTTTATTTTCCGTGTAAACGAATATAATGGCCTGGGGCCCCTTAATTTCGGGGTCCTGGGCACTTTATACGGAAATGTGTGGTTGTCGGCTAAAATATATGACCTGATTATCTTAGTCCAAGGATGTCACCGTATCTATGATCGGCTTCAAATATAACCTTTGTCCTAAAGGGAGATCGTTACAGATGTCCATGGGCACCAGTGGTCACTTACCATCAGTACCCTTACCATGACTTTTCAACACATCCCACAATTTTACGTTACGTTTACTCAATACATTATTCTGTTCCGTTCGCTTCAGTAGACTGAGTAAACGTAACAATAAGTAAGCGCTCAAGTGAAGATGAACTTTTTGTCTACCTCACATGTTTGCAAAAAAGAGATAAAGCGCCATTTTGTCAACTTAGACATTTAATGTTCTGATACAATCCGCTAGGGGGGCTGATTGGAAATTGTATGGGCAAATACGTAAACAAGTACCAAAACGGTCATATTTGTCAAAACGTAAAATCTCATGGTAAGGGTACAGGTAGATTGCATATTCGTTTCTTACTTCAATCTATACAAAATATATTACTTAAGAATATTGTGTTCAGACCTTTTCTCAATAAAAGTAGATGAATATGCAGATAGGCCATATCCCTCAATAGCTTCAAGAGTTATGGAACAATATATTATTTTATGTTCAATTTCTATTCTTTTTGTACCATTCATAGCACCAGGTGCATGATTTATATTATTACTTACCTTTGACCTTTATACGAGCGTAACTTAATACTGAGATATGGCGTATACCGATGGCCTATCATTAAAATTATATTGGAAAAAAATGATATATGATTGCCTGAAGAAACCTGCTAAGTGAAATGAAAAAAGATTTGACAATATTTTATAACATAGGAGTAGCAGACGAACATGCACCATTTGGTGGTAAATGGCTACTGCCGCCCACGGACATCTGTAATTACCCTCAGATAAGATTAGATACCTACTTGAGATCAGTTATAGATGCGTCTCCACATGAGCTCCGAAGTAGAAAAGAATATGTCCCTTACCACACTCTTTAAACCAGAGCACAGCAGCGTTTAACACATCCTGTTATTTGGAAGAAATAGGTGAGGCAGTGGTGCCACCAGAGTCGAACCACCGAGGGTTCTACCACCTTCAGAGTTGGCCAAAGATGTCAGTGGCGGCATTCACCACTTGGTAGACTACAATATGAATAGAAAGCTAGTCACATAATTATATTAAAAAGGCAAAACAATGCAATACACAATTATATTTAATACTTGTAGGTATAACAAATCTGATAAATGCATTGAATCTCGAAAGAAATATGAAGAAATTCCATAATCGGATTGAATGCCCATGTGGAAAAATCGAAGATTGTCGAAGCCGATTATAATAGACGGGGTTTGCGAAAGATCTTAAGAGATTTTCCTTTCCCGATGTAAGCTTTTAGTAAAGAAAATGGCCATCCCATCCTATATAAAATTACAAAAAATGTTTTAAACCACTATATGTATAATAAGCTTTGCAATAACTAGCAGGTTATTGTCAAATAATATATTTAAAAAGTTTTTAATGTAAGATTTTTGGTACATACTTAACGTAATTTTATCGTCATTAAGTATGTATTGGTAGATCACACACCCTTATATTTTAAAGGACTTTTATGTGTGTTTGTTTCTTTACGATGTTTTGAAGTGATACTTAATTTCTAATACGCATATAGCTGAAATCTAAGTTGTGTGCCCAGGCACATTCGAACCACACATCCCCCACTGAAACGTTGGGTTTTAACCACTAGACTATTACTGCTTTTCGTAAGGTACCCCTTAAACAATATAATATCCAATTCCACAATAATATCAATCTAAAATCATCATTAAAATATTTCGACGTGCAAGAATCTAAAACAAAAAGCGAACATAAATTTAAAGAAATCGATTCACTTTTTTCAAATTCCCGACGTTAGTCAACGGATCAGTCATCGCGCAGTTTTTCCGGAACATATTACAAACCATTGGCATGTAGCCATAAATTTCTCTAATTTTACACCGTTAGGTAACCGGCCATTGGAATCGCATTACGAATATGACATGTCTCTGTTTACGTTCTCGACAGGTTTACAATTAGCTGAGACGTTTTAGAAATAATATTCGTAAATAATGTGCTACGTCTGTGGTTTTTTGAACTGTGAAAATTTTAGCGTTGGTTTAGGAATCACAGTTTTTGACGTTACTAAATTAACGTAATTACCTACTACTTAAATGTGATTTGCTAAATCTATAGCATACGAGATCCTAGCACGTAATAATGTCTTTCAAAATAAATATTTTAAACAAAAACGCATTCGTTAACAATACACATTCATTAGTATTATTATGTACGCTATCTGATAGTGTCGGTGATAATGATCAAACTTTGCGAAGTGTTGATATATGACAAAGTAAAGAAAAAGGCATATCTATTTGTAAGAAAATAGGTTTTTTAAAAATTTCACATACTAAGCATTTTTTAATTATAATTATTTAATTTTCAGGATTTTTCAAGTCAACCCATTCATGATAAATTTTTCACATAATAATGTTGATATTAGAAATAGTTTTTATACATTAAACGGATAGCTGAATGTCGCCCTTTCTACTAAACTGTTCATACTCATATAAAACATTGCATTCGGTTGAAATTACCTTATACGAACACGTGACACGCTATTTATAAATATTAAAAAAAAATTAAATGTATAATAAGGAAGGAAGGTGCATTTTAATATGTAACGATTCACAATACTTATTTTGAAAACACAAATTAAATTTTAGTAGCACAGAGCTATACTGTACGATTTCCATCCATTTCATGTACAATTTTCGCTCCAAAACCGCAAAGCCAGAAATCGTTACAAAACGTTAATCGATTTGTCGTTCAATCGAATGCTTGATATTGGCTTCGGGATTCAAATTCAGATGGAAACAATTACGGGTTAAGAAGGAAAACTGACGTGATCATAGAATTATAAACAAATAGAATTCAGTGTCGCGTTTTCCAGTGTGCCATGCCATGTCATGTCGAGCTATGCCAGCCATGAGCGTTATGGTCATAAATAGAAAGAAAGAAAGAATGAAAGAAAGAAATATTTGTAAAAAATACTACAACATTATGTGACATAATTAATAGTAAAAAAAAATTTCACAAAAGGGTCCACACTTAGCCTCACCGCGGCGAACCACGGCGGAACCACTGATTTTCAGTGTGTCCTAATTCGACGAATAGTTCGGTCGAATGGTGCGTTGGGAAAATTTAATACAAAGAAAAGATACAAAACAAATGTCAAATGTCATGTCAAAGTGAGTGGAAGCGAAAATTTTATTTATTAATAAATAAAATTTCATAACAATAAAATATAAACAAATATATTGAGATAAGACTTTAGTATACATTTTTTTTGTGTGTTTTTTACAAACATAGTAGTGTCGCGCCCCGTTTCCTGTACTCTTCTTTTACACTTTAAAAATGAATGCCTCTAAGAAATGCGCTGGCTGCAGAAATCTGTTACCGAAGAAGGAATACCTACAGTGCCTAATGTGTAAGTCAAAATATGACTTGGAGTGCGCCAATGTTAGCAATAAATCCTTCAACCAAATGGAGAAAAAGGATCAGTGGAAGTGTCCGGAATGCACAAGCAAAGTACCAAAGAAAGGAAATATCAATACCCCGGTACGCAACACTGCATCAGCCCGCGACGAAGTACCAATAGAATCGCCAAAATCTTCCCCACCAGCGCAGGACACACTGAGCAGCGATAAAAATGTTACCCATCGTACTAAGCATACACGTACACCGACACTTATTGAAAACACCAGCCCATACGTGGACAACAGTGATTGTAATAGTAGTATGCAAAGTAAATGTCTAGATGATTTAAAAGCGTATATGAAAGAACTATTCAGAGGCGAATTAGATACAATACGGACAGCAATTGCGGACCTCGCTAATAGCATCAAGACCCAGAATAGTCGTCTGGAACAGTTAGAAGCTAGAGTGAGCGTATTGGAGAATAAGTCTGAGGAAGCAAACCGACCAGATACTTCAGCATTGGAGAGTGTAGTCTTGCAATTGCAGTCCGACATTTCAGAGCGCGATCAGGCTCTTCTAATAAACGATCTAGAAATCTCAGGTTGTCCAGAATCAGTAAGCGAAAACTGCACCCATATTGTTCTCACGGTAGCAAGAAAAATCGGTATAGAGCTTGATGAAAAGGAAATCGTAAGCGCAAGACGAGCAGGGCCTGTGCGGACGGGACTGGATGGAAGCGCGTCGACGTGGCCGAGGCCTCTCGCTGTGCGTCTGGCGCGCCGCTCCTCGCGGGATTCCCTGCTGCAGGCTGCGCGTACGCGCCGCGGCCTTAACACCGATGGACTTAATCTACCCGGGGCATCAAGACCGATTTATATCAATGAGCGCCTTACTAAACATAACAGGCAGATATTCAAAAGAACCCGTACTCTAGCCCGCGAAAACAATTACAAGTACGTATGGACACACGAAGGAAAGGTCTTTGTACGCCAGGAGCACGGTGGGACTCGAATACGCGTGCGCAACGAAGCAGACTTACTAAGGTTTTTTCAATAGTTTGAACACATGTAATTTTAATCTAATGTTAATTACTTTTAAATTCTCATTGCAATTTTCTGTTTCTCTGTATTGGATTTTTTTTTTGTATTATTTATTTACTTTTGGGACTCCTGCAATGAATCCGCGTATATATCAAACACACACATATACATATACGTTCACTTACAAAACACTATTACATTTAAACACATGCACACACCATCACTGATATACGATCTTATTTATAGAAATAAATATAATTACATTGGACATGCTTATAGGGTTTTGCGGATTATCATTATTATTGATTCATAATGGCTACCACAAACAAAAAATGTTTGAGATTAAGTTTACTAAATGCTAGGTCATTAAATACAGGACAAGACGAATTATATATGACAATACTTAAGTACAAACCGGATATCCTAGCCGTTAATGAGACCTGGTTAAAAACTGGTGAGGAGAGTCTCGCGCCTAATATACCAAACTTCAAATTTATGCATAGACCTAGACATAATAAAAAAGGGGAGGAGTGGGTTTTTATATAAGACAAGAAATTTCGATAAAAGTGCTAAAACACCCAGCATCTGTATTGGAGCAGATGTGGCTCGAAGTGCGAATACCAGGAGCCACTATGGCTCTAGGCACAGCTTATAGACCTGAAAGCGTAAGTATTGCAGAGGCGCTGGACTCTCTCAGTGAGTCAATTAATGTCATGGGACGTTACGATTATACCTGGATATTAGGTGATATTAATGTTGATATGGCAAAAACAGACTCTTCTAAAGCAAAAGAAGTTAATGTTTTTTGTGTTCAACACAGTCTAGAGCAACTAGTTAATGAGCCAACTAGAGTTACTGAGCATACTCAGACTATTATAGATTTGGTTATGACTAATAGTCCTTCAAAATGTAAAGATATAAAAGTTATTCATAACCACTGTTTAAGTGATCATGCTCTGATATTAGTTGATCTTGACATTAAAAAACCTAAAATACAAAAGCGTATAAAATACCAAAGAACGTTACAAGATATTAAATTACCATCTTTCGAAAAGGACCTGACATTGACCAATTGGGACTCTATTTATAATCTAGATAATTTAGAAGACATGATAATTGCATTCAATTCACATTTAACAAATTTATTCGAAATTCATGCTCCAATCCATAAGATTATTCTGAAAGACCGACCAAAACCTTGGATAACTAACATGGTCAAATTCATGATGAGTTTACGCGACGACGCTCTTGTCAAAGCCCAAAAAGAAAAAAGCGACAGTTCCAAGGTTTATTATCGCACCTTAAAAAATCTTGTAACCGCAACTATAGAGCGTGAAAGGAAAGCCTTCTTTAACTACTCTATAAATAACAATTTAAAGAAACCTAAACTTTTATGGAGAAATTTACGGAACGCTACACAAGTCACCAGAACGCTATCTAACCCCATTCCCAACCAACTTAATGACCCGGAAATAATTAACGATCACTTTTTAAACATACCACCCAGCAAAAAAGTAGGAATAAACACTGATGTTATAAATCTACATAATCTTGCACAAGATAAACTCTTAGAACTTAAACCGACCACAGAAATGGAAGTTAACAAAATTATAAATAGTATCAAGACTCTTGCAGCTGGTGAAGATTGTCTGAACATAGAAATGATTAAGCTGACATTAGATATAACCCTCCCAATAATTACCAGGATTATAATTAAATCGATTGAAACTCATTCCTTCCCATCTATATGGAAAAAAGCTTTAGTCAGACCTATTCCAAAAAAAGACAACATTACAGAGCTGAAAGATTTGCGCCCTATTTCCATTCTACCGGTGCTATCGAAAGTTTTAGAGAAAGTAGTACTCATTCAAGTATTAAAGTACTTAGAAAATAAGAATATTATTCCTAAATTACAATCCGGATTCCGCAGAGATCACAGCACTGAAACTGCCCTATTGCATGTCACAGACGACCTTACCGAGGCCTCTGACCTGGGCTTGAGCAGTATAATGGTACTCCTTGACTATTCCAGGGCTTTTGACTCCTTAGACCAAAATCTACTTCTAGTCAAGCTGGAAAAGTATGGCTTCTCCAAGAACACCTGTCGTTGGTTCCATACCTTTCTAAGCAACAGAGCGCAGATTGTTGTGACTGAAGACGCAGAAGGAAACAAAAGATTCTCCTCTTCCAAGCCAGTTCAAAGGGGAGTCCCACAAGGCTCGCTGTTAAGCCCAATCCTATTTACAATATTTACAGCAGATATGTCTAGCCAGATTAAATCCTGCAAATATCACTTGTACGCAGATGATACACAAATATACTACTCATTCCAAGTAAACGACACCAAAACAGCTATAAAACTAATAAACGAGGATCTTAAGAACCTTTACACATGGTCTGAAAATAACTCGCTTGTCCTGAACCCAACAAAATCACAAACCATTGTAATTGGCACCAAGAAACAAATTGAAAATGTACTGGATTGTGAAGATAAAATAAAGATTAATGACGTAGCCCTAGAAAAAGTAAGCACCGCACGCAATCTTGGCCTAATTTTAGATGGAGAGCTCAAATTTTCAGAGCATACAAACAGCAAAATTAAATCCGCATTTTATAAACTTAAAACCTTATATAAGATTAGGCCCTATATCAAACCAGATTTACGCGTACACTTTGTGAGTCATTAGTGCTCTCTCAATTTAATTACTGCAGCTCCATCTTTGGACCTAGGTTAAATGTTAAGTTAGAAAATGCTATACAAAGAGTACAAAATGCCTGTATTCGCTTTTGTTTTGATGTCCCTAGGCGAAAATTTATAACACCATACTTAAATAGCAAAGGCATACTTAACATGAGTGCGAGGAGGAGCCTACACTATGCTTGTACAGTGCATCGAGTAATTTGGAATAAGAAGCCTGAATACCTATTTGAGAAATTGCACTGGGTCGACGACTTTACCCACCGGAGCCTTCGCTCAAATTCTCAAGGTCTCCTAAAAATTCCAGCTCATAAATCGGCCAGATACAGGCGTTGTTTCAAATTTGAAGCAGCAAAAATTTGGAACGACTTACCTCCCCCTTTGAGGAGAAGAATGAGAACGGAATGCTTTAAACACAAATATAAATCTGCTTTGTTAAAAAGACAACTTGCTGGTGAAAACTTGAAACCTGCCTGCATGCAATATCTACCAATAAAAAAGTTCTTTAATGCTAATTAAACACATTATTTAACCTCCAAATACGTACATACACACTCACACACACACACACACACACACACACACACACACACACACACACACACACACATACACGCTTGGATTTTAAAACCCAGGAGATGCCCCACTGACGGCTGACTATCTTCTTATCCCACCTAACACCACAGGGATTATAGGAGCGGCTGAAAAACAGCGCTACTCGAATCCCAGATTCTGAGACAGCAATGCTGAGCCGAATTCCTTTTGTCATATTAATATTACTGTAAAATGTACATTTATTCTTTCTGTATTATGGCAATAAACGTTTATTATTATTATTATTTTTATATTCCTTCTTATGTTAAGCTCGGCATTATACATCCGGAGTATTGACATTCACGGGCCTAAGCCAAGTGAGTGCCATTTGCAACTAAACTAAATCGTCGTGGTAATCGAATCCTTTTCAACTTGTAAAAATTTTCGTACAATTCTGCATGTGTTCAAAATTACAGCTTTTTGTAAACTTATATATGTGTATGCTGGTAAATTTAGTGTGCTAAGTGATTGTTTTAGCTGAGTGGGAATTATGCCAGTAGTGGAAATAACTATTGGTACAATAACAGCTTTTCGTAACTGCCACATTCGAGTTACCTCATCTTTAAGATCAGTGTATTTACTTATCTTTTCTGCTATTGTGTTCTGTACGTTATGGGAATTTGGAACGGCAATATCAATAATGTAAGCTGTTTTGTTGACTTTATCTATTAATGTTATATCTGGTCTATTGTAGTGGATAGTTTTATCTGTTAATATTGCTCTATCAAAGTAAAGTTTATGAGTTTTATTATCCAAAATGACTTCTGGGCTATATTCATAATAGGGTTTGAACGGTTGTGCTATAAGATTGTGTTTAATTGCTAGCCTTTGATGGATTATTTTAGCTATTTGATCGTGGCGATGTTTATAGTCAGTCTGAACTATTGCCTTACATGCCCCGGTGATGTGTTGGATAGTTTCCGATGAGCTACTACACCGTCTGCATATATCCGTGGGGATAGGGCTTTTCATTATGTGTTTCTGATAATTTCGTGTTTCTATCACCTGGTCTTGTATAGCTATTATGAACCCTTCGGTCTCCGGGAAGAGGTCGCCACGCCTCAGCCATTCGTTCGACGCAATTCTGTCTACGTTAGTTTGGCATAAGTCATGACGATGTCTTCCATGTAGAGACTTCTGGGTCCATTCAAAGATTTTTGTTTGTATGTCCGTCAGTTCTTCATTCTTCTGTTTTGACCTGTCACTCAAATTAAGGGGAGTTAACTTTATATCATTTTGAACAATAGCCTTGTGGAGATTTGAAGTTACTATCTTGCCATGAAAATACGTACGTAGGTTTTTAACTTGATTGTTATGTAAATTACTAATGTCTATGAACCCCCTACCCCCTTCTTTACGTGGTAGAGTCATACGTTGTACACATGACCTAGGGTGGTGTTTACGGTGTTTGGTGAGTGAGGTGTTTATAATACGTTGGAGACTTTTTAATTCTGTTTTGGTCCAATTAATAATTCCAAAAGAATAAGTTAGAATAGGTATGGCAAATGTATTTACTGCTTTAACTATGTTTTTTGAATTTAGCTGTGATTTAAGAATTGTGTTTATTCTGTGCTTAAATTGCATAGTTAACATTGATTTAATTTCTTTGTGATGTATGAATTTTGATTGTATGTATCCAAGATATTTATAACCTCTGGTTTGATCTAAAGGGTCTATATACTCGCCGGATTCCATCTGGTATGTGAGTTGCTGTGTATTTCCTGCCTGTACTGAATTAACTTTACATTTTTCAATTCCAAATTTCATGTGTATATCGTGTGAAAAATTTTCTGTTATGTTAGCTAGACGGTGCAAATCATCTTTGGTATCAGCATATAATTTTATATCGTCCATATAGAGCAAATGGTTGATTCTAACATTTTGTGCACTTGTTTGAGCATTAGGATCGCTGTCCAGGTATTTTAATGTATATCCAGTACCACTTAAACTTAGAATTTTAGACAATGGGTTGAGTGCAAGGCAAAACCATAAAGGACTCAGAGCATCGCCTTGGTATATTCCACGCTTGATGTTAATTAATGGTGTTTCAGTAATGCCGTTTGTTGTTGTCAGTTTGAGTCGTGTAGTCCAATTTTTCATGATATTACTAAGAAAACTAATGATTTGTGGGTGAATTTTATATATACGTAATACTTCTATTAACCAAGAATGGGGAACTGAATCATATGCCTTCTGGTAATCAACATACATGCTGTAAAGATCTTTCTTTTTCTCCTGTACTTGTTTCATTATGACTGAGTCTATTGTTAATTGTTCTTTACAACCTTGACTTAATTTTCTACAACCTTTTTGTTCCTCTGTTAAAATGTTATTTGTATTTATATGTTCATAAATATTATCAGCCAAACATGATGTTATAATTTTATAAAAGGTTTGGAGACAAGTAATTGGCCTATATTTTGATGGATTCATTTGATCGGTTGTGTCTTTTGGAAGCATGTAAGTAGTTCCTGCCATTATATATTTAGGTAACAATTGTGGGTTTTGTATAAAGTTATTTATGTATTTAAGAAGGTAAGAATGTGTGTGTGTAAATTTTTTATACCAGAAATTTTGAATACAATCTGAACCTGGAGCTTTCCAATTTTGAAGTTTATTAAGTACATTTGTTAACGTTTCCACAGATATTACTCGAAACTCCATTTCTCCTATAGTACTATTTCTTACCTTCTCTTCTTTTATCCATCCTGCATCTTCCTTATGGGTGACTTCATTATCCCATATAGAAGACCAGTAGTCATAAAGATCTTTCGATGTAGGTGTAATCTGTTCATGTAGGATATTTGCTGTATTATGACTAGAGGTTTCATTATTTCCGGTATTTCTTAGACCCCTATAAAATTGTTTTTCGTTTGTGATAAAGTGTTTGTTTTGAGTTTTCCGAAGTGTACATATTTTATATCGTTTCAGCCTGCTACTTGCCACTATTAATTTCTGTTTTAATGTATCTAGAAAATGTGATAATTGTGTGTTTTCTTCTTCATGAACTGAGTGTAATTTATATGTTTTGATTATGTAATCTATGTGTTGTTTTAGTTTCCTACTTTTATTTCCCGCTATAAATTGTGTTAGTCTACCAATTTTTCTCCTTAAATCCTTTACCTTTTCCTCTAACCTAATCTGCCATTTAGGCTTTCGACTACTTCTATTTCGGTATCTGTTATCTCTAGACGGTATGCTAATTTTGGACCCGTTGCTCTTTGATGCTGTCCACGCTGCACTATATATAACAGTTTGAAAAGTTTCAAAATTTGTAACCTCATTTAAATTTTCCGGTAATAAAGTTGTATTAATATAGGAAATGATATTAGCTAATTTTTTAGATGATTTTTGCTTAGGGATATGTTGTCTTTTAGTTGGGTCTGTGCCTGTAAAATATGTAAGTGTTTCTTGAAATGTTTTGTCTATCTCATAATTTCTTTCTTCACTACTTTGTTCTAGTTGATCGTGATGTTCAAGGTAATTTACGTCTATATTATCTAGAAAGGTTTCATTTCTATTGATTTCACTATTTATATCAGTTTCAGATAAATTAATACTATTACAATTCAGTGCAGTTTTTTGTGAAATTTGCAATTCTGAAATTATTTCTCTTTTTATGGCTTCTAATCGTTCTTCGGAGATTAGTTGGTTATTTGTAATAACCCTCCTTTGATCAGCAATTCGTTGTACAGTGATATGTGCAAGATGAGGGAACTTAGTAATAAAATCATGATGTAATAACGTCCTGTAGGCTGTCATGTCAGTTTCTAACTTTGTTATTTTCAAATATGAGCGAATAATCGATTCATTGTGTTCCGAGGTCCATCGCATGCGTTGGCCTGTTAATATATTTTGACTTTGATGTGTAGTATGTGTAGTATGTATTTCATTTGTAAATTCTGACTGTACTTCTGCATAAATGTTGTCTATTTCATGTTGTTTTAGTAGCTTATTGCGAATGATCGCCCTTCTTTGATCTCCAACCCGCTGACGACTAACTTTCATATGTGGGTACTTATCAGAAAATTTAGTGTAAAGTAATGGAAGGTAGCTATTTTTGTTGTCAGTTTCTAATTTTGTAATTTGTAAGTATGTGCGCAATATATATTCATTCATATCTTTGCTCCATTTATTGCGCTTGCGTGATACGTTGGATATGGGTACAGGTTCTTCTGCATGAATAGCACCCTGTACAACATTTCCCCGCAAAATACGTTCAGTCGTGCGCACAGATTTCCCATTTCTTTCATGTGTACACTCACTTGACACAGGTGTTAATGATGATGATGACTGGGTCTGGTATGAACATGGCGATGAACTGGGTGATGGAAAAAGGCTCTGTGTTGATGATATGGGCGATGATGGGTGTGAGATGATATGGGATGAATTGTCGACTACAGCAGTCCGAGACAGGGCAGTCATATGCGAAGCGTTGCCCCCCCCAGAATACGTGGGGCAGCCCGAACCAGAAGGCCCGGGGCGGGATTCTCCCTCGCGGGTACCCGCCTGGGGTATTTGCCTACTTCTTAGTCGCATCGCATAAGTTCTGACTACTAGTGCTCCGTTAGTCATTGGTATTGAAGCTAAATGCTACCAATGTCCGCCCCTCACGTGGTAACAGGTGGTCGTACCGGACGTGGAGTTAGATTTATGAGGGGCTTATTATTATTATTATTATTATTATTATTATTATTATTAAAACAATACTTAAAATTAATTAAATACCCCTAGTAACATTGAAATTTTGTACTCTCCCCGCATTTTTTGGACAGAGTGACAAATGATATATTTCGTGTATGTATGATGACCTTCTTGTTCATCATTATGATATAGTACTTCTCAGTAGAGGTCGCGTTCCTATCCGGTAGTAGTTCAAGAAAAATATTGTACCTGACAATTTGTAAGTGCCGTCGTTGGCCTATACAAAATAAATATATTTCATTTCATTTCAGTAGTAGACAATGTCTTTATAAGAAATATTAATATTAAAAACGTCATTATTATCAAAAAATTAAAACTTAGCCGTACGTTTCAAAATTATTTTATATTTTCTTATCTTATTCGTTACAAGAATGACATTCACTAAATTTATAAATCTCACGAAAGAATAAAATTTTCTTAATAATATTCTAATAACTGCATACTAATATTTTTTTTATTTTGGACTCTAATTTATATTTCAAATGTTTCAATTATTATTACTATTCTTAATTCTTAATTTACAACATGTCATTTCTATTGCTACTTATTTCTATGGGTATACAAGAGGAAGCCATTACAGTCCACGAGATTCCTTTATGCTATATAACCCTTTGTGCTGAAAGTCAAAATGGTCTGCTACGTCACTGAGGGTAGCGAGGGTCTGCCATTATATTGATCGAAGAACTCTGCAGTATTGGCACCATCGTCACATCGTAATTACTCTTTTATAGCTGTAATTAGGAAGATAAAAAAACAAACTGTAAGATATAGTAGTTGATTACTGAACTTGACCTAACATTTTGGTTTTTATCGTCGTCAAACCATTATTGTCTCTTTGCTGGACACTGATCTACTCTTAGAGTGAGTAAGACTTAGGTCCACGGCGCTGATCAAGTGCGAATTGGGACTTTTAGATTTTTTTTTAGAGAAGAACTCTCCGGTCTGTAAAAAGCAAGTGATAATTTTAATACGCACATAACTTTCAAAGATCTGAAGTGTGTGCCTGGGTATGGACCTCGAAACATTGGGAGGCCGATTTTCAACTCCCCCTTCCCCGATGATCCGACCCACCAATTACACCCTACATATGACAGTAAATGGACAAATAAAAGACGAACAGTTTGCAAAATTCAAAGCTGAAAACGCTATACTTAACGGATGAGAATTTTTGACAAGTATATTTATTTAGGACAGTATAATTCTCGGAGGTCACTTAGGGTTAGTCCACGTCAGCAAGACAAGAAGCATTAAATGTGTAATTTCACAAAATTTATATTGGATTGTTCGAGGCTCTTTCTACTGAGTCAGAGGGTCACCAAAATTGCTCTCAGAGCATAATTTGGTATTAAAATATTTTGAAAGGACATTACATCCTATCTTCATTTACCAGTGAATCTGTTTGTTACACACACAAGTCACATTTGTAGCAACTCCATATAGAGTCAGGATCCCAATCAAAGCCGGACACACATGTGTTGCTACACCTGAAGGCTTAGATGATCGCGTCGTATGTACGGCAGCCGTCACACCTTTCCACCGAAACGTAAGAACTACTTCACTATAGAAATAGTTGAGTAGTTCTCCTAACCCCGGATAGGTCTGATCGAATCATTCCAGATCGGTTCTACCACCTTTTAAAGTGTGCCTGCCGTAATACTTTTCTTCTATATTGATTATTTACAGAAAACCTAATTCCAGTATAATCCGATGTAATTAGTATTACAGATCTGGGTTGATGTTAATTAAGGAACACATCTAAATAACCAAAAAAAGTAACTGAACTAAATTAAAGTCTCATTTATTCAAAATTGATTTGTGTAGAACTCTTTTTACCCGACTGCCAAGGAAGGGTTATGTTTTTCGCGCGTATCTTGTATGTTTGTCTTTCTTTATTTGATCCGATCTAACAAACGGCTGGATGAATTTCAACAGTTAAAGTGTCATTAAATTTGTCTCAACGACCCGAGTGTCCTTAGATAGGTGTTAGTAAAAAAAAATCAAAATGGCGGATTTCTGGCGCGAAATAGTAACACATTTAAAAAAAAAGTTAACCGAACCTATCGAGTAGGGTATCAAATGAAAGGAAATTAAACGGAGATTATAAAAACATATTTGTATATATATAAAACAGTAAGGTGACTGACTGACTGACTAACTAAATGACTTTTTCATTTTTCAGAAATCAACGTACAGCCTAAACCAAGGACCTTACAGTTCTGAAATTTTGCACACAGGTTCTCTATATAGCTTGAATAAGTACTAAGAAAGGCCTTTTGGAAATTCTACCCTTAAGAGGGTAAAATAGGGGAAAACAGTTTTTTTGAAATCCTTTAATTTTGAAGCAACTACTATAAAATTTTGTATTTGTCTTTCTGGATAGGAACAAGGACGCACTTATTTATCCCCCTTCGAAAAATCAACCCCGTAGAGGGTAAAATAAGGGTTGAAAGTTCATTTCAACAATCGTCAATTTTGAAGCAAACACTATGACATGTTGTATCAGGCTTGTTTGATAAAAATAATGAAATGCTACCTCTAACCAGGTAAAATAATGACCGAAACTTTGATTTACTGAAGTTATATATTTTATAGACCGTAAATGGTGATTTTTTTCGAAAAATAGTAACACGTTTTAAAAAAGTTAACCAAACCTATCGAGTAGGGTGTCAAAATAAAGGAAATTAAGAGGAGATTACACATACATTATATAATATATCTTATATATAAAATTCTCGTTTTAGTTACCGTACTCCTCCGAAACGGCTTCACCGATTTTCACCAAATTTTATATACATATTCAGTAGGTCTGAGAATCGGCCACTATCTTTTTTTTACACCTAAGTGATAAGGGTTGTTCATCCTTAACATTTTTTTATTTATATGGCAACACAACGTTTGCCGGGTCAGCTAGTACATATATACTCGTATATACACATCGAGATGACTGTCTGACTAAATGAGAGAGTTGCTGTGCCAGAGATCAACGCAAAGGGAAACCGCTGAACTTAAGCGTGCTGGAATTTTACACATAGGTTCTTTATATAGCGTAAATGAACACTACGAGGATAAAATAGGATAATATTGTTTGAACATCTTTTGTTTTTGAAGCAGACACCTACTATGAAACATTGTATTTGGCTTTCTGGATAAAAATAATGAAATGCCTATTTCACTGCTTTTGGAAATTCTACTTCAGCCTTTTTGGTGCAGTCGGGTTTTTGATTTTTTAAATTAATTACTTGTTGAATGTTCAAACTGTCACTTCGGAAGGTGTTTCGGTATAAGGATAAAGTAGCGAAAGAAACACATGTGCAAATTGGCATTTTCAAAGTAAATAATAGTAAGTATATAATAACAAGTTTACATAAGTGGTACTGAAATAAAACATATTATTCGTGGTGGAGCTGGAGTTGTCACAACATATGCGTATTTATATTTTAAATGCTGATTTACATTATTTACCTTTTGAATTGAAATTAAATTTATAATAGACTTTAACCTTTTCTCAGGTACCTATTATTATTATTTCTCAGGTACACCTATTTCTACCTAATAATAGCAGTGTTAGGCGCTGCTGTGTTCCGGTTTGAAGGGTGTGATAAGGGAGACAGACTTTTCTGAGGCGTTCCAGCTTAGTCCTCAGGGGTAGCGGCGCATCTGTGGCCGACCTCAGGTGGGAATATCTAATCCTACCTGGGGTTGATTACAGATGTCCATGGGCGGCAGTAGCCACTCACCATCAGGTGGACTGCATGCTCGTCTGCTACTCTTATATTATATAAAAAAGGTAGCTCGATAATGTACTTACCGTTTTAAATTCAGTGAAATTTTAATCAAAACGATTAAGCAGGTGTTCCCCCATTATTTAAGAGTAATGTACTGTGCAAATAATTAAATATGCATTGAGACCAGCGGCACTGCCCTAAATAAATGTACCCGACCACCTACGTATTTGCTCTTCATTACTGCGTTTGAGGAGGTTATTTACATTATCTCAGTAAATACCACGTGAGCAGTTAGAGATATGCCCTAATTAATGTAGTGTAAAGTATGTCGGAGCGGTTGAAACTCGGCCTCTTAATCGAGGTGCCAGAATTATAGGCACGCACTTCTAAATTTTCAAGAATGTGCGTTATAGACATTAATTTTAACTTGCTGTTAATATTCCTCCATCGCACCACTCGCCGAAGGATGAAGTTCCATCCACACCAACTGGACTCGTGGCGGTCCTCGACGGTTCGGTTTGCACGGACGTGTAAGATGTGGAATGAGCTTCCTCCCGAGGTATTCCCGGAGCGCTATGACATGGGGCTCTTCAAAAAAGGTGCAAAAAGAGCTCTCCTTCAAAGCCGGCGATGCATTGGCGACTCCTCTGGTGCTGCAAATGTCCATAGGCGACGTTAACTACTTTCCATCAGGTAGCACGTCCGCTTTATCGTCAGGTTCAAATATATAAAAAAACGCTTTCTACACTCACACTCACAGCCCCACACTAGGATTCCCTGTATCGTGGGTGCTATGGACACACACAGAGACAAATACACAAACACCCAGACCCAGAAACAGAAGTCTAAATTCATCATTTAGAAATCTGTCTGGCCGGGGATCAAACCCGGGACCCTCTGCGCGTCAGACCGGCATGGTGACCGCTTCGCCACGCGGGTCTTCAAAAAATAATAATAATAATAGTGAGTGAAAACAATCGAGGATATACGTCTGAGAATTCCTTAAACAAGTTCTTGCTCTCAAAAGTGTAAAATGTTTACTAATTCCAACTTCACCAGTACGGTATACTATACCTTAAAGCGCTTTAAATCTGAGGGAAGTCCACTGCCCAGCAGTGGGACAGTTATAGGTTTCCGACTACACCCGATTGGACGTCGGCCCGTGGAACGACACGGTCAATTGGAACACCATGTAATATTCAATAGTATTATGCGTCTATTGATATCATTGCCATTGTCATATTGTGCTGGTGTCGTCCCAATGAAGAAGAATCTATTTTCGGACCTCTAGTTAGTCTGATTTTCATAATACTGTTATATGACTACCTATTTCCTTTTATATATTCGCAAAAAAGTGCGATAAAACCAGCAAAAATACAGGCAAACTGAACCTCTAACAACGTTTCGAACAAAGTTTCGAATAAATGCCTGTACTTATTATACATTCTACATTAATGTTATTTCTTACCACCATTTTTGATGAGCAAAGGTTACTACGCTTCGGTTGTTTTAGGAGGAAAAACTCTATTAAAATTTTAAACAATAACCAACCTAATTCTCCTTAATGAGACAGTAAACAATTTTGTTGGAACAAATAGGATTATGTCGAAAACCGTCCAGAAAATAATTTTGCCGTCTTTTAAATGCCACGTAAAGTCCTGGGGAATATTTATGCACGAAAATGTTCCATTTCAAATGGTGCTATTTTGTTTAGAAGACCCCGTCTCCGCCCACACGAAAAGATCTGAATTTAAAAAAAATTTGGTGCCAAAGTTCAAAATTTGATAATGATACTAGAGGTAGTCGTATTATCAAATTTCGAACTTCTTAATAAGTAATAACCTATCCAATGTTTCATTAAAAATCCAATGTTTATAGTAAAGCAATCTTGTGTCATTAAGTTTAGCTAATATAAATATATGAAAATGTATTCAGTTTATCAAATTATTGCCTCAATATATTTTACTTACATAAAATTGTATTCAATTTTGAAATTTGTATTTTATAAGTTTTTCCGTGAAAATCTTCAAAAAGTAAGAATAATCAGCATTTCTTCTATAACCATAAATATAAATAAATAAAAATGGGAAATCCTCTTTTTCTTCTACAACTTCTAAAACATTGTTACAGCAACTAAGGTCCACTTTCAAAAAAGTAATTGTTAAAGTATGGCGTTTCCTAAATAAGTGCTCATAAATAATAATAATTGGAAACAACATAAAAAATAGATATCTCGACGACGGCGACTGGTGAGAGAATTAAATATAATAACGACATAAAGTTTGTGGCATAAATTTCACTTTCCCAGGAGGGTAGGCAACTGAGGCAAAACTTTACATATAAATTTATTAACCTTTAGAAATTGTCTCTGCCAGCCTCTTTCAAGGTTACTATCCTCATATCTTTTAAGGTTATGGTCCTTTTTATTCCGAAAAAATAAAATGGGATTTTGTTACTAAACCTCCGCTGTTTCTCCGTCTGTCATACATCTATCTCTTGAACTGATTGACACTCGAAATGTTTAGAGTGTGTGGTATGAGCAGGTAGCAGCAGTATAGGAGTAGCAGACGAGCATGCAGCCCACCTGATGGTAAGTGGCCTTTGCCGCCCATGGACATCTGCAATCAACCCCAGATAGGATTAGATATTCCTATCTGAGGTCGGCCACACGTGCGCCGCTACCCCTGAGGACTAAGCTAGAACGCCTCGGAAATGTCTATCTCCCTTACCACACCTTTCAAACCGGAACACAGCAGCACCTAACACTGCTGTTATTAGGTAGAAATAAGTGTTGCGGTGGTGCCGCCGGAGTCGAACCACAAAGGGTTCTACCACCTTAATTTCATTCTTTCCACCTGATAGCAAGTGGGTACTGTCGCCCATGGGCCTACTGTCGCCCGTAATCAACCCTCGATAAGATTAGATTCCTACCTGAGGTTAGGTAATAGATTCATCGGTGCTCCTGAGGACTACATTGGAGCGCCACTAATAAATATATTAAAAAACATGACAGCGCATAACATTAATAGTCAGAAGAGTGTCACATACAACTGTTATAATTATGTAAAAAAATCTAAAACGTCCATAAACGATAAGTGTAATTTGACATAAACTTGTAATTATTGTTGTATTTTTAATTAGATACTAACAAATTTTGTTATAATCTATACGCCAATATTTGGTACAGTAAGCGTTGTTCCCAAAATGTAAACATCCAATATTGTAATCCTTACTGATAAATATTTATGATTATATGTTTATCAAAAAAATATTATGAATGAATTTTGAAAGTATAAAAAGTCACTAGTAGAATCTAAATATATCAAAAGTAGTTCAAATCCGGGTCACTGCCTTTCAAACCTCTTCTCTTCAAGAGACCTCGTAATTCACGACGCTACTGAATGAAAAATTGACGCTACGATGTCGTTGGCCATATTTTTCATAATGAGGGTTCTTGCCCTTAGCCAAAATCGATCTTTATTAGTCTTGATACTTTGTTCGCCGTAGCACTACAAATTGGCAGCCCATAGGAACGCATCGGTCAACTTTATGGCCCGATCAATTTTATTTAGCTAGACAGAGCGGCTAATAGTGTGTTTTTATCAGTTCCATTGTAATGTACTCTAAATATAGTCTTTTTTACCGACTGCTGAGGGCTTTTCGAGCGTATGTAACATGTATTTTTTTAATATAGAAGTAGCAGACGAGCATGCAATCCGCCTGATGGTAAGTGGCTACTGCCGTCCACGGACATCTGGAGAGGATTAGATATTCTTACCTGAGATCGGCCACAGATGCACCGCTACCCCTGAGGACTAAGCTGGAAAGCCTCGTAAAAGTATGTCTCCCTTACCACACCCTTCAAAACGGAGCAAAGCAGCGCCTGACGCTGCTGTTATTAGGCAGAAATAGGTGTAGCGGCGGTGACGCCGAAGTCGAACCACAAAGAGTTATACCACCTTGTATGAATGTCTTATTCTTTGATCCTACAGTTCAAATGGCTTAACGTATTTTAGCATATGAGGCGTTCTTAGATTCGTCTAAATTGGGAACTGACCGTCGGCTATTTTTAACCACTCTGGTTTTTGCTTTTAAAATATTTGCTAGTTTTTAACATTTAAGAAGCAAATGTACTTGAAGTTCACTTAATGGTCACTAAAGCATGGACATTTGTAGTCAGTCTGGGTATAGATTAAGAACACAATTATGTATTAATTAAAAGTTTGCATACCTCTAAGAGGTGTAATATAGAGGACAATTTTATGATATAACAACTGTATACCTATATTAAGCAAAATAAATGATTTGATGATTTGATTTGATCCATACTGAATAGAGACCTGAAGCCAACCAGATGAATTAGCAGTCCTGAGGATTGATGTCACCTTATATGTACTAAGTTAGTCGGCATCTAGTCCTCTCCACCGAAATGCAACAACTGCTTTCTGCTAGAAATAGGTGTGACAGTGGCTCGTCTTAAGTTAAATCATACTGTTCCTATCACAAAAACTATCAAAACGTTTTGCAATTTAAATAACATGTTAAACCTTGTCTAGCAAGGTACTAAACATGTGTTTTACGAGAATATTAGATCCTTGCCTAATCCTGCTTGCTTAGCCTAACACCCAACTTGTTTATTTATACTAACTTGTTGGCTTTACGCACAAATTACATAGGACATTCCACCAAAATGTAATACGAGTAAAATAGTTCAAACGGTGGTAAAATCATCTATGGTTCTTCTCCAGCGGGGCCACCGTCACGCCTATTTCTACCTAATAACAGCAGTATTAGGCGCTGCTGTGTTCCGTTTTTAAGGGTGTGGTAAGGGAGACAGACTTTTCCGAGACATTCCAGCTTAATCCTCAAGGGTAGCGGCGCATCTGTGGCCGATCTCAGGTAGGAATACCTAATTCTGGCGGCAGTAGCCACTTACCATCAGGTGGACTGCATACTCGTCTGCATACTCCTGTATTATAAAAAAAAAAACCTCTATGAGTCGGCTCCGGCGGGACCACCGTCACACCTATTTCTGCCTAATAACAGCAGTGTTAAGTGCTGCTGTGTTCTTGTTTCAAGATTGTGGTAAGGGAGACATACTTTTCAGAGGCGTTACAGCATATTCCTCCAGGGGAAGCGGCGCATCTAATCTTATCTGGGTTTATTACAAATGTCCTTAGCCAGTTACCATCAGGTGGGCTGGATGTTCATTTCATCATCATCATCATCATCAACCCATTACTGTCCCACTGCTGCGCACGGGTCTCCTCTCAGAATGAGAAGGATTTGGCAATAGTCCACGGCGCTGGCCAAGTGCGTATTGGTGAACTTCACATACCCTTTTTCTATATAAATTCTCGTGACTGTGATGTTCGTTTACTACTCCTATATTATCAGCAAAAAATAAACCTAAACCAAAAGGATAATGAGTAGCCATAGTAAAGCCCTAAAAGTTACATTACATAAGACATACACCTTTAGAAATTTGATAGTAAGTTTACTTATGCGATAGCACAAAACTATTTCAAGAAGTACAAGAGAAGTTACTACTGTTCCATTTAAACCAACGCTATCTCTACATCGTCGACATAGTTTCAGACACAAACTAGAGATAATGTATGTTGCTAACAATGTTTTGATTTATGAAAACCTTTGAACGGACGCTAATTTCAGGGATTTGTTGTGTACATTGTTTGAATTATATGTTTTGACCTTTTAGTTTTGTATTGGTTGAACAATTAGGTTTTTTCTTTTACTGTTTTTTTTTTTTTAATTTAGTATCTTTGTTTATATTGTGTGAAATAAATGATTATTATGATTATGATTATTATTGAAGCAGTGATAGCTTAGTGGCTGAAACTCGGCCTTTCGCTAGAGGGATCCTAGGTTCGAATACCAGGCACGTACTTATGATCTTTCAAAATTATGTGCATGTTAACAATTAATTATCGTTTGCTTGTTGACAATGTATGTTTGCTAACAATGTTTTGATTTATGAAAACCTTTGTACGGGCGCTAATTTCAGGGATTTGTTGTTGTTGTGTAAATTTTTTGAATAATACAGTTTTGATACAGTTAAATAAATTATTTTGTTGTACTATTTTCGTAATTAATAAATATACTTTAAATAGAAGAAGAATATTTCACATATTTTACAAGCTTTTATATAATTTGGTTTCTTCCTTTTTTTATTTATCCTAACGATAAGGCAGACGGACCAGAGGAGTCACCAATGCATCGCCGACTTAACTTCATATGTATTTGAGGGTCAAATTTTGCAACTAAATTTTAAGCCATCAACCCCATCCGATTGAGCTGAAATTAAGCACACACGTTTGGTTTTGATGACATTGCATCATTAGCTTTGGGACGTCATTATAAATCCAATATTATGGAGCAAATATTTTTTATAAATCCCTATGACATTGGTATCAAATGAAAAGGTTTTCTGAAAAACACGAAAAACAAAAACTTTACTAAAAATGTTTTTGAAAACTTTTTTATTGAGAGATTTTTTGATATTCAATACCTCAGGGGATAATATAGAAAGTCGTCGCCGTAGGGATGCAGTCACTAACAAAAGCTAGTTCATAATAAAACCAAGTAATTGTTAGAAGCCACAATTGAAATTTGACCTAAAGTAACAATACATAGTTCGAAGTGGTTCTAAGTCACATGAAATTTAATAAGAGACCTAATAACTTACGACATGAGCCCTACAAACTTTGTCAACAACTTGAACAACTTCAGTAAACAACATTATCAATTAGTCAAGTTTAGTTTACTTCAGTTTCGTTAGTTTAGTTAACTTTACTAACAATAAACAAAGGATTTCGAGTTACTGATGTCGTTAACTATTTTGATTGAGAGGGATCTTAGAGTCAAACTAAGTTAGTCATTAACTAACTTTGGTCTACTCGATTTCAAAATTTGCCGATTAAATCCAAAATCAAGTGGAACGTATGCTTCTTTGCTACTAAAGACATTGAAAGTAGTGTTTGAAACTCTGCTACCCTATCAACGGGTTCCAGGTTCGAATTCCAGACAAATACTAAAACCCGCCCGTTTTTTAAAAAGGCATATCTAAGTTAGATATACCGCGCTACCCCTGAGGACTAAGCTGGAATGTCTCGGAAAAGTATATCTCTCTTACCACACCCTTAAAACCAGAACACAGCAGCGCTTAACACTGCTGTTATTAGGCAGAAATAGTTGTAGTGGTGGTGCCGCCGGAGTCGAACCACAAAGGTTTCTACCACCTTTAACCACCTTTATTCTGATTTCGATGGGAAGTTCAAGAATCACACAGAACATTAATTTTACTTCATCCGTGTACCATAAAGCTGACGGCTATTTTGCACAAAGATTGAGCCCCGCCGTGCAGCAAGGAAACGCCGCCAGCGTTTTGGGAACCATACCTCACGACAATTTTAGATGGCTTATTTTCCTCATCATTTTGTTGTAAATTTTGTTAATAAGTTCTTGTTAGTTTACATAATAGTTTAATTTATTACTTCTTTACTTTAAATTTCATGCATTTAGTAATTTTAAATAAATATATTAGATAATTCCTTACTTAAAAATATATAGGGTTCCAGTGTACATGATAAAAATCCGCGTTGTGTAATCGAGTTGTGCGGATAAACGAGCTCTCTCGCTAAATTTACCTCAATTTTATTTTTGCCCAGTTTTAACTCAGAATCGTTCAATGTTTGTATTCAATTGATATGTTGTTTTGACAAGCCCTGATGGATCTTTTAACGGTATTACGATTAATCTTATTCAATAACTGGATTGGTTTTGTGGCTTAAGGTCGATTACACACGCTTGATTATACGATTAACCGACTTTGCAATGTTTTAAAAAGTAACAAAGTTTAAAATTTAGCAATTATAAATAAGGCAACCTAAAGACATCATTTAAAATCATAAGCCGTACCCTAACTAAATTACTAATAGTAAATTAATATCAAAAATTATTTATTTTTAGTGAAAAGTCTGTAAAACCAATTTATTTAATTAAGCAAATTATTAAATTAAATTAAACGTTTCGGTAACCTTATATCTACAAGGAAGTAGTCTATTTTATTTGTTAGTCGTGTGCCGTCATCTTTTCATTTTAAGGGTCCCGTATATTCAATGAAAAATTGAATAATTTATATTATAATTCACGTGGTTTTTAACCGACTTCAAAAAGGAGGTGGTTATCAATTCGGCCGGTATCTTTATTTTTTTTTTATGTATGTACACGAATTACTCCGCCGTTAGTGGACCGATTTTAATAATTCTTTTTTTATTATGTAGGGACGAGCTGGAAATTGGTCCCATTTAAATATGGTTAGGATCCATCGATGGGTTCTGGAGAAAATGAGGGGAACTCCTCCACCCATGTAAATATAACAGCCATAACTTCGCCGTTTATGAACCTATTTTAATGCCTTTAATTTCGTGTGTGGACAATTGCTACAAGTTGGTCCCATTTAAATATGATAAGGATCAGAGTGGGTTCTGGAGACAAAATATGTAACTCCTCAACTACATATTTCTGAAGTCGGCGCTCATATTAGACACGCTGTTTACAGTGTGTGTTTACTTTGTAGTGACATAGAAGTCGGTTGTATTTTTTGTTAATTTTTTTTTAAGTGTAATTTTGTAAGCGGAATTCAGTATACGAATAATCATACAATTAAAATAGTTTTGGTAACCAATCATACGGAATTAACTTAGATAACAGAACTAAATCTTAACAACTGTAATTAGATTAAAAATCTTAACTTAAATTAAAAAACTTAAATTAAAAATCAAACAATTAAGTGTAAGTATCATAGTAAACGAGATGACATGTTATAGGAGCTGTAAATAAATAAAAAAAATCGATTTAAAAATATGAAGGAATATAAACGAAATCTCCATAGGCTCTTTCATCATCCACCTCTCATCTCTCAAAGAGTAATATAACTCAATATCTCCGGAACTAAACGAAAATATTTATTAAATTCTTATGGGAAACAGAGATGTACGGAACCCTCTCGATAGTAATCTAACACATCCTTGATCGTTTCTTACTATTAATAGTTGCTAATGATAAATCATTTTAAAGTGAATGTGTAGGTGTTCATGCGTAATGTTTGCGTTTTGTCATTTCAGTACGATTAGAAATGATAAATTTTTGAATGCGATATACCGATTTTTTTGTAAGACTCCTTTTCTACGGCAAAGTGAGAAATACTAGTCTGATTTTTATAAGATTGTAGTAGATAAATGTGCATACAATCCACCCAAATTTTTAAGTGCCCACTGGCGCCCGTGAACATCTGTAATTAACCCCATTTTTTTTAGTTAATATTTTTTTTAATTAATTTAAGATTAGATTCTCGCTTGGGGGGGTACGCTTGGGCTACCCCTGAGGACTATGTTAGAATACCTGGGATAAATATGTTTTCCTTACTTCACTCTGCAAAAGGCAACGGAATTGCTTACCACTGCTATTGTTAGGTAGAAATAGAAGTGGTGGTGATGCCTCCAGAGTCGAACCACGGTTCTACACAGATTATAATGATTCTATCAATAGCAGGAGAGAAAGCTACTGAAATTTTCAACTTATTGCAACATATTCTACTACCACCCAGTCTCCAAATAAGTACAACAACAGCCTCAAAGGCTAGTATATAAACTTCCCTGCTACCGAACCCATTACGAATATACACAGTACCTTGTTACCTACTTCGAGGTACAGAACAAATTGAAAAGTATGAATTTTGATTACAAGCGCTTTTGTGAAAACATTACCGCCTGCCAGGCCCCGTATTGGCATTGTTTCGCTTACCTCCAAGCGAATTATAAGATTGCCATTTTTGTATAATTCATGTCAATAAAGATAAGAATCGAGATTGGCGACATGTGATTAATAAATTAGGGACAGTTAATCGGTAATTTACTTATAGTACAAACGAAAACTACAGGAATATGCACTTAATTGCTAAGTGTTAATTAACCAGTTCTTGAAAAAACCCTATATCATCGAGAATGGCTAAGTATCTATACAATTAATGCAAACTTCCCTACTAAGCCGAACCCATTACGAATATACATAGTACCTTGTACCCTGCCTCGAGGTACATAACAAATTGAAAAGTATGAATTTTGATTACAAGCGCCTTTGTGAAAACATTGCCACCTGCCAGGCCCCTGCTATTGGCATTGTTTCGCTTACTTCCAAGCGAATTATAGGATTGCCATTTTATATTATCCGAGTCAGTAATGATAATGATAAAACTGGTGGCATGTGCTTAATAAAATAGGGACAGTTAATTGGTAGTTTAGTTGTAGTACAAGAGAAAACTTATGAATGTGCACTTAATTGCAATAAATATTAACATGAACCGATCCTTTAAAGCGTCCCTACTTAGACGAAGGCATTACGCAAAAACACTGTACCTTGTGACCCCGCCTCGAGGTACAGAACAAATTAAAAAGTATGAATTTTGATTACAAGCGCCTTTGTGAGAACATTGCCGCCTGCCAGGCCCCGTATTGGCATTGTTTCGCTTAACTCCAAGCGAATTATACGATTGCCATTTTGTAAAATCCGAGTCAGTAAAGATTAGAATCGAAATTGGCAGCATATCCTTAGTAGGTACTGACAGCATAAAATAGTTTATAAATAAAATTGTCCGTCTACGTAATAATTTTGTTTTGATAGTTTATGTATAAAAATTGATAAATAAATACGGATATCTCGAATATAGATAAATATAGGTGTTATATATCAGCTATAACATACAGTAGTTTCTACGTATTGTCTTTTAAGTTGACTAGTAAATGTAAAGCTTTTGTATAAGAATAGAAAATATAAAGCTTTTTTATAAGAAGCTAAGCCCTTTTTTAATCGTAATTTAAAATATTTTTTTCGTCACATCGTCAATAGTAAAACAAAAAAATATGATTATTCTATAACGAATCGACGATACAATGTCCTTAATGTATATTATTTTTTTAATCTATTTTTGGGAAAGAGGAAATTTGCAGAAATATTAAAAGAACCGAGGTCAGGTTTTTCCTTATTTGAATTGCTTTTACGGCGTAACGTGAAATGAACATTTTGTGCGTTTGATTTCTAAAAATTACACAGATTTTGACAATGGCTTATATTTTTATCGTAAATGTATTGCTGCCTCTAAAGATATAGAACCTTAATGCACCCGTAAAAAGCGCAATCTGATTTTAAATCTGCAAATGCATATACAAGAAAATAAAATGAGTATAATCAGTAGGTTAATAAATTTTCATTAAAAATCTTAATGTTAACGGCTTCTGTATGTACTAAATATGTTATTGGCGTGTGCGTTTCACCAATACATCTAAGGACGCGCCTAGAAAAATGTTCAACTAGATATTTTTTTGTGGAAATAAAAACCTGTCTGCTTAAAATATAGTTACTCCGACAATGTAGACAAATTCAACGACATGTCATAATAATGTTAAAATCCGTCGTGCTGTTCTGGCTGAAGTGTCAATTAATGAGGTACACATGCTACGAGTATATATAGCAATGATAGCCCAGTGGTTAAGAAACTCGACCTCTCGATCGAGAGGTCCGAGGTTGAAATGTCAAGGACGCACCTCTGATTTGTCGAAATTATGTGCGTATTATAAATTAATTATCATTTGCTACATAACGGTGAAAGACATCGTGAGGAAATCTGTATACCTGAGAGATATATAAAAAAAATCTCAGATGTATGTGAAGTCAACCAATACGCACTTGGCCAGCGCGGTGGACTATGGCCTAATCCTTCTCATTCTGAGAGGAGACCCGTGCCCAGCAGTGGGACGTTAATGAAATGAAATGAAATGAAAATGAAATGAAAATAGTTTATTTCTCTCACAAAAAGGTCTTATGTTAAATTGCATGATTACAACATATGAATATTTTAAACCTTACGTAGTGAGAGACTGGTGCCTATTGTAGGTAAAAAATACCTGAATTACAGGTCACCAGTGCCCTCCCGCGGAAGACTAAATAATAAACATTTGTGTGAATGCAAGTAGACGTGTGTGTAGAAGTGCATATGTGTGTGTACGTGTACATGCAAGTGTGTGAGTGTATGAATGGGTGTATGATGGGTGTGATGGGTATGTTTACATATGTGGTAGAATGTGTGCGCGGGTGTGTGTGTGTGTCGGTTTTTGTGCATTTAACAGTGCATGTATGGATGGATTTTACATTAAAGTACGTGAATTAAGCGTAAGGAATAAGAAATTATGAGATAAATGAAAGTCTCTTGCTAATAGGAGAAAGAAGATCACATTAAATTATGGTATGTAGAAGATTTTCAGTTTCTTGATAGGAGAGAGTTTTTAAGTAACTAGTAACGATTTTTTTACATTTATTAGAATTTTGTGGGTAAAAATTGAGTTTTGAATTTAGAAGATTGTATAGAAAGGGGCCAAGATAACAAAAGAAGTTGCGGGATCGGCTAGTGCGGAATAATTTAGTAGGTGCAACGTCTCCTTTTCTGCGTTTAAATCTTACTAAATCTGGGTCATATACCAGCTGGGAATGCTGTCTGAGTATGGTATTAAGGATAAAGATTTGACGAACTGTTAGCAAATCCCATTTCTTATAAAGCTCGATAGTAGGATAACGGTACGGATGTCCTGCACCGACTTTCAATATAGCACGTTGAGCTCTTTCCACCTCTATTAGGTGAGTCTTGGCCGCACCTAATGCCGCCGTTAATGGGTTGATGATAAGACTATATAGCTACATACATATTATATGCTCTAAAAACATTACCCTCCGCAATCCAACACACACGGATAAACGAAAAATAGAAACTCTTAAACCTCAACCAAAAAATAAACTGTCATTTAAAAAACAAAATAGATAATAATTTTCGTTAAAACCACCTTTTAACGTCCAATAATAAGTGCTTAGCGCTAATGTCATTTAGTGCCACACTTAAGCCCTAATCGATGACCTAATTGTTCCGTGGGATCCCGGGGAGAACCTTTTAAAACTAATTTAATTAATTTATCCCGTTAGAAATAAATTAGCGCAAATCTAGAATATAGATAACGTAAAGGAAAGACGTTAGTGGGAATACGTTTCATTGGCTTTGATGGCAACAAAAAATATTTTTGAGAAAACTAAGAAAATTCCGAATATATTTCTACATAAATATAAATTGTTTCAGGAACACTGGAAGGCCAATTTTCGAACCAAAATTGCAGGCATTTATTGTAATTGTGTTTTGTTTCATTTTAAAAATGTATATCCCTGTTTAAAGTAATCCAATTATGAACGTTTAAGAATACAAGCCTGTGTTTCTCATCTGGGCTATGCTATCATTTAACTGGGCTGCTTCATGTGCTTCCTCTATTATTTGTTAAGTAAGCATATTAAGCAATGATAGCCTAGTCTTTGAAAAACGGTTTCTCAATCGAAGGAAACCTTTAAGGCACCACCGACACAAATATTTCTACCCAATAACATCAGTGTTAAGCGCTTATGTGTTCTGGTTTGAACAGTTTTGTAAGCGAGATATACTTTTCCGAGGCGTTCCAGCTTTGTCCTCAGGGGTAGCGGTGCATCTGTGGCCTTAAGTAGGAATTTAATCCTACCTGGGGTTGATTACAGATGTACAGTCCGGCAATACCTACTTTCCATTAGGTGGACTGCATTGTAAAAAAATAGTATCCTGAGATAGAAAATAATTTAAAAATAAAACATATTTGTTATTGAAATAAGCATGTCTTTGTATTCAATTAAATTATAGAATATCTTACATGATTGGATTTACTACATCAAATATTTCATGAAACTCCCATTAGAAATGCCGAAACAATATTAAAGCGTACACCAAGAAATATTTGATAGTTGACAATAGCACTTGTGTGATTCTGACAGAGTAATTGAGTGTTATGTGTAAATTATTCGCCTTTGCTGTTGACAGATTTAGAGTAGAGGTTTATACATAACTACGCCAGATGATAATAATCAATCTATCCAATGTCTGCCAAAGATTGACATTTGACAAATGCTCCATAGGAAATTTCAATATTTCGTTACGTGAGTTAAATTCTAATTGTAATCCCGCTTGAGGGTAGCACAGTCCTAAAAATGGGCATTTTTTATTTAATTCAATAAATAATAAATGAGCATGCAGTCTACCTGATGGTAAGTGGCTGCCGCTCATGGACAGCTGTCATCTGCTTAGTCATACTTAGGTATGTCTCCCTTTTAACATCCTTCAAACCAGAACACAATAATAATGACAGAAATAGTTGTGGCAGTTGTGGTGCCAGATTCTTACCATAGAGATTTCTATCACCTTCATTTAAACTGTCCGTCTGATTTATTTCCAAATTTGTTACTCCTGAGAAGTAAGTTGGAAAACTTCGAATAAGTATTCGTATGTTTCCTTTACCATATTCTTCAAACCAGAACACAAACAGCGCTTAACACGGCTATTATAAGCAGAAACGGGTGCAGCGGTCGTGCCTTGAAGTCAAACCACAAAGGGTTCTAACACCTACAACGGATGCCTTAAGCGAACATCAAAGAGTATTGCACCTTTAAAAATAACACGCTAAAACATAATTTTAATTTGCATTTGAAGCAGCGCAATTTATTCGTTGAATTCACAGAACACGAGCACGAAAGCTCTGTATGCATAAAGCTTAATCAAATTCCACTTATCTAAAGCGCGGATGGAGCTTTCATTTAACGTTAGTTAGAATAATATTTCGTTAATGTGAAAATTTCGAGTATAAAGCGGTTTTGCGTTTCAGTGAGCATGCTGGTTGATTGTTTTTTTATAAAATAAATTAGAAGATGAGCATGCAATCCTCCTGATGGTAAATGGCTACTGCCACCCGTGAATATTTTTAATCAACCCCAGATAGAATTAGATTCGAGGGCCGAGATTCCCACCTGAGGTCGGCCACAGATGCGCCGTTACCCTTGAGGACTAAGCTGGAACGCCTCGGAAAAGTATGTCTCCCTTACCACACTCTTCAAACCATAACACAAAATCGCTTAACACTGCTGTTATAAGACAGAAGTAGGTGTGGCGGTGGTGCCACCGGAGTCGAACCACGAAGGGTTCTACAACCTTCGAACGTAAGTATTTACGTATGTGGCTACCATTTTAGTTCTCAGGAGTCGCAATTTACCTTACCACAAAGTTATTAAAGCAGTTTGACATCACTCTTTCATGCAAATGGATGTAGTAGCCGTACGAGACATATAAACAGTTTCCTGGAGTGAGAACGCATCCGTGACCGACTTATGTGGGGCTTAGTTGCATCGAAGGTTGATTACAATTTCGATCTTTAGGACTCGAGATGTTATGAGGGCACCCTCATCTCATAACACCACTGAAAACAGCTCCTCTCTTTTGGGACGTGGCCGGCGTTAACAACCTATTCAGTAAGAGTCCGACATACAATTTCCGCTCCTTCAGGCGAGAGGGAATAAAAATATAGATAGTGACACATGTCTATCGACAGCACTGACCATTTACAATTTGGTGAATATCGTGCTCGTCTGCTACTTCCAGAAATATGTATGATATTTTGTAGTGCAGTGTATGATACGTGAAATCTCCAATAAATTCAAGATATTTCCGATTGTATCCCAAAACGGTGACCACGTCACACATATCTTACAACAATAGCAAGAGACAATCGCATTGTCTAGAAATATATTCATTTCTGAAATTCAATTCTTTATCTTATGCAAGAATGTGAAAAATAAATACAAAACGATACATCAAAGTCACTACACATTGCTAGACTCTAGAGCATTAGCATGTTTCGGTGCAGTTGCTAATTCGTTTCATCTGTAGGTATGAACTAATGGTGATTTCAACGTGTGTTTTACATAAATTTCACACTCGTTCGCGTGTGAAAATGTTCTACGACGTTTCATGTTAGGGTAGCTATCATTGACGGTTGCTTAAGGACATTATTTTAATTACAAGACAGTAATAATGTCATGTGTGGCGCTAGTGTGCTCAACTACTATGTGATGTTTATACAAAATGTTCTACGGCGTTTCATGTTAGGATAGCTATCATTGACGGTTGCTTAAGGACACTATTTTAATTACTAGACAGTAATAATGTCATGTGTGGCGCTAGTGTGCTCAGCTACTATGTGATGTTTATACAAAATGTTCTACGGCGTTTCATGTGAGTGTAGCTATCATTGACGGTTGCTTAAGGACACTATTTTAATTACTAGACAGTAATAATGTCATGTGTGGCGCTAGTGTGCTCAACTACTATGTGATGTTTATACAAAATGTTCTACGGCGTTTCATGTTAGGATAGCTATCATTGACGGTTGCTTAAGGACACTATTTTAATTACTAGACAGTAATAATGTCATGTGTGGCGCTAGTGTGCTCAGCTACTATGTGATGTTTATACAAAATGTTCTACGGCGTTTCATGTGAGTGTAGCTATCATTGACGGTTGCTTAAGGACACTATTTTAATTACTAGACAGTAATAATGTCATGTGTGGCGCTAGTGTGCTCAACTACTATGTGATGTTTATACAAAATGTTCTACGGCGTTTCATGTGAGTGTAGCTATCATTGACGGTTGCTTAAGGACACTATTTTAATTACTAGACAGTAATAATGTCATGTGTGGCGCTAGTGTGCTCAACTACTATGTGATGTTTATACAAAATGTTCTACGGCGTTTCATGTTAGGATAGCTATCATTGACGGTTGCTTAAGGACACTATTTTAATTACTAGACAGTAATAATGTCATGTGTGGCGCTAGTGTGCTCAACTACTATGTGATGTTTATACAAAATGTTCTACGGCGTTTCATGTGAGTGTAGCTATCATTGACGGTTGCTTAAGGACACTATTTTAATTACTAGACAGTAATAATGTCATGTGTGGCGCTAGTGTGCTCAACTACTATGTGATGTTTATACAAAATGTTCTACGGCGTTTCATGTTAGGATAGCTATCATTGACGGTTGCTTAAGGACACTATTTTAATTACTAGACAGTAATAATGTCATGTGTGGCGCTAGTGTGCTCAACTACTATGTGATGTTTATACAAAATGTTCTACGGCGTTTCATGTTAGGATAGCTATCATTGACGGTTGCTTAAGGACACTATTTTAATTACTAGACAGTAATAATGTCATGTGTGGCGCTAGTGTGCTCAACTACTATGTGATGTTTATACAAAATGTTCTACGGCGTTTCATGTTAGGGTAGCTATCATTGACGGTTGCTTAAGGACATTATTTTAATTACAAGACAGTAATAATGTCATGTGTGGCGCTAGTGTGCTCAACTACTATGTGATGTTTATACAAAATGTTCTACGGCGTTTCATGTTAGGATAGCTATCATTGACGGTTGCTTAAGGACACTATTTTAATTACTAGACAGTAATAATGTCATGTGTGGCGCTAGTGTGCTCAACTACTATGTGATGTTTATACAAAATGTTCTACGGCGTTTCATGTTAGGATAGCTATCATTGACGGTTGCTTAAGGACACTATTTTAATTACTAGACAGTAATAATGTCATGTGTGGCGCTAGTGTGCTCAGCTACTATGTGATGTTTATACAAAATGTTCTACGGCGTTTCATGTGAGTGTAGCTATCATTGACGGTTGCTTAAGGACACTATTTTAATTACTAGACAGTAATAATGTCATGTGTGGCGCTAGTGTGCTCAACTACTATGTGATGTTTATACAAAATGTTCTACGGCGTTTCATGTTAGGATAGCTATCATTGACGGTTGCTTAAGGACACTATTTTAATTACTAGACAGTAATAATGTCATGTGTGGCGCTAGTGTGCTCAGCTACTATGTGATGTTTATACAAAATGTTCTACGGCGTTTCATGTGAGTGTAGCTATCATTGACGGTTGCTTAAGGACACTATTTTAATTACTAGACAGTAATAATGTCATGTGTGGCGCTAGTGTGCTCAACTACTATGTGATGTTTATACAAAATGTTCTACGGCGTTTCATGTGAGTGTAGCTATCATTGACGGTTGCTTAAGGACACTATTTTAATTACTAGACAGTAATAATGTCATGTGTGGCGCTAGTGTGCTCAACTACTATGTGATGTTTATACAAAATGTTCTACGGCGTTTCATGTTAGGATAGCTATCATTGACGGTTGCTTAAGGACACTATTTTAATTACTAGACAGTAATAATGTCATGTGTGGCGCTAGTGTGCTCAACTACTATGTGATGTTTATACAAAATGTTCTACGGCGTTTCATGTTAGGATAGCTATCATTGACGGTTGCTTAAGGACACTATTTTAATTACTAGACAGTAATAATGTCATGTGTGGCGCTAGTGTGCTCAACTACTATGTGATGTTTATACAAAATGTTCTACGGCGTTTCATATTAGAGTAGCTATGGTTGACGGCTGCTTAAGGACAACGTTTTAATTATGCGATGAAAGTTAATGTTACGTGTGGCGCTAGTGTGCTCAACTGCGCTGTAATGTTTATATAGAAACCGCAAAATGTTACCTCGGGTTTATCTAGGAATAATAAAGAGTGTTTAAGGCTTTCCACACGTATAATGTCATACTAGAATTTCCTAATGCCACGGGTGCCTTAAACACACACAAAGACGTGCACACAAACACTTAAGCACAAAAGATAAATTCAAGTTAATTATTTCAGAGGCCAGACTTAAACAATAACTGACCAGTCTCCAGCCATCACCCGGAACACTTTGTGCGGCAGACCTTTATGGTGACCACGAACAAACAAATTGAGCTTCAGAATCTTTGAAAACTCGTTCCAGTTGTCTATGCGTGTTGGTAACATCATGTTGATAATTAACAGGAAGCCATAGCTGAAAATTCTTCGATTTTAATTTCTTAGTCATCTCCTGCAGCACGAGAAATAGCAGTCAAGCTACTCAAGATCAATAACACACGAATTTCATGTAATTAATTAAAATTAGCACTAAAATTTAATTAGCACTCAAATTTATAGCTTATTTTATCGTAAGCCTTAATCTAAGTATGTTTGTCTCATTTAATTTACAAGCTATTATGTACCTGCCTAATGAAATGGTGTAATTTAAATGTTTGATATTGTTTCACGTCATACTAACCCCATGGTCACCCTAGACGATGTCCAATATTTGGCACGTCACCGCACAACGTGGGGCTATCGTAGGAATTACAGCGATGCAAATTACTATGCTGTTTGCACTTTATTTTATGACGGAGTAATGTAATTCCTGGGTAATATATTATTTTGAAGGTGGTACGAGTATAAGCCCGTCATTTGATTAGGGTGGCATTGAATAAAGGTCTTTTCTACTTAATAGCCGTTGTATTTTCTCTGGTTTTTAGGATGAAAATGGTAAATAAATTTATTGGACGATTTCGTTATTGGCGATAGAACTCTTTATAGTTCGACTCCCGCCACACCTTTTCGACAAGATGCCTTGAAAAAATATCCCTTATCACACCCTTCAAACTAGAACAAACTATACCTAACTAGAACAGCTGCGCTTGACACTGCTGTCAGGCCGAAATAGGTGTGGCAGTGGTATCCTCGAACGGTTATACCATCTTGAAAGAATATGTAGTAGTTTAATTTAATTTATTTCTTCAACCTATCTTTAAGAAGTTTTATACTAAATTAAATGAGGCATTACCTCATAACACTTATTTATATTTTTATGACATCACATTTTTCAAAGAAATCACAACAGTTAAACAATATTTAAACAGAGGTTATTAGCAATTAATGTCATTGTAACAGTTGTCATATGTGTCACTGATGTCATTCTATATGTCGTATACGACATTTTGGCACATAAAACATTTATCTAATGATTTTAAAATACTCGTATAAGTGACTAGTTGGCGTCCATTATGCTATATTTTTGTTCGCATGTTATAATGCGGTCGAAATGTGTCTCGTAACAGATTTTTGAGAAACGTTATAAATAGCCGCGAATGTGATTTCATTATTTCGTTTGACTGTTAACAGCAAAGCCATTTTTTCTTTTATATTTTTTAAACTTAGGGATTGCAATGCTATTGAGTTTGTGGTTTTTTGACTCAAATTGTATTATTTTAGTTAATTATTTTGTGTTATTTTCATGATGTGTTATTTTTATAATAATACGAGTAAGTTTTCATTCATATATCACTGGCTAGTAAGTGTTTAAGACTTAGCATTTTTTTATGTTGGTGTGGTGTGCCGCCGGAGTCAAACCACAGTGTTCTATCTACCTTTAAAAAAGAAACTAAAATCTTGTAAAAAGAACTTGTCTTTGATTAAGTTCTGCGCAGTAAACTCGTTAATAACCAAATTGAAGCAGGTACTATAGATTACACCCTTCATAATACTCAATCAATGTTGATCGAACCGAAGCTTTTAACGGAAAATGGTATTAATGAAGTATTTGATCCAAATTCGGCAAGGTAAATACATTATGCCCTACAATTGCGGAGATATTTGAGGTGTTCAAACTTTCATATTTTTACTGTTTTTCGGAAATAAATTCTAGACACAGAAACTTTTCATAAAACAACTGCTTGAACATTTTCTGAAGTAGAAGTCGTGCATATGGACCAGACGACGATCACAAATACATTACTACACCAGATGACTAAGTTTTAACGCCTCGAGTAAGTATCTCTTACTTTAACCTTACCATGCTTCAAATGAGGACACACTGCTTACCTCTTACGTCAAAAATAAGTGTGGTGTCTATAAAATCTACCATCAAAAATGTATTAATTATCTGCATATGTTCGATTTTTTAGATATATTTAGTGATTCATTCCTTGTCAACATATCCTATCTGACTTAAGAAGCGTATGTTTCCGATAAAACCCTGAAACTGAACCCTTTTTGTATCCACAACTATCTTTACGCGTTGTCAGTAGGGATTCACTAAGCAAGATTTGTTGCAGCGTCGAATTCGAAATTTATGAAGCTTGGGTTAAGGAACTTTGTGCAAGAAACACGACCCTATGCTATTTAGTTTTCCCTTGCGAAAAGGAATCTGAAGACGTTTTTTCTATGTCCACGCCATTCTCACCCCTACTAAAAGGGTATGATGGGCGAATTTCATTTCACGAAGGTTTATATTCAATGCATCTGTGGATTTATGGGCGTGCTTATTGTTTCTGTCGTTAATGTCTTTTCGGGTCCTTCGTTTTAATTTAAATGTTAACGTAGACAGCGTCAAATAATCTTTCGAAACTGTGAGCACTTAGTGGTTCGACTCCGTAGGCGCCACCGCCTCACTTATTATTTCTGTAGGACTACCATGAGTTTACAAAAGTATTACTCGCTAGCGACTGCGTAAAATAAATGTATGAAAAATTGTACAGCGCCTCTGGTGGTTACTCGTAGAACTAAAATCCGTAGTGACGTAACTCGATACGTAAAAATCCTATCGAAATCAAATCGCTAGCGAATGTCATTATGATCTATTGCCATACAAATTCGGTCCCATGAGTCATTAATTTGACAGACGTTGTCAAGAAATACCGTAACGATAGTAGTTATGTTATTCACTAGCAAAATGACAATAGTTTTCTATTTACCATTTCTATAGTGGCGTTTCTATGCCAACTCATGGTAATGCTACTGCATCATAATAGCAGTGTTAAGCGCTGCTGTGTTCTGGTTTGCAAAGCGTGGTAAAGTTGACATACTTATCCGAGGCGTTTTAACTTAGTCAACGCGTATGTGGCAGACCTCAGTTAGTCCCTTAATATTTATTGGGGTTGTTTATAGATATCCTTGGGCGGCAGAAGCTATTTGTGCCGTAAAATAATGCTAAACATTTTGTGTTAACATTTGAAAAGTACGGTTAAACAGAGACCCGTAGAAAATACAAGGCGTTTCAATTTAGTTCTTAATAGCCCTAAATCATTTGTGAAATGTAGCCGATCTCATATAAAACTTTCAAGCCCCTGTCAGAGGTAGATTTCATATATCTATTCGGTAACAGTGAATAGTCACCTGGGGGCCTACCATCTTTTAAAAACCATCATAGTTCAGGAAAGTTTCATTTCCTCCTTAAAACAGTAAAATATTCCGTCAGTTGAAGTACACAGTTGAACAAACTTAAACCCTTATTAATTTTTGCTGATCCATTGTATAAAACCAACTGAAATTGTCATATTTTGCATAAAAAGTTAAATTTTCTGCAAAAAATGTAAAAGTATGATTAGAATAATATTGTATTAAGAGATAGTATTAACCCGATGCATGCATGCTCGTTTGCTAATGAGGCCATGAGCATATGAAATGAGCTACGGGTTCTGAACATTTCAACCAAAATATAAAAAAGAGATAACAGAAAGTCTTATGTATAGAGTATCACAATGTGATAACTGAAGCGTAGTGCAATACAACACTCAGGAAGTGTTACCTTCGCAGTGTTACCACTGACGCATGACTACAACATAATAGCAGCAATGTAACACAACTCTTTTTATAATATAGAAGTAGCTAACACACAATCCACCTGATGGTAAGTGACTATTGCTGCTCATGGACATCAGTCTGAAATGGATTTATTTTATATTTGAGTCTAACGATAAAGCAGACGTGCTTTAGTCCGCGCCAAACTAGTAGTCCGCTCTTAAGTTGTTGCGAGCAGGTGTGGTCATACAATTTGCTATGGCGACGCGATTCATTTCTATATTCAGAGCGCACTAGCAGTTTTACGCGGACTATACCTGATGGAAAGTAGTCAACGTCGCATATGAAGATTTGCAAAACCAGAAGAGTTGCAGAGGATTACAGACTATCTTGGATTACAGATTATCTGGAATGGATACCGGATAATAATAGCCTTGCCTGAGGTTGGCCACAGACCCGTTGCTATACTTAGGACTAAATTAAAACGCTTCGGATAAGTATGCTTCGTACTACACTATTTCAGTTGAAGAGTTCAGTGTTAAGCGTTGCTGTGTTCTGGTTTGACGGGTGTGGTATGGTAGAGATTACAATTTGTATATTGCAATTTAGTGTTCAGGGGTAGTAGTCGTCAAATTTCAATCTGTAGGAGCCAAAAATAAATGATTACTCCTGTTAGTAAAAACTACTTAAATCATTTTATTTACAAAACAGAAAATTTTTAAATAGATTTCAACCCTCATAGATAAAACAAAGGCTCTTTCACATTTCTAATAGGATGCAGATGAAAGTACTGGGTACAAAGATGTGAACTAGAGTCCAAAATCTACTCCACTTTCCCGGAAGATAAAATCAAATTGGAAAATGGAAAATGAATCATGCATTTTGGGGCAAAATTAAATGATTTCGATTTATATCTTCAATGTACTTATATTATACTTCTTTTCACCCGCGACTTCGGTCATGTAGAGTCCGCGCCAAACTGCTAGTCCGCTCCGAATATAGAAACAAGTCGCGTCGCAAGGGAAAATTGTATATATTAGCTCGACGAAGACAGCATATACGGATTATATGCTTGTAGTTGTGTTTGACCGCATTGGCTCTCTGACGGACACCTGCGCGCATTAACTCCAAAGCGGACTTGAAGTTCAGCGCGGATGATACACAAGTAATTTAGTCTTCATCATCATCATCAACAACCCATTACTGCCCCACTGCTGGGCACGGGTCTCCTCTCATATTGAGAAGGATCAGGCCATAGTCCACCGCGCTGGCCAAGTACGTATTGGTGGACTTCACATACCTTTGAGTTTTTTTTATAAATCTCAGGTATGCAGGTTTCCTCACGATGTTTCCTTCACCGTTTAGCAAGTGATAATTAATTTCTAATACGCACATAACTTTGAAAAATCAGACCCCTCGGACCTCGGACCCCTCGATCGAGAGGCCAAGTTTCTTAACCACTAGGCTATCACTGCTTTTTTTGTCTTCAAAAGTCTTCAAAAGAGGCAAATTATTTGCGTTCGGCATCAGCTAGTATATCTATTCGTAGTTATGTTGCACTGCTTTATTTGATTTAACTCTTTTCAGAATCGAAATTTGTCAATATTTAGTAGGCAGAAATGTTTTTCGATCTTTTATAGGCAAACAATTTATAGATTGATTATTAATATGGGCGTACTGTTCGAACTTCTATTAAACGTATTTTACGATATCCTCCCTATAAAATAAATAACTTCAACAAAAATAATCCAATGGAAAAGTAATAAAAACTTGAGCAAAAAGTTTATATTTTTTCTACAACATTTGAAGAATATCAATTTTCAAGATACAACTTAGGAAAATTGCGGTATTTTATGGAATGTGATTATAAAAATACAGAAGAAAAGTTCTAATTTTTTGCTGTATCTCAAATTTCTTTTTGTTCAGCACAATAGGACTGTGCCTATCTATAAAGTGTATTTTTACGAAGGGTCTCAGAAATGTGTGTATTGTAGATCGATTGGTAGATTTCTTTTTATTGGAGAATTGTTTCTACATTGAACTTGCTACAACTCCTCACGTGTGCTATTGTGTCATATCCAGGGCCGGATGTGAAGGTTAGAAGGCCCTCGGGCAACGAAAGACCAAAGGTCCCTAATTATTTTCCGAATAAAAGGAATAATTTATTTTCATCATGTCTTACAAAAAAATATTGCCAACATATATTTTTTTTTTATTTTTTTATTTTTGAAGGTGGAAGAATCCTTTGTGGTTCGACTCCGGTGGCACCACCGCCACACCTATCACTGCCTCATATCAGCAGTGTTAAGCATTGCTGTGTTCCGGTTTGAAGGGTGTGACAAAGGAGACATACTTTTCCGAGGGGTACCATCTTAGTCCTCAGGGGTAGCAGCGCATCTGTGGCTGACTTCAGTTAGGAATATCCAATCCTATCTGGGGTTGATTACAGATGCCCATGGGCGGCAGTACCCACTTACCATCAGGTGGAATGCATGCTAGTCTGCTACTCCCATATCATTAAAAAAAAAAACTAAAAGTAACGCGTACGTCGTGCGGCGTTCTTTCTTGGAGTTAGGGTGGTTTGATTTTTTCAGATTTGCACCTTGTAAAATTACTCCTGACGCTAGGAACGTAACATCACAAAACCCTTACATTATGATAAAGTAAACGTGTACGATAACAGGTATACGTACGCGCTCTGTATGACAGCTAACTACAACTCGACGCTAAAGCGCGGTGACATGATCTAGGTACTCCTAGCGCTCTAACGCCCTCTCGCGCATAAGTTACGCGTTCTGTGTGGCCGGTTCTTATACACTCTTTTTAACACGCTTTTATTAGCTTGGGTTGTATGTATGTATGTGACTATGTGACGGAATCTTTGAACCCGATTTCCATCCACTTTGAACGTTCAGTTTAATTCTAAATTTTAAAGAATTATCAAAAACTGATGACAATACACGATTTTAATAATTTTGTCCCATTGTCCTTATCAACATCCTCAGGATTAACGATTTTAGAGGCGAGATTGTTCGAGCGCCTTAGAGAAAGTTCATCGCAAAGTTACTTGATTGCAACAATTATTGCTTTTTAGTTTCAATAACAGTTATAGTGTGGTTTTTAGTATTGAAAATAATAATGATATTACACCTCAGCCCCACACTAGGTTTCCCTGTAACATGGGTGCCGTGGACACACAAATACGAATACACAAACACCCAGGCCCAGGACAGAAATCTAAATTCATTTAGATATGAGTCTGGCCAGGAATCAAACCCGGAACCCTTTACGCCCCGGACCGCTATAGTGACCGCTTCGCCACGCGGGTCATCAAATAAATCGCTGGTCGTAAAATTAAAAATACATTAAATTTTTATTCCAAAGCCAAATAATGAATGATTAAATGGTTGTATTAATAATAAACGACATCTAATCGACTCGTGGAGGTGCGTGAGCTTCGGTCCAAATTAACTTGGAAATGACTTCATTTTTTTAATAGAGCAATATATTTATAGAAATGCCATTAGTTAAAGTATAGTGACAATTAAAGCGCATGTTACTACGCATTCAAAAAGCTGTACAAACAAAATTCTCGATATGTTTAATATATCGAATTCTAGAATTCAACTCTACAATTAAGGTGGCAATTTAAGGTGGTAGAACCCTTTGTGGTTTGACTCCGGCGGCACCACCGCCACACCTATTTCTGCCTATTAACAGTAATGTTAAAGCTGCTGTATTCTGGTTTGAAGGGTGTGGTAAGGGAGGTACTTTTCCGAGGCGTTCCAGCTTAATCCTCAGGGATAGCGGCGCATCTGTGGTCGACCTTAGGTAGGAATATCTAATCCTATTTGGGGTTGATTACATATGTCCATAGGCGACAGTAGCCCCTTACCATCAGGTGGACTGCATGCTCTTCAGCTATTTCTATATTATTAAAAAATCATGTGACAGGCAAAGCAACGATGGAATCTCTATAGATATATCACTCTATGGTCCTACAATCGTCTATCAGCGCTTTGATCACAATTCGATAATAAAGCTACTTGTTTATGAGTTAATATCGATATTGCATGTTCGATGTTCAAATACACGTTAGGACTTTTTGTTTGATTTATACGAAACATTTGTTTTGATGACCATTCATGGACAAATATTTGCGTATGTGTCGAGTTTGTTATTTGCATTGATAAGCAAATACCTAGACAAATTTATAGTTAAAATTATTTTTTGTTAACTTTAAATTCTGTTAAAAAACATTTAGATATTTTTTCAAGATTTGCTCTGTCGGTAGAGGTTAATACTTAACATAAATAATTTATGTTTATGTACTGAAAACAAAAATTAAAATAATCGTTTTCGTTTAATATATTTCTAGTGTATAACGAGTAATCCTACATAATTAGGTACAGGCGCTTTAAAATAAGTATTAAAATTATATATATAAATAAAATATATAATTCTTTCCTTAATACAAGACAATCATATTATAAATACAAAGTTTCTTATAGGTAGGTAGATGAAGGAATTAAATAAATGGTAAACAGTATGAGTACAAAAAAGAAAACAACAGACAAGCTGCTTTAAATTTCGAATTTAAAGCGTTCGAATTTTGAACAGTAGAGCGTTCTACAGGTGCGCTGCGCTAACTCAGCCGGCACGTCATGTTAACGTCACGTTACACCGGCAGTCGACCCGCGGGCTTCGTGTTGTGAGGATGTACGCGGGTTCCCACGGAGCGCGTATAACGCGGGCTACAATATGAGTTTCGTAAATTCAAATCTCGTGAGGTGAAGTGATGGCAATGCTAGTGTTTTAGTGCCACAGTTTTTTTTTAATTAGACGGAATTTCATAGTGAAAAACTCGTGAAAAATAAATGTATAATTGCGAAGTGTTGGTTCTATAAGTATATGGTCAGTCGGTTTTGTGAAAAACTATTTTGGACACGCTGAAAATTTTGGAAATTTCTGGAAACGAGATTTTCGCAACTTCCGGCATAGCAATGTATGTAAACGTGTTATTATTTCTAGTTTTAACGTAAATATTACACATACAATATGCATATCAACTATTACTAGGTAGCTAATATGGGTGAGAAATATTTAAACATTATTTTTTTTGAAACACTTGACAATGACAAAACAATGAAAACAATTTTAATGGTTATTTGGAAAACGTTAAAAAAACAAAAAATAGGTTTAGGTAAGTATAAAAATACATAAGTGGTTTTTATAATCAAGAGCTACATACTTCTCTCGATTATATTTTAAGTACATACAAGTAAATTGACAATAAGTACATTACACATTACGAAGGTATTTAAAAATCACGGAACACAATTGTTTGCTAATCAAACAAATTTAATGGAATTCAAATAATATAATTATTTGCCTTTTTGTTACATCCGTGAGGATAGCAATTAGGAACAGTTCTTATGTAAATAATAATTAATTAAAAAATCCTTTTAAGAACACATGCGTGTTAATGATCTAATTAACCGGATATTTAATAATCATAGTTTAAAAACTAAAAACCACGCTAAAATCGCACAAGGAAAATCGTTAATCCTGATTCCTGATGAGATCTGATCCTGATGAGAATGGGATAAAATTATTAAAATCGTGTATTGGCGGTTCTTGATAATTGTTCAAAATTTTAAATTAATCGGACCGTTCAAAGTGGGTAAAAAATTGAGTTCAAAGATTCCATTTCATAGTTACTACATACGGGTCAAGCTAATAAAAGCGTGGAAAAACAGGGGATATTCATATGGGCATAACCTATTCTACCATAGATCTATAAGTTTTGTAACCCTCTAAACTTCACATCAGTATTTCTTTTATCTTGGAAACCAATCCTAATATGATAATAGAATATTTGTTGTCCTAAAAATACAAATAACACAAATATAAATTCATTTTACAATCGATACTGTAAGAAGTCATACTGAGTCTGAATCAATGTTTCCACCAGCATTAGTTTCGAGTTGTTCTCATGATCCATGTGTTATATATATCCAAGTGATATCTCTCATCTCATATAAGTGATATGAGAACCGCCAGTCATTGAGACGGCTCTGCTGATTAATGAAATCCTAGTGTTGTAAGACTACGGATTGTTGCCTTTGAAATGTCGTGCTGGCTCAATTTTTTATATATTATAGGAGTAGCAGACGAGCATACAGTCCACCTGATGGTTAGTGGCTACTGCCACCCATGTACATGGCCACAAATGCGCCGCTATTTCTGATGACTAAACTGGACTGCCTCGGTAAACTATTTCTCCCTTGCCACACCCTTTAAACCAGAATACAGCAGCGCTTGACATTACTATTGTTAGGCAGAAATAGGTGTGGGGGTGCCACCGGAGTCGAATCACAAAGAGTTTTACCACCTTCAAAAATTATTGGATATTTCTTGGACAGCACCTCAAACCAACTCATCAATTCTCTTAGAATTGGATATTCGTACAAGCCTCTCCATAGCTTACAACGTTCCTGATAATCTTTGGTCACTGTCACGACGAGACCCAGACCATTTGGAGAAGTTGATAGTGGTTGGTCAAGTCGAAAACGTAGCAGAGGGAGGTCCGATGGACAGATTTGGTTTTGATGGTCAAGATCCTCAGCCATGAGGAATCGAACGAAGAAGGAGTTTTGTGTGTTTGTGTGTGCGTGCGTGTGTATACGATATGCGAGCATGGGTGTAGCTTTCTTAGGAGGACAAAGGCTGTAGCGTAGTGAACATTAGTAAAAAGGTCGGTTATCCTCATTTTGAAGAATAGATTGAGAATCCGGAAAAGAAGGAAGTAAAGAAAGGAATCCGGAATAAATAGTCTCTGAAAACAAAAAGAACCCTCCATTCTCCTGAAGATTACCCCTTAAAAATTCGTTGCATTTTTAAGGGATGATTTTTAGGGGTCTAAGGTCTGTTCGCCCTACGTTGAGTTACGTTGTCATTATTGAGAGAGGTCTATGAAGGTTTAGGTCCTTATGTACTATGCCTATTTCTTTTCCTCAAACATAAGTTAAAGTAATGCTTTAAAAAGTATGAGTTAAGTAAACATTCTAATAGAGGATATCAGAGGATAGCCTTGGTCAATTGGTTAGTAAACTTTACATATCTACCATTTTAGAACTCTTTTTTAGAACTATCAGGCATGCAGGTTTCCTCACGAAGTTTCCTTCATCGTAGAGCAAGTAATAATTTTTAATACGTCCATAAATTTGAAAAATCAGAGGAACGTGCTTGGAATTCGAAGCTCAGACAGAAATGGACAGTAATAAATGGATCATGTGTAGTAGCGAAGGTGGTAGAACTCTTTGTGGTTCGACTCCGGCGGCACCACCGCCACACCTATTTCTACCTAATAACAGCAGTGTTAGGCTTTGCTGTGTTCCATTTTGAAGGGTGTGTTAAGGGAGACAGACTTTTCCGAGGCGTTCCAGCTTATTCCTCAGGGGTAGCGGCATCTGTAGCCGACCTCAGGTAGGGGTATCTAATCCTATCTGGGGTTGATTACAGATTTCCATGGGCGGCAGTAACCATTAACTATCATTTACCATCTGCTACTCCTATATTACAAGAAAAACATGATTTATAGTTGTAATTTAGCATTGGGCTTATATTATGTATTGTTTATATACATATGTGTTACATACATAATTACATGATAGATTCGGTCTGAAACTTGTTAACACATTTAGACCCGGAATACCTAAATTCATCATTTTATCTATTTAGGAAACGAACTTTGTACCTCGCCATGGCAGTCGGTTATAACCAAACTGGTCATTTATTAATGCATATATTTATGTATCTTCTTTGTTAAGGTGTATTTATAGATATGATACTATATAGATATACCTTATGTTTAGGTATTTATCATGGGAGCAATGTCTGCATTATGATTTATATGAGCTTATACATCGTCGAATACTATTTGGCCACTGGGGACCATGGACATATGTAATCAACCCCACGTTAGATTCCTACCTACGGTCGGCCACAGACGCGCCGCTACTCCTTAGGGTCAAGCTGAAACGGCGCGGAAGAGTCTCCCTTGCCACACCCTTCAAACCAGAACAAAGTAGCGATTAACGCTGCTTTTATTAGTCAGACATAGGTGTTGGTGCCTCAGGAGTTGAACCACAAAGGGTTGTACCACCTTCAGATATCCCACATACACATTTCAAATCAGTATCCTTACCATGAGTTTTCAAAACATCCCACAATTTTACGTTACGTTTACTCAATCCATTATTCTGTTCCGTTTGCTTTAGTAGACTGGGTAAACGTAACAATAAGTAAGTGCTCAAGTATTTTTGTCTGCCTCACATGTATGCAAAAAAGAGAGTCAAAACATAAAGCGCCATTTTGTTAATTTAGACATTTAATGTTACGTTACTAACACTATAGTTCTGATACCATCCGCTAGGGGCGCTGATTGGAAATTGTATGGGCAATACGTAGACAAATACTAAAACAGTCATATTTGTCAAAACGTAAAAACTCATAGCAAGGGTACAGAACGACAGTGTTTGTACTATTTTACTACTTGTACTATTTTACTACTTGTACTATTTTACTACTTTTTACTTGCGCGACGGAGGTTTCCCCGGTGTCGAACCTGAAGGTACATTCTTCATCCCTCAGGATTCAAAAAGCAACGTATTTTCCATGTTAGATCCTCGTTATTTATTAAGGGTAGCATTTCCAACCCTTGATTTATGTAGGGTTCATTTCATATAGACTGCGACGTAATGTCCTAACTATGACGTGGGTTGGTCAGTAAAATCAAGTGTGTAGGAACTAGGGAGGTCACCAGTTTAGTACCACGATGTACATACATACATAATATCATGACGTACATACATACATCCATAATAATTGTATCTACAGAAGTGTTTTTAATATAGGAGTAAAGCATGCAGTCCACCTGATGGTAAGTGGCTACTGCCGCCGATAGACATCTGTATTCAACCCCAGACAGGATTCCTATCTGAGGTCGGCCAAAGAAACACAGCCCTGAGGACTAAGCTGGAACGCTTCGGAAAAGTATTGTGGTTTAATATTGTCAGATGAACTGTAGCTTCTTTAATATTTATTATTTAATAAATAGAATAAATAGTGCTTTCTAAGTTCATTCTCCTCCGTTAGATTTTTTCTGTCTCGAGAGATTCAGAACTCATTAAATATTTGTATGGCCTGGGATCGAACCCGGAGTCCTCTGCGTGTCAGATAGGTTTGGTGACCGCACCACTACGCCGCGCTCATATGCCATCGACGCATTCAGATTTTTCTAACCTGAGATAGGTAATATTAGGAAAAATCAAAAATTCTGAGTCGTTGAATTTTTTAGAGTTTTGCAGGCCACTCAGACTGAGTCACAGTTGCATTGCGGTGTATGTGTGGTGGTGTGAGTGTATACTAGGGTGGGCCAAAAATTATTTTTAATTTTTTTTTCGCTTGATACCATGAGAATATCTTTCAAAATGACGAAACAAAAATTCTGGTAAAGTTTGAGCTCTTAATTATTAATATTAAGAGGTGGCGATTTGTAATTTTTAATTTCCCATTTAAATAACACAGGAATATTTTTCTATTTTCTTCAGATTTTTGATAGGTTGGAATGGATAACTGTCGAGTAAAAACAAAAACTTATTTTTATAGAGAATTTGACGATCTACAAAAAAGGTCTTATATGATGTTTCGCTAGGTTGAGTCCTTTGAAAGTTATTCGAAGTTTAATTCCAACCCGTAATTAGAAAAAATGCCATGCCATTGTTTTTCCACTTTAATTATTGTGTTCACTGCACTTTCATTAATTGTCTCGTTCATTACTTTATGATGATGAAAAAACACAGCCATAACCTCTTTAACAGTAGGTAATTTACGACCAAAAACGTTTGGGCTGGGAGAACCGATTAAAAAAATAGGTTTGCAGCTCATTATAAAGTAGCCCTAAAAATCTCAAATAATTAAACTTAGAAATTCAGAACTAAAACAATAAAGATGACTTTTCTTAATGCGATTGAATAAAAATCAAACTACGGAGATCTGATTTAGTAAACAAAGCTAAAGAACATCAGTGTAACCTTTAATTTTATTCAAATGTTAATAACGTTGTTAAGATGGCGCCATTATAGACTAGACTGATATTCGCGGTAAAAAAAATTGAAACAGTAATAGGAGTAATCCATCGTATAATATCATAAAATTTTAAATCTTTCAAATCTTTTCCACACGTTGTTACAAAATGGATCCCTAAATAAAATTGAGATGAAATATATGTGAAGCCAATTTATTCGTCATCTGATTGGTTCAATATATCATAAACATAAAAATATATGCAACTCTATAGTTAAGGCGCGCGCTTGCGCGCGCAAATTCAAATGCTAGTTTTCATTAAAATCAAAATCTATAGAAAAAATTTTTTACCATAAATTTATCGAATACAAAGTACAAAACTAATGAAAAATAAGATATTTTATACTTTAGAGGCATTATTTTGTAATAAAGTTCAAAAAATTGTTAAAATATTTTTTTCTAATTACGGGTTGGAATTAAACTTCGAATAACTTTCAAAGGACTCAACCTAGCGAAAAATCATATCAGACCTTTTTTGTAGATCGTCAAATTCTCTACAAAAATAAGTTTTTGTTTTTACTCGACAGTTATCCATTCCAACCTATAAAAAATCTGAAGAAAATAGAAAAATATTCCTGTGTTATTTAAATGGGAAATTAAAAATTACAAATCGCCACCTCTTAATATTAATATTAAGAGCTCAAACTTTACCAGAATTTTTGTTTCGTCATTTTGAAAGATATTCTCATGGTATCAAGCGAAAAAAAAATTAAAAATAATTTTTGGCCCACCCTAGTGTATACACATGTATACGTACATATGTGGTTTAATCTGACACTAATTTTCCTCTGCACTGCGTATATTTTTTTAAATTCTAAATACTTTCTAAGAATTTGAATTCCCTAGGTTTTTTATGCAAGAGGTGGTAGAGTTGTTTGAGTACTGCACTTTTTGAAGGTGGTAAAACCCTCTGAGGCTCAACTCCGATGGCACCACCGCCACACCTATTTCTGCCTAATAACAGCAGTGTCAAATATTGCTGTGTATGGTTCAAAGAGTGTGGTAAGTAAGGTATACTTTTCCGAGGCGTTCCAACGTAGCACTCAGGAGGATCAATGTATGTGGCCGACTTCAGATACGAACCTAATCTTATCTGGGATTGATTGTTGGTTTCCAAGAATGGCAGTTGCCACTTACAATCTGGTGGATTGCATGGTCATTTGTTACTTCTAAATTATAAAAAAAGCTTATGTTTTACGGCGATAATACCCAGAGGTATTCTACGTAAAACAGTAACGATTTTGTCGTTTTAATTTGAAAGCTGCGGACAGGTGACCTATACTTGGAGACGTTCCAACTTAGTCTTCAGGTGTAAACAACCCATGTGATCGACTTCCGGTAGTCCTGTCATATAATTTGGATTAATGATCATAACACTGAAGTAATGAACGAGCATCTTGATCTGATGTTATTGGTCACTACCGCACATGGACTTTAGTAACCATGTTTTTTATTTAATATAGGAGTAGCTGACGAGCTTGTAGTCCACCTAATGGTAAGTAGCTACTGCCGCGCATGGACACCTGTAATCAACTCCAGATAGGATTACGTAGGTTGGGGTTACTTGAGGTTGGGTTTTGCGCCACTACACCTGAGGATTAAGCTGGAACGCCTCGGAAAAGTATGTCTCCCTTACCACACCCTTCAAAGCAGAACACAGCAGCGTTTAACATTGCTGTTATGAGGCAGAAATAGTTGTGATGGTGATGCCGCTGGAGTCGAACCACAAATGTTTTGTACCACCGTACCGAAACTCCATAAAGAACTGCGGTTCTACCTGAAGCTAATCAGAGATTCGTGGTTACTCCTGAGGTTTAAGATGTTTGTCTGGTATGTAAGTCAATCTGCACCCACACTCTTCCACTGAAACAGAACTGCTTCACACTAGAAGAAGGTGCAACGGTGGTACCTCCCACATCTAACCATACTGCTCCTACCTTTCAAATATGATACATACATATGTATAATTGTGTAAGGAACTCTTTTTATCATTAACTACTAATTATATCTAATCTTTAATTATGATTAGCCTTAGCTACTTAACACTAAAATTATATTTAAAGCTAGTTTGATAATTCTGTTATGTAAAAAAAAAATGTGCCCGGGAATTAAACCGAAGCAAATTTAGGAAATTTATTTGCTATCTTCCTGATTATTAGCTTTCGGGAATATAAAAGAAAACCATAAATCAAGCGTGCCTTTAATAAAAATCAGTCAAGTGCGAGTCGAAATCGTATGTGGAGGGTTCCGTATAAGCATTTTATTTTTCAATTTAATGTTTATTAAACGGTCAAGTACATACCGGCACATAGAGGGTTCCATACAACTAAAGCTTTTTTATTCTTGCTATTTGTTATCATAGCAGATATAGAATAATGTATGCAATGTAAATTTGAAGAGTCGAACTATCACGGTTCAGTAGTTAAACCGAAAATTGCCGAATAAACTCTAAGGAGATCCACGTTTGTTTTTACCACTTTTCCGTATTTGTTTTTTATATCAGCCCTAACACATTCTGTCTGCCTATTAGTGTCCAATAGAGCCCTGCGACAGATGAAGACGGACAGATAACTAAGTAAGACTCAATAGGGTCATTTCTACATTTCGGGCACGGAACCCTAAAACACATTTATTAAGATAAATCGTCATCTAACATAGTAACGAAATGAAAAATGTGATTTAGCTGACAACCAAGGGCGAACGTTTTGCCAATTTACGCAGTTTCCTGTCTTCGCACCGAAATAGATGTAATGTCATTGTCTATTTCGATTGTTGAATGGTTAACCCTCGTTTGGTATTTGGTATAGTCCGCGCCAAACTTCTAGTCCGCTCTGAAATTGTTGCGCACAGGTTTAGTTAGCATAGACTCCGTAACGTAAGGGCAAACTAACGCAGCTATGTACCCGTGGGCGAGAGCGGGCAGCGATCGGGTGCCGGGTGGTCCCGCGCTGTCTTCGTCCCGCTAATATCTACAATTTGCTGTTGCGAGTGCGACGCGACTCGTTTCTATATTCGGAGCGGACTAACAGTTTGGCGCGGACTCTATCTACTATTTGCCGCAAAACAGCAACGTATTGGTATTATTTTTGCCGCAAAACGGTAAGGTTATACTATAATCGGAATCGAAATCGAAATGCCTTTTAAATCCCATTTTTATTTGAATTTGTTGGTTTTTCCGGATAACTGACTATTTCTGCCGCAAAACAGCAATGCTATACTAAAGTTTACTTTTTACGTCAATAATTCTAACTATAAATAACCAAAAAGTACAGTAATTCTGTACTAAAAATATTTTTTATCCAATTTCCTTACAAATGATGTCTTTGTTGAAACATAAATAACAGTAATGATGAAATGAAATGAGATCATTGGACATAATTAATGATCATTATTTATCCGAAGTTTCCCTTATTAATTAACTTGACAATAAAATGGGTTTTTGGTCTCGTGCACATTCAATTACACATTGGATTAACGCAATTGTACTTTTTCGTATGAAACATTATCGTGGTTTACAATGTTTTATGTCTGTCATTTACCTACTTTGAAATCATAATATTTTGGAGTTGTACATTCTTATAAACGAAATAAATTTCTATATCTTCTCCCTTGGATTGTATATTTTTTCTTAAACCACTAAAAATATACCTACTAAAGAAAAAAATAAACATTATATCTTAACCAACATAAATATATTACCTTATAGGTCTTATATCTCTTTTTTATCTTCACTTGGAAATTATAAAAGTCAAAAAAATGATACGTTGGTATAATTATAAAACCGTATTTATTAATCTAAACGCACGGCGGTGCAGTGGACAAATTTCAGCTGTTCCAACCGAAGGCACTAGCCTATGTGTATACTAAACGAAAGGTTTCAGCTAGTTTTTCCTTTATCATAAAAATATTTAAAAAAAAATCGAAACAAGATATCTTATTTGAGAATATAATCGTATTACATATTAACCTTTTACCCCGAAAATATTAACTGTTTTCCAATAATCGAAAATCTTGCCCGGAAGCGTCACAAAATGTCATAGCACCCTGACATTATTTACGTAATCGTTTCGTGTCCTTTCGAACAATTAGCGCTACGACTGAACTAATTAGCGCTCAACAACTAAAATGTATCATTTCACGAACTACAAGTACCGTGAGATTCTTATAGTAGAACTATTTTTGTTAGAAATAAAGTGTGTACATAACTGTGTTTTTTGTGAATTTGAAGTACCCAAGAAGTATGCAATTGAAAATAGTTCGACTCCGGCGGCACCACCGCTACAACTATTTCTGCCTAATAACAGCAGTGTTAAGCGCTTCTGTTTGACGGCTGGAGGCATACTTAAGACATACTTTTCCGAGGCGATTCAGCTTAGTCCGCAGGAATAGCGATGCATCTGTGGCCGACCTCAGGTAGGAATATAATCCTATGTAGACTTGATTACAGATGTCCATGGACGGCAGTAGCCACTTACCATCAGGTGGACTGCATGCTCGCCTGCTACTCCTATATTATAAAAATGCAATACTATTTTTTAATAAAAGAAGTAGAAAACGAGCATGCAGTCCACCTGATGGTAAGTAATTTTTTTGGCTCACAGACTCGTAATCAACCCCAAATAGGATTGTAATCCTACTGGAAGTCGGTCACAGATGGGTTGCTAGTGCTACCCTTGAGGATATAATTACAATGTCGTGTAGAGTGCCGTTACCACGTCTCGGAATCAGAACACAACGTTGATTACTGTTAGATAGAGGCTCCGCAGTCGAACCAACTTTGTAGTCTAACCTAAAATAACCTAACCTAACCTACCTTCATATTACCTTTGCAGGTAATATGAAGGTAGGTTAGGTTAGGTTACTTTTTGGGTCATTTTGTAACAATCGCAATATATCATCCTACATATGAAAGAGGTGAAGAAAAAACCATCCAATGCTAAAAAAATAAATACAAAATGTTACTGTTATTTAAATTTGCTTCGTAACGCATACCACGTAACAACTCCAAAACGAATAGTTTATTAACAACTAGACGCACTTCAAATAAAACAGAAGTTCTAATGTGTCCCTTGCTGTCCGTGAAAACTATGTTAGAACAGTTTATATAAGTTTAGTGTCACACATCTACCTTGCCTTCAAACTAGAACACGAAAAGTTCGGGCTTTCTATTTTGAATAGAAATCTTTTATATCTGATTTTGTAACTTTTTGGACGTGGAAAAGTATTTTTGGATATTCCTGACTTTAGCTATTACACAGATATCTCCTAGAAATGTGTAAGGTTTACGCCATTATTATCCATTGAGATTTCTGTAGAGTGGTCTGAGGCATGTAGCTTTTCTTACGAATTTTTTCTTCACTATTTTTGGTTCGTTGCTAACCTATTTCTTTCCATTGCTAGTCACGGGTCACCTACCAGAGTTTAGAGGAGAGTCGAGAGCGCTGGAAAAGTCCGAATAGGTGGTCTTCTCACGCCTTTGAGAACATTTTTAAAATAACTCTCCTCACGATGTTTTTCTTTACCGTTTAATCTTGCTGTAATTTCTTATACATCATTTCTAAAATTCAAAAATGCATGCCTTGTCTTTGCATCCCGTATGTCCGATAGATGTCGAAATTTATAGCACTACTCTGACACAATTTGAACAAAATTGCATAAATATAAACCAAAATACCTGGTATTTTGCAAATAAAACAGTTGCGGCATCCGTCATTCGTACTCAGGCCAACGAGGGTTGACCTCGTGTCATTCGATCAGTGAATTGTGGTTCTACAATCTCTCTAGAGTTTCGTTGTTATTTATCGTATTTATAACAGCAAATAACAACTGTTATAAGTTACATTGATAACGCAGAAAGAACCCTTTGTATAGCACGGAAAAAACCCTTTGTGATTCTACTCTGGAGACAACACCGTCACACCTACGAGTATATCTGCCTAATAACAGCATTGGTAAGCGCTGCTGTGTTCTGGTGAGAAGAGTGTGGTAAGGGAGACATACTTTTTCGAGGCGTTCCGAGGCGAGGAGAATGTAGGTTTAATATGTAGTGGAATGCGTGAGAGTCGTTTCTAATCGGACGAATTTTTCTACTGAAATATCCTAGAAAAAACAAAACTGCGCCAAGGAAATCGACTTGAACTTTATAATAACGGAACTTGTTAAATAATATGCTAATGGTACTAAACACAAGGTTTAACTATATAATTATGGAAACTCCAGGAAATTCTGAAACAAAAGGGCTCTTAACCACTGATTATAACGTTAACGTTAAGAATGTTGTACCTTGCGTGATCGTTTCCACTGAATCATTATAATGATACACAAATACTCATTATGTCGTGATTAGTCACAGATTAAAATTCCTCGATTATCTATATAAAATTATAGCAAATTATTTCTTTGAACTAGAAAGTGTATCAAAACATGTAATTATCTAAGAATCAGATAAAGTAGCAATAATAAAAACGTAACAGGACTGATTTATCGCTTTATAAAATATCTGAATATGAATATTGATCACGCGATATCGAATATGTTATTATATTCGAATTTGTTAATAAGCATTACTTGATAGTAATTAAGAATTTGAAATATACTTATTTTATGGTTTAATTTATGCTGATTTTCGTTGTTTATTTTAAAATTGAGAATATTTATAAAACAACAATGTGAATAAAGGTTAAATGTATTCTGTATATGTTTAAAATGTATAATATAATGTAAATGTATGTTTTAAAATTTTCCTTAACTCTATTTTTGTATTTATTTAATTAATTAATTTTTGTATATTTTTTTTTGTATATCTTTCTTTCAAATAACCTAAATAAATATAAGTATAAAACTACCTTTGAGTTTTACATAATTACAAGAAGTCCTTTATGTTTTTAAAAGCATTAATGATTTTGATGGATGGCTTTATTAAAACCAATGAAACACGTTAGTAGTTTTGCGTGAAAACCGATCAGTCAGTTTCTCAGCTTTATAAAGGTAGTACACAGTTCCGAATACTTTTATTTCTGTATTTTTTTTATAATCTAAGAGTAGCGTTAGTTATAATATAGTAGTAGAGGAGCATGCAGTCCACCTAATGATTAGTGTCTATTTGCCGCCCATGAATGTCTGTAATCAACCCGAGATAGGATTAGATATTCCTACCTGCGGTCGTAAATAGATGTGCTTCTACACCTGAGGACTGACCTGGAACGCCTCGGAAAGTTAAGTCTCTCTTACCACACCCTTCAAACCAGAAAACAGCAGCGTTTTAGTTAGCAGTTATGAGGCAGAAATAGGTGTGGCGATGGTGCCGCCGGAGTCGAACCACAAAAGGTTCTACCACTTTCAACTTGTTCTTTTTTACCAAACTATGGATGATAATTCCTGAGCGTTATGCGGGATGTATGTATGTCCCATACTTTTCCACACACAGTCGCTCAAACGACTTGACGGATTTTAACATAATATGAGGTGTCGTTGTTTCGTATACATTTTGGGAGTGATCTTGAAGCACTTTCTATTACATACCTCTCAGGGTTTCCTCGCGATTGATCCCCATCAAAGGGCCTCATAATCAACGTAACTAAGCTCTTGACATGCAATCGTGTGTGTGCATAACGTGTGTGCCTGGGATTCGAACTTCGGACTTTATGTATGAGATTGAATTTGAAACTACTAGACAGTCACAGCTAATCAATTTGCCGAATGTTCACGTGTAATTCACGTGTTTATTCTACAAATATTTGACAAAACTTTCCTTGGAACTAGAATAGCTACATAATTACCCCATTTCTATTCAAGATGTAAGCAATAAAAACAATTCATTGAATACTGATCACAACCAATAATCATTAGCATCTCCATAAAATATAGCCTTGAAGGATTCACAGTTGAAAAGTACTGTCGACGTCAAAAATAACAAAAACAAAGAGATAAATGTCCAGTACCCTTACCATGAGTTTTTACTTTTTGACAAATATGACTGTTTTGGTATTTGTTTACGTATTTGCCCATACAATTTACAATCAGCGCCCCTAGCGGATTGTATCAGAACTATAGTAAAGTAGTGGTAAACTACAGTAACGTAACATTAAATGTCTAAATTGACAAATGCGCTTTATGTTTTGTCTCTCTTTTTTGCGAACATGTGAGGTAGACAAAAAGACTTGAGCACTTACTTATTGTTACGTTTACTCAGTCTACTAAGCAAACGGAACAGAATAATGGATTGAGTAAACGTAACGTAAAATTGTGGAATGTTTTGAAAACCCATATTAAGGGGGTGCTGTTACGTGACACTTCAATGTACATGACGGAATTTGATGGAAATTAAATTAACACAACATTGTTTATAAATTGAGTAAGCTTCTTGGCACTCTACACATTGTAAAGGGCAATAGCTGACAGCTTAAGCATTATTGGTGATTTTGTACAAAAATATAAATCCTTACTAACATTATAAATCGGAAAGGAACTCTGTCTGTCTGTCTGGTTGCCTCTTCTTTACGACTAAACTTGACCGATTTGAATGAAATTTTGTACAAAGATAGTCTGATACCCGAAAAGGACATAGAGTAGTTTTTATCCCGGATATCCCACGGGAACTAGGGATGGCGATCTAAGAACGATTAATCGGAGAATCTATTTTTTCTACACAAAACATCGATTATTTTAATCGATATTAGTAAGGATGAATCGTAAACTATGCATTTGATCAAGTTCCTTCTGATCTTTAACAAAGTTGAAGGTACGAATTTTCAGTTTTATGTATGTTAGTATGTTATATTATTTTCTTTTAAACGCGGGCGAAGCCGCGGGCAAAAACTAGTTAATGATAAGTTTAAAATATTCAAAGTAATGATATTCTAGTTGAGTGTAATAGAAGAGAAAAGAAATATGGAGAACAACTAATATAGAAGAAAGAATACTACTATTACAACTTCACAGCGAATAAATACTTAAAGAAAAAAATTTTTGACCCCTAATACATTACATTTAAAATTGTTTATCAATCAACTGTTAATTCGCTCAATTTAAACAGATCAGTTTAAAAATTCAACTCTTCACAACTTGTTTACATTACTGATCCGTGTTTACAAAATTATCTTTACTCAGTGTAATCAAGTGATGAATAGATTTGACGTGATTTAAATTATCTTTGTAGACCGTTTATCAATTTTGTTTGTGACTGTACCTATTGAGTAAGTAGAGCCTAGCAACATTATCATTATTTAAACATTTTTAAACGGTTATTTGAACAGGTGTGTTTTATGTTTAAAACTTTTCACGTCGTTGTACGTCCTAACTAATATTGTAAACTAGTAGTGCCCGCGGGTTTGCCCACGTTTTAATAAAATAACTTGGCATGTAAGTATAACTGAAAATTTGTAGAAAATTGGTCGTACCAACTTAGAAACCTTCGTGGGCTCATGCACAACAACTTTGCTAAAGATCATCACATGCTCAAATGCACAGCTCACAATTCTAATAATAAGTACATACAGACAAACATTCATTTTTAAACATATACGTACGAAAGTGACTCTGTTTTTTTGCTATTTCATGCCTTAACTACCAAACCGATTGTCACGAAATATTGTACACACATTGTCTGAAAATTAGGTACTGTTCTCGAGGAATAGATAAAAAACTATAGTCTCTCAATCTCTGATAGCAAGCGAAGCTGCGGGTAAAAACTTGTAGTATAACATGTGTTTTTTTGCTTTTTCTTATAAGACTTATAACCCTGATATGGGGCAAAGTCTAGAAATATTGCAATAAGCAGTGAGAATAAATGAACTAGGGGAACACCACATATAATAATGAAATTATACCAGTGTAATATATCTTTCGCATATCAGTAAAATTACGTAAGTAATAATTATTTCGCAAATGAGATATTATCATGTGACGCATAATATGCTTTACGTCATTCGCAATAAATTATGATTCTGATTTTATTTAAGCTGATTTCATATTACAGAATATAAATTTTATATCAGAAAATATTGTTACATAAATTAACATTAATTAGCTTGCCTGATAGGCGAAATTCGATCATTATTATTATGGATTTGTAAATTTTTAGTGATAGTGTGAAAAAAAAATAAGTTATGTGAAGTCTACCAATACGCACTAGGTCAGCGCGGTAGACTAAGGCTTAATCCTTCTCATTCTGAGAGGGGACCCGTGCTCAGCAGTGGGACAATAAAGTTTATATGGTATGGTATGGTAATACAAATTAATTATAAATAATAAAATAAATGCACACTCCACCTAAAAATTTTGCAATAAATTGGGACACACAATATATCGAAGGATATTTCTCAAAGTAAATGCCTCAATAAAATTGGACATACAAATTACAAATCAATGTCACTTCTTAAGCTGTTTACTTGCATGATACTGAAATATAAATATCTATTGCTAAATCTGTTTATCTATCTGTCTGTGTGGGCAAATCTTGGAAATGGTGGAACCAATTTTCACGGACAAAAATAATAAAAAATATTTAGAAGTCTTGTTATCGTGAAACTAAAACTATGATATGATTATTTCGTATTTATATACAAAATTTGTTATTCATCTATTATCATTTATTTTAAACAATGATCGCTTAAATATGTTGTACTATAGCAATATATGATTTAATTATTACAAAAAATAAAGCCAAAAATTATTATAAAATAAAACAAAATTGCTTAATATTCACTAATATGTCTAATTGTCACTCCTACAATTTAGACGAATCCAACGCTACCTCACAATGGACATCTAAGATCTATGTGAGCGATATAGAAACAAATATTTAGTTAACCGTCAAGGTATAGTCCGCGTAAAACTTCTAGTCCGCTCTGAATATAGAAATGAATCGTGTCGCTATAGCAAATTGTATTTAAGGGCGGACTAGCAGTTTGGCGCGGACCATACCTTTATTCATCAACAATACAGGTACATTGATTTGAATATTGTTACATCATATTTTGATTATCTGTGACGCAAAAGGTTGTTATCGTGTTATATGTCTAGATCACTTATCAAAAGCGATATTGCCTGTTACGTGTCATTTAAAAGTGGTAATACCCTTTGTGATTCGATTGGAGGCACTGCCGTCACACCTATTTCTGCTTAATAACAGTAGCGTTGAGCGTATGTTAAGATTGTTATAATACATACTAGCTGACCCGGCAAACGTTGTGTTGCCATATAAATAAAAAAATGTTAAGGGTGAACAACCCTTATCACTTAGGGGTATGAAAAAATAGATAGTAGCCGATTCTTAGACCTACTGAATATGCATATAAAATTCGGTGAAAATTGGTAAAGCCGTTTTTGAGGAGTACTTACCGTACTAACCTAACCTAACACTGTGACACGAGAATTTTATATAATACATATAATATGAGACTTTCCAACTCAGACCTAAGTTGTAGCAACTAGCAACGCATCCTTGGCCGATGTCAGATAGAAATAGAGAACTCCGGGATCTCCAACGGAAACAACCGGAGTCCTCCTAACGCGATGCCCTTCTATCGGGCTCTGCACTGGGGGGAGCAATTTACGCTCCTCTCACATCCCCTGGTGATTACAGCGATATGCGACCACACAAACCGCTGTCCTTCCCGGGGTCACTTGTTGGACGGTTTGAGCTTTTTTTCACCTCCTTCGTGAAACTATAGTGGTTCCTTAATAACCCAATATTTATAAATAGAAATTTCATAAATAAACCATGCTAGATTTTTTTGCAAAAATCTGATAAACGATATCGTTTACCCAATAACAATTTTATGGAAGGTAATGTCGATAACTGTGCAGTATAGATTTATGGCAAGGGTTGCATGCTGCACGTAGGTGGGTCATGGGGCACGATGATTACGTAACTATATTACAGATAAGTATATTATAGTTAGGTCGACCTATTCACCTTTATACTTTTTGAATGCTTTCTACACTTATAGCCGACACTAGGATTGAATGTGTAGTGGGTACCATGAATACATACAAAGACAAATAAACTAACACCCAGACCCATAACCGATATGGTAATTCATAATTCAGATATCTGTCTGGCCGGGGATCGAACCCTTTGCGCTTTAGATTGGTATGCTCGGTATATTAAAAACTTCTTTGGGGTTATATACATAATATTATTTCCATGGGTGGCAGTAATGACTTATTACTGTAATCCCATAAAAAATAACTTAAACAGTAAATGGGTTATTCCCATAAAATTTATCATGAAAATCAAAATAAATGTTACCCCAGCGCAAACTGCCCCGTAACAAATGAAACGCGATGTTGAGAACGTCACGTATTTAAGCGCCCGTAATGGCTCCACTTGACAGAATTAGCCCATTTACTGGGCTTCTTATTTAATATACTTCTTGTGGACTTACTTAACTTTCTTGGGAATATTTTGCCTATTTTGGTCGATGCTACTTGAGTCTATTTTGAAAGAACAACTTTTTTACCGAAATTTGACAATTTCTGCGTACTAGAAATTGACTAATTGCGATCGTTGGTTTGCCTACCAAATTTGGACTTTTTATTATTTATTAATGAGGGGTCTTAATCCTTTAGGTTTACAGTGTATCTGTTTAATATAAGGTGGGAAATTCCGATAAATTTATCATGAAAATCAAAATAAATGTTACCCCAGCGCAAACTGCCCCGTAACAAATGAAACGCGATGTTGAGAACGTCACGTCTCACGTATTTAAGCGCTCGTAATGTCTCCACTTGACAAAATGAACCCATTTACTGGGCTTCTTATTTAATATACTTCTGAGAGACTTCTCTTTCTTGGGAATATTTTCCTATTTTAAATGATACTGTGACACTATTTTAAAATAACGACAAAATGCTGCTATGTATGTATGTTTGTATGTATGTCTATTTAGCATGTTCTACAGAGCAAATGGGTTACAGGATTTTACACATTAAGTGACGTTGGATTTTGTAAACTGTGCAAGTAACATTATTTTAGTGCGATAACAATCTTACATAATCCCTAGAAGGTTTTCTCAGTTAAAAGGTGGAAGTTATAAATATAAAATATAAAATAAATAACTTAAATTATTTATTTTCTTTTATGTTAATTGTGCAAGCATCTGTTACGAATAAATTACAATGTTCGTTTTCAGAAAGTTTCCATTGAAATACTAATTGCACAAAAAGCAGAAACGAAAAATTCCAATTAAGCAACCATTTAAATGTATACCAATTTGCGTATTAATTTCAGAAACTTTCATTGCTTTTTATTTAAAGGGCGAAAAAATTATATTGTCTTACGTACTGTTCGATACAACTTTATTCCCTAATCCTGTAATTTTCTTCACAAAAGTTTAAATTGATCCACGCTTCGTTCGGTTTATCTCAATGAATTATTAAAATCAGTTCGGAATAAAATTTGTCTTCGGTTCTCTGATGGTCATTATTCATTAATAAGATTTAAAATTTGTATTTTTGTGAGGTTGAAGTAACAAACAAGCTTTCGACAAAACAATTTCATTAGATATTAAGTGTTTTTTTTAAATATAGTATTAGCAGATGAGCATGCAGTCCACCTGATAGTAAGTGGCTACTGCCGCCCATGTACATACATATGTACATATGTAATTGTAAACCCCAAATACTTTGGTCTCTTAGTCCAGAAATAAAAATAAAGTCTTTGTATATTTCGTATTCTTTCTGAGTGTTCCAAGTCATTCCAATAGTCTCCAATATACCTGTCTTAAAATAGAAATCTAGAAAATCTTTGTTTCAGTATTCTATAAATAAACAAATAAGACTGGATAACTACTATTTTGTAATTGAAGGAGAGTTCAAAAAATAAATACAAAGTACGTATAAAATTACTTATAGTGCTTATACAATTTTATTAAACTAGTAGTAATAGTATCTTATTCGCAGAAGTCAAAAGCTTACAAATAAAAAATTAAGTAACTGACAGTCTAATCACATCATTCGTCAGTTAATTAGTATGAAATAGAACATCTACACAGCTGCTTACAAAAATAAATACTTGGCCGACGTAGATATATTACACTTTCAGCAAGCGTCGAGAAACGTACACAAATACTAAACAGAGGAAGGATCAATTGATTCATTCTGCAAATTGTGTACAAGTATTCGTAAGAACGCAAATCGTTACTTCAATACCTATCTAGGGATGTCATTCTGGTTGAGTAGCGAAAATAGACACGTTTAACGTAGTAAGAAGTAAAATAGGTTTTCCTGTGACTTAAACATACAAATTCGATGTTGACGTAAATACACATTTAAATAACTCTAGCGTAACATACACATCGAGGTTAACAATACTATCGGCTAAAGTCGGCTATGTTCGGTATGTGACGTTTTCGTCGACACTAACAGGTCGATATTTTAAGAGATGTTACAACACTTTTCTTGTTAAAGATACTAACGTTTTACTTTTTTGCTAAACTACATAGTGTTTATAACTCTATGTTATATAATATACTGCAAATTGTGTACAAGTATCGTATGAACGCAAAACGTTACATCAATACCTATCTAGGGACGTCATTCTGGGTGAGTAGCGAAAATATAAGCTTTCAACGTAGGAACAAGTAAAATACATTTTGCTGTGACTTAAATACCATAATATATTAGATTTTGACGTAAATACACATGTAAATAATTCTAGCGTAACGTACACGAGGTTCGAGGTTCGAGGTTAACAATACTATCGGCCAAAGTCGGCTATCTTCGGTATGTGACGTTGTGACGTTTTCGTCGAACACTAATAGGCCGATATCTAATAAGAGTTGTTGCAACGCTTCTTGTTAAAGATACTAAAATTCAAGTTTTTTGCTAAACTAGTGTTTACAACTCTATGTTGTATCAATTATTTTGCTCTCAACTGTTCTTGAGGCAATTTTAGTGACGACTGATAAATTAGCGATATTTATGTCGGTAAGAAAAGAGAGAAGAGAATAAAAGAGAGAAAGCAAGAAGCGAAAGAGCCTTATGATTATGCCCAATGCGTAATATTAACTGACTGATATATGTTGTTTCCAACGAAGTAAAGAATAATCAAACCTCTTACACTAACCTTTACCAGCCGGACCGCATATAGCTTCTACTGGTGGCCCGCGGACCCCTAGAACCCAATTACTCTTCCGCGTTACTTTCTATTTTTTTCTTGATTAGAGACAAATTCATTCTTGACGACCTTTCTTTTTGTCGTCCCATTTTTAGCGGATATTCATGTTTCTACTTGACAACCTTTTTTTACGTCATCTAAATTTCAGAGACTACTTCCGGACCGTCATTATCTCATGTAGCTACTATGGGGCCCTTGTTGAAAAAAGGTCACCGACCGCCGTCTTACTTAGTGGGTATGCAATCACATTTTTGTAGACAAACACTTCATGGAAATAACTTACAGAAAGAATAATCAAAGCATTATATTATTTGTTTTTCTGGACAAACAGACCCATATTAAATTAATTGCCCACAACTGACTGTCATAATAACTAATATATGGTACATTAAGGAGAAGTCTATATGACGTCGATAAATTTATGGCTCAAACCGATTTGTGTATGGATTTGGGTCGGCCATTATTAAATCCATAGACACATTAGCCTGATTCTTCTTTATCTATCGCACTTACAAGTACATTAAAAGTTGATCTATCATCATTTATATTAATATTATTGCAATAGTCATGACGGGTAAATATAAAAATATATCATTTATCATAAAAATACATTTTTTTATATAATATAGGAGTGGCTGATGAGCATGTAGTTCACCCGATGGTAAGTGGCTACTGCTGCCAATGGACATCTAATCAACCCAAAATATAATTTTATTCCTACCTGAGGTCAGCTACAGACTAACTCAGTGGACTAAGCTGGAATGCCTCGGATAACTATACCCCTTTAAACCAGATAACAGCAGCGCTTAACACTGATGTTATTATGTTAGGTATAAATTTAATCATCAGTTTAAATCTAAACAAAGACCGTATTTGCTTTGTGGCAGAAATAGCTTTTACGGTGATAATAACCTAAGCAGAGATGAATACGCCATTGTTTCATACACACAATGTCCGGTCTTAGTGTCAAGTTCATCTCCTGAAAACAGCATTGCTTAAGCCTTAATCGAACGACGGACAGTAACTTGCTTAAGTACTAAGCAGTAAGTATTTGCGTCAGTATTGATGAGTTTACTCGTCGTATAGTCGTCAACTTATTGTTCCACTGCTGGGCACGGGTCTTCTCTCTGTAAGATGTGTTTCGTAGTTTTTTTTATAATATATGAGTAGAAGACGAGCAAGCCGTGCACCTGATGGTAAGTGGCTACTGCCGCCCACGGACATCTGTAATCAAGCTGGAACGCCTCGGAAAAATATGTCTCCCTTACCACACCCTTCAAAACGGAACACAGCAGCGCTTAACACTGCTCTTATTAGGCAGAAATAGGTGTGGCGTTGGTGCCGCCGGAGTCGAACCACAAAGGGTTCTACCACCTTCAGAGTGAATTAGTAGACTTCACACACCTTTAAGAACTTTTTCCAAAGAACTTTTGGACGTGTTTCATCACAATCTTCCTTTTTCCGCCCTTCTTTCACCGTTATAGCAACTGATAATTATTTTTTTAATTGTATCATCGTACTTAGTATAATATTATAATACAGCGTAAGTTTATAATTAGCATAACATAATCACCACGTTATTACTTCACTAATTGGATACGGGTTTCGGCTTTTGAAGGGTGAGAAGTGTTTAAAACTTTAAAGCTGGCATGACTATGGTTCAACTCCGAAATTACCACCCCTTTGCCTATTTTTGCTTTTTAACATCAATATGAAACGCTGCTGTACTCTACTTTATATGGAATATAGGGTATGGTACGGATAATTAACTTACAATATGTTTTTTCTGTGGTTACAAACGACCTATTTTTGATCGATTTGTCGTTTTAACGTAAGATCGTTTTAATATTTAACGTTGACTTACATTTGTAAAAATGTGATTAATGGTAAAATATTATAAAAATAATAGAAATTGTGTAACTTATACAAATATACCTATTTTTAAGCCTCTTTAAGGTAAAAAGCTGAAATAAATTGTAAATTAAATAAAAAAAAGTTACGTTTTTAATAAGATGTATTATTTACTAACATGGAAATGAAATGGGAATCTCTATTCAAATATGAAATAAAGAATGAATTTAATATACAGAAAACTACTTGTACAAGTTACTAGACATAGTTTGCAAGTGACACAAATCCCAGTGATATCATAGTTGCATCGCCGCACTAGATGAAAAATAACTTTGAGACGCTGAACGTTTCAATCTTGAGACCGACGATGCATTGTGAGTCTGGAAAACCTGGGATACATAATACAAGAACGAGAGTAATATAACAATAGAATGGGACCGCATATCTACATTCATCTGAATTTTATCAAAGTACATTTTATGGATATTTTATTGAAAAGGAATATAATTGTGTTATTTATTATTAAGAGACAAAATAAATATGTGCAGTGTGCACAGTGGATTAATAAATATGGTTCTATTATGAACTGCTTTTTACTAAAACTTTTTAAGTGTAAATGCTGGTATCGCCCGCAAGTAACAGAAGTATAATATATATATTGCTGACACGGCAAACATTGTACCGCCTCAAAGTCTATTTATTAAATATATTTCATATAAAATATGGCCTATGATACTCGTGGATAATTATAATGGATATAATGTAGCTTTCGAATAGTGAAAGAATTTTTAAAATCGTTCCAGTAGTTTTTGAGCCTATTCATTACAATCAATCAAACAAACAAAGTTTTCCTCTTTATAATATTAGTATAGATAATGCATATCGCCACGACGCTGGAAGTTAGATACCTTGATGTTAAGCGTTTTCAGTCTTGAGACCACAATCGTTGCATTGTTGAATCCTTGAAAGCCCGAGGACCTAGGGCTGTAAATTCTATGTAACATTATAAATTGTTTGTTAACGTAACAAGTTTAGTCAGACAAGTCACAAGTCAGAAGTATTAATGTCGCAAAGACGCGCTCGGAATGAAAGATAACTTGACTGTAATTGACGTTATGCGTTGTAAGTTCTGAGACCACAATCGTTGCATTGTTTGATATTCTTGAAAGCCTGAGAACCTAGGGCTAGTAACATTATGATATCTGGAGGCACGCCAGTGCCTCCGCCAAGTCGAGCTACATATATATTATTATCATTTAATACAGTAATTTCCTTATTTTAGTCATAGCATCGCCCACAAGTCAGTAGTATCAATGTCACATAGTCGCGTCAGAAGGGAAAGATAATTTTGTGACGCTAAGCGTTTCCAGTCCCTGAGACCACAATTGTTGCGTTGTTTGATATTCTTGAATGCCTGAGGGCTTAAAGCTGGCCACTTTATGTTAATAAGGCGTTTGTTATAATAACTTCCATAGTGTAGTTATAGCATCGCCCACAAGTAAATAGTATCAATGTCACAAAGTCGTGCCAGAAGGGAAAGATAATTTTGTGACGCTAAGCGTTTGCAGTCCCTGAGACCACAATCGTTGCATTGTGGAATCCTCTGGAAAGCTTAAGGCTTAGGGCTGGCGACATTATTATTAAAATTTTATTTACTTTTGTTTTTCCTTTTTCTACGTCTTTATGTAATTATATCGTTAAGAATAAATATTACTGTTAATAGTAGGAGTTGTGCGGGTACTACCAGTTGGTCGACAGTTTTTAATTCAACTAACAAGCAAGAAAAGGGGCAAAGGTAAAGATTTGACTCCTACTTGAGCTTGGCTCACTAACCCTGAGAACTAAGTCGGAACGCCTCGGAAAAGTATGTCTCCCTTACCACATCCTTAAATCTAGATCATAGATACTAAATTGGAGCCAATATTATTTCTATGAAGAAAAGCATCTCAGCTCGTTAGTGACAACCCTAGATAATTATGAACTAGAGTCGTGACGGCATGTCATCAGCAGAATCTACACTTATTGTCTTACAGTTATTGTAATAAAGGTCGTTATTGTTCAACCGAGAACAGATATCCAGACAGACATCTTTTGTGTTCAGTATTGTAAAGGGATTTATGAGTATTTTCTTGATTGCGAATACTCCTAAGTTAGTCCAATTTAGGGGTCCAATGTAGTCTAAGTTTGATTTAGTTTAGTGCTCAGGAGCAAAAACCCATTTTTTTGCCTCATGTAGGAGACTCGGATAGGATATTGACAATGTTTTACGATTGCTGTCATACATTTTGAAGGTGGTAGAACCCTTTGTGGTTGGACTCCGGCGGCACCACCGCCACACCTATTTCTACCTAGTAACAGCAGTGTTAGGCGCTGCTGTGGCGTGGCTGTGGCGCTGCTGTGTTCCGGTTTGAAGGGTGTGGTAAAGGAGACAGACTTTTTCGAGGCGTTCCAGCTTAGTCCTCAGGGGCAGCGGCGCATCTGTGGCCGACCTCAGGTGGGAATATCTAATCCTATTTGGCGTTGATTACAGATGTCCATGGGCGGCAGTAGCCACTTACCATCAGGTGGACTGTATGCTCGTCTTCTACTCCTATATTGTAAAAAAAAATGCAGCATGTAAGAAAAAAAGGCAAATTTATTTAAAGCTTTCTCTCAGACAACCTTTATGCAATACCGTTGTGAAGAGTTCTGGGTTCAATTCACGGCCAAGCAACATCTAAGATAAGAATGAAAATATCTGTTCCGGGTTTGAATTAGCCTACTGTTAGTTGTACATAAGACCCATGACAGAAAATTCTTATATCCTCATATGATTATGTCAATGAGCGTTCATTCATATTTTTCTACAGTATAAAATCTATGAAGTACTTACTTCTATCAACAAAACAGTAATAAAAAACAAATAGCGTGCCTACGTAATGTCCATATTGTTATCTTATGATAATATTTGTACTCACGCGTAATAAAACATTTGGATATCATATAAATATAATATTTGGTTAGCCAAGTACGATACGAATGTATTGATACAAATTCATCAGTATCAATTCTGTCCCACTGCTGGGCAAGTCTAATAACAGCAATGTTAAGCGCTGCTGTGTTTTATTATGAAGGGTGTGGCAAGGGAGACAGACTTTTCCGAAGCGTTCCAGCATAGTCCTCAGGGGTAGCGGCGCATCTGTGACCGACCTGAGGTAGGAATTTCTAATCCGATCTAGGATTAATTACAGATGTCCTTGTGCGGCAGTAACCACTTACCGAGTGCCTGGATCGTCTGCTACACCGTTATTATAAAAAAAAATATTTCGGAGGTTTTCCGAGGAAGTTATATAACTGTCTCATTCTTTGGCATGCTCTGCTGTCCTAATGGCTTCACGAATTTGAATATATGAGGCCAGTGCATAATTCGTGTAAATTATGACAGTGACATACCTAGGCTATAATTTTCAGCAGTCGGGCTCTTTTGTTTTCATAATTGCTAGTTACAGAAGTATAATGCAAGTGGTTTGATTTAAGATATTTTCTTTGTTAAATAAGTTAGTAATAATTTCTACCATTATTTAATACGCAAATGAAAATTCGAAAATTCAAAAATGCTCGCCTTGGATTATACTTACCAACTTACTTACTTACTTACCGACAAACAAACAAAAATGGCTGGATGCTGGTCTGCTACACCTTTATTATAAAAAAAAACATTTCGGAGGTTTTCCGAGGAAGTTATATAACTGTCTCATTCTTTGGCATGCCCTGTTGGCCTAATGGCTTCACGAATTTGAATATATGAGGCCAGTGCATAATTCGTCTAAATTATGACAGTGACATAGGCTATAATTTGAAGCAGTCGGGCTCTTTTGTTTTCATAATTGCTAGTTACAGAAGTATAATGCAAGTGGTTTGATTTAAGATGTTTTCTTTGTTAAATAAGTTAGTAATAATTTCTACCATTAATTAATACGCAAAGGAAAATTCGAAAATTCAAAAATGACGCCTTGGATTATACTTACCGACTTACTTACTTACTTACCGTCAAACAAAAAAAAAAATGGCTGGATGCTCGTCTGCTACACCTTTATTATAAAAAAAAACATTTCGGAGGTTTTCCGAGGAAGTTATATAACTGTCTCATTCTTTAGCATGCTCTGCTGCGGCTTAACGAATTTGAATATATGAGGCCAGTGCATAATTCGTCTAAATTATGACAGTGACATACATAGGCTATCATTTGAAGCAGTCGGGCTCTTTTGTTTTCATAATTGCTAGTTACAGAAGTATAATGCAAGTGCTTTGATTTAAGATGTTTTCTTTGTTAAAATTAATAGTAATTAATTTCTAATTTGCAAATGACTTCGAAAATTCAAAAATGGTCGCCTTGGATTCTAATCCTGGACTCCCAGCCCGAATTTGAAAATAATGCCTAAATGCTACATATGTAAACGACTTATGCCATACAATTATAACTAGTTAAAACTCCCCAAATTCCCCCAAGGATACTATTCCATACCAGTGCCCAGGGGTCTATAAGGTTGACTGTAGTTGTGGTAGCTCGTATATTGGACAGACAAAACGAGCCATATCACAACGCATTAAGGAACATATCAGCGCAGTCAAAAATAATGACCCTAAGAAATCTGCGGTAGCCGAACACATCCTCAGTTCAGGCTGTAACCACTGGATTGAATTACACAAACCTCAGGTGATCTCCACTGAGCGTCATTACTTTCCTCGTTTAGTAAGAGAAGCAATAGAGATCAAGAAACATCCTAGGAACTTCAATAGAGAAGATGGTTTTAAGTTAGCCCAAACGTGGAATCCAGTGGTTAGTTTATGCAAGTCACAAATAGTGCAAAGTACGGTGCGTAAGGATATTGTCAGTGTTGTGTGTCGTGATATGAAACCTAGAAAAGAAAAACGAACTAGACGTAGGGTAGATAGATTAATCTACCACTAGTACTTGTCAACGGTTTCTCCCCTCCACCTCAGTTTCGCCGTGACCACGATCCATGCAACTGGGTCAAAATATCGGCAATAAAAAAAAACGCATATCGTGAGTACCCGTTACATAATAAAATGTCTCAATTCCGCGATAATTTTAGTCTAAAATCATATAGTTAAAACTTGTTTTAATGGTGAAGAAAAACATTAAGGAACCCATATGCCTGAGAGCTCTCCAAGTTTAGAAAAGTTTTAAGTATACTAATGAGCACTTAACTCTTACGAAAACTTGTATCCAGCAGTGGGACATTAAAACAATTATTATGTAACCATTAAATTTAATGGTCCATTAAGTTTCAAGGTAGAACCCTTCGGGATTCAAGTCTGGAGTTGCCGCTATACTTATTTCTGCCAAATAACAGCAGTGGAATGAAGGGCATGCTAATCCGAGGCAAGTTTTATCGTATATATAAAATTCTCGTGTCACAATGTGAGGTACCGTACTCCACCGAAACGGCTTCACCGATTTTCACCAAATTTTATATGCATAATCCGTTAGTTCTGAGAATCGGCTACTATCTATTTTTCATACCCCTAAGTGATAAGGGTGGTTCACCCTTAAGACTTTTTTATTTATATGGCAACACAACGTTTGCTGGGTCAGCTAGTATAAATATATTTAATTTTATTTCATTCTGTAAAAACAAAAATAAAATCGACTGTCGGTACAATACAATCTTCATATCTTAACATCCATTATTAATAATTATTTATCAATCTATTGAATGCTTTGCCTACTAAAGAATGAACGTATTTGACACTTAATTTAAAACCGGTTTTACTTATTATTTTTGTATTTCTATTAGGTTAATATTGTAATCCTTACTAGTCCTTACTAATATTATAAATCTGAAAGTAACTCTGTCTGTCTGTCTGGTTGTCTTTTCTTCACGCCTAAACCACTGAACCGATTTTAATGAAATTTTGTACAAAGATAGTCTGAGACCCGAGAAAGGACATAGGATAATTTTTATCCCTGAAATCCCACGGGAACTGGGGATGGCGATCTAAGATCGATTAATCAGAGAATCGATCTTTTGGACCAAAAAATCGATTATTTTCATATCATAATCGATTATATGTCATATTATTTTCTTTTCAACGCGGGCGAAGCCGCGGGCAAAAACTAGTTGACAATAATTTACTATGTAATTGACAATAAATAAATTAATTCACATTAAAATTCCTCAATATAAGATTTTTTGGCAGGCAAAATTTGGATGATTAAGTATTAATCACAGGCGTAAGACTTGAAATCATGACAACTGAATTCGTGTTTTGAAAATGACCCTCAACGTTAATCCACTTACAGTAATACATACATGTAATAAACACCTATTTCTACCTAATAACAGCAGTGTTAGAGCGTTTTCAGATTATCCGATCCGATATCGGTGTCGGACGACGATAGCCGACATCTGATAGCCGACACCATGTGCTATTTTCACATATTTCCGACAAAATCGTTCCGATACGGCCATTTGCTCGATAGCTTAGTGCGGACTCGTGAGTTTTATCCCACAAGCATGGTTTAGATTCTACCAGTTCAATTAATGTAATTATATCGTATTTAAATGATGACGACGCCATGATGACAACCAAACTAGTAAACAAGCTCAAAATGGCCGCCGCGCATCGGGCTCTACGCACACAGAGACAATTTAGATACACGTAGAGCACACATACAAACATTATCGCCCGACGGCTCACGGGCGTCCGATGGTGTCGCCAGCATATCGCTGTCGGCTCCGATATCCGATATCGGAACGGACAATGTGAAAGGCAGGTACATGTTTCATACATTTTACTTACCCCGATATCGTATCGGCGTCCGATACCGATATCGGATCGGATAATGTGAAAACGCTCTTAGGCGTTGCTGTGTTCCGGTTTGAAGGGTGTGGTAAGGGAGACTGACTTTTCCGAGGCGTTCCAGCTTAGTCCTCAGGGGTAGCGGCGCATCTGTGGCCGACCTCAGGTAGGAATATCTAATCCTATCTGGGGTTGATTACAGATGTCCATGGGCGGCAGTGGCCACTTACCATCAAGTGGACTGCATGCTCGTTTGCTACTCCTATATTATAAAAAAATATGGCTCCTCACTAACAATACTTCATCTCATCTTTATACGAAAGTGAGGCGCCAACGGCATTGTCGACTTATGAAGAATATGATTTTGATATTTTACTGAGACAGCTTGTAAGATCGTAAAATGTTCTTACAGAATAAAATCTGTTTGTACGGCGATAGATTTTGTGGTTTGAAAGGTGGTAGAACCCAGGAAGTACCTACCACCGTCACAATTTTTTCGAGTGTGAAGCAGTTCTTGCGTTTTAGAAGAGCGGGAATACCAATTTTTTTGTTATTAAAATGAATTGTTTCGCATATTTTCACAAGGTTTGAACTATGCTTTGGGTTAACCTATGGGTTTGACATTTGGGACATTTCTGGTACATAATGGGTCGATCAAGAGCGTCATAGAGCCGCGATTGGATATTGTACTATGAAGAAAATCTGTGGATACCGGTTGACTTACATATGAGGTGACACTAGTCCTCAGGAGTAACAGTATTACTTTTGTTCCAAAAAATATGGCGTGAAAAGAGGGTAAAAAGAGGTTAAGAGGAAGGAACCGAGGCAAAAATACTTCTTGGTGAAGCATTGTGAAAAAAGTAGTGGTTTAGCAAATATCTTTTTCATATCGTCATCAACCTATTACTGTCCCACTGCTTTGCACGGTCTCCTCTAAGAATGAGAAGGATTAGGCCATAGTCCACCGCGCTGGCCAAGTGCGTATTGGTAACTTCACATACCTTTGAGATTTTTTTTATATAAATCTCTCAGGCATGCAGGTTTCCTCACGATGTTTTTCTTCATCGTTTAAAGCAAGTTATTAATTTCTAATACGCACATAATTTTGAAAAATCAGAGGTAGGATTAGAACTCGATCAGCCTAGGATGTGAACCTCGGACCCCACGTTCGAGAGGACGAGTTTCTAAACCATTAGGCTATCACTGCTTTTCATATACCGACAAATAATAGTTTTCAAAAATAAATAATAATAAACAACATCACAATTACAACATTCTGACGTGTTACTCCATTGTTTCCGTAAAATGCATATTCATGTTGACGTCAAGTAAAGTAAAGAAACTGTGACAGTAGAACGACGGACTAGACGATCTTTGAACTATAGGGAATTTTCTAGTAGAATACGTTATTAGAGGTATTCTACGATATGTTGATAAATCTTTCCCAAAAGGAGATATTTAAATTGCGGGTATTTTTTATAATACAGGTGTAGCAGACGAGCATGCAGCCCACCTGATGGTAGGTGGCTACTGCCGCCCATAGACATCTGTGATCAACTGTGATCATCTGTGATCGATAAGATTAGATTCCTAATTTTTGTTTTTGTTTTCAAAGGCACCCGAGGCCGTGAGAGCGACGCCGGGTTATGTGGGGCTTTTACCGCACTAAAACCCCTTCGGTGGCCGTCCTCGGCGTTCGGTGGAGAACTCCGGGATCGCCAACGGAACACAACCGGAGTTCTCCTAACGCGATGCCCCTAACAGGCTCTGACCTGGAGCAAAGTAATTTACGCTCTCACATCGCCTGGTGATTACAGCGATATGCGACCACACAAACCGCTGTCCTTCCTGGGATCGCTTGCCGAACCGTCCAGGTTCGAGCTCCCACTCTCACCGCCCGCAACCCTGGAAGCCCCTTTTAGTCGCCTCTTACGACAGGCAGGGGATACCGTAGCCCTATTCTGGTCCCGGTACTACAGAGACAAGACTTTACACACCTATGAGAACTTTTTTATTTCTGCCCAATAACAGCAGTGTCAAGCACTGCTGTGTTCTAGGGCTACGGTAGCCCTATTCTGGTCTCGGTACTACAGGAACTCCTACCTAAGGTCCGCCACAGATTCACCGCTATCCCCGAGGATTTGTATTTAAAAGGTAATCGATCTACTAGTGGTGCCCACAACCTATAGGCTTATTATAACCAAGATTCTCAAGAACACGACTAGGTGTTCTTGAGAATCTTGAGGAAGGTCAAATATATGCTACCCCTGTATACAAAGTTTACAGACTACAAGTTGTAAGTCTTACTACACACATATTTGTTATGAGTAATCAATTAGGGATGTTATGGTTATGAAATTTCGTATCTGGATACGGATACGAATACGATTTCGGATACGATTACCGATATGGAACTATTTCCGATTTTCCGATAGTTTCTGTTAGATTGGCAATGTAACTCAATCTATATAATGTTTTTTCATAATGCTGTGTCACATTTAAAGTGATGTCATTCGCTGCAATCGCTGTCGTGCCGTTATAAAATTTTCACTGAATGCTAAAAACCTAACAGTTTCATTTTTATTTTAAAGGAATTGAAGATGTAAATTAAATACAAATTGGTAATGACTTCATATTTTTATTTATTATTTAGAGTAGCTGATAGGTCTCGGCTTAGTCGGGCAAAAACTTTTCGTCATTGTGTTATTTAGACTTCATCCTTATCCGAAATGATCCCAAACGTTTAAATCGAATCGGTTACCGTTTCGGATATATTTTTATTTCGGATATCCGACAGTTTCGGTTCCTTGTAATCATAGTCAATACCTATACACGTTGAAGTGCGTATAGCCCCGCGGCGTATAGACTAACCGACGTACAGTTATGCAACATCGGGCGCGGTCGGGAGTAGCATGGGTGACCGCTAGTGGTTAAACAGACGCGCTTCCGATCTTCGGTTAATAACCTGCAAATTCTGGTTTTATTGAGGCGATACCTGTTGCTCCAACAATCCGCATTGGAGTAGTATGGTTGGTATCCAGGATTTTCTCCTAGTTGTAGCGAAATATCCGTATCTAGCAGTCGTTCATTGCGTTATTCAACTGCAAATTGGTAGACTTCAGATACCTTTGAGCACTGTTTTAACATCTCTCGGCTAAGCAGATTTCATACGATATATTCTTTCACCGTTAAAGAAAGTGTGAATTTATTTCTAATAATCAGAGTTAAAATTTAAAAAATCAGAGGTATCTATTATCCTCACATCGGATCTCTCGATCAATAGGTTGTTTTTTAATCTAAGTTCTCACTGTATTGTCACTGAAATGCTGCTATAGCTCTAACAAAATCCATTTAGTATATGTAAAGGTAAGTCGTGCTTTTGACCAGTGCATCCTTCCTGTCATGACATATGGAGCGGAGACATGGACCCTCACTAGCCAGCACATTGCCAAACTCCAAGTTGCGCAGCGAAAAATGGAACGTGCTATGTTAGGCATTACGTTGCGAGACCGTATCCCTAATGCCGAAATCAGAAAAAGGACAGGAGTGTCTGACATAGCGCGAACCATAGCGCACCGCAAATGGCAATGGGCGGGGCATGTCTGCCGGAGGGATGATGGCAGATGGACCCGAAAAGTCCTCGAGTGGAGACCAAGACGAGGCAAAAGGAATGTTGGGAGGCAACCCGCACGATGGACCGACGACCTGGTCAAAATAGCAGGCCGCCATTGGATAAGAATGGCGAGCGATCGAGCAACATGGAAACACCATGAGAAGACCTATACCCAGCATTGGGTGAATAATGGTTGAAGAAGAAGAAGAGAAGAAGGGTAAGCTAAATAAAAAGACCTAAGTAATTCTAGCACCTGTCAAAAGTAATCTCACAAACATAACAGGAAAAACCCGCTTATAAACGATAGGTATAGGTAAAGTGACAATTTATACATTCACACAAAACGGGACAACGATTTTTAATGTCCATTACAATGACAAGTCCCAAAAAAGTTTAAAAAATTTAGTCCTATTTAAATTATACTAATATTTTTTTAACTAATTTAGAAACTTGTGTAATATATTTTTTTGATATTTTTATATTTGTTAGAGAAAAGCATTTGTTTTATTACAGAATTTTCAAGCCTGTTTGTAATTTGTTTTGTTAATTTGTATGTATGTACGTGGGGGACTAATCTTGCAACTGAATTTGGAACTAGATAACTCTAACCGATACTGCATTTTTTTTGCCTAAAATGCTCAAGGATGTCGAACCAAATGTATTTTTTGCATCCCCAAAATTTGATAAGCAAATGAAAGGATTTTCTGAGAGGAATACTGAGAGAATTTAAGACTGAGAACAAAATTTTCTTATCCACCCTATAACATGGGTATCAGATGAAAGAGTTTGCTGTAAATTACATGAAAAAGTTTGCTTTAAAACATATCACTATTTTAAATTTATAGATTTTAGTATTTAATTATCGCTATTGTCCTATGGGAAAAGAGGACTATTTTGAGTCCTGAGGTTTATTTTGGGGACACCGGGACAAAAATCGAAAAACGGGACTGTCCCGTTCAAAACGGGACGTATGGTCACTTTAGTTATAAGCAATCTCATATCAAAACATGCGCCTTTGTCTATGATTCTGATAAGCGCTAATAAATACATGTGTTAATCTCAAGATAAACGTGTTCCTACGTAAGATCATCTCGTATCATATGACTTGTTGCTGATAACGTCATCGAATTGAAATTGCATCATGGATTAGTAAAAAATGTGTTGAACAAATAAATTAATTAACCTGATTGAAGTGTTTGTCAATATCAAAAATTTTTACAAAAAATTTAACCGACTTCTATATCACTAAAGTAGCAAATAATTGAAAACATTATAATTCAATCACTGATTTTATTTTGGTAATACTTTATTTGTATATCTTTTGGTAACTACACGAATGACGGGTTCTTCCTGAAATCCTGAAAAATAAATAGAATAAAGTACTAAATATATTGAATTAATTATAACGTAATCACTGGTTTTAGTTCGGTAATGTGATATTTGACCATCATTTGGTAACTTAAAGGTGGTAGAACCCTTTGTAGTTCGACTCCGGCGGCACCATCGCCACACCTATTTCTACCTCATAACAGCATTGTTAAGCGCTGCTGTGTTCTGATTTGGAGGGTGTGGTCAGGGAGATTTTTCCGAGGCGTTCCAGACTTAGACTATATTTTCAAGCAATTCGTTTTTTTGTCGACCCGCGTGGCGGAGTGTTTACCATATCGGTCTGACGCATCGAGGGTCCCGGGTTCGATCCCCGGCCAGACATATCTAAATGATGAATTTAAGTTTCTGTTTCTGGGTGTTTCTATATTTGTCTCTGTGTGTGTGTCCATAGCATCCATGATACAAAGGATCCTAGTGTAGGGCTGTAAGTTTTTTTTTTATAATATAGGAGTAGCAGACGAGCATGCAGTCCACCTGATGGTATGGTACTGCCACCCATGGACATCTGTAATCAACCCCAGATAGGATTAGATATTCCTATCTGAGGTCGTCACGGATGCGCCGCTACCCCTGAAGACTAAGCTGGAACGCCTCGGAAAAGTCTGTCTCCCTTAACACACCCTTCATACCAGAACACAGCAGCGCCTAACACTGGTGTTATTAGGTAGAAATGGTGTGGCGGTGGAGTCGAACCACAAAGGGTTCTAACACCTGTAAGTGTACTAAGCGTTTATCTATTACGCTTTAAACAAACGAACAGCGTTTGTTTTGAGGTATTTTTTAAAATCATTCGAAGTATAATTCAATCATATAAGAAGTATGACGTGTGTTACCTAAAAAGGTTATGTTATGTGATTTTTAACTTTTCGTGTTCAGAACAATGTTTTTGCGGTCTCTTTGGCAAAAAGTGCCATAATTAGCAAGTCACGCCGTTTTGTAAGATCTGCTTTGATAAAAAAATGTACTTTGTACTTAAACATAATAAGGATAATTAAACACTAGTATAACAAGAATTATGCGTTACGGTAGAACATACCGGTTTACTATTAAAGAATTATAATCCAAGATCCTTATTAAATGAAATCGGTAGCGTTTCTTTACGTGGCGTGGCTATATTTATTTTTCCTTTATAACAACAATGTAGCTGATGTGTTCTGATTTAAAGAGTATGGCAAGGAAAACACAGTTATACGAAGCGTCCCAATATAGATCTCAGGGTAGCAACTTTTCTGTAACCGATCTCAGATTTGTGATCTCAGGACGTTAGCATTCTTATTGGGGTTGATTACATGTTCATACACTTGTGGATACTTTCATGTAAGGCAGTATTTGCTGTTTTGCTTAAAACCTGAAGATGTTTCTGAAGTAAGTAATTAAATAAAAGTAATTTCAAATTAAACTGACTACAAAATTTGCTAAACATAAATAATGTACATTTTAATATAAAATAAGCGTAAACTAAAAAAAACACCTATTCTAAATCATAAAAAAAATATATTTAATTTAATATACACATACGTCACGTCATCAACCCATTATTGTCCCACTGGTGGGCAGCGGTCTTTTCTCAGAATAAGAAGAATTAGGCCATAGTCCCCTGCGCTCGCAAGTGCGTATTGGTAGACATCACATACCTTTCAGATTGCTTTTGTATAAATCTCTCAGGCATGCAGGTTTCCTCACGATGTTTTCCTTCACCGTGTTAAGCAAGTGATTATTAATTTCCAATATGTACCTTTGAAAAATCAGAGGTCTAGGATTTGAACCTCGGATCCCTCGTTCGAGAGGCCGAGTTTCTGAAGCATTAGGCTACTGCTTTTTTTACACATACATATTTATATAATTTATATAAAATAACAAATCAAACATACTATGCAATTTCCTACAGTCAACATTACCGTTGTCAGGTGGGAATCCATGATGTGAACAAGCCAGTCATTGTATCCGTCATCCATTCAACGTTCACGTAATCTCCTCACGACTTCGTTTTGTATTCAAATGTGTTTACTGATGCAGCTTCCTATAAGTATTGTCGTGATCGCTCATTACATTGATTCATTCACTCGTGCAGTTTTATGGAGGTGCAAGGAATGAAATTGTAAGATAATTCTATATCGTTGCTAGAAATTGTTGAGGTGGAAATGACGTAAATTAAACTCGGCAAGTATTTTTACGATTGCATTCATATTGAATTGAATGGAAAGTAGTGAAAATTTACCAGGTATTACTAGTATGTTACTATCTATAAAAACTTACGTTCACTATCGGATATCCGAAATAAACCTTGAAAATTTAATATCCGTAACAAAATTTTTACGAAACTACCGGAAAATCAGAAAAAAAATTATATCTTGTACCGTATCCGAAAACGATTTAATATTTTTCATACATCTGTATGCAGACCCGAAATTTCGAATTATTTATTAAAAATAAAATAAAATCAAACAAAATTACTATGCAATTTCCTACAGTCAACGTTGTCAGGAAATCCATGACGTGAACAAGCTAGCGCATTGTATCCGTCATCCATTCAGCGTACACGTAATCTCCTCACGACTTCGTTTTGTTTTCAAATGTGTTTACAGATGCAGCTTCCTGTAAGTATTGTCGTGATCGCTCATTACATTCATTCATTCACTCGTGCAGTTTTATGGAGTTGCAGAGAATGAAATTGTAAGATAATTCTATATCTTTGCTAGAAAATGTTGAGATGGAAATGACGTTAAATAAATTCTGAACTTTTGTTGTGATTTTTTATAGTTGAAGTTACAAATGAGCTTGCAGTGCATCTGATAATAAGTAGTAACTGCCGCCCATGGACATCTGTATTCAACCCCAGATAGGATTAGATATTCCTACCTGAAGTCGGCCACAGATACGCCGCTACCCCTGGAACGCCTCGGAAAAGTATGTCTTCCTTACCACACCCTTCAAAACGGAACACAGCAGCTCCTAAAACTGCTGTTATTAGGCAGAAATAGGTGTGGCGGTGGTGCCGTCGGAGTCGATCCACAGAAGGTTCTACCACCTTCGATATTTTTCCCATAAATATCTTTCAAGGGATCTTTTTCTGCGCAAAAAGAAAAACGACACGTAGGGGTGATAAGTTATTCAAATTTTATCTCTTATTAATCTTTCATTTGCATCTCATTTTCTGTATAAAAGATAAAACATGGGCGTTGCCTTAATGAATTTTAATTATGTGATATAGCGATCATATAGTACATACCAATTCAATTTTAATTCCTAATATCGTAAAGATAATATTATAATCTTTGATTGTCTACATTCCTACGGTAACCCAAATTATTTTGGCCTCTTTAACGCTAATGCTGAACCATTTAAATTGATTTGGTCTAAAATAATATATGAAATTCATTATATGGTTTTGTGATTTTTTAAGATTCCTTGGGGGTCCGACTCCGTAGGTGCTCATGCTGCACCTATTTGTGGCTAATAATAATAATATGAGCTGCAGTGGACGAAGTTTAAATGCTTCGAAAGTATGCCTTCCTTACTACACCCTTTCAACCAAAACACAGCAGCTCTTCACTTGTTATTAGGCCGAAGTCTACCGCGTAAAGCCTGCTTGAGAGCAGGAGAGAAGGCTGAGGCCTTCTACAGTTTTAGGATATTAAAAGAGTGACAATTACCGACCTTAAAAAATTACCGACCTTAAAAAATTGCAAGAAATCTCAATCTCTTTGTTGTTATGTAGACGAATTAATTACACAGCGAAAATTAAGTTTTATTATATAGGTTATTCATATGCTTTATCGAAACATCAGAATATAAGCATACTCCATTTATTTGCATGACTTAGTCTGTATATTTTGATCTGAGATTCCCGGGTAAAATATACAAGATACGCTGTAGCCTCCAACGGAAGTTTATAGTGCATAAAATAGCCATGTTTTATAAAAGACTTTCTTTTTAGTTTCGTATACCAAACCCTAATGGAGGAAAACCAATATTAGCATTGCACTTTCCAATACTGTTTTTAATATCGTGCGGTGTATTGCCAAGGAAAATGTATTTAAATATTCATATTTTAGAACGTTTTTCTGTTTTATTATTCTATATTGCAACTGTTTTTGCGGCGTGTTCTTTATTTTTTGTTCTTTGATAATGGTGTTTTAAGTATTTTCTTTTTATACAGATGGTATGGAATGCATTGCTTAAATAGAATGAAGAGACGGAGATACGGTAATAACTGAATTTAGTTATACAAATATTATATATATTCTGCTTAATGATAGCAGTTTTAATCACTACCGTGTTCTTGTTTCAAGGGTGTGGTAAGGGGGACATATTTTTCCGTAGCGGTCCAGCCCCACATCCGCCGCTACCCCTGAGGACTAACTCGGGGTAGCGGCGGATGTGGGGCTGACCTTAGGTAGGAATCTAATCTTATCCAAGGGTAGATTACAGATCTATGGGCGGCAGTAACCACTTACCATCAGGTTCATTGCAAGCTCATCTTCTACTCCTATTTTATATATAAAAAAACACAATGTATTTTGGTTCGATGACGACGGTACCTTTTCACACCTACATGCTATTATAAGGCAATCTTCAATAAACTCAACGAATCATTGGTGGCTAACCACGTTCGCTTACTCCTCCAATTTTACATTTAAAACGACTATATACACACATTTTGATCGCTAATCGTAAATATACAACACTTGTTTTCGGCTACATTTCAGTGGAAGATAAAAAGAGATAATAAAAAATGAAAGTGGGCACGTAATTACGATACCGTTTACAATTTACGCTAACTCTTTACGATGCTTGTACAGAGCCGGATTTGGTGGTCTGGAGGCCCTTTTTTTTTTTTTTTTTGTTTACGAGGGGGAAACCTTCAAAAGGTACCCTATGCCGTGGGAGCGACACGGGGTTATGTGGGATTCTTACCGCACTAAAACCCCCCCGGTGGCCGTCCTCGGCGCTGCGTAGGGGACTCCGGGATCTCCAAAGGAACGCAACCGGAGTCCTCTTAGCGCGTTGCCCCGTCGGGCTCCGCCTAGGCGAGAGTGGTGCTCGCCACTCCGTCTGATGTGCACGACGGTATGCGACCACACATACCGCCGTCCTTCCCGGGGTCGCTGGCCGGGCGGTTCGAGCTCCCACTCTCGCCACCCGCAACCCCGGAAGCCCCTTTTAGTCGCCTCTTACGACAGGCAGGGGATACCGTAGCCCTATTCTGGTCCCGGAACTACAGGGACAACCCCTGGAGGCCCTAGCCAACGAAGAAGTGGAGGCCCCTATTTATTTTCTGAATAATTGTGGGCTCTCCGCATTTGTTCTGCTCTGCTCTGTGGAACAATTTTCAGGTAAGCCTTAAAATATTACCAACGTATAAAAGTATTTCAATAAAGAATGTCGTAATAACTAGAAAAAAGATTGCTTGAAAAAATAAGGAAAAGTTGCGGACACGTTAAATTTGTTCTTTTGTTCACTAATGTGGGATCCCTCTCTTGTAGAGGCCCTAGGGCAGTAGCCTCATCTTTCCTGAAACGTAGAGTCATCTGCCGTTCCCTTAATCCGGCCCTGCTTCCGTATAAACATGTAGAGTTTTACGCGCCCATCAACGTAATTCTTTACAATGCCAGTTCCTTCGCGCCGTAAATTTTCACGACTTTCATTGCTTTGAGCTCGTAATCTGGTACATTCTGATGGATGAATACTTACTATTTGTTTGAAACATCTATAGCCGCACGTAAAACCGATTGCTGGCGTGGCGACGCATGCCGTGGCGACGTCGCCACGCTATACGATGGTATATATATACAGTCTATATGCAGTAGTGTGTACGGTGTGGCGACGCGTCGCCATGCGCAAAAATCGGAATATTTTATTTTATCATTATGACATATTTAGTTCCTATCACAATATGTTCTTTTCTGCATATTACTTTTACAAAATAATGTCGATGTTTCACATCTGTCAGGCGTCCCGTGACGGCTCACATTGTTTATTTATGCTGCTATTCATTTAAAAGATGCACCGTGAAGAACAAATAGTAAGGTTATCATTCATAATCATAAATTAATTTCAGCTCACTACTGGGAGTTACCTCTATTATTTTTAAGTTTGACTGTGTGTAATAAAGAGTATTATATCTATATATTTATAGTGAAAAGGGTTAAGACCAAAGTCCAACTTAGGACTGAACGTGGTAGAACGTTGTGGTTCAACTCTGGAGGCACCACCGCTATACCTTTTCCTGCCCATAGATTAGTAAAGATTACTCACTCTTAACAAGAAAATGTACCCAGTTTTGAGAATTGAAATAGTTGCGTGAAAAAGTTTTGCCACGTCTCCGTGCTAAATGTCCCTAAAATATTTGAAATAATTATTTATTTATTATGTAAATTACGCAGTATTAGTTATTTATTCGTACATTTTCTCTAAAAATGTTTTTGTCAAGAATTAAAAAAAAGAACTTACTAATAAGCCGTTTGTGGCTTCATTCAATTTCAAGGCGGCGAAGTATCTTTACTAATTTATGTTCCTGCCTAATAACAGCAGTGTTCAATCAATGCGCTGTTGTGTTCCGGTTTGAAGGGTGTGTAAGAGACATTCCAACTTAATTCTCATGCCAACGTATCTGTGGTTGATCTCAAGTACGATCCTATATCGAGTTGATTACAAATTTGCGGCAGTAGCTACGCACCAGTGTGACTACACTATTATTTTAAAGACACTAATTATGGCATTAATTTAAACTTCATCTTTAACTTTTAATGTCACATGTGGGGTTAAATTTATTAAGACATGATTGTAGCAAATAGATAGACCGACAAAAAAACATTTTCTATATAATATATACTATATAATAATATTAATTACTGATTTAGAATTCAATTTGGTCGTCACGAATCCAAACTTATTACAACAATTGAATTCTGGATAACGATAACAGATCTGTGTTTGATCGGTTTACGAGGAATAGGCCAAATCAATCTGAAGTTTTAAATAATATTTCTTGGAAATCTATGTCTTGTAAATAAATTATTGTAATGATAAGTTACCCAAAGGAACCTTCTGATAGAAACCAACATAAATGAATGAATTTTAAGTATCTGTCCAAGCAAAACATATTCTAGTATTGACATAATACTAAAAGATAAAGGAAGACTTTTTTGTTGAAGAGGGGAAACCTTCCAACGACGACAACGACGACGAACGATGACGGGTTATGTGGGACTTTTACCGCACTAAAACACCCCCGGTGACCGTCCACGGCGCTGCGTAGAGGACTCCGTGATCTCCTAAGCAACGCAACCGGAGTCCTATTAGTGCTTTGCCCTGTCAGGCTCCGTTCAGATGACCATGAAGCTCGCCACTCCTCGTGAGCCGTACGATGGTATGCGGTCACACATACCATCGTTCTTAGAGCTACACTCTTGCCGCCCGCAACCCCGAAAGCCCCCTTTTAGTCGCCTCTTACGACAGGCAGAGGATAATGTAGCCCTATTCTGGTCCCGGAACTACAGGGATAAAGAGATAAAGGTAGACCTAAATGTGTTATGTAACGATACAACAAAGTGCTAATTGTTTCGATAAATGAATATTAGTATTTAAATTGGGTATAGGAAGAATTTGCAACTGAAAATTTTATATAAAACTAGCTGACCCGGCAAACTTTGTACCGAATCAAAATCTGTTAATCAAATATTTATATGAATAAAATATAGCCTATGTTACTCGTGGATAATGTAGCTTTCGAATGGTGAAAGAATTTTTAAAATCGGTCCAGTAGTTTTTGAGCCTATTAATTACAATCAAACAAACAAACAAAGTATTCCTCTTTATAATATTAGTATAGACAACACAGATATTATTTTTATGTGACCAAGAACATATATATAATCCTAACAGACAATTATTGAATGAAAAACTTTGACGCACCCAAATTCAATCTTAACTTTACAGTGTCCTACATAGTAACCTACTACCGTAGCAACTAAAGTTTGTACATTATCCTTCAAAGTTAGAAAATAACACATCTATTTTCGTAGTACCTGGAGTCGGTAAAAGTTAACGGTGACGTTAAACTAAATAGCTTTTCAAGTGGAGTCACTTGGATGGAACTTAGAAAGGGGTTTCGTGTGTTGCTTATAGTTTTCAGTTTGTGGATGTATTTGAATTTTATCGTCTTAAAGGTGGATAAGGGCTGAAATTGTAAGCGAAAATATCTATTGTAGTGTCAAACTTAATACCGCGTATCAATATTAGACGCTCGTATGGTAACACTCGCAAGGTATTCCAAAAATAATATATTCTTCTACAATAATGAACATTTACAGTAATACATTTTTATCCCCTAATTTATTACACTTCCTTAACAAAAGACAAAAGAAAAGACAAGAGAAAAGTCAGATGGCATTTCATAACTCATAAACATAAAGTTTCATAAACATAAAGTAAGGCTGAATATTCTAAAACTATATTAAAATAGGAAAAGTATTTAAAAGTGACGTAAATTATAAATCAGTAATTATTTAAATATATTTTAAATTACAAAATATAATTAGTCTAAAATCATAATAAATATTGTCAAAAATGTCGAAAGAGGGAACAGTGGCCAAATGATAGAAAATGATGGAAATTATTTTCTTGATTAGTGTTTCTTTAGTAAATAACAGTTTTTGGTCAGCAAACGGTCCTCTAAATAAATAGTTGCATGTTGGCGTGGGGTAACCCCACCTGGGGCTGGGTAATCTAGAAAATTTAGAAAATTCTAGGGTAATCTAGAAAAATTTGAACCGTTTTATACCAGGTTCTATACGTTGCAACGTCGAACGTGAACGTTTCTCGGTTTGAATTTCCTACAAAAGAATTTTCTATTATACGGATTATAAAGGAAAATTGTTATTGACGCAAGGAAGCAAATAAGCCTTTATGCGCGAACCTTTTATACACAACTCAAGTTTGCGTCATGATTTTATTTAATTGTGGTACGATTCTTTGTAGTTTGACTGCAGCCATCATAACTATTCTATTCTATTTCTATTTATATCTGCATATTTTTACCCGCTACGGAGGGTATTTCCATTTATGTTAGATACATTTATGTTATATGTGTGTATTTTTTTTTTAAGATTTTTATTGTGTATTAAGTTATAACTTGCTTTGGTGGGGCTTTACTACTTAGCATTTAAAACAGATTTTATTTCCAATTACATTTTTGACTGAAGTATTTTACACTAAAAATAACACAAAAATAATTGTACAACTTTATTGAAGATTTTTTAATAAGCCATGTACAGTAGTAAAAATATTTAAAGTACATGTTCCTATATTTCATGAATCCCGTTATTATGTTTTTCAGAATTTTAAATAATTTATTTCCGTAGGTATAATCTCTATTCTGGTTAATGTACTTTAAAATTTTTGTAACGATAAGTTTATTATGGAATAATGTGTGTTAAAAAATTTCAGGTCTGAATACTAACACATTTTCGAAATCTGGTCCCTCACAAACAACGAGTGAACAAAAATCTACGGAACCATTTAAAACTTAAAAACTTGGAACTCCGCACAAATTCCCTTATATCACCTTTACGTTCCACCCTTATTGAATGCGAGCTTTCTCAGCGTTCCAGTTTGTGACAAAAGTTCCTACGGATAGTAACGGAAAATTGTTATTGACGCACGCCGACGCAACGGCGCAAATAAGCCTTTATTCGCAAACCTGAAATTCACTTTGCGTCACAATTGTACTTAAGTTTGTCAGTACTTTTCGATTGTCGTAACATTACTGTATTATTACAACAGTTTTAAGGTGTTAGAACCCTTTGTGGTTCGACTACACTAGCACACCTATTTCTGCCTCATAACAGCAGTGTTAAACGCTGCTGTGTTCTGGTTTGAAGTGTGTGGTAAGGGAGAAATACTTTTCCGAGCCATTCCAGCTTAGTCCTCAGGGGTACAGACGCATCTGTGGCCGACCGCAGGTAGGAATATCTAATCCTATCTGGGGTTGATTACAGATGTCCATGGCCGGCAGTAGCAACTTACCATCAGGTGGACGGCATGCTCGTCTGCTACTCCTATATTTAAAAAAAAAAGCAAATTACATGTGTATTTCGTTTAACTGTAAGGTAACTAAGATAGGCGTAATTTAGTCTTCTGAAGTAATATTTTTTTACTATTTCTTTATCAGAATACATATCAGAATTATCTAGTTACTCAAGTAGATTAAGACTCACCACATTTATCATGTCCCGTCAATAAAAAATATAAACCAATATACAAACGTTGTTCATGCCTATAATTGGCACTCATACGAGCCTTATTATTATGAATACTTCTATAGTGTACTACTAAGTACTATATAATGTATTGTGTGTGTTGCTGTTGGCATGTAAATAAGTAAATCAAAGTAGCAGTGTTAGTTATTAGTTTGAAATAGGTATCTTAATCGGGAGGTCCAAGGTTCGAATCCCGTAACACACCTTTGAATTTTCGTATTTAATCTACAGAATCTAATGATCGCGTGCTTTAGCGGTGCAGATAAATCTCGTGAGAAAATCTACTCTAAGAGCTAAAGATAAAAGATTTTCAAAGCGTGAAGTGTAGCAAATCGCACTTGGATAGTGTGATACTATCCTAATCCTTCTTATTGTGACAGAAGCCTCTTGCCCAGCAGTGGGACGATAATGGGTTGACAACAATGAAAGCAAACTACTCATTAGTAGCTAAATTTTCCAACCTAATCCTTCTTATTGTGACAGAAGCCTCTTGCCCAGCAGTGGGACGATAATGGGTTGGCAACAATGAAAGCAAACTACTCATTAGTAGCTAAATTTTCCAAAGTTATTATTAAACATTCAATGTTAATCTTGTTATTCAAATCTCAATTAAGTAATTTGACACTTTTAGCTCAAAATTAGAAAATCTTTATTTTCGATGTAATTTATTCTCTTATCACAATGTTCTCGTGTCACAATGTTAGTTACCGTACACCTCTGTAACGGCTTTACCGATTTTCACCAAATTTTATGTGCATATTCGGTAGGTCTGAGAATCGGCTACTATGTATTTTTTATACACCTAAGTGAGAAGCTGTTCACCCTTAACGTTTTTTTTTTATACGGCAACACAACGTTTGTCGGGTCAGCTAGTGATTCATAACAATGTTAACAAATTTTACTTGATTTCCTGAATTAATATTTCGTATTTAACAACATTAAAAGATAAATATAGGAGACCAATTAAGATTAATATAATCAGATTCAATTGTGGGGTGATATGACTGATATAGCTATCGGATATAATCTTACATTTACTGTATATTATTACATTTTTACTTCACTTTTACGCATCTATTTATATCTATATGTTTTTTTACTAGAGATAAAGGGTTTTTGAATAAAACCAAAAATAATTGGCCAAGATTCCGTACAACCAAAATTTTCATTTATTTTTTATTTTTATAACTTGTTATCGTGGCATCCATAGAAATAAATGCATTGTGAAAATTGTCTATCCATATTCAATAGATAAACTACGAAAAATAGCAGTTTTTTTGAGCTTTATTTTTTAAGCTTTATTTAATTTTTAGTATTTGTTATTATAGCGGCCATCGTTATACATGCTTGTACTTCACAAAAAATAAGTATCTATGTATTACGGTTCAACAGTTAAGAGTCCTGTGACAGACGGACTGACAGACGGATGGACACACAGTGGAGGCTTAATATACGTTTCCGTTTTTACACATTGAGTACGGAACCCTAAAAACAGACACATTCAAAACATTTTGATACCAACCGAGAAATCGTTCAAATGGAAAACCTAATAATATTAACCAAACACAGACTTTCAATATTTGAGTAGATATTTAACTTTTATTTGAATGTTAATCGAAATTAACGCCGGAGAGTTCAGATTAGGCAGTTTTAAAGTAAACGTTAATAACGCTGTTAAAACATTATTGTATACTATGTATAGCCTCAATAACGATCTGAACTGGTATTTACTTTGAGTTAGTTCTTGGAAAGAAATGTTTCAAAGCTGGAATTTAATGAGGAAAGTTTGCATGTATTAGAAGCGAATAGGTTTATTTTTTCATAATTTGGGAGTAGCAGACGAGCATGCGGTCCCCTGATGGTAAGTGGCTAGTGCCGCCCATAGACATCTGTAATCAATCCCAGATAGGATTAGATATTCCTATGTGAGGTCGGCAACAAATGCGCCGCTACCCCTGAGGACTAAGCTGGAACTCCTCGGCAAAGTATATCTCCCTTACCACACCCTTCAAACCAAAACACAGCAGCGCTTAAAAATGGTGTTATTAGGTAGAAATAGGTGTGGTGGTGCCGCCGGAGTCGAACCATAGAGGATCCTACCGCCTTTAAATTTATTTACATTATTGTATAGCCTCAGTAACGATTTGATTTAGTTTCTTGGAAAGAAATGTTTCAAAGCTGGAATTTAATGAGGAAAGTTTGTATGTATGTATTAGAAGCTAAAGAGGTTGTATTGACATGTAGTCGTTTCAAAAAAAGAAAATATTTAGTTGCCTGAAGTTTATCTTCCAATGCAATGCCTTTGAGGAATATTTTCCCTTGCTACTGAGTCTGTAATATCTCTCTTATAATAACTCTTTTGAAGTTGATACAACGGCGAATCTAGCGGTACTACCGCCACACCTGTCTCTAATAACAACAGTGTTAAGCGCTGCCGTTTTCTGATTTAAAGGGTGTAACGGATACATACTTTTCTGAGGCTTATCAGATTTATCCTCAGGAGTAACGGAGCATCTGTGGCCGACCTCAGGTAGGAGTTTAATCCTGTCTGAGGTTGATTTGTAATCAACATTACTGCCGCCCATGGACATTTGTAATGTCCATGGGCGGCAGTAGCCACTTAGCTTCAGGTGGACTACATGCTCGTCTGCTAGTCGGATTTATAAAAAATGTCTATCTGCCTAGAGACATTTAACTAGAACACAGTAGCTTTACCCTACTATAACTTATAGGCCAGAAAGGAGCTCCTTGGTAAAAGCTTAATCTTTTAGAGCATTTCATTTGATAAAATGTAGAAACTTAATAAAATTTTATTTTTATAAGACAATTTATATACTTTCTAACGAATCCGTAACGTCTTAGATGTGCTTCGTAGACCTCCTGATCATTAACGAAGCAATTAATTGCAAAGCTAAGCGTTTATTATTTTAGCTATATTAATTACATCACCCAGTATAAAACGGGGTTTAGTGTTCAAGTTTTAATTATCAAACTTATTGCATTAATTAAACGGTCTACATTTTAAATGCAATTTAATATAGATGTAACAAAAAACAATCATCTACTTGACGTGGCCATTACCGCCCATGGACATCTGTCATCAATCCCAAATAAAATATTTATTTAATCAAACTTACATCTAACATTACAGGCCAACCTAATACGTTAGTGTAGTGAAACAAATATTAGTAATTAAAACATTGATAATTAAATTAAATATGATTTGGTAATACATTACATAAAATTACATTACGTTAATACATGACAAAAACTAAATTAAATAAATAAATAACATTTCTAACTGAGGTCGGCAGATGACTTGCATCTCCAGAGGACTAAATTGGACGCCTTGAAAATCTCTCCCGTACCCATCCTCAAACAGCAGCGCTTAACACTGCTCGAATAACAGCAGAAATAGGTGTGACAGCGTTACCTCCGACATAGAGTTCTACCGCCTTTTGTCTACAATTTGTCACATAAATAGGTTATTGTACAAAGTAATATTCCAACTATTAATTGGGCCGCTAGGACAACGTTTTACTTATAAATAGAAATCTGTTTCACATCTATTTCTATGTAGTAATTGTAATTTGTGGTATTGTAATAACTATAGCTATAGTACAAAATAGAACGTACTTGAATTCTTAATAAATCTCCATTTATTCCTAATTGGTACTTTAGCTGTCGAGTACGTGGGGAATAGTAATTAAATATAATTAGTGTTCGTTAACGCATAGGTTCTTATGATATAAATGTAAAATATTTCTATCTGAAACTATTTTTACTTTGTTTATTTTTTATACTTTGTTTAGTCTTTTAGGTAACAACTCAGTAACACTATTTAAGTTTTTAATTTATTTAGCTGCGAATTATTAAAAAAAAAAATAAAGGTGTGTGAAGTCTACCAATTTGCAATTTGCCGGTGCGGTGATCTATGGCCTAGCACTCCTCACCATGAGAGGAGACTCAGGCCCAGCAGTAGGATAATAATAGATTAATAACAAACGTGATTCATAATTTCGTAGGAATAAACCATAGCTAAAGAAAGTCTATAAATAAAGAAGCAGGTAGGCCATTTTATGACTATTTACGTTATTTATGACATTCTTTTTTGATACCTGTTTGTATATATGAGTATATAATAATGCAAATTAGAAATAATTTGTATAAGTATATTATTTAATTATCTTTGTAATTTTACAAAAAATAATTCACATAGATCTTAATTGACTTTATTCATGAAAAGAAAAACAAATCCTACCTTTAACTCATACAAATCTATTGTTTTAAACGCAAAACTTATGTTCATATTTATGACTACTATGAACTTAGATCAGCAAAAAATAAATGAGTATGTAATGTAGGAAAACATAAACCGAAATACGTCTAGCTAAACTATTTTGTTATTACTATGAGGATCAAATATACTAAAATTTATCTTGTTGCCATTCAAAATATTGTTTATATGAATTTTGATAAATCCTGTTGACTTTGACTCGACTTTGACTATGTTCTGATATTTTTTACTCGACTGCGCAGCGCATAATGTGATAACCCGCGTATGTATGTATGTTTGTTGAGTTTTTTTCTTTGTTTCGCTCTAAATTTGTCCGTTTTTAGGGTTCCGTACACAAAGGGTAAAAACGAAACCCTATTACTAAGACTTCCCTGTCTGTCCGTCGGTCCGTCTGTCACAGGGCTATATCTCCGGAACCGTAATAGATAGACACATGATCTGTGGCCGCTATAATAACAAATACTAAAAATAAAATAAAATTGAATATTAAAGATGGTCTCCATACAACAAACCGGTATTTTCGGCATTTTTCGATCTAACTATATAAAAATCAAGTATTAATCTATTACGGTTCAGGAGACAGGCCGGTAACACAAGGACAGAGAGAGGCTTAGTAATAGGGTTCTATGGGTACGGAACCCAAAAAACGTTCCAAATCACAACATTTTATTTTATCGTTTAAAATCCGCATTGTTTACAGTAAAACGATAATGGGGACCAATTTATCATAGCTTACCGTATCAGTTCGTAAAGCTATAATCCTACGATTTATGCAATCACAAACCACGGTTCGTTCCTTGAAATATTAATGCAGATAAGGCATTTGTTTTATCGCAGAGTAGTAAACGATAAAAATAAAGAACGATTTGTTAAATGGAAAAATGTTTTCCCGTTGAATGGTATACAATGGTAATTATGCTTGACAATGCTTAAGTCTGGGTTCGATTGTCGACTATGTACGAGCGATATGGCTTAAATATGAAAATGATAAAGTCAACAACGTGTCAAAGCTGTGTGAAGGAAATATTATGTTAATTTTTTTCTTAATTTTCTCAAGTTTGTTCCAATTTAGCAGAGCTTATTCTGCAAAATAATGATAATCCACATATTTTCCCTGTTATTACGCAGAAATAGTAAAAAAGCGTTGTAGTAGTTAGTTGAAACGAGACCTCTCGATCAGGGGGTCCGAGATTTGAACACGAGCACGCAACCCTAATTTTGCAAAAATATGTATTACAAAATAATAATCAATTGCACTCGTACTTAACGGAAAAGAAAACATCGTGACGAAACCTTCATACTTACAATATCTATAAAAAAAAATCAATGGCATGGGTATGTGAGGTCTACTAATTTCCCAGCAATGAGTTGATAATTATGATAATCTGTGGCGGTGGTGCACACAGAATCGAACCATAAAGGCTACTTTCACCTGTCGCTTATCTGTGACGGTGTGACAGGAACGCCGGCGGAACAAGTCGGCATAGCATTTCCCATCTATTTCTGAGTTGCGTCCATGACATGTTCGCATGAATTATGTAATGCAGCGGCACTCAACCTTTCACGTTTTGACGTATAGAAAGTACGATAGAATTGTAACGAAAGCAATTTAATATATTTATATTTTCTGAACTTTTCCTCAATTTGAAATTTTATTGCTTCTCTTTTTGTTTTTATTACAGGATTTTTTAAGAAAACAGCATTAATGTTTGATATTAAGAGTGTTGCTTTGTGTTTAATACAGTAAAGTTGATATGAATGTGAAAATGTGATTTCTATTTGCGTTTAAAAATAACAACAGGAAAGTCGTTCAGTATAATTTATTAAACTCTACTAAATGCATTATTTTTAAAACGGAATGTACATAAATATCGGTAGAACTACAAGTATTAGATAAATATTTTTTTAGGTTATTCAAATATCACTGAACAACCATCATACAACCCAAAAAATATTTTTGAAAATAACTGAGTAACATTGTAATAGTATCCTAACATCCCATTTGGCGTTTCCAATATAATTATATTCTTGTTATTAAATAATAAAAAATAAAAATAAAATGTTTAAGTTTTCTCTAAAGAAAATTCTATATTTTTAACGAGGATATCGCTACCGACAGATTTATTTATTATTTTGTTGCACGTGCATAACATTGGGTTGATGCCAAGAAAAGGTTGAGGACCGCTGTCGGAACATTTATGTGAACCACTGTCTGTCATCGATTGGATTATTTTAAAATATTCAGCCTTGTATCGACCGCGGTTTGCTTGAAGAAAGTGGTTATTATTCTCTAGAATTATTTATTAGTTATTCCGCATTTGTATTTCATGTTACGTCTTCTTGTAGTTTTGTCGTCTTAAAGTGGAAACCGTCTACTTTTTATTATATCTTGTTTTAACAGTGAAAGAAAAACGTTGAAGACTGTGATAAATTGTCAAAGTGTTTACCAATTGCTGGGGAAGTATGTTGGATTCAAACCCTTCTCATTCTGAATGGAGGTCACTGCCTAGTGGGACAAAAATGTTTCTAATGGTTATAATAATCTAGTGGTAATTTTTAATTTGGTAGAACCCTTTGTGGTTCTACATCCGCGGCACACCGCCACTCCTAGTTCTGCCTAATAACAGCAGTGTTAAGCACTGATGTGTTCTGATTTGAAGAGTGTGGTAAGGAAGACATGCTTTTCCAAGGCGTTATAGCTTAATTAATAAGCTCGGGGGGTATCAGGGGTGCATCTGGCATGATCAACCTCAGGTAAGAATATCTAATCCTGTCTGGGGTTGATTACTGATGTCCATGAGCGGCAGTAGCCACTTACCATAAAGTGGACTGCATGCTCGTCTGCTACTTTTAGAATATAAAAAAGTTAATTCAGTATCTCTTGCTTAAACAGTGAAAGAAAATGTCATTTTCATCATTTTACTATTAAATGTCTGTATTTCTTCAAATTTCAGTAGAAATGCATGGAAACGAAGTACTGTAGTGTATCTATTAATTGACTGTGTATGTTCTTTCTATTTTCAGGTACGATATCACGTGATTTTATAAGCGACTGCGTAAGTAATATTTTTTTTTAGAAAAATCCACTAATAGAGTAGCTTACAGTACAAATAAATGAAAATAAATGAAATGAAATCCTCTGTGGTGCACTCCTACGGTACACCGCAACTCCTATGTCTGTCTTATAACAGCAGTGTTAAGCGCTGCTGTAATCTGCTTTGAAGGGTGTGGTAAGGGAGACATACTTATCCAAGACATTCTAGCTTAGTCCTTAGGAGCAGCGTGTATGTAGCTGACTTCAGGTAGGAATCTGTTTTTATCTGGGGTTGATTACAGATGTCCTAAGGCGGCAATGGCCACTTACCGGCAGGTAGATTGCATGCACGTCTGGTACTCCTGTATTATAAAACATAGCAATATTTTTGAAGGTGGTAGAACCCTTTGTGGTTCGACTCCAGCAGCACCACCGCCACACCTATTTCTACCTAATAACAGCAGTATTAAGCGCTGCTATGTTCCAGTTTGAAGGGTGTGATAAGAGAGACTGACTTTTCCGAGGCGTTCCAGCTTAGTCCTCAGGGGTAATGGCGCATCTGTGGCCGACCTCAGGTAGGAATATCATATCCTATCTGGGGTTGATTACAGATGACCATGGGCGGCAGTAGCCACTTACCATCAGGTGGACTGCATGCTCGTCTGCTACTCCAATATTATAAAAAAAAATAGATATTCCGGAGGTTATTCAATAGCAGTTAAAAGTACTTATCAGTAACTAAATACCGGTTCGATGAAAGGCAGAAATAAACTTCCTCTCATTTCTTTTACTTTCCTGAACTTAAATTTGCTTAAAATTCCTTCAATTGAATGATTTTAACAAGCAAGAAACGTAATTTGTGAATGGATTGAAATTTATTTTCTTGAATAGTTTTCCGGGTTTTCCAACGTGAAATAATTATTGCATTTCAATTGGAAGTTATTTCTTGAATAGTTGTTGGATTTTTTGAATTAATTGCAAGTCGATTGAAATTTCTCTCAAATTAATAAATGCAAAGAATTGGCTTTGAAACGTTTAAATTATTTATTAAAGATTTACTATTTACTACATATTTATATTATAAATCCGAAAATAACTCTGCCTGTTTGTCTGCCTGTCTGTCTGTATGTCTCTTCTTCACGCCTAAACCACTGAACCGATTTTAATTAAATTTTGTACAAAGATAGTCTGAGACCCGAGAAAGGACATAGGATAGTTTATTATCCCGGAAATCCCTCGGGAACTAGGGATGGCGATCTAAGATCGATTAATCGGAAAAACGATCTTTTGGACAAAAAAGGCGATTATTTTAATCGATATTATATCGATACCAAAAAGTCGATTATTTTAATCGATAGTAAGGATTGAATCGTAAACCATGCATTTGATCAAGTGATGATCTTTAGCAAAGTTGTTATTGAGTTGGTACGACCAATATTCGTCAGATGGCGCCACTGTCATTCCAATGAAGGTACGAATTTTCAGTTTTATGTATATTAGTATGTCATATTATTTTGTTTTAAACGCGGGCGAATCCGCGGGCTAAGACTAGTGGGTTATAATATTAAATATACTACTCGATGCTAGAAGGTGTATTCAGCCCCTATATATAACTAGCGTCCTATAAGATATACTCTCAGTCGAGGACGGTCACAGATGCGTTGCTGTCCCAAGGACTAAGTTGGAATCACGACAACTGTCTAGGCAGTTAAGATGACTTAGACTTAAGTTGGAGGAGTAAAAACATACTTAGAATATTTGGATACAATAGTATGTACAATTCTTATAAATAGGTAGCGATGGTCCATGAAAATAAAATCTCAAAATTGTCTGGAGCTTACTATCCCACTGCTGGGCACAGAGATGTGCTATCAGTGTGAGAGCAGATTAGCCCATACAAAATCCATCGGTGGCCAAGTGCGGATTGGTCAACTTTTTAAAAACTCTTAGATAACATTGTCAAATCTCTTAGTAACTTTTCTCACGATGTTTGATAGCGACAATTAACAATAAAATTAAAATCATTATAAGTGACAATTAATTTTTAATACGCACATGACTCATTAAAATCGATAATGCGTGTCCGGAATCGAATCTCGGACCCTTTGATTTAAACGCCGAATTTGAAACTACTAGTCTATCATACTTTCCATTCAAAGCAAAATATTAAAATATTCTACAATTACTACTCTTCATTTCTTTTATAAAAATAAAACGATTGCTTTGTACAGCAATATAGGAACACACCTATTGTTGCGTTTGTTTGTTTGTAAGACTTACACAATGCATACAAAATATAGGTCGAGGTTTCTGATTAGGTTCTTAAAATATGTTATTTATTTGTTTATTTAATTTTATTTATTTGTTTTTTTTTTAATAATAATTGGCCAAGTGTGAGTCGAACTCTCACACAGGGGGTTCCAAATTTTCATTTGTATTTTTTGTTTGCTATTAGCTATTTGTTTGTTATAGCGGCCACTGTTATGCATACTCTGTAAAAATTTCAAGCGTCTATCTGTTACGGTTTCACAGATAGAGTCTTGTGACAGACGGACAGACACCGGAGGCTTAGTAATAAGGTTCCGTTTTTACCTTTGGGTACGAAACCCTAAAAAGGAAAATTGAATTAATTATTCTTCTGAACAAATTGCGGTTTTAACAAAGCTACCGAAAGCTGAATAACTCAAATAGAAAATCAAAATTTATGAAGTAATATAACCCACAGTAGTTCTAAAACAATTGGTTTATGGGCTTTGAACAGTTATCGCTTATAGACCCTAAAACATACCCCGATTTTGACCTTTGATATTAGCTAAGGGTTGAGTTATTTAATAATAATAAGAATTTTTCAGCATTCGTAGCTTAGTGGTTGAAACGCGGTCTTATAATCCACAGTTTTAGGTTGAAATCTTAGGTTGTACTACTGATTTTAAAACGGTATGTGCTTATTATAAATTCATTACCACTTGCTATTCGCTATCACGATGAAGGAAAACAATGCGACGAAACCTTTTTTTTTTTCTCTTCGAAACCTTGAAGGGGTACCCGACGACGTGAGAGCGACGCCGGGTTATGTGGGATTTTTACCGCACGGGCTCTGCCCTGGGGGAGCGTTCGCTCCTCCCACAACATCTGGTGATTACGACGGTATGCGAGCAAACATGCCGCCGTCCTTCCCGGGGTAGCATACTGGACGGTTTGAGCTCCCACTCTTGCCGCCCGCAACCCCGCATGCCCCCTTTTAGTCGCCTCATACGACAGGCAGGGGATACCGTAGCCCTATTCTAGTCCCAGAACTACAGGGACAATCGTGTCGAAACCTACATGCCCGAAAGCTTTTTTTTTCGAGACGACGACGAGCATGCAGTCCACCTTATTGTAAGTGGCTACTGCCTATGGCCCTCTATAGTAAACTCCAGAAAGGGTTAGATTCCCACCTGAGGTCGACCACGCCGCTACCCCTGAGGACTAAGCTGGAACGCCTCAGAAATGTATATCTCCCTTACCACACCCTTCAAACCAGAACACAGCAGCGCTTAAAGTTCATAAAATAAAAAAGTTCTCATAGGTGTGTAAAGTCTACCAATTCGCACTGGGCCAGTGTGGTGAACCGTGCCTAGCAATAGGACTGTAATAGCTAGATAACGAAATCAATTTCCCTATATAATTATATCTATCTATCTCCATGTCTATCTCCGAATCAGTCATCTGACATAGGAAACATACTATCCTGAGTAATTAATTGTATGTCTCTCGTATCTAAGGGCAAAGGGCATATTGTGACTGTAGATAACTTTTATAGTTTAATTGGTATATTAACGTATTAATTATTATGTATTAACCTATTGTATTAATTATTATGGTGCTTTGTGTCATTTTATTGAAGCAATGCGGTATTTTTGTACTGGGGTTCCTATTCAGTTTTTATATGTAAAAGTACCTTATAGATGTTCTAGTAAAAAAACTACGCATTTCTGTAAGCTTTGTAATAATTGGCTATGATTGTAACATAGTGAGATTACTTCACTAATTATATCTAAATATTTTAAAAGTAAATATATATTTTTTGCGGTAAAGAAGCGTAGGTATTACTAAGAAAGGGTGGGTTAGAATTCTGTCAAAATAGTTTTAGATACTCCAAAATAATTTTCTTACGAACTGATTGATTTCTGTTTTACTTTCCTAGAAATATAGTTTTTGCGAAAATAGACTATACAGAACATTCACAACTTTTGAGTAGATAAAGCTAAATAACTCGTATAAATAAAAATCTTATTTTAGTTTTATTGCAACGTAATCTATATTTAAATAAACCCACTAAGACCACCACTAAAGGGTAGCAAAAACTACGATCAACTTTAGAAAGAACTTTTATTTTATATGCATTTGACAGTTTTAAGAGTCTACTTAAATCCAGTATCGGTTTAAGAAATAAAAATAAGATGAAATACTTATCCCACGGGAACTGTCGTGAGAAGAACGGGACCTCGCCGGACGCTAATAAGCGAGACTGACAAACCGGAGTCAAGGAAGTCAATTATGATGTACGGTGGAAATCAGTGTAGCTGCTCACGCAATCGTACAATCAAATACGGGAAATTATTCTGACACTATCGTATATCCGCGGCTTTGCTCGCCGTCAGAGGTCGATACTAGTTGAGTTTATTTATTCCTCGGTAAAAATATTTTTTGGGGTAACACTTGGGATAAAAGTTACCCTATGTCCTTTTCTGGAACCCTGACAACGTGAGTGCAAAATTTCATGATAATCGGTTTCGTGATTTAGGTGTGGCAAACAAACTTACTTTCCAATTAATAATATCAAAATTAAGATACAGATATATGAAAATACATTTTCGTAACATAATAATTATAGTTGAAAAACTAAAAACCACGCTAAAATGACACAAGGAAAATCTTTAATCCTTATTGCTGACGATCCTGATTAGGTAAATGGAGTAACATTATTAAATTCGTGTATTGTCATCGATTCTTGGTAAGTGTTCAAAATTTTAAATTAATCGGACCGTTCAAAGTGGGTAAAAATCGAGTTCAAAGAATCCGTTACATACATGCATACATACATACAACCCAAGCTAATAAAAGCGTGGTAAAAATAGCAAAGGAGCATGCAGTCCACCTGATGATAAGTGACTATTGCTGCCCATGATTATCTGTCATCAAACCCAGATAAGATAAGAACTCTACCTGCGGTCGGCCACAGATGTGTTACGATCTCTGAGCCGCCCTTTGACATCCTTAATCAACCACAGATAAAATAAGATCCCTACAGAGTTCGCTACGGTAGGGATCTTATGTTATCTGTGGTTGATTGCAGATTAACTACAAGATTAAGTTGGAATGCCTTATAAGTATAAGTAGATAAATATGTCTCCTTTATTATATCGTAGTGCTACTGGATTCGAACCACAAACGGTTCTATCCCCTTCAGTACAGCTTTTTATTCCTTACGAGGGGGAAATCTTCAAAAGGTATCCTATGTCGTTGGAGCAATACGGGGTTATGTGGGATACTTACCGCACTAAAACCCCCCTGGTGGTCATCCTCGGCGTTGCGTTAAGGACTCCAGGAACACCAGAAAACGCAACTAGAGTCCTCTTAGCGTGTTGACCCGTCGGGCTCCATCCAGGTGAGTATGATGTTCGCCACACCATCTGGTGTGCACGACTGTATGTGACCACGCATACCGCCGTCCTTTCCGCTGGCTCAGCGGTTCGAGCTCCCACTCTTGCCACCCGCTACCCTGGAAGACCCCTTTTAGTCGCCACTTACGACAGACGGGGGATACCGTAGCGCTATTCTGCTCCCGGAAACCTTCAGTACACCTGCAACTTGGAGATTTTCCATCAGCCACTAAATACCATACAATTTAAGTAACTCCTGAAGCTCGAAGTCTAATGAAACAGGCGAGACTTGGCGTCTCGGAAGATAACCCTAACTCATCAATGCTAAACTTCAAACTTTAATAGTTCGTGTCGAATAGTTTTCGAATAGTTGAATAGTTTCTTGGGATAGGTTAAATACTTATGAATGTTGGCGCATGTAGTTGGACATTTGGGAATAATATTACGTACTTGGAAATAGTATTAGTAGTCATTTGGCTAGGTGTGCGGAGTTCGAGTCTTGGGCTAGGCCATTTGATTTTACGAAGTCGTTAAAGCTAGTAGGCCTTATGCGCGGATTATAACATATAACTAGGGCCTCTAAACTGAATCTTACTCACAAACCACATTTGAGCAGTGTTGGGGAGCTGCTTGGTGGAAGGGCGTGGAAGCCGACTGAATTACATAATATGAGGCGACTGTTTTAGTCTTCGGGAGTGACAATACATCAGACAATGTTATTGCTTTTAGGAAATACTCCAGTTCTACTATATGAAGATGGGGACAGATATCCACTGACGGCAAAGACCACTTAACAACTGAAGGACTGCTCTTTTTCAGCTTCAATTTTATGAAAATCTAGCTGACCCGGCTAACTTTGTACCGCGTCAAAATCTATTTATCAAATATATTTGAAATAAAATATAGCCTATGTTACTCGTAGATAATGTAGCTTTCAAATGGTGAAAGAATTTTTAAAATCGGTCCAGTAGTTTTTGAGCCTATTCCTTACAACCAAGCAAACAAACAAAGTTTTCGTCTTTATAATAATTGTGTAGATTCTTTTAAAACATAAAAGTATCTACCAATGTACATCTAATAAATACCACAAAATATAGCGAAAGCCGATAAAACCATAAACAAATAGCAACATAAATCAGATAAACGACAATAAAAACATATTGTGTAAGTTAGAATGTTGTTGGAAATCGTTTTCATTTGACGTAACGGCTTACAGGTATTTATTACAAGTGATATAGTTGCATTGATAAATTTCATGTTTACTTAGTATTGGTAGTAGTAGTACAGTATAATACGTTAATAATACCAGCAATTAATTTCAATTGGATAACTTATATGTAAATCTTACATTATTAAAATTGTTACTTGTATTTTATTGTTTCAATATATGAAATCTATGTTTTTAAATATTAGTGTTATACCTAAGGTCAGCCAGATGCGTTGTTACTTCTAAGGACTAAGTGGAACAGCTTCAGATAAGAATGTTTCTTTTTACCCGACTGCCAAGGGAGGGTTATGTTTTTCGCGCGTATCTTGTATGTTTGTCTTTCTTTATTTGATCCGATCTAACAAACGGCTGGATGAATTTCAACAATTAAGGTGTCATTATATTTGTCTCTATGACCCGAGTGTCCTTAGATGGGTGTTAGTAAAAAAAAGTCAAAATGGCGGATTTTTGGCGCGAAATAGTATCACATTTAAAAAAAAAAGTTAACCGAACCTATCGAGTAGGGTATCAAATGAAAGGAAATTAAACGGAGATTATAAAAACATATTTGTATATATATATAACAGCAAGGTGACTGACTGACTGACTAACTAAATGACTTTTTCATTTTTCAGAAATCAACGTAAAGCCTAAACCAAGTACCTTACAGTTCTGAAATTTTGCACATAGGTTCTCTATATAGCGTGCATAAGTACTAAGAAAGGCCTTTTGGAAATTCTACCCTTAAGAGGGTAAAATAGGGGAAAACAGTTTTTTTGAAATCCCTTAATTTTGAAGCAACTACTATAAAATTTTGTATTTGGCTTTCTGGATAGGAACAAGGACGCACATATTTATCCCCCTCCGAAAAATCAACCCCGTAGAGGGTAAAATAAGGGTTAAAAGTTTATTTGAACAATCGTCAATTTTGAAGCAAACAATATGAAATTTTGTATCAGGCTTGTTGGATAAAACTAATGAAATTCTACCCATTACGAGGTAAAATAATGACCAAAAGTTAGATTTACTAAAGTTATATATTTTATAGACCGAAAATGGTGGATTTTTTCGCGAAATAGTAACACGTTTTAAAATAAGTTAACCAAACCTATCGAGTAGGGTGTCAAAATAAAGGAATTTAAGAGGAGATTACACATTCATTATACCTATAATATATCTTATATATAAAATTCTCGGGTTAGTTACCGTATTCCTCCGAAACGGCTTCACCGATTTTCACCTGAGTCTGGGGTCTGAGAATCAGTCACTATCTATTTTTTTACCCCTAAGTGATAAGGGTTGTTCACCCTTAACATTTTTTTAATTAATGGCAACACAACGTTTGCCGGGTTAGCTAGTACATATACCCTCGTATATACACATCGAGATGACTCTCTGACTAAATGAGTGAGTTGCTGTGCCAGAGATCAACGCAAGGGGAAACCGCTGAACTTAAGCGTGCTGGAATTTTTACACATAGGTTCTTTATATAGCGTAAATGAGCACTACGAGGATAAAATAGGATAATATTGTTTGAACATCTTTTGTTTTTGAAGCATACACCTACTATAAAACTTTGTATTTGACTCTCTGGATAAAAATAATTAAATGCCTATTTCACTGCTTTTGGAAATTCTACTTCAGCCTTTTTGGTGCAGTCGGGTTTTTGATTTTTAAATTAATTACTTGTTTATATTTGAACCTGACGATAAAGCAGACGTCGAAATCGAAGTTCAGTAGCGCTTAATACTGCTTAGTTATTAGGCAGAATGTGGTGGTGGTGCCGCCGAAATCGAAATACAGAGGTTTCTACAATCCTCAAAGACCGTTAAAGTTGAGCCATCTAAATGTTTTATGGACATTTTATGTTGTTCGCTGTAATTGGCTCCTAGATGGACCTATTTCTACACCGTTTAATGATACGAAAATTGGCATGCTTAGGTAAATTGGCCAAATGCGAGTCTAACGTGAACGTCTAACGTCTTTTAAATATGACTCAGACTTGATCAATTTACTTAGTCATAACGCAGGGTCCACGAAAACATCGTGGTCGGAAGCTAGCCAGATAAATCACATAAACGATGAAACCCAGTGGAAAATAAATAGTTTTCGATTCGGGTAATGGTCGCCTTAATGGCTTACAGGAAATACGGATGAGTTTCTATAATTTTTTGTACACTGAGGTTAACTACAACTTTTTGATCTATGTAAATCGCGTTATTAAACATCTGTCATGCTGTAAATTAATTATCACTTGTTTAAATGCTGATGGAAAACATCGTGAGGAAACCTACATACCTCAGAATTTTTAAGAAGAAAAATCTGAGGTATGTGTAGTCTACTATTTTGTTCATTTGGCCAGCGCGGTGTACTATAATTTAATCCTTCTCATTATGAGAGGAGACCTGTGCTCAGCACGGACAGTAATGGGTTGATGATGATAATGCTGCTATGCTCTAATTTGAATGTGTGATAGGAAAAAGATAAGCCATGCATTTCAAAAAGATCGATGGTAGAACCTTTATGATTCCGCCTGGGAATACCAAGTCAACATCAAATTATTTCGTGAATCAGTTGCTTTGGAATGTCGTGGATACTTACTGACTTACATGAGGTTATAATCTTAGTTCTCAGCGGTAGAAAGGCATCTGCAATTAGATCAGGGAGAACCACAATTGTTCATGGATTGCAGTGACCACCTACCATCACATGGACTCCTTGCTTATTAGCTACTTCAATAACCTTTGACCCGCGTGGCGGAGCGGTCACCATACCGGTCTGACGCGCAAAGGGTCCCGGGTTCGATCCCCGGCCAGACAGATATCTAAACGATGAATTTTGATTTCTGTTTCTGGGTCTGGGTGTTTGTGTATTTGTCTATGTGTGTGTCCATGGCACCCGAGACACAGGGAATCCTAGTGCTGTGAGTGTAGAAAGCGTTTTAGCGTTAGTGATGCAAAAATACTTGTATAATAAACCTCAAGCGATTTAAACAGTGCAGAACTGCAGATACAACTTTCGTACCACTGAAGACAAATCTGCATTTCAAACAAACCACCCAATTTACGTGTTTTGCAGTTTCAAAATTCAATTCAGCACTAACAAGCCTCTCTAAATAAATATTGTGGTGAAGAGACCAATATTTGCATTTTACTTTTGTCATCATAGCGTAGTGTAAAAATAAACTGGATAGTTTGTTTTAGCGTTTATCTTTTTTATCTAATAGAATAAACAAACAAACCTGTGTTATGTAGTAACTGATAGTTATACAGGCTGAATTTTTCAAACGGGTCTTCAGGGCCAAATCCGAAACTATAGGTAAGGATTAGCGAAATTTGTCACAAAAAAACATTACTTCTCAGAATTTGATCCTTATTAGCGACACTATCAGATATTAGAATAATATAGCGGTGTAATTGTTTTCAAAATGAACTCGTTCGATTCCCGGCTAAGGAAAAAGCTATTTTAAAAAACGAATGATGCAGTTTCAGTTTTTATCAAAATCGGCCTCGTAACTCCTTTCAGCATTTTTCGCTAATCCTTATAGTTTCGGATTTGGCCTTGAAGGCCTATTTGAAAAATTCACCCTGTAAATACGTGTGTATTAACGTAAGAGCAGTGATAGCCTAGTGGTTAAGAAACTCTGCCTCTTGATCGTAGGTCCGAGGTTCAAATCCCAGGCACGCACCTTTGATTTTAAAAAGTTATGTGCGTATTACAAATTAATTATCACTTGCTGCAACGGTGAAGGAAAACATCGTGACTAACCTGCCTACCTGAGAAGTAAAAAAAAGGTTTTCAAAGGTATGTGAAGTCTACCAATTCGCACTTGGCCTAGTTAACCTAATCCTTCTCAATCTGAGAGGAGATCCGTGCTTACCAGTGGGACAGTGATGGGTTGATGATGATTAACGTATTGTATAGGAAAAAATATTTTATCTGTTACGACGCGTCTTTAATATTTTTAGCGTGTCGCATGAAATTTAGCCTCTAACGGTCTCCCATGCCACTCCCAACCGCGCCTGATATTGCTTAATTTTATATATCCGATAAGATCTATATATGCCGTGGAACGATCGCGCTTCTAACTTAAAATAAGCTAAAATAATTAATTAATTAGTGCTGAATATTCTAGTATGTTGTGCATGTTTTCGAAAAATCAGTTATTTGGATATTATTAACGAGCGGTTTCACTTGCATTAATATGTGTTAATACTCTGGAGATTTTGAGGTCCCTAATTCTTTTTTAAGACCTCTTTTTCTTTTTTAAGAGTCTTTTTTAAGAATAAAGTTATATCTTATTAACATCAACTAACTGTCAGTGACAGTCCTGTTAAAATCGGACCAGCCCTTTAGAAGATGAGCCAAAACACACAGCCAAAGAGACACGCAATTTTAACAATGTTTTTTGTTATGATTATCGTATATATGGGCGGCGGGGCATTTTATTATATATAATATTAATTTTTATCATGTTAATTTTGATTGTCAATGTGGAATTAATATTTAGATTAAAATATGGACGACTTCCGGTAGTACTTCAAAACACTTTGTTAGTCATACCAAATAAATTATATAAATTATAATAATATTAAAATATTTATTCTCGTATTTTTAAAACAATATTTTCAATATAATGTTATTTTATTAATAGTTAAATTTATTGTGAATCACTTCACTTGTTATAACAAAACAAGTGATGTGAGAGGGTAGTTCTTAGGCTGTTTGTCACTCGAGTAGTATTTAAGTCCACGCGCTGGTAAAGCGTGATTCGTTCATTCGCATTTAATCAGTCGTGTAAGCCGTTACTCTGCCCGAATTGTAAATAAAAGTGAATAAAAGTGATTCTCATATTAAAGTCGTTTCGTTCAGTTTATTAATAAAGTGCGGTAGTAGGATATCGCCGACATATACTTTCATATGTATTTAGTAAAATCTTACAGATTTTTTTCATTACAAACACACATTAAAATTTATTTGTACATATGATTCATCATCCATATACATTTTTTTTTATAATATAGGAGTAGCAGACGAGCATACAGTCTACCTGATGGTAGGTGGCTACTGCCGCCCATGGACATCTGTAATAAACCCTAGATAGGATTAGATATTTCCACCTGAGTTCGGCCACAGATGCGCCGCTACTCCTGAGGACTAAGCTGGAACGCCTCGGAAATGTATGTCTCCCTTACCACACCCTTCAAACCAGAACACAGCAGCGCTTAACACTGTTGTTATTAGGCAGAAATAGGTGTGGCGGTGGTGCTGCCGGAGTCGAACCACAAAGGGTTACCACCTTCACATATACATATTTATTACATTACACTTTAATAAGCGCTAACATAAGAATGATGTACAAAATTTTATTAAAACTTGATTAAAAGTCGCCTGCAATAAATCAGCTGATATTGTCCTCTTGCAGCTTTTGTTCTAAAGTATTTATTGGCGACGTTGCCCCTTCAAAAATTTCATTGAAAATCTGCAAGATTGCTGAAAATTAATTTAACAATATTGGTCGCTTCGAGAAACTCAGACTCTAGAAGTCTAGAATGTTGGATGCAATTTAATTGATTTAAAAAAATCATCAAATAGTTTAGGTATTTTCTCTTTGATTTTTATACACAATTTTGCTGTGCATGTTTTATGTAACTTCATAAACATTTTTCTCTTTATGAGAGCACATATAACTTTTAAAATGAGACACTAAACTGAAATAAAATAAAAGATTCAAGAACTCTTAACTAAAACTATTAACATAAAATAATAAAAAAGTATTGTTATGAAAATACGAGTTAGTCCATCGCGAATTTATATTTGAAATATGTAAAATAATATTTCGCGTACAACAACCATATATATTACATATATGTATGTATTAATTCAACAAACTAACAAATCTAAACCACTTTTCACAGTGCAGTGCAAATATGGTTTCAGCTTTAAATTATTTTGTTCAGAATTCCGTGTAAATGACATTGTGGACTACAGGTGTCGCTAATTGCACTTTTGCATGCTGTACAAACCAGTGATGGAATTTATGCTTTGCGATATTGTGTGGGAAATGCATAGAATGGGTTAGTACGAGCACAGATTAATAAATAGTTACTACGTAAGTACGAGTCGTTATATTCATATGTTGAAACATTAAGCAATTGTTCATATAAAACTACAAAGCAATGACTGAGATTTGCATAGATAAAGAAATGGTTAGAATGTTTGTAAAATATAAAATGTCAAGGATTGCTTTCAAAAATGGTCGTTTAATTAACGGATTGTAGAAAATATTTGTAAGGAGTATTCACAAATTAAAATGATTAATATCAAAATTGGATGATGTTTACAATTCTTATAGAAACTAAAATCCGACTCGTACTCTACGTCGAATCCAACGACACCTCATATGTTAAAATGCGACAAGCGGTAGGAGCTGTAGAATGTGCCCAAAAATATGACATACATAGTATGTATTACATAATATGTATCACATACACAGTACATACGTTCGAGAAACATTAACCTCCACAATAATTATTTTGTTACTAGATTGTAATGAATTCCAACCTACTTAGCGTTAACTAGCGTTAACTTTTAAAGGTGGTAGAACCCTTTGTGGTTCGACTCCGGCGGCACCACCGCCACACCTATTTCTACCTAATAACAGCAGTGTTAAGCGCTGCTGTGTTCCGGTTTGAAGGGTGTGGTAAGGGAGACAGACTTTTTCGAGGCGTTCCAGCTTAGTCCTCAGGGGTAGCGGCGCATCTGTGGCCGACCTCAGGTAGGAATATCTAATCCTATCTGGGGTTGATTATAGATGTCCATGGGCGGCAGTAGCCACTTACCATCAGGTGGACTGCATGCTCGTCTGCTACTCTTATATTATATAAAAAAAAAAACTGATCAAAGTCTTTTGTATTACCAATTCGTAGTCTTTCTTAAAATTTTAAAATCTGTCTAATTTTTAGTAAAAGGCTGAATTACCCTTACTATCCTTAGGGCGCTTCTGCGTTTAAACTCATCTGCATATTAATGTAGGATAAGAGAAGATACGCTGGCTTTTTTCCAAAATTTCGTTGAGATAGCGATAATTACGGTTACTTCGATCACAAAAGACTCTTTAAAAATAATTAACTTAACTTCAACATTTAAGTACAACATTTACATTTACATTTAAGTTACAACAAAAAACTTCTTATTACATTTTACACATTACACTTTACTTTAAGTTATTTACAACAAAAAACTTCTTATTACATTTTACACGTTACACTTTACTTTAAGTTATTTACAACAAAAAAACTTCTTATTACATTTTACACATTACACTTTACTTTAAGTTATTTACAACAAAAAACTTCTTATTACATTTTACACATTACACTTTTCTTTAAGTTATTTACAACAAAAAACTTCTTATTACATTTTACACATTACACTTTACTTTAAGTTATTTACAACAAAAAACTTCTTATTACATTTTACACATTACACTTTACTTTAAGTTATTTACAACAAAAAACTTCTTATTACATTTTACACATTACACTTTACTTTAAGTTATTTACAAACAAATCTTATGATCACTTACATAGGGGTACCAGCTTAGTTTAAATAGATCAACAAATCTGTGATAGACTTTAGATAGACATTTCACCCTATTTTGATGACTGACTTTTGACTTCGCTTGGAAAATTATGTTAGTAAATCGGAACATTAACCACACGACAATTAGTTAATTAATTATAATTACCAAACAACCGACTAATATATAAAAATGATTTCTATCTAAAAAATCTACGTGGTACCAATAGATATTATATCTATTAGGAAAATCTACTAGAAATCTAATTGGACCCATGTCGCTATGCCCTTATCAGATCAGATATAGGTAATTGTGACAAGCTTAGATATTAGCTACCGGAGTTTACGTAGTAGCTGATAACGATGTGAGTGTTTATGTAAACTTTTATCTTCCAATTATCTTCATTGGTATATTTACAGCTAGGTTGTGGGAAAGAGACGCAAGAATCAGTTTTTTTTTCTTATATTTGATCCTAACGATAAAGCAGACGTGCTACCTGATGGAAAGTAGGCAACGTCGCTAATGAACAGTGGCAACACCAGAGGAGTGCGCCAATGCATCACCGGCTTTGAAGGAGAGCTCTTTTTGCACCTTTTTTGAAGAGACCCATGTCATAGCGCTCTGGGAATACCTCAGGAGGAAGTTTATATATTTCTCGGAGAAAACACGATTAGGACAACAAAGGGACACAGTAATAATAAATTAAATTTATCATAGTCGGTCAAGTATATACCAAAATAACCATAGCGAGGGCTATGATAGCCTATTGAAACAAATGGCGATCAAATGCGTTACTTAGGTAAACGGACAGTTTCGCATTGGAGATGTGACCGGGTTCGTGTCTCACAGTAAACTGCCGCAGCGCATAGCCCTCACTCTCGAATACGACTCTGTCCGCATGCCGCACCTTTTTTAAACAAGTGACGTCCAGGCGTTTACCTGAGGTTTACTACGTTTGTACTAAAACGAGCTTTTGCCCGCGGCTTCGTTTACGCGTTACGAAGTATATTTTCATCCCCTATTTTATCCCCTTGGGAGTAGAATTGATCAAAATCCTTTCTTAGCGGATGCCTACGTCATAACATCTACCTGCATGCCAAATTGCAGCCTGATACGTCCAGTGGTTTGGGCTGTGCGTTGATAGATCACTATATCAATCAGTCACATTTGAGTTATATATATTTAGATAATAAAATTAGCAATCTCATTAAACAACAATATCGATATCCACGACATATTAATAAGATTGAACTAGCAAATGTGCATACAGTCCACCTGATGATGACAGGCTACTGCCGTCCCTGGACATCTGTAATCAGCTGAAGTTGGTCACTGATGCGTTGTTTTTTATGTATGACTAGCTTTTACCCGCGGCTTTGCGGTCAGAGATTCTTATGTATCCAAAAGTTACCCTATGTCCTTTTCTAAACCCATGACAAATGTATAAAATTTCATGACAATTGTATCAGAAAAACTCCAATTCACAGCACAGTAAATACTTTTATTCCATTTTGAACACTTTTATCAGCCAACTAGCATATTTGGTAAGTTATCAAGGTGATAAGTTGTTTAGTGGATAAACAACTTATCACCTTGATGGTTAACGTACAAGAGACTACCAGAGCCGACGTTATCGCAGACTTTTATAGGGATTTTAGGTGAATACTACCCACAATATAAGTTTATTTTAATATCAAACTACCTATTTTAATATTAATTTTTCAATCATTGCTGTTAAGATGACAACAAAGTAATTATTAAATTCGGAAATCATGATTTGGTTATGTATTTAGGCATGAAAGTGTGGAAAACAAACAAACAAAACACACTCGCATTTAGTTACGATGTATAATAGAAACTATTTAAATATAACTGTAAGCGCTCTAATATATCTGTCGTAAGGGATTATTAGAGACCGTCAGCGACGATCGTCAGAACGCGCTGTCAGTTACATATACGTACAGTATACCATGTATACCCTTACCATGAATTTTTACGTTTTGACAAATCAGCGCCCCTAGCGGATTATATCATAACTTGGAACTAGTATGGGCCAATACGTAAACAAATACCAAAATAGTCATATTTGTCAAAACGTAAAAACTCATGGTAAGGGTACAGTAAGCTACTCCTGTTACTGTCGCTCGTATCGTATGGTATAATCCGCGCCAAACTGCTAGTCCGCTCTGAAGTTGTTGCGAGCAGTAGTCATACAATTTGCTACGGCGACGCGACTCATTTCTATATTCAGAGCGGACTAGCAGTTTGGCGCGGACTATACCTCCCTAACATTTTAGCTTTAAAGTGCGATATCTGCCTGACTTATTTTAAGGATATTATAAAAAATTTAGAGATATTAATAGAAAGTGAAGATAGCTATATTTACACTAAATTGGATTAGTAATAAATATCCTTCAATAAATTTAGAATATTCGAAGTGATATTATAGAAAGTGACGATAACTACTTTATCTTAAATTTGATTAATAATATCCTTCGATAAATGAAAATTCGCGCACGGAGAGGTGCTAGCCGAAGATCGTAAAGTAATAAATCTTACGATCCAATCCCACGCGTCCATTGTGATACAATTGTCCTATAATTACTTCGGCTCAAAAGGAATGACCTCTAACCACTGACGCCTGACACGATTTATTTGTTTCGGACCGTCAGATTTACGATGTACCTATTTCCGAGTTTAGAAACAAGTTTTTTTTTTTAATATAGGAGTAGCAGACGAGCATACAGTCCACCTTATGGTAAGTGGCTACTGCCGCCCATGGTCATCTGTAGTCAACCCCAGATAGGATTAGATATTCCTACCTGAGGTCGGCCACAGATGCGCCGCTACCCCTGAGGTCGAAGCTGGAACGCCTCGGAAAAGTCTGTCTCACTTACCAAACCCTTCAAACTGGAACACAGCAGCGCCTAGCACTGCTGTTATTATGTAGAAATAGGTGTGGCGGTGGTGCCGCCGGAGTCGAACCACAAAGGGTTCTACCACCTTCATGTATTCTTACAACAAATCTACCAAGGCTTTTTTATGTGACAAATGAGTATGCAATTTACCAATGGTAGGTAACGCCATAGAATGGGAGTTCTTTCTAACCATAACATATGTGCTGCCACTCCTGAGGACTTAGTTGTATTCTCGCTAAACACAATCGGCATTCACATCCTTCCACGGAAACGCAACAACTGCTTTATGTTAGAAATAGGTGTGGCGGCGATACCTTCTCGTTTACCTTTCAAGGTTTTTAGATGTATCGTAAAAGTCAATGAATGAGTTACTGACTATTTGAGATAATTGACGACCTGGCGCATCGGTGGCTTCGCACAAACGGTTCCATATTCGATTCCAAGACAGACAAAAATAAAGAATTAAGATTCCTGTTCTGTCTGTGTAATTGTTATCTAAACAATTCAAATCAAATCAAATAATTTTTTTCTATTTAAAATAGCTTATTTACAGAACACTTTTTAAATGTCAGTAAAACTACCACCACTTCACAAGGTGGTTATGGAGAAAAACCGTCGAAAGAAACTCCATAACAAACATCTTTTAAAAAAAAATGTTTTTTACAATGTTAAACTTAACCTAAAGGTACATGTGGACCTGGAACTACTTCAGACCACACCGTTTTGACAGTCAAATAATCACTTAGTTTATAGTACGCTTTTTTATACTGCACTACAATTAAAATTATAATAGTTATAGTAAATATAATAATTTCCTGTCGTGATTGCCATGGACTAATAAGTTCCCATAGCACACAGACAGAACAGGAATCTAAATTCTTTATTTTTGTCTGTAAGTATTATAATGTTTTACTGTCTTTTAGACCCAGTCATAAGACAATAGCGCAAAACAAAGTAGTAGGTAATATAGGAATAGTGACTATCCATGCCAAAATGTAACCAAATGTAAAGTGTAATAAAAATAACAATTAAGTTCCTTAAACGTTGAAATGTTCCTACCTTATTTGTAAACAGATATAAACACTATTGCGATAGGTATAAGTTTAGATATAGGTCTTGTATAGCTTATAAAGGTCTGTGTTATTCAGGACTGCTGCGTACTTTAAACTTCGGCTCCCTGAAAATTTAATTAGAACCTTTCAAGTAATGCATTTTAGAGTGAATTTTAAAGTAGATAGATCCATAAGTGGGGATTGTTACCGAGTTATTTTAAAATAGTATGAAGGTGCTAATAATAGATGCTTTCTACACTAACAGCCCTTGTACACACGAGCATTCCCTCTGTTGTGGGTACCATGAGTACATAGAAGAATACACAAACCCCAAGTCCCAGAATGAAAATCTAAATTCATCATTCTGATATATGTCTGGTCGGGGATCTAATCCGGGACCAATGCGCGTTAGACTCGTATGGTGACCGCTACGCAACGCGGGTCCTCAAAAACGCTGTGTGGTTCGACTCCAGAAACACCGTCACTTCCTTCTACCAGCATCTTCTAACAGCATTGCCTAACAATTATCTGTTATGGATTGCGGGGTGTTGCAATTGAAACTAGGGGGTAGGAACCAATGATCAATCTTAAGTAGTACTCAATCGCCTCTGGGGTTTATTAAGTGTTTGTGGGCGGTAGTAGCCACTTACCATCAGGTGGACAGCATACTCATTAGCTACTTCTACATGAATAAAAGACAAAATCATTGTGAACTAAGGGTTACAACTTCAAAATAAAATATATATTTTTTTTTTTATAATATAGGAGTAGCAGACGAGCATGCAGTCCACCTGATGGTAAGTGGCTACTGCCGCCCATGAACATCTGTAATAAACCCCAGATAGGATTAGATATTCCTACCTGAGGTCGGCCACAGATGCGCCGCTACCCTTGAGGACTGAGCTGGAATGCCTCGGAAAAGTCTTTCTCCCTTACCACACCCTTCAAACCGGAACACAGCAGCACCTAACACTGCAGTTATTAAGTAGAAATAGGTGTGGCGGTGGTGCTACCGGAGTCGAACCACAAAGGGTTCTACCACCTTCAAAATAAAATATGTATGGCTAGCTTTGTCTCTCGTCTTTGTTCGTGTGGACTTTAAATTATTCATTAAAAATCGCAAAATATTCGGAGAATTCTAAAAAAACATTTACGTGACTGTGCAAAATACATGTTTCTACTGCGCTAACTTTATATTATATATTTTAGGATAACAGCACAAGTATTTATTTATGAAAATCAACAAGCATTTTCTCCGCATAGTATTACTATTGGGATTGTGTGCTCAGTAAATATAAAACGTATTAGTATGAACGGTAAATATTTTAGCAAGCAACAACTGAGTTTAAAGAAATGTTCAAACATTTACATTGCGAACGTCATTCGTTATTTACACACGATTTATGCAGATGGCGTGGTAGTCGCGTGAAAATACGTTTGAAAATAGTTGCTAGTTGGACCCATAATTCACGGATTTGAAGCACTTTTAGACTTTCGAAAAAAGTAATGTAATTCAATTTGCATCTCACTTATTCAAATCTAGCTTTTTACCTGCGGCTTCGCTCGCATTTAGTTTGTGTCGTTTTTCTTAATCTCTCGGGAACGTTATTTTTTTGTATAATACTAGCTGACCCGGCAAACTTTTTACTGCCTCAAAATCTATTTATCAGATATATTTCATATAAAATATAGCCTATGTTACTCGTGGATAATGTAGCTTTCGAATGGTGAAAGAATTTTTAAAATCGGTCCAGTAGTTTTTGAGCCTATTCATTACAATCAAACAAACAAACAAAGTTTTCCTCTTTATAATATTAGTATAGATATAATATTATACATTTTAATAATAATAAGTCTTATTACTCAAGAATATCAATTTTCAATCTGTTGCTTGGAGTTGACAACGCACTACTAATATTCCAAGTTACACAATATCTTGGAAATGTATTATTAAATATGTTTGTTACCTATGTAATAATTTATTTTCTTACATATTCAAGTAGGTACAATAATACTCATGCATAAAAAATCGGTTGTCTGTAAAGTCGGTTTACTAACGATAGTTGAACGTGACAACGTCATAAGAAAATACTGATGACACGGTTGCATTTTTCAAAAGAAAATAATTAATTAATTAATTAATTTTAAACTAATAATTTACTTAACACTATCAACATTTATCAATAGTATGACATAACCTATAAACTCAGTTTCTCAACTTTTGTGTCAATCTAACAATTAATCAATCAATCATAGTTTACGATAATGAAATATCAGTGTACAATTATTTACCTTTATTGTTGTAGTTGTTGTAAATGATAAATGACGAATCTAAGCACTCCATATTTTCACTACAGACACAGCTGACGATACTTTAACCACACGTGTGAACTTGTATTGTGACGCTTTCTTGTTTTTCCAACGCCAAGAACGTTCGAGAAAGACAAAGACAGAGACACAAGCATGCGCCGATTCAATGCGCCTAATTCTCTAGTGCTGCGCGCGCGGCAGACCGATCATAGTTGAGTGGGAGAGAGACGCAAGGCATTCGGCGGGCCTCTCTCTCGTTCGGTGACTCATCGTAACGTTACCGGGCGTTACACTTTTTCATAAGTGACTCCCAGCCGCAACCTAATTTAAGACGTTGTCACGTCAAAATACTAAGATATGTGAAGACGGCAAATTTAGACACAGCGAGCCCTCGATCACCTTATGAAAGACCCGTGCCCAGCAGTTGACCAATAATGTTCTTAATTATGAAGTCATAAAAAACATAGGAAATATGTCCCCAGCTCGCTGCCAAATGATCATTTGCATACAAAATTGTTTAGTACAAAAATAGCAACCATTAACCAGTTTGTACATCAGACACACCTCCAAGGTCAGCAGATGACGGGAAATGATGTAATTACATTCGTTTTGCACTCTATATCGCACGAGAGGATCGAGTGACCGTTCAACTTCCGTATCATAAAATTCATGTATTGACTATTATTTACCCGAACGTTTGGGAAACTTTTCTACTTTAAAAAAATAAACTTTTTTAGCAAAGATACTTTCTGCAATCATAGCCTGTGACATTGGTGCCATGGATAAAAACGAATACACAAACATCTAGACCCGGAAGATATCTAAATTCATCATTCAGATATCTGCCTGGCCGGGGATTGAACCCGGAACTCTGCGCGTCAGACCTGTATAGTGACCGCTCCGCCACTTTGGCCATCAAAGAGCTTGAGGCTAGAAAGCTAACAACAACATATGTACAACTCCAGCGACACCATCATTTATTTCTGCCTAATAACAGCAGTGTTTGTAATCCTCCTGATAGTAAATGGTCTATGTATGTACTCGTACATACATATGTAACCAACGCCATAGAACGGGTTCTCCTTGAACCCGACCACAATTTTTATTTATTACAACACATTTACGAATTTCCTTCCTATCTTCGGTCGCTATTATGGGATGTATTTTAAATAGAATTAATAAAAATGAAATAATAAAATCAATCAATTTCCATTTCCAATAAAACAAAGTTTGATTAAAATAATTATTTTCCATCAAAAGGACACTTGCTAAAATTCTCCATCGACTTACGCCTTTCCTTGTCAACAATTACGGGGAAGTGACGCAAAAGTTTCTTCATTATTTTGGAGAAGCCTTTGTTGTCCGGTGATGTAATCTGGAATTAAAAATTAACTTTCCGAGATAGGAACAGTTTGTAAACGTTGTAAACAGTTTCATTTTACGACATTTATATTTCCTTCCTTTATTTATATGTTTTTTTGTATGTTCGTTTGTGTGCTTAAAACTTTTGTATGGAATTTAGCTATCTGCCTAGGTTTTAGGCATTTAGTTACGATTGCTAACTTACTGTGTTAGTAGTAATTTGTTTTAAGTAATTTAATTTATTTTAGTACCTTTATATCTCTTTTTGGTTTATAACAGCAGTGTGAAGCGCTGTTGTGTTCTGGTTTGAAAGGTGTGGTAAGGGCTCTTATTTACCATAAATATTTTACTAGGCGTTCCAACTTAGTCCTAAGAGGCCATAAAACCGTAATAGACTTCATGTAGGATTTTATTTGCAACTAATGTTGATTATAGATCAAAAGATCGAAACGTTTGACAATTCTGCCTATGAAAATTATTCCATTTCAACTATTGCTATAACATTTGATTTCTATTGAATAAAATAGAAAATTAATTACATACTTCAAATTTCATTTTCAATTTACCGTTTTACTAGTTGATATCTGGCATATCTATTTACACAATCTAACGTTAACCAACATTACCTGATAAAACAACGGAATGAGAATCACATGAAATAGGTACATAGGTACGAGTACATGTTGCTTTACGTAATGTTTCGTACCTAGTGTTAATTTCCAAGCGTGTTTTAACGTCACACCATATTTATTTGTTCAACGAAATAGCGTGAATTCTACGATAAATTTGTTGACAAAAACATTTTGTGAGGTTAAATAATTGCCAAAAGCGAGTGGAAAGCACACACAGGGTTCTGTACCACCAAATGTTCATTTATTTTTATTTTTTTCGTTTTGTTATCATAGCAGCCATAGATGTAAATGCATTGTGAAAAAGGAGATGTTTCAAAATATATGGGCTCCCGGCCACCTTTTGTACACTATACTAAAAACTAAGATAACATGCAAAGAACAATTCGTAGGGGTTCATTTTCTTCAAATCATGTTCGTTTAATTGTTAAAAAACAATAATTTACACTTAAACTTGCAACACAATAGTGGAAAAACATCATGGCGGTAGTGATTACCGTAATAATGTCATCTGTCATTCTATTTTAACTTACTATATACATTATATACTTTTTAATATATTTTTTCGCGAATGGGCGTAGATATATAAATATTGTATTGTATGTATTGAGAAACAATACCTATATTTGATAAACATTAATTATATTTACTTTCATAAATCTTGACTTAAAACAAACATACCAAAATATGCACTTCTATACCAATTTATTTTAGTTAAAACATTTAAACGTGTAAATAAAACAACTTTAAGTACAGATTTACATAATATTTTATTTATTCTTCACTTAGATACATTATTTATTCAATATCTTCCCTTATCAATATTTTCATCCAATCATGTAGCAGGTTCTGTAATATCCTGTGACGATCTCAGCCCAAACATCAAACAATGGTCATAATGTGAACGCAGCTACCTACGAGTACGGTTCGTTGCCCAGTTGCAATAATAACTGATTATTTTGTCATCCCAAGAATGTCCTTGTCTTGCTATTGTAGTTATCTAAAAAAGAGAAATAACGATTATTTCACGATTAATACAACTAACTGATGTATATTTTACCTGACTATATTGAATCCTTGTCAACACAATCCACAGCGATCGCACGAAAATCACAAAAGTCCATAAAACATAAGCTGGGTAAACAAGTAAGGTAGAATCAGTCCAAAATCGTAAGCAGCACAGAGCAAAAACATATTCAGAATTGAAATGGAATCTTCTCATCAGTACATATTTATTCAACGTTTACATTGGATTCCACTAGTATATAATATGTATATATCCACTTTTACACATATCAAATTGACAACTTCTTTTTTTTTTTAATTTGACATGTCACTTACATCTATAAAACCAGATACTATTTAAAAGGTGGTTTTGTTATAATTTATTAAATTCAGAAATAATGACGGGATACCCAAAAAGAAGGCATGGTTGTAAAGTACTAAGGTAACAATAACTTTACGACAAAAACAGCGAAATACAGAATTACCGACATCCAAAGAGTATAGTAACCTGTGTGGGGTACACATAGGTTCCCTGACCGACATCGACAGTTTTGAAAACTTGACATTGACAGTATTCCGCCATATTTAATATTTCAATGAGGAATGCTTATTTTAAATATTTTTAAACAAGAAAACTTTAGGTTATCAAAATATATGTGTATTTTTCTTCAATTATACAAATTATTCGTGTTTTTTAGATATAGTGTACATGAGATGGCCGAAAATGAAACATCTCCTTTAACTGTCTAATTAGGTTAAAGCGACAAATAACGAAAATTAGAGGTTTTTTGTATGGGAACCACTATTTATTCTTCAAGATTTTTTTATTTTTAGTATTTCTTGTCGAAGGTGTTAGAACCCTTTGTGGTTCGACTCCGGCGGCACCACCGCCCCACCTATTTCTGCCTAATAACAGCAGTGTTAGGCGCTGCTGTGTATTGGTTTGAAGGGTGTGGTAAGGGAGACATACTTTTCCGAGGCGTTCCAGCTTAGTCCTCAGGGGTAGCGGCACATCTGTTGCCGACCTCAGGTAGGAATGTCTAATCCTATTTGGGGTTGATTACAGATGTCTATGGGCGGCAGTAAACACTTACTATCAGGTGGACTGCATGCTCGTCTGCTACTCCTGTATTATATAAAAAAAGCTGCTACCATTATACATATTCTGTAAAAAAATCATGTTTCTATCTATTACAGTTCAGGAGATAGACTTATGTGACATTCAGACAGCGGAGGCTTAGTAATAGGGTTTCGTTTTCAACCCATTGGGTACGGAACCCTAAAATATTCGTCTTATAACCATGATTGATACCGTGGCTTTTCCGTGTCCATGAATAATTTACGTGTCGATGGGTGTAAAAATAATAGTTCTAACTTGTATTTAATATTTTCGTATCAACATTTATAAAGTAACAACTAAATTAAATTAGTTTTTGTATAAGTATTATATGGTTATCAAATATATCCTTGTTGTGAAATAGTATCCTTAACGTTACTCGTATTATTTGAATCAGTACTATTTCCAAGTAACACATAATTAGATCCACATATTTTTCAAAGATTATTTTCAATTTGATTTTGTTAAGAGAAAAGATTTTCGTGTTATTTGATAAGGATTATTTTTAAGAAAATTAACATACTATCAAAATATATAAACTTTGTTTTAAAAACTAATATTTTTAAAGCCGGAAATTGCATGTTTTCCAGTAATACAGGAAAAGAGAAACTAAAATTAGAATAAACATAATAACCGTGCTTGTAAAACTAAAGTAGACTAAAGAAATGTATAATTAGCATTTCAAAGTAACGCCTTACAAGTGCAACAGAGTTAATTACTTTGTGAAGTTTTGCTTAGCTAATAAGGAGAATATGATACCGTGAAAATGTAAATAGAGCCAAGTTCGTGACTAAATAGCAACATAGATTGTTAGGTAAAATTCTTTGTAGTAGTTTGTTTTACACGTAAGATGTGTTATTTTTTAGTTTACTAATAATTATTATATTATTACTAATTTATGCCAATCGTGTTCCACGGTCGTAGATATACGATTTACGATGCGTGTCGATTTTGAGATTCGAAGCCATTTTTTCAAACTTCATAATGCCAAGTGAAAGAGATGCAAAGTAAAAAGTCGCAACGTACCATTTTAATTACAAGCTCAAGGTAAATCCATCGCTACGGAGTTGTGCATGCTACTACAAACAATGTATTTCCGTCCGTGTATAACATGGGCCGTGGGAAGTCAGCATTATATATAAGTAATTATATATATTTATATGTAATACGAATAAATTGATACGAGTTTACGAATGTTTTAACTAAAATACACGAAACGAGGTAATTATCTTTATAATAAAGCGTAATTACGTCTCTTGTAATTGACAATATATTATATACAGATAAAGTTAACTGACGTGAATCCACATTTATATGTATGGGCAATAATAATCGTGTATCAGTATTTAACTTTAAAATCTATTATCATACATGATAAGGCAATGCTAACTGCCATTGATTTTTAACCTATATTGCTACTAGCTAATTACACATTCTTGAACTTGGCCCGACACACTGTCTTTCCCCTTGTACTTTGTATGTACTGGAATAAAAAACTTAATATTATGTCTTTTGAAGGTTATTTATCATTTCTTTTAATTTTTATTTTTTCTTTTTACTTATTCGATCTTTTCAAATTTATGCACATAAGACGAATTAATCAAACGTTTCAATCAAATTAGTTATGAAAGTAATAAAGGATTGATGAAACTTATAAATACCTTTGAATCCAAACACATCTGTCTGAAAAGCCTAGTCAAGATAAAACAAAGAGCCGTAATGTGACAAGGCTAACCAAAATTAATGGGTCCCTTGGCTTAAGGTGGCAAAAAGACGTCTAATTATATTTTACACTGAAACATTCTTTTATAACGTTAATTTTTTATATATTTATATTTTTATAATATAGGATTAGCAAACAAGTATGCAGTCCACCTGATGGTATGTGCCTACTGCTACCCAAGGACATCTGTAATCAACCCCAGATAGGATTAGATGTGCCACCACCCCTAGGACTGAACTGAAACGCCTCGGGAAAGTATGTCTTTCTTGCCACACTCTTCAAAAAAGAAGACAGCAGCGTTTAACACTGCTGTTATGAGGTAGAAATAGGTGTGGCGGTGCGGTGGTGCAGCCGGAGTCAAACCACAAAGGGTTCTACCACCTTCTAACGCACAAAACAACACCCTTGGCTTCATACATATATTTTCATACTAATCGAGGAACTTTGTGAATATTTTTCATAAAGAAAATGGCTTTATTCCGACCGGAAAAGTGGCATAAATGTACAAAACTTTTCCGAGCGATTTCGTACATGTTTTTTCAGTTATGAAGGAGCCGAGGTAAAGTGGCCTATGTATTGTACAATTTACATATGTAAGCAAAGTGAGTGAGTATGTATACGTGACTTTACATACCTGAGAAAGGCGTAGGGATTTTATTACGTTTTCGATTCATTAACCGCTAGATCAAATAATACATGTAATAAAGTAATAAGCAAGACTTAACTTAGAGCACGGGACCGGGTGGAGTGGCGCCAATTAGGGGAGGCCTATGTCCAGCAGTGGACCTCAAAAGGCTGATAGATGAATGGATGGAAGCAAGACTTTTGTAACATCAAGCTTGGAAGAGAAATCTCCGACCTTCATTTATTATTATTCGAAAAAATAAACAACTTGAGATATGTATGTATGAGATATACAATCCACATACTACATTAATAATAATACATTGGTATTTCCATAGACTTGGAATTTTTTCGCTATGACATCCTATATCTATGGGTATTTCCACCTTATTGAGACAGTGTTTAACGCTATTTTATCGATTTAATTGTATGGAATGGAAGGATCTCTAACAGACGTTTCAACTTAGTCCTCAGGGGTATCGACGTAAGCCTTGTCGACCTCAGGTAGGATTTCAATCTTCATCATCATCAACCCATTCCTGTCCCACTGCTGGGCACGGGTCTCCTCTCGTAATGAGAAGGATTAGGTTATAGTCCACCGCGCTAGCCAAGTGCGTATTGGTAGACTTCACCAATACGAATTGGCAACACCTTTGAGATTTTTTTTTAAACTCTCAGATATGCAGGTTTCCTCACGATGTTTTCCTTCACCGTTTAGCAAGTGATAATTGCCTGGGATTTGAACCTGGGACCCCTCGATCGAGAGGCCGAGTTTCTTAACCACTAGGCTATCTCTGCTAAGCTTTAATCCTACCTGGGGTTAGTTACAGATCTACAGCCAGTAGCAAGTAACCATCAGTTGGATTGCAGATTTGTCTTCTACTTCTATATTACAAAAAATATCTTTTTTCGAAAATGTATGAAAAATCTGGTTGGTTGTCGTTTTGCGAAATGTCATAACAGTAGCATTACCATGAGTTGGCATAGAAACGCCACTATAGAAATGGTAAATAGAAAACTATTGTCATTTTGCTAGTGAATAACATAACTACTATCGTTACGGTATTTCTTGACAACGTCTGTCAAATTAATGACTCATGAGACCGAATTTGTATGGCAATAGATCATAATGACATTCGCTAGCGATTTGATTTCGATAGGTTTTTTACGTATCGAGTTACGTCACTACGGATTTTAGTTCTACGAGTAACCACCAGAGACGCTGTACAATTTTTCATACATTTATTTTACGCAGTCGCTAGCGAGTAATACTTTTGTAAACTCATGGTAGTCGTACTGAAGGCATAAACCCACCCTGTCGTAAATATTCAGTCCTAGGGGCGCGTTGAGCATAATAATATAAAATCGCTAGTTTAAAGTCGTACTCATAAAACAATTTTCACAAATTAACGTTTATGTGCAAAAACATATGAATGTTTTTTTTATTCATAATAAATAAATAATTTAATTTAAATACAGTTTACACACGTAATTTTATTGGATTGTATATATATGTATAAGATCTTTTATTTTAAATATAGGTAATTTAGCTTTATTAAACCCTGAGTGGGTTATATAGCTATTTTATAAGCTTTCTGGTTAGACATAATGGAAACCTATTTCAAATTTTTTTAGAGCGAAAACCTATTTCTGCGTGTTTGGAAAATTAACCCTTAGGGGATAAATGAGGGCTTAAAATTTTATTATTATGGTATGATGAGCATTTACCCGCGGCTTCGCTCGCGTTATGAAGTAATATTTTCATCCCGTATTTTACCCCCTTGGGGGTAGATTTGATCAAAATCCTTTCTTAACGGATGCCTACGTCATAACATCTACCTGCATGCCAAATTTCAGCCCGATCCGTCCAGTTGTTTGGGCTGTGCGTCGAGAGATCACTACGTCAATCAGTCACCTTTGAGTTATATATATTTAGATGGTATGATTTACGCGTATGATGACGCTAACAAAAGCTAGTTAGTCAAATGCACAAACACTAGTCTAGTTCTAGATTCCCGGTATAAATCATTTGTCAACATTTAACGTCTTGACATTGGTCGTCTTTCTGCGAAATGTCGTAAATAAGTTTGCTGAGTGACTCACGCATGCTTGGTTAAGGGCTGAAGCAAAAGTTACGACACGACTCCGTATTGTGGTCGTCTAAGTTGCGTCGCGTCGTGGAAAACGACGTACATAGAAAAAAAACACGACGTCATGAAATTGGTGGTGCAAACTTGCGTTATTTTTAATGGATTGCAGAGGGTAATGTTTTTTGAGCATGTGTATGTTGTTTTATTCCTTGGTACGCCATACAGCCCAAATGCCTTGACGGATTCTATCATGATAATATGAGGTGTCATTAGAAACTTCGATATTGTGGGTATACGTAGGTATTTTTTGGGCTTTTCGTTTTCATAATATCCTTTAAGAAATTCATCAATTTCCTTATTTTATGAATTGAATCAGTAATTATGTAGTTTTACTCTTGAAGTATCAAGAATACATAGGATTCCCTCACTAATTTTCAAGTCGTGATTTTTTGATACATAGTCGTATATTTTCACGACGCGACATCGCGACTTACACGATGTCGCAACGTGCCACGATGCGACGTCGTGTCGTTAGTATGTACTCAGCCCTAAGCCTGCCTGGTTAAGGAAATTGTAGGGGTGTGTTGAACGTAAAATTAAAATGAAGGTAAGGTTTAACGATTTTCTTTATGGTTTCTGCTTATGGTGCTCTATAGTCTCGTTAATGCTAGAGTAAGGCAGGTAGTTAAATTTGTAATAACTGAATTGTTATGTTAAAACTTAATAATGAGGGTTTTCTAAGTATAAAATTGGAGTAAAATCTTGAGGATATTTATCCTTATTTTTCAGATATTTGTCCTATCAGCACATTATATTTATCCTATTACATTAAAAGAAAACAAAAAACAGAAGATATTTATAAAAAAATGTTTTATTATAAAGCTTCCTACATTCAAACCGCCATCCCAAATAGGTTTGATTGAATCATGAAGATATATAATGACACATTACTAACACCCAAATCAAGAACAAGATTCTAAAAATGCAAATACAATATTTATATTACATTAAACGGGAATCGAACCGGGAACGGACATATATGATTATAATGCCCATTGCAACGCGGGTCAAACATCAAAAATATCTTCTCAGCTAATTCACGGACAAGATAAATTATGATACATATTTCAAACTTTATATCTACGTTTTTTTCCTTTTTTTGATTTCAAAGGGAAAACCTTCGAAAGATACCCAGTGCCGTGGGAACGACACAGAGTTATGTGGGATTCTTACTGCACTAAAACCCCCCCGGTGGCCGTCCTCAGCGCTGCGTAGAGGACTCCGGGATCTCCAAAGGAACGCAACCAGAGTCCTCTTAGCGCGTTGCCCCGTCGCGCTCCGCCCAGGTGAGCATGACGCTCGCCACTCCGTCTGATGTGCACGACTGTATGCGACCACACATACAGCCATCCTTCTCGGGGTCGCTGGCCGGCGATTCGAGCTACCACTCTTGCCATCTTGTCAGGCAGGGGATACCGTAGCCCTATTCTGGTCCCGGAACTACAGGGCACAAATTTATATCTACCTAACAGTCAGTTATCTATATTAAAGCCTCTAGTTCAAGGTAAAGTTCAAAGTAATTTACTTCAATCAGTGTATTTGGCTGTTGTCCAGACAAGACCACATGTTCGCCAAACTTCGGTTGCTATACAACTAATAACAGGAAGACATGTGTTGAGGTTCGTGACCGACATTTAGGTATGGCTTACACGATTTTTTGTCGTTTAATAATATTATTTAGGTATTTTTTTTCATTTTATTGGTATACAAATAAAGTAAAATATTTTTTTTTGCCTCATGCAAAGCCTGCTCATTCTTTGGCGTGCCTGTGGCTCAAAAGGCTTAACCAATTTTAATATGTGAGGTGTCATAGGATTCTAAAAAAATGTATTACATAGGCATATTTTTTAAGCAGTAGAGTATTTTATTTTTATAATAATTAGAGCCAATAAATCATATTTTTATACATTTTTTTATGAAATACAAATACCGTCATTGCTGTAAAAGTCTTCTGTAAACAATTTTAATAAAAAATTGAGACCTAAAGTACTAGTAAAGATATCCTTACCACCCGTGATTTGTATGATGATCAATTTATGTCCATGAAGTCGAAGCAAAAAGGGTTCGGCGTCATTAAAATATTGTTTATGATCATTTTTTTATGTACCAACCTACGTTACGTTGGTACTTAGATATCGTTTAGCTTTGAGAACAGACTCGTGTTTCAAAATATAAATAACTATTTAATCAGTAGTTCATCACTGGCTGACTTCCAGAGATTATGAGATAGCGACAAAAGTGTTTGACAAAGTTTGGCCGAGAACGCGAGAGGCCAAAATTAATAATAAACGACCAAGGATCTTCTACAAAGTTGTTTCTGGTTCCGTAACTTTTATAGTTATTTATATGTTGTAGGATAGAAATTAATTATCACTTGCTTAAACGGTGAAGGAAAACATCGTGAGGAAACCTGCATACCTGAGAGATTTATAAAAAAAAAATCTTAAAGGTATGTGAAGTCTACCAATACGCACTTGGCCAGCGCGGTGGACTATGGCCTAATCCTTCTCATTCTGAGAGGAGACCCGTGCCCAGCAGTGGGACAGTAATGAGTTGATGATGATGATGAGGATAAAAGTTAAGGGCCATGTATGATCATCATATGAGAGGATTAATGATATTGATATTATGCTGAAGGTGGTAGAACCCTTTGTGGTTCGACTCCGGCGGCACCACCGCCACACCTATTTCTACCTAATAACAGCGGTGTTGGGCGCTGCTGTGTTCCGGTTTGAAGGGTGTGGTAAGGGAGACAGACTTTTCCGAGGCGTTCCAGCTTAGTCCTCAGGGGTAGCAGCGCATCTGTGGCTGACCTTAGGTAGGAATATCTAATCTTATCTGGGGTTGATTACAGATGTCCATGGGCGGCAGTAGCCACTTACCATCAGGTGGACTGCAAGCTCGTCTGCTACTCCAATATTATAAAAAAAAAAAAAAAAAAAAAATTAAAGTGCGAGTCTAACTCGTACGTAAATGGTTTCGTGCCAGCAAATGTTTAATATTGTTTTTTCGTATTATTATGGTAGCTAAAAAGTGAAAAAAACCCCAAACCACAAAGAGCTAGTAGTGCCTTCCCACAAATCGTCAACAGATGGCGTTACTAGTACTTCTGAATCAAGCTATCGATGTTTTCTCAGTACATTTCATCTCCGCTCTGCAATCTCCGAGCTAGGACTATCGGAGCACGGCTTTTTCCCAGGATTAAATTGCCGAACAGGAAATTTTCCTTTGCCAAAAGGTCTGATCTGAAACGACATCTTAAAATCTACTTTCATGACTATCTTTATCATTTTAAATTTAAGATGAGACTCGTATCCAACAGTAGAACAGTACTCATATTAAAATGATGCTTTTCTTGATATTTTCGATTATATTAAAATTAATTACGGTACCCTAGAATTGGTTCCCGTATAATATTAGCGTCGGCCATCGCCGTGACAGCTGACCTGGAATGACGTTAGCGTGTCGACAGCTCAGGAGTGAAGAATCGAGGTGCAGTACAGAATAATGGCGTTCAACTATATATTACTCAACCGGTGACGTCAGTTCACATGATTTAGTAGTTAAGTTTAAGCTTTAATACAGTGGTTTAAATATAAACGTAGCGTCTACACGTGTAGGTTATTAATAGTCAGTCTTGGATAGATTCTTGGCTATCATAGATCGAATATGACAATCTTTAGTAGGTACTTAAACTGTCAAATTTCAATCTGTGGTGGGTCAAAGATTGGATAGATTGCGACCATAAGCATAGACTAAAATTTTAGTTTCTTACCAAATATCATTCTTATATATAAAATTCTTGTGTCACAATGTTAGTTACCGTACTCCTCCGAAACTTTACCGATTTTCACCAATTTTTATATGCATATTCAGTAGGTCTAAGAATCGGCTACTATCTTCACTATCTATCGGCTACTTTTTCATCCTTAACATTTTTTTATTTATCACACAACGTTTGCCGGGTCAACTAGTAATAATATAATATTTTCTAATTCGAATACTTATAGCGAACCGGGCTAGTCAGTGCTGGCGCAATCACATTAATTTTTAAACCATAGACAAATATTACAACGACATAATGTATTTGACTCTATACTGATACAACAATATGAATTAACCGTTAATTGATATAAATGAAAAAATAATTATTATTTACGATCTCTAAGGTTCGTACGCAACAATTATACGAATCAAAGCTTGTTTGGAAGTTTGTCATGCTCATTAGTCTCAATAAACGAACCGACGGATGAATTGTTTGTAACAAGATATGTTATTGGCTATTGTAGGTTAGTAGTGTTGGTGAGTCAAAATCGATATTGATAAGGAAGCAAAAGACATAAATTTATTTTTTGGACGTTAAAGGGTTAGTGTAAAGCGAATTTCAAGAGCATGGGGTTGGGGACGCACAGAAAATTTGTAACGGGAATAACCGTCTCAAATTGAATTATCTTCAATTTTAAACCCTTAATTTTTTGTCGAAGACGCGAAAATAATAAAGTTATTAACGCAAAATAATAAAATTTGGGACCAAATTTTCTTTTTCTATTAAGATTTTAGAAGAAAATGTAATATATAGGTAAGCATATTGACTGAGGTGCTTTCAAGTAACATTTTTAAGTGATAGAGAGCCATTTAGCGTATCATTTTCACTATATATTTTTAAATAATATTTCTAAATACGATGGTCGCTGATCGTCGGCAATGGTCTTCGATTGTTACCGTCTGTCGTCAGCGTCGTCACGATTTCCGACACCAACTGTCGCACACGAATTACGTCACTGCTGTTCATGTGTTACCTCCCTGATAACTTCTATTTGACAAAAACTACAAGTACCATCTTTAATTACAGTATCAAGTGACCACAATTGTCCTTTCAATTGCTAATTGACACAGTTATCAAATTCTGCAAGTCAGCGCAATACTAAACAGCTGTGTATGATCTACTTCGAACAATGTTCCTGATATAATATTATGGAGAGCTGTAGCATTATCAGATGCCACTAGTATGCAGATTGCTTAAGCAATGTATATATTTATTAGACCTTTATCGAATATTTTTGGGTTCCCTTAGTCTGTTCTTAGTAGCGGCGCATCTGTAATCGAGCTCATGTAGGAATATCTAATCCTATCTGGGGTACATTACATATGTTCATGGGCGGCAGTAGCCACTTACCATCAGATGGACTGCATGCTCGTCTGCTACACCTATATTATGTAGAGAAAAAAACGACGATGACATAACTTCTCATTGAAGGGAAATAGTATTGTGTTGACGACAATATAATAACATAATACAATACGGAATAGCATGGGAATTTAAATATAAACGGTAACAAAAAGAGCATTAATATTTCATTCCATTGTAAAATAAGTTTGTTGTCTTAGCCGAAATCTAGCGTGGACGATGTTCTCAGCGCTTAATAAAACACATGTGTTATAATAACAAGTGGGTCAATACTGAGAAATTGAATAGTTTAGCCGCGCGGTTCCATTCGTGCAAACAGCCCGCGAAATTTAGGTTTTACTCAGGAACCCTGCTAATTTTGGGTGATAAAATATTTTTCTTTAGGTTTCTCGGGCCTCAAAATTGTATCTAATGTCACATCAGCGTAATCCTAAAGAGTTTTTTAATTTATGCGTCGAAATTCTATCATAATAATTTTAGTAATTTCAATGCACATTTAGTATGTATGAAATAAAAATACGGCATGATCCTTTCATTTATTTCTTCACTCCTTTCCTTATTATTTACAAGATTAGTTTACTTGATAAACAGACATGTAAAAAAATGTATGTATATAATAATAAATTAGCCCACAGATAAACAAACAGACAGCTTAAAAAAATAGGCCAAAATGTGACGAAGATATTATTTTGCAATGGCAGATGAACCCTTTTATTCGTATACACAAAAGGGCTTTCCAACTAAAACATTCTTCATTCATCATAAGCTCTAAATTACTTGAACGTTGTGTCATCGTTAATTTAAAAAAGCAATTAGAAAGCTTTATGTTCTAAAGTTGATTGTGATTTGTGAGTCGTTTTAAGGGCTAACTTCTGCTCTCTTATAAAACTTTGACTATTTATCCTGTAGAATTGGTATTGGAAGTAATGATTTCATTTATAAAGAGACTAGTAGGGCCCGAGGGGTCCAATTGCGTAAAAAAACATGACATACATATAACTGAAATGTGTACCTTCATTGAAATTATAGTGGCGCCATCTGACGAAAATTGGTCGTACCAACTCAGAACCTTCGTGGGCTCATACACAACAACTTTGCTACAGATCATCACATGATCAAGTGCATAGTTTACGAATTTACGATTGTATAAAGGAGATACCTACAGAATAACATTCATTTATATTATATAGATACAGGTCTTAAGAAAGTTTGGTACAAAGGGCAAGCTGAAAAAACATAAATAGATCTCAACAACTTTGATAAAATTGCTATATTACCAAATCTCAAACTTATTATACTTTTTTTTTTGTTTACGAGGGGGAAACCTTCAAAAGTGCAGGTGCTGTGGGAGCGACACAGGGTTATATGGGATTCTTACCGCACTAAAACTCCCCCGGTGGCCGTCAACAGCGCTTGTTGGAGAACTCCGGGACCTCCAACGGAACACAACCGGAGTCCTCCAAGCGCGACGCCCGGATCGGGCTCTGCCCTGGGGGGCAGAGTTCGCTCCTCCCACAACATCTGGTGATTACGACGGTATGCGACCACACATACCGCCATCCTTCCCAGGGTAGTTTACTGGACGGTTCGAGCTCCCACTCTTGTCGCCCGCAACCCCAGAAGCCCTCTTTTAGTCGCCTCTTACGACAGGCAGGGGATACCGTAGGCCTATTCTAGTCCCGGAACTACAGGGACAAAGTCATAACGTACCTACAATACTTTTGCTAGTTCGAGGGTACATTTTTCAACTAACTCTTTGTTACACAAAGGGATTGATTTTTTTCGAAATGCCACCGATGGAAACTTTTAAAACGCTAGTGACCGCTGAAAGCCACTCTCTGTGTTAGTGGCACTCTCTTTGAAGCTCTTTTTTCGCTTTGTTGCGCATTTTTTCAATTTTTCAAAAAATACAATTTATTATAAAATTGAATCGACTGCAGCACTAACGCTGTATCCACTTCCGCTTTATAAGCGTAGTGTATTGTTGCTCAGTACCCTTACCATGAGTTTTTACGTTTTGACAAATATGACTGTTTTGTTTTGTATCAGTAACGTCTAACGTAACCTTAAATGTCTAAATTGACTGGAATTAATATGTCAATGTGTGAAAGGACCATTTAAAAAAAAAAAGATTTATACATTATAGATCTAACTAGTTTTCCACGTATTATGAGAGCTATGAGAAATATCGTATTATACAAACACTGTATAGAAACAATTTATTAATTTCGTTATTTAGATGTACCTATAAACGATCAAACATCTAACTCTGCATCCAGTACTGTGTTGATTATTATAATATACGCGATGAACACAATTTACATGATTTAGATATGCATGTGTTCATAATTGTAAACTGTGCAAATCACCATGATTTGGTACGCTTCAGTAATTTGTTTGAGTGGATTTGTTTATCTTTTGGTCTGTGTTATATTATATTGAATCATCATCTACCCATTAGTATGCCACTTCTGGATATAGGTCTCCTAGAGATTTTTTTTTATAATATGGGAGTAGCAGCATGCAGTCCACTTAATGGTAAATGGCTACTGCCGCCCATGGACATCTGTAATCAACCCCAGATAGGATTAGATATTCCTACCTGAGGTCGGCCACAGATGCGCCGCTACCCCTGAGGACTAAGCTGCAAAGCCTCGGAATAGTCTGTCTCCCTTACCACACCCTTCAAAACGGAACACAGCAGCGTCTAACACTACTCTTATTAGGTAGAAATTGGGTTGTGGCGGTGGTGCCGCCGGAGTCGAACCACAAAGGGTTCTACCACATTCTAAAGTCGAGTGAGAGTGAGTCGAGTTTGAAGTTTAGTCCAAAGACTACCGCGCTGACCAAATGCGAAATGGTAGACTTCAAGTTTCTTTAAAGTAGGTTTAGTACTTATAATATTAAGACACATACAATGTTTTTCTCCACGTTTATAGCGAGTAATAATTTTTAATACGCACATAACTTTGATAATTCCGCGATCCTTGCCTAGGATTCGAATAACAGATACTCCGATTGAAATACCAAGAATTTAAAACTCCTAACTGAAATACTATTCAAAATATTGAACATTGAAATATTGAATATTGAACATAATTCTGTCATTATATTAGACTATAACTTCTTGGAAATACCAAACTGTGTCAGTTTCGATCTTGGTCTAGATCTAAAATGTCTCAGACATAATAGATACGTCCGTAAATAACCCGTCCAGCTAATTAGTGCCAAGTAATTGACGTCGCAAGTACTGGAACGACGTATCAGTCACGAGAGACATTACGTTGTTTTTATGAAATGAAATGGATCGATACGAAAAGATACGGAACGGAAAGGGATGTAATGGAATGAAATACGGATGGATAAGACACAACGAAACCGATGAAAATGAATGGATATGGAACTAAATGAATTATTGGAAGGATTCTAATAAAACCAAATTTTGTTGTATGAACTTAAAATATAATATTTCTACAATATATAGTTTTAAGGTTATTAAAAAGTGCTCTTTTTTGAAAAATGTCAATATCTTATTCTGTAAAATATTGGCCACTTCACCATTATTGTTCCATGTACATGAATATCCAAAACGTGTTCAATCTAATTGCTTCCAATATTGCTTGCAACATTATAACTTTGTAATGTTTATTTGTTCATTCTCTTTATTATCTCTCTCTCTCTCTCTACAAAACACAAACTAATTAAATTTTATCGACTAAAGAATTAAATTGGTAGTTGAGTCTTAAAAGCTAAATATCTACGAGGTAACAAGCAAGCATCCAATTTTATACCTGATACGAGTCTTCTATGAATGGATTCCAAAATTTTAAGCATTCTCAACCACGCCACTACAAAATGGAAATTGTTTCAAAGGCAAACACAAAAATTCCAGTAAAATTGAACCTACCGGGAAACATATTCACATGGATTTTGGGGGTTTATTTGTTTTGATATTCTTATTCGTTAGATATTCGTACATATTTATCAACTAAAGGGAGAATATGTTATTTCAACTTAGTTCTTCATTGATAATACAAATGATTTATTTCGTGGGGTTTTTAGTTTGAAGAGTTTGTTAACTAATAATTAACACAATATTAATATATATTTCAACAATAGCCAATCTATCCTTATTTTGACTCCTAGCAGGTACTCGAAATTTGACAACTCCTAGTAGGTAATTTGAAATAGTCAACATTTTTACAAGGTACATTGATTATGAATAAAGGATTTTTTGGATTGCATACGAGTATATCGGTGGGCAGCAGTGTACTACATCCACAAATTAAAATACAGTACCACGACGAAAATAGGTATGAGCTTCTAAATCCGAACTGAGTGCTATTAATCTCAATCACACTCAATTTTATTAACCGACTTCAAAAAGGAGGAGGTTATCAATTCGGCCGGTATCTTTTTTTTTTTTTTTTTTTTTTTTTTATGTATGTACAGCAATTACTCCGCCGTTAGTGGACCGATTTTAATAATTCTTTTTTTATTGTGTAGAGACGAGCTGCGAGTTGGTCCCATTTAAATATGGTTAGGATCCATCGATTGGTTCTGGAGAAAAAGAGGGGAACTCCTCCACCCATGTAAATATAACAGCCATAACTTCGCCGTTTATGAACCTATTTTAATGCCTTTAATTTCGTGTGTGGACAATTGCTACAAGTTGGTCCCATTTAAATATGATGAGGATCAGAGTGGGTTCTGGAGGCAAAATATGTAACTCCTCAACTGATGGGTATAATTGAGTTTTGTTTGAAGATATTTGGTGTAGGTTCTAATGAAATTGAAAAACCAGTTTATCTTTGACTATTTAAGGGTCTGATAATGTGGCTCGGAGTCAAAATATGTAACTCCTCAACCGATGGGAATAATGGAGTTGTGTTTGAAGATATTTGATGTACGTTCTAATGAAATTACAAAGCCAGTTCATCATTGACTATTTAAGGGTCTGATAATGTGGCTCGGAGTCAAAATATGTAACTCCTCAACCGATGGGAATAATTGAGTTGTGTTTGAAGATATTTGGTGTAGGTTCTAATGAAATTACAAAGCCAGTTCATCATTGACTATTTAAGGGTCTGCTAATGTGGCTCGGAGACAAAATATGTAACTCCTCAACCGATGGGAATAATTGAGTTGTGTTTGAAGATATTTGGTGTAGGTTCTAATGAAATTGAAAAACCAGTTTATCTTTGACTATTTAAGGGTCTGATAATGTGGCTCGGAGTCAAAATATGTAACTCCTCAACCGATGGGAATAATTGACTTGTGTTTGAAGATATTTGGTGTAGGTTCTAATGAAATTGCGAGGCCAGTTTATCATTGACTATTTGAGGATCTGATAATGTGGCTCGGAGACAAAATATGTAACTCCTCAACCAATGGGAATAATTGAGTTGTGTTTGAAGATATTTGCTGTAGGTTCTAATGAAATTGCAAAGCCAGTTCATCATTGACTATTTAGTTAGGTTAGGTTGGAACATATAAGACAATATAAAACTAAGCGAGCAGGGCGCGGCAGCGCCCTGCGAGCGGGCGGTTCCAATCAATGTAAATTCAGACCTTACCTTAATTCGTGATCTCGTTTATACAATTTTATATTGTATTAATATAAATGTTATTATGTCATCACTAAAAAGGGTGAAAAAAAATTTTTAACAAAAAATACAACCGACTTCTATGTCACTACAAAGTAAAAAATAATTCAAATAAATGTTGGTTTAGTACATATTTCTGAAGTCGGCGCTCAATATATTTCGTTGGATAACGATGTCAACAGCGTATCTAATATGAGCGTATCAATATATTTCGTTGGATAACGATGTCAACAGCGTATCTAATATGAGCGCCGACTTCAGAAATATGTACTAAACCAACATTTATTTGAATTATTTTTTACTTTGTAGTGACATAGAAGTCGGTTGTATTTTTTGTTAAAAATTTTTTCTCAGAGTATAACACATTTTTTTTACAAAAAAATACAACCGACTTCTATGTCACTACAAAGTAAAAAATAATTGAAATAAATGTTAGTTTAGTACATAGTTTTGAAGTCGGCGCTCAATATATGTATTTTGTTGAATACCGGCATAAATAGCGTCTTCAATAGGAGCGCATAAAACTTACAAACGCACTAGTCGCCCCTCCGATTTGTGAATGTTCACCAACGTTTTCTTTCAATGTTCTTTTTTCCAACAAAAAAATATCATCAAAATCGGTTCACAAACGACGAAGTTATCCCCGAACCTATGCCCCGAACAAACATAAAAAAGAAAAAAAGTATATATATATACGGTTGAATTGAGAAACCTCCTCCTTTTTTGCAGTCGGTTAAAAATTATGCAAAATAGACGTAACAAAGATTTTAGGTGGATCGCAAATAACCTTCATTTAAAATACTTAATTAAAATGATTATGAGATGAATACTGATGTAACGCGTCGGGTACAAGTTGTTAAAATCCCTTGAGGGCTTATTCGAACTTCGAGTAGCTTGGTTGAGTTGAAAATTTTCATAGCTTTGATAAACTATGATGAATTTGAATTGCAGATTTTATTTTAAAAACATGGACGGTTATGCAAGTAATTAAAACTTGGGAACGTTAACGATATTACGTAATACTCAGTAACCATAAACACAGTATAAGCATCAATACAGTATTCTATCTTCATACAAACACACGGAACTCTACGCGCCTCGATTTCGGTATGCACTCGGTATGCGAACAGATGCGAAAGTGATGAGCGGTCGGTGTGACGGTTTTTAGACAGTGTTTTTTTACTTAAACAGTTATATAACGTCTGTACTAGTAGGTACCATCATGATTTGTTTCTGGGTTTTAAATATTGGTATTTCGATTTTTTTTTTTTGAGAAAAACGACGACGACGACGACGACGGACGAGGACGACGGAAAACGACATAGATACGAATGATAATTTAGCAAAAGCTATTCTCGTTGAATAAAATAAATTATAATTACACTTTTCATACGTACTAATTTGTAACTTATTTATTACTAGCAAAAAGCGCAGCTTTATAAGGGCTCGCGTATCGTGAATGGTATATTCAGTTTAAGATCCTATATCAAAGATGATGTGGTCACTTATTAACTAACAATAAATTATTAAATCTACCTTTCGTCAGAAGACCTATGAAGAGCAAAGCTACCTTTGATCCAGAACCAGAACCACTTTAAATGCTTGTGGTGGATAACTTATATTAGATCCATTTTTTTGGGATTGTAATTTTTTTGCGATTTATCCTTGGTATCTTTTTACTCTTGAATTTAAACTCCACCATACTTATAAAATTATTGCGTCTGATTTGCAAAAAATATTTTTAAGTATATATAGGTATAAGCTATTGTGGATGTCTGAAACGAAGTACATTATAAGCTAATCTGGGGTCTGTTACCAATCAACAAGATGGTGAATGACCTTTATTATTCTCTTCATGTCGATTTGGGTCATTTATCAGTGAATGTTGAATTCACCACGACTTCTTTAATTTACTAAAGCTCCGAGGGATACATTCCGTAAAGCTGCGAATGAGCTACTAATTAATTCTATTAAATAACATTTTTATCAATTGTTAAATTAACTATTAAATTTATGAATTAAATTAATGAATTATGTGTGTGGCCTGGCCTGCTCAATTAGTTTTGTATTTTCTTTTATGTTTCTACCTAACATAACCAATTCTATACAATACAGGAACGAATTTCCGTAAAATACAATGTGATAGTCGCTAAATTGTAAATTTGTCACTGCGCTTTTTGTCACAAACAAAGTATTTTTTGACGATGGAAATTAAATTTGCGGATGGATTCTAAACGGGTAGTATTTAAACGAGTGACTGCAAATAAAAGTTTTGAATGACAAAAATAATGAATTTTAGTTATAGTATTACTAAGGGAGCAACTGGCTGCGAGTGACGAGAAATCAACAGAACAGCAACTTACAAATATTAATTTGAGCGACGTAATATTTTTCTAAGTGTAAACATTACGTCCTGCGTTTTATTCAATATTTAGCAAATGTTTTTTTTTTAATACTGAGCAGCATTTTATTTTAAATGAAATGTTTCGAATACAAAAATCACTTTGAAAAATACTATAATAAGTAGAATATTGTGTGCTCATGGCATTGATCATGAATAAAGGTAAGGTCTGAATTCATACAGATTGGGCCCACCCGCTCGCTGGGCGCTGTCGCGCCCTGCTCGCTTCGTTTTATATTGTCTTATATGTTCCAACCTAACCTAACCAATTCAATTACTAAACCTAATTTATCTTAATACTAAAGTTGCCTCTCTATATTTCCAGTCGCTCACTTAGTAATGTAGTCGCGCAAGTTATTAAAACAGTATGTCATTATCAGTCGCTAAGTTTTTTTTTTTTATTTGATCGTTTTATAATATCCCACTGTAAACAAAAACTTAGATTAATCGGATATGTGGAGTTTTTGAAACTGCACTGCGTCAAAACATTTATAATATCCAACGAATAGTATAAAGGCGAAAGTTTGTGAGTATGGATGGATGTTTGTGCCTTATATTAATCGGATTTGAATGAAACTTTACAGTATTACAGTCTATAAGTACACCAGTATAACCTGGAGAATACAATTCATAAAGATATGGCTATGCTATACTTAGTTGTCAGAGCTATATTGATGTACCTACCATACGATGATACGTAAATTTTATATGAATGGATTAATAGTAATTAATTAGATACATTTTCGGTACGCATATTTAAAATAGATTAACTTTTTCTTTGACACTAAATAAATCGGACGGATAGTTTAAATTAAGGTGGTAGAACCCTATGTGGTTCGACTCCGGCGGCACCACCGCCACACCTAGTTCTGCCTCATAACAGCAGCGCTGTGTTCTGGTTCGAAAAGTGTGGTAAGGGAAACATGGTTTTTCGAGGCGTTCCAGCTTAGTCCAGTTTAGTCCAGGGGTAACGGCGCATCTGTGGCCGACCTCAGGTAGGAATATGTAATCCTATCTGGGTTTGATTGCAAATGTCCATGGACGGCTGTAGCCACTTACCATCATATGGACTGTATGCTCGTCGGCTACTCCTATATTATAAAACAAAGAAAAACTTGAAACAACGCTTTTAAAATACACCGGTGAAACCTCGGTGAAACGCTGCCACGTTAGCATTTTCATATTTTTGATTGACATAATTATGTCATAAATGTCTGCATTCATCATGACGTTTTTTTTTATTCTGCCATTATTTAAACAAAAATAATCCAAGTCATACAGCCATCAATGTTACACTAAATTAAAAATTTGATAAAAAAGTGTTTTTTTTGTGTACTAAACCTTATTTCAATCGTGTTGGTCCAATCTAGACATGGCCTTAAGTAACTATGTTAAGTTTCAAATTTATAAGCCCTGTAGTTTTTTTCAAAAAAGGGATGGAAAGCTTGCAAGATTTTCGAATTATAGAGGACTCGTTTCGCTCGCCCTAATAACTTTTTAATTTACTTATTATTTTCCACTAAAACACAATGTCAGTCGACCTCTCGTCTACTAAGAAGCGGTTATGTAAGATGTAAAATATAATATTTACAATAAAACAACTAGAAGAAAGTCGGACGTAATTAAAATACTGTAGGCGCGGAGCCCTAATGCGAACTCTCGCCCAGTGCCTCTGTAGGTATATAATTCAAGGACAGGGCCGAGTTACAATACTGTATAGATCCTTATTCTATGTCATAAATATGTGCCACAAAAAGATCTCAGGTCCAATTTCCCGTGAAGTGAATATATCTAAGTTAAAACTTTAAACATTGGCTTGCTAAGAGTCTATTATAATTCAAGTCTATTTAAATATATGCTTTGTGTGTGTTCAGTGTCCCTATGATACAGTGTATCTATGAATGTGAAGAGCGTTGGGGAAAACTAAGCAGAATTATGTAAGAGGTTCCAAATCTTTTTAGAGGTGCTTCGCTTGCGCTATGTCTACTTTGATTGTATTCTACCTATGATTGAGTTACTATATGCCAATTTAGGTTAAAACTAAGACACTTATGTGAAGCGTTCTGAGTTCTCATGTATAGTAAATCTGTGATCCATTTCTGAGACTCTGTTTATTTTGAGTTGGCTGTGCACACCTATTTCTAGCGTGATGTTCTGCATTTCACCTAGTTCTGCATTTTGATGGAAGGGAGGGAATGTCGGCTGACTTTCATATGAAGCGATCATCTTAGACTTCAGGAGTACAAACACATTTGTGATCAGCTTCAGGTAGAACTCCCGTACTTTATATGAATTTGATTACAATGACACAATGATCCATGAGCGACACTGAGTACGTACTATATTTTTGCATTATTTTTTGGTACTTCGGTCATATAAAATATCCACAGGCGACAGTCTCCATTCCAAATTAGGTACATTATGCTATCTTTATAAAAATCTGTGAAATTTATGAGCACTTAGCACTTTAATTAAAGTAATAAACGTGTTTATATTTTGATAATGTGCTGTAATAACGGAACGCGTGGGAGTAGTAAGAATTTCTGAAACATTTCACGTAAAACGTTTGGTTGGATTTTAAGTTATTACTGGAAAGTAAAGTATGATACACGCTATAGTGTGAAAGTTTTTACGTCCTAATATCATGAAATTATGTATTTAAGGAGATAGAATTTGAAATGTGACATTTAATTTTATAAACTAGAGAGATCCGTCGCGACATTTGATTACAATATCGAAGTTTTCATACGGATCCCTAATACTTTTGGAAATATTTTATAGCCCATGTTCATCACGGATAGTCAAGGATTCTAATGGTAAAATAATTTTTCAAATCGGTCCAGTAGTTTCGGAGCCTATTTAATACAAACAAAAAAATACTCAAACCTTTCCTCTTTATAATATTAGTATAGATTGGTCACTGATCCATATTATGTGGCCGCTATACGATAGACTAGTAAGTCATGCAGGCTTTATTTATAATATAGGAGTAGCAGGCGAGCATGCACGGGACCTGATGGTAAGTGGCTACTGCGGCATCCCGCCCTTCGACACCTGTAGTCAACTCCAAGACCGAATTCCCACATGAAGTCGGCCACAGATGCACCGTTACCCGTGAAGACTAAACTGGAATACCTCGGAAAAGTATGTCTCCCTTACCACACCCTTGAACATCAGCACACAACAAACACAGCAGCGCTTAAACACTGCTGTTATTAAGCAGTAATATGTGTGGCGGTGGTGGCGTCGGAGTCGAACCACAGAGGGTTCTAGCAAGTTTAAAATGTATACTCAGCAGTGGCACATAAAGTATTCTTGAGCACTTAGCAACTGCTACTAATTCGTCAACAATTTAGCGTAGTTTCAAAACCCGGGTAAACCGACGTTGAAACCCGGGTAACTTTGGCCGGTTGAAAATGGTCTCCGGATATCCGGGTTGCGGTGGACGATGCGGGGAAATGGGCTCCGGGAAACTAAACCTCTAATGTTAAATAAATTACTCGTTAGTTAAGCTACGATTATGGAGCAATTCCTTAAGAATTAACATTCACGTAATTCGAAGTCACATTTAGTTGAGTTTTTGTGAATGGTTAGAATGTGTTTTTATCTAAATATATATTCTACAGAATATAAATATAATACATAATGAGTAGTGTATTAAATAAAATTCTTATATTAACCGACTGACAATGTATAATTTAAACAGTTGATAAAATCGGTGATTTAGTTTAAACAGATATTTTTATACAGATATTGATTAAATAACAAATAATTATTATAAAATAGCACATGATTATTTTATCTTCTTTGGTAGGTACGGGGATCAAATGTAATTCAGTCAATTTCATGTAATGAAACTAAAATTGGGTGTCTGTAATTTGTAATTTACAGTAACTTTTTAAACAAAACCGAACAAGAAATTGTAAAATATACATATTGACTTTCTGTTACAAAATGACATGGGTTTGCTATCTTTATGTGAATTTTATTTCATGAACTTACATGTGTATGTAACTAAATGAAATTAAATTGTTTCTGTTGCATCATTGCGTAGAACGCGGACATTCTATATTTATTTTTCACGAAACAAAATATGGTCCAGAACATTAGCCTGCTACGTATTTTCTGATTAAAAATTCACTTTCCGCTCTCCGCCCGTTTTGTACATGTTTTGAACTAAATTACCTTGGTCAAGAAAATGGTACAAGACACAAACATAGCGGGTATATTTTGTGGATCGTTTAATTTATTTTTGATTTCATATATTAGGCATAGACGCTTTATTTTTAAAAGTAAAAGCAGATCTGTTTTTTTTTTTGTTTATGACTATAATTAAAGAATAGTAGACATTTTAAAATAAATTCATTTGTTTGATTTATTTGTTTATTCAGCTCAGCTGACATTTATTGTGACAATACTTGCATTAAATACTTGCATTTAATGAATTACTTAACAACAAAAGGACTAATTTGAATATTAGATTTTATATTTGTTACATAATCAAACCTAATCGAAAGTACTAACGTACTAATAAAACAACAACAACGTTTACTAATAAAACAACAATACCCGCTAGTCGCTTATAAACTTCTCCATTCTTTATAAAGCGGTTCTTCCCTGTTGTATTATCACTCGACGTGCCCTCGAACGCCCTCCACGTTCTAGAGTGGTTCGTAGTGCTCAAAAGGAATTAAACTTCATATAGTTACCGTGAGTATAAAGTATAATGACTATTTGTGATAAAGGTTATGACTGTATCTAATTTAAAGTGTGTGATGTGTTTATACGTAGTAAATATGTGATATCTTGTATATAAAATTCTCGTGTCACAATGTTAGTTACCGTACTCCTCCGAAACGGCTTTACCGATTTTCACCAAATTTTATATGCATATTCAGTAGGTCTGAGAATCGGCTACTATCTATATTTCATACCCCTAAGTGATAAGGTTAACACCCTTAACATTTTTTTATTTATATGGCAACACAACGTTTTGATCTTTTATATTTCTGGTGTTTATTATTGCTAGTTTTTATGCTAGGTGGTACAACCGGTTTGAAGATGGTAGAACCCTTTGTGGTTCGACTCCGGCGGCACCACCGCCACACCTATTTCTACGTAATAACAGCAGTGATTATAGATGTCCATGGGCGGCAGTAGCCACTTAACATCAGGTGGACTGCATGCTCGTCTGCTACTCTTATATTATAAAAAAAACATGGGTGTCTCTGCAATCCTGGGACTAGATTAGGCTACGGTATCCCCGGCCTGTCGTAGGAGGCGACTAAAAAGGTGCATTGCGGACAGCAAGAGTTAGAGCTCGAATCCATTAAGCGACCCCTGGAATGGACGGCGGTATGTGTGATCGCATACCGTCGTAAACACCAGATGTGCAGAAGGAACGTATATTGCTCCCCAAGAGCAGAGCCAGATAGAATTTCACCTACATTTCATTTATGCATTGTTATAAAAAATATCTCTCTACACATCCAAAATTGCCTTTTGCTCCTCTGCTTATCTGACTTTTATGAAAGGGCTTAATCGATTTTGGGCATATCTAAGTGAAATTAGAAACGAAATGTGATTACGAAAATATGTTATTTATATACAAATTCTGCCAGCTATTTCATTTTTCATGGAAATTTAAATACAAAACTCACCTGGTCGGTTACAAACATATTATCGTAACAATATATATTAGGTAACAAATATTTTATTGTTATTATAAGAATACATTATTCGTAATAAATATGCATATGGTAGTAATTTTGTAGATTTACATCGAATTTCATAAATACCTGTAAAATAACACCTGAATTCAATGGTAGCGTTGGTGAAATCTAGGTCGAGATTGGTCGCATATCAAATTTACTTTTGCGTAAACATTTATTATTTATTAGTATTTAAAAGTATTTTATTCGATATATATTTGTAAATACGTGAAATATGTTCGTTAGATCAATATTGGTATTGATAATCCAATATACAGAATATTAAATAGTTGTAGTTGTAGTAGAATGTTACAATATATTATGTAGTAATATACTTTACAATATTACAGTATATTCGATTACCAATAGCATAGTAGTTTTGTACAATATAGGAGTAGCAGACGAGCATGCAGTCCATCTGATGGTAAGTGGCTACTGCCACCCATGGACATCTGTAATCAACCTCATATAGAAGCATTCCTATCTAAATATTCCTACTTAAGGTCGGGATATCTAATCCTATATACCACAGATGCGCTGTTACCCCTGACTGACATGGAACGCATAGGGAAAGTATATCTCCCTTACCACGCTCTTCAAACTAGAACACATCAGCGCTTAACACTGCTGTTGTTAGGCAGAAATAGGTGTAATGTCAAAGTCGAAACATGAAGTTGTACCTTTGTGGCGACTTTCCGCTACTCGTCAAGAGATGACCTCACTATTCTGAATCACGGTATCGAAGTTTTCTCAATATCTCGTATATATACAAGCTCCGAACTGAGACTATTGGAGCACGGCCGCTCCCTGGGCATCAGCTAGCCCGGTGTTAGATCTCCCATTGCCAAACCTTTAAATATGAACAATTTATACATAAACAACAGTTAAAAATATTACGAACAATTAAGAAAAGTCTTTCGTGTTTACCTAACGAACGAATTCTGTATATTGTACTAAGTGCAAGCCATTCTTAAGATGCCGCCATCAAAATAACGACACGCAATTACTTTGAGAAAAGCGTATGGAATTTCCTGTGCCGTGTTATTAATAAAGTCATATATCGTACGTTATATGTGCAGGTGCGTGTATGTCATCTGTCTTCGTTCCTTTGTTGTGGGCTGCGATATATAAGCAACTTTTCGCACCTTCGAACATGGTTGTTCATATTTTGACGCGGTACGCCAGATATTTTTAGACATAAAGAAATTTCATTGAGTTGAGTGATTTTTTAGCAGCAGTGCTTAACGTTCAGTTTTATTTGTACGATGTAATAGCAATATTGTTTGTACCTGAGCCGACAAAAGACATAGACTTTTTTATAATATAGGACTAGCAGACGAGCATGCAGTCTACCTGATGGTAAGTGGCTACTGCCGCCCATGGATATCTGTAATCAACCCCAGACAGGATTAGATATTCCTACCTGAGGTCGGCCACAGACTTAGCTGGAACGCCTCGGAAAACTCTATCTCCCTTACCATACCCTTCAAAACGTAACACAGCAGCGCTTAACACTGCTGTTGTTGGTTAGAAATAGGTGTGGTGGTGGTGCCGCCGGAGTCGAACCACATACCTAATACTGTCGTTGAATTCGTCTAAATTGTGACAGTGAAATTGGCTACATTTTCAATTAATCATTTTTAAACAGTCCGATATTTTATGTTTATACTAATTAGTAGTTAAGGTTATTATTTAAAAGCAGTGATAGCCTAGTGGTTAAGGAACACGGCCTCTCGATCGAGGGGTCTGAGGTTCAAATCCCAGGCACGCACCTCTGATTTTCAATTTTATGTGCGTATTAGAAATTAATTATCACTTGTTTAAACGGTGAAGGAAAACATCGTGAGGAAACCTGCATACCTGAGAGATTTATAAAAAAAAATCTTAAAGGTATGTGAAGTCTACCAATACGCACTTGGCCAGCGCGGTAGACTATGGCCTAATCCTTCTCATTCTGAGAGGAGACCCGTGCCCAGCAGTGGGACAGTAATGGGTTGTTGATGATGAAGGTTATTTGAATTAATTAAGACACGTTCTGTTTCATCATGGACGAACTCAAATTAAACTTCAAATTAAATCGTATTTCAAATACATACATTGGTACTTTGATACAATGTCGCTTGAACATAAGATCCTCTTGTTCACATATGCGATGCCTTCCGTATTCTGCGCCCTAAAAACTTCGCAATACTTTGTCATATCCCAAAAAAGTCAATATCGGTTACCGTTCCTCATAACTTCAAACGATACATCACTCGCTCGAGCGGTTCATGTAAAATTCAGAAGTTTGCGGCCTATCTTCATATTCTTGTAAGTTTAGAAGCGACCTTTTTAATATTAGAAGTGTGTTTGTGTTGCAACATTTAATGAGAACTGAGGACGGTGTAGGTGAAAACTGACATGGGGTTAAGAGCAAGCAATTAAACTTTCAACTAAGACAGACTTAAGTCAACTATCATATACCAATATATACAATTTTTGTCTATCAAAATGGATACTTGACAAATTTTAATATGCAAGAATTGTGAAATTTGTAACTGTGGGAGGCAAATCATTGGATAGATTAATAATAAATAACGGGCATAAGGGCGTCAGAGCGATTATTAGTTCGATCCCCGATCCAGATATCTGTTCTGGGTCTGGGTGTTTGTGTAATTTGTGTATACTGTTCATGGAACTCACGACATATGGGGCTGTGAGTCTAATAAAATAATAAATATAGTTCAAAAAACTAAAAAACACGCTTTTATGATAAAATCAACTAAAAAGTAAGTAAGTTTGAAGTATATTTATTTTATTAATTTTTAGTATTTGTTGTTATAGCGACCGTCATAATGCATCGTCTGTAAAAAAATCAAGTGTCTATCTATTACGGTTTAAGAGATAAAGCCCTGTGACTCACGAACAGACAGCGGAGGGATTCGTTTTATCCTTTGAGTACGGAATCCTAAAAATCATTCTACAAGATGGCATTGTAGACATGTTTCAGTACATTTGAGTTATAGGGAAATAACATTATTATTTTCCAAAGCTAAAAATCAATACTAGTAACTTTGCCTGAACGCTCCATAAGGCGCTTTCTCTCGCCTCGAAAATCATTAATACTGAGAATATTGATAAGGACAATGGTACAAAATTATTAAAATCGTGTATTGTCATAGGTTTTTGATAATTCTTCAAAATTTTGAATTAAACTGAAAGTTCAAAGTGGATAGAAATCGGGCTCAAAGATTCCGTTACTGTTACGTACATACATACAAACGTACAACCCAAGCTAATAAAAGCGTGCTAAAAAAGGGTTTATATATGAACTGGCTGACCCGGCAAACGTAGAGTTGTCATATAAATAAATAAAAGTTAAGAGTGAACAACCCTTATCACTTAGGGGTATGAAAAATAGATAGTAGCCGATTCTCAGACCTACTGAATATGCATATAAAATTTGGTGGAAATCGGTAAAGCCGTTTCGGTGGAGTACGGCAACTAACATTGTGACACGATAATTTTATATATATTTGGTCAGAGTGGCACCAGTGGTTCCACTACCAATTAAAACTGGTTTGCTATATTAAGTTTCATTTTAACTCCATTCCATTCCTCCATCGCACCACTCGACGGATGAAGTTCTATCCACATCAGTTGGACTTGTGGCGGTCCTTCACGTTTCGGTTTGCTCGGATGTCCTTGCCACGAACATGTAAGATGTGGAATGAGCCTCCTCTTAAGTTATTCCCAGAGCGCTATGACGTGGAGCTCTTCAAAAAAGGTGCAAAGCTCTCCTTCAAAGCCGGCGATGCATTGGCGACTTCTCTGGTGTTGTATGTCCATAGGCGGCGATGACTACTTTCCATCAGGTAGCACGTCTGCTTAATCGTTAGGTTAAATAATAAAAAAAAATGTTGTCATATGTTGTCATAGTGTGTTATCTTCCTAAGAAGATGCAACTGCATACATAGTACCTTATAGTTAGGAAGGTGAGCTCTTTCATAATACATCTGCTTCATATCAAATTCAGTAACTTTGCGCCAATCTCCATATTCTCGCAAAGTTCTAAGGTTAAAAATATAACCATATTTTTGAGAAAATATTTTTAAAGACAAAAGTTAGCTAGAGTTGACTTTAGCTTTTGACCTTCACATACATTTTCAATCGTGTCGGTAGCATCGTATCGTGAACAACACCTGTGTTTATCAACGTTTGATGTCCTTCAATATTTGATGTCTTAGATAGTTTTTTTGGATAACGTTGTATTTAGATCTCCTAAGAAGCTATTTGAGTAAAATATGTATCATAGTTAGTTCAGGTTGCATTTATTGTTAAATTTAAATGAATACAAGAACTCAATTCAACACATAGGATATAGGCTTCCATTTTTCCGTCAAATGGCAACAGACTCCTACTTCTATTCTCCGTTCTCACAAGCTTTCGCGTGTATACACCACATCATTTACATTTATTACTCACTATTCATATATAGTAACTCAATTCGCTAACCAGACAATTATAATTATGGTGTTATTCCCTAAAAGGAAAAACGAACTTCTCCAGAGTTGAATTTTCCATTTTGTAAAAACTTGAAAAGCATTAAAAAGGTTATTTTTGTTGCAGGTGAAGACAAAGCAGTGGCGGATGTGAAGTGGTGAGTGAAGAACAAAACTTCTCACTTTTAATTTATTTTGGTCAGATTTTGGGCAAAAATTACGTTCGTATTTTTTATCGGAGCTATAATTTCTTTATGATATATATATTATACTTTGGTTGATAAAGAGATAGAAACACATAAAACTACTTATTTCAATAAAACCTTCAAACTATAACCATTACACCGGTACAGTCCGCGCAAAACTGCTAGTCCACTCTGAAGTTGTTGCGAGCGGGTGTACTCATACAATTTGCTATGGCGACGCGATTCATTTCTATATTCAGAGCGGACTAGCAGTTTTACGCGGAGTATAATACCATAAACCCCAGGTTCAATAGGTTCTCCAAATTGATAATGTAACGATATTAGTACGCTACTATTTGCTTAGTATGTAAATGTATTTAATATTTGACGTATAGCCTATCAATGCATAAATTATCACAGCTTTTAACAGAGGCTTAGGCCAGGCCAGTGTTTCTCAAACTTACAACTGCAAAATCCTGATGAGTAAAAAATAGCAGTAAAGTTGCTCCAACAATGTGGTAATGGCTGTGGTATGATATGCATTAATTGAAATATCAGTAAAGTGAATTTACATTTTATTTGGTATATAAATATTTATTAGTAGGTAATCCTAATCCAGTTCAGACGTACACACAATTTGAGTAAACTTGTTTGCTATTTCGTATATTAATATATACCGTATAAAAATAGTAACACAACATTTTCTATTTGAGTATTCTATACCGTGCTTCTTCTCTAATACTACCCCCAGAACCCCTAAGGGCACTTGTTTGGGAACCAATGGTCTAGGCTATTAGCGCCTGTTGAATAATTCGAGACTTAACCGAGACTAAGCCGTCATCGATCTCTAAAGGTGCTCGTATTTGACGCACGGAATTATTGAAGGGAAAGAGAATCAGCCATTTTACATTTCAACATTCTGACAGTGTTGGTTCACTTAACTCTGTTTATTTTGTTTAAAATAAAAAGGTTCGATCTTGGGCAGAATTCAAATGAGTTACTGCTTCTATATTGTAAGTACTTTATAACGTCTTTTTCACTCATATTTGTCGATGACGCACCCAAATAATTCTGAATACCTAAATACATTATATTATCCTGTTGCTAAATGTGTCTACTCGATGTTTTTTCTGTCACTATTTTATTTCTCTTATTAATGTTTATTTTCTGTTTCTGGGGGATCATAGTTTTACAGACACTGACCAGCTATGATTGATTAAATTTGAATGTATCAATAAACTCTTGTAATCATTTTTTTCTACCTTTTTCGTATCAAGTAGGTATTTATCATCAGTATATATTTTATCATCATTGTTATGTACAACATATTTATTTATATTGTTTTTAAGTATTTTATCGTTAATGCTGCAACGATCTGTACCCTTAGTATGAGTGTTTACGTTCTTACAAAAATAACTGTTTTTCTATTTGTTTAAGTATTTCCCATACATTTCCAATCAGTTCTGATATAGTGCGCTAGGGGCGCTGATTGGAAATGTATGGGCAAATATGTAAACAAATACATAAACAGTATTTTTTTTAAAAACGTTAAAACTCATACTGAGGGGAATGCATATTCACAAATATTTTTTTTGTATCCAATAGTTGTTTTTACGTTTATTTTCATTTATTGTACGGTAATGAAAGTGAGTATTTACCTATTATATCTTATCGCCTAATCTGTATTGCATATGAGTGGTTTGCTTATCAACAATTATGAATCGGCAAAATGAGGTTATTTCGAGGAAATCTGGTTCGAATTATTGTTTGTTCACGATGATTGCTTAACCCATTAATTCCCAAGGGGTTAAATAACAGGATTTTTTTTTAATTTTATTATTTATATTAGTTACATATACATTCAAAAGGAGAAAATCATAGTCAGAAAAAATATTGATCATTCCGTTTAAATTCCACAAAATGTTGCGTTTACGCAACGTTGGGCTAAGTGAACTTTAAAACTACTCTCAACTTACTTATATGGATGGACACTCAAGTACTAACGGGAGTGGAACATTTTAAAACAATCAGCATGAAGATGCACCTGACATTTTTTACACATGTAAATTGTTGTACTTCTACATTGTCGACATCTTCTTCGACGTTTATTTTCATGTTTTTCTGTGACATGACCAACATTATCATAGCGAATATTAGTAGGCAATGCGTTCTTGGATGGTGTTTTCATTGGTATTTGTATTTGAAACATTCAAAGAATGGTAGCCGCTAATGCAATGCAAGGTAGCCGCTTTCATTTTCAGCAACGTAAGATTTGAAATCAAATTTGTTATATGAAAAAAATGTCAAAAAATACGCGATGTTTGCAAGGTTCTTCAATTAGGTATAACAGGTCTGGAACACATTTTGGTGCATTCTTTGACCTTTTTTATTTTCTTGAAATTGAAGTACTGGGCTCATCTAGCATATTTTCAGACTCAGTGGGTAAATCCGTGTGGATTTTATACGTTCCAACGATATCAGAGGGCAGATTGCTGTCGAAACCACCCAACATAGCATCATCTAGATCTTGTTCGTCGGTAACATTTTAACCGGTGGGGGGATGTATACAGCAACAATTTGTTTAGCATTTTGTAAATCCTCCTCTTCTTCCAACAAGCGCATAATTTCTTGTGAAGACAATGCGTTTTTATAAGCCATTATTACGTAGAGAAAATGCACTCGTTTTACATAAACCAGAGAGCTTGAAGTTCAACAACTGACTAACTAACGAAACAAAAGCGTTTGTGTCGCTTGAGCTCCAAGAAATTATTGTTAACTATAAATTCCTAGCATGAATAGATCGCGGCATTATAATAACAAATATTCAATAATACTCCCAACGTTGCGTACACGCAACATTTTGTGGAAGTCTAAGTTAAACTATATATATAGGTTTTCCTTTTCAACAGAATTATTGAACTCATAAATAAAGTATTGTTAAATGTTTGTTTAGTGTAAAAAGTTCTGATTTATTTTAATTAATATTTTTTATGAATTTATGAATTTGTCTAATTGGAGAAGACTAAATTCGCCGTATTTCAAAATTAAAAATCAAATATATTTTTCACGAAAATAAGTGTCCAAATAATTATAACCTGTATTTTAGCTCTTCTTTTATAAACTGGATTAGATGTCAAAGATTACTGTCCTATTTTTAATACCAAAAAAAAATCAAACATAAAATGTTGCGTTTACGCAACGATGGGTAAAGATGGGTTAAAGGTAGAACGGTATGTGGTGGGCTCCGGCAGCACCACCGCGACACCTCTTTCTGCCTAATAACAGCAGTGTTAGGCGCTGCTGTGTTCCGGTTTCAAGGGTGTGGTAAGGGAGACAGACTTTTCCGAGGCGTTCCAGCTTAGTCCTCAGGGGTAGCAGCGCATCTGTGGCTGACCTAAGGTAGGAATATCTAATCCTATCTGGGGTTGATTACAGATGTCGATGGGCGGCAGTAGCCACTTACCATCAGGTGGACTGCATGCTCGTCTGCTACTCCTACAATATAAAAAAAAATAATACGTGTAGCACTCGGAGACTGCCGCGGTAAAGCTATTGCATAGCATTTTTTATCAACTTATGCAAATTGCAAGCGTGATATTTCAAAAAGTCATTAACCCGTCAACTGGCGTGTGCGCCCCGGGGCGCACAGATCGCTACTAAAAAGTATCACCGCTGTGCCGGTCGGAGTGGGGGGGTGTTAGGTTTTTTCGTTACGGAATTTCTGGATTCGGTCTCCACGCTCAAGGCCCGCGATAGAAGCTATGCAATAGCTTAAAAATCGCATATATGATACAGTGTGACATCCCCCTTATCCCAGTGGCGCAGCGGTCGGTCAAGCGAATTGCTCACATGGACTGCCTTTTTCATTCGCGCCCTTTCAAGCCTAGCCTTTGAAGCATTAACTCGTTCTTTTGTACAGCTAATAGCCTTGACAGCTTATACTGTACAGGCATGCAAAATATTTAATCAGTATGAAACAACCATTTTAAGCTCACGTGATACATGTTCTTGGAAAATACTGAACCATTTTTTATGTAACTTACACGATACTCGTATAAATTTGACGCGGATTAACATAAAATATTTTAATGGTAGTCAACACAAGTGAGAACTTAATTTTTTATGGTACCCACGACACAGGGAATCTTAGTGTGCGGCTATGAGTGTTGAAAGCACCTTTTTACCCGACTGCCAAGGAAGGGTTATGTTTTTCGCGCGTATCTTGTATGCTTGTCTTTCTTTATTCCCTCGGTTCTCACACACGGTTGGATGAATTTCGAAAGTTAAGGTGTCATTATATTCGTCTCAAACACCCAAGTTTCTTAGATGGATCTCAGAAAAAAGTAACACGTTTTTTAATATCTAGGTTTAAATATAAAGACCATCTAAAATATTTCAAGTTAAAATCTTCTCATTTCTGTTACAAAGAAAGATAATTAATTAAATTAATTAAACCTGAATTGAAAGCTCTTAATTTAACGCTAAGGAATCGGTTAACGCTTGTTGAACTTCTACAGTGATCGTTCAAGTATTGCCCTTACGTCGACTGCCCTTTCAAGAGTATTAGTAGTCACTCTTATGTGACTTTAGTACTGCTAAGTACTCGTGCTATTAAGTCAATTGCCTACTAACTTATTAAGTCTTCACATCTATGGAATATTTTATTCGTGGACTTAGTTTGATAAATATATCAATAATTTAACAGGGTGATTTTAGAAAGGCCTTATATATGAAACAAGTAGTTTTTAGTCCCATTTAGGTTTAAATATAGAAGCCGCTCAAACATTTCAAGTTAAAATCGTCTCATTTCTGCTACGAACAAAGATAATTAATTAAATTAATTAAACCTGAATTGAAAGCTCTCAATGTAACGCTAAGGATTCGGTTAACGCTTGTTGAACTTCTACAGTGATCGGTCAAGTATTGCCCTTACGTCGACTGCCCTTTCAAGAGTACTAGTAGTCGCTCTTGATCATCTTGTGTGACTTTGGTACAGTTAAATACCCGTGGTATTATGTCAATTGTCTAATAAGATATTATGTCTGGGATATTCTATTCACGGGCTTAAATTATGTAGGGTAATTTTAGAAAAGCCTTATATGAATATGAATCAAAAGTCTTTTGGTCTCAATTATTTTATTTCTGCTACGAACAAAGATAATTAATTAAATTAATTAAACCTGAATTGAAAGCTCTCAATGTAACGCTAAGGATACGGTTAACGCTTGTTGAACTCCTACAGCGATCGGTCAAGTATTGCACTTACGTCGACTGCCCTTTCAAGAGTACTAGTAGTCACTCTTGTGTCACTTTAGTACTGCTAAGTACTCGTGCTATTAAGTCAATTGTCTACTAACTAATTGAGTCTTCGCTTCTACGGAACATTCTATGCACGAACTTAAATTGCAAAACTGGATTATGATAATTTTTTAGGATTTTTTTTACAAAGATTCGCGGATTAAGGATCTTATAAAAATATGTGTGATTAATTATTTGTTAACTTAATAAGTCTAAGGTGTATGCGATAATCTATTAATGGACTTAAATAAAATAATGTAAATTTGATCATAAAAATATAAAAGGTATTTATTATTAAAATGGAAAATATTCACAAATAATATTATAGTATTCGATGCCAATTTACGGCTTTTAATAATTGAACACCATATTTATTTATACAAGTAACAAATTTAAATCAACTCAGGTACCTTGCATACCTGTTATGAACAAAGAGAATTAATTCATTAATCCAGAATTGAAAGTCCTCATTGTAACTTTGAAGTTACGGTATCAGTCGAACTTCTCGAGAACGATCAGTCAATTGAATTGCCCTTTCAAGTATACTAGTAGCTCTACTAACTGGGAATGGAATAAGGTGGCTTTAGTTTATAACGAATAAAACTTTTTACGCATAAACTTGCTAGTCCGCTCTGAATATAGAAATGAATCGCGTCGCCATAGCAAATTGTATGACTACACCTGCTCGCAACAACTTCAGAGCGGACTAGCAGTTAAGCGAGGACTATTCATAACTGAGTTAATTTAAATTGGTTAAGATAGAAACTGCTGTAAATTTCGATTCAAATATTTTTATTAAGTAGTTGATTAAACGCTCTCGAACTGTGAGCTCTTAGTTACTCCAAAATTACTAGTAACGGCACTTGAACTTCCATAGCTGGTCAAGTAATTTGCCCTTTCAAGTACACTAGTAGAGTCGTGACTTTGTGAAAGAGCCGATCTCTAGATTAAGTTTGATACCGCGAAACTGTTAATTTTCTGCTTAATTGTTAACTGATATTTGTGTATTTATAGGTGGCAGAACAATGTGGTTCGACTTCGGCACCACCTTCATAGCTATTACTGAAGGGTGTGGTAAGCGAAACATAGTTTTCCGAAACATTTTAATTAAGTCCTTGGGATTGATTACAAATGTCCATGGGCGGCAATGACTGGCGGCAGATTATATTTCTATCTGAGGTCGGCCACAGGTGCTCCTACCCCTACCCCTGAGAACTAAATTGGAATGTCCCGGAAAAGATTTTGTCCCTTACCACACCTTCCAAACCAGCTATTATAAGGCAAAAATAAGTGTGCCGGTGGTGCCGGCGGAGTCCAACTACAAAGTTCCATCTTCAAATACTCCGGTATAAGTATAGTAACGTTTTCCCTTATGCGTCATATAGTACATATTCCTTGTAGCATCCACATCCATTTTATTGTTCCCAACTGAAGAGGCCGTAAAAGGTACGAGTAATTGACGTGTTATTGATTCGACATTCTGCTGTCTCGTAAACCCTTGTTACTGCGTTACTGTGGGATAAATAAAATAAATCTCTGTTGCGAGTTTTATAAACTTTGAAAAATCTTAGGGGAGTAGTTGGAGATAACAACTGACGGCTTATCAGTCGTATCAGTGTATTCAAAATTCTAATCTCTGCAGATCTTATGAGAAAATTTTGTCAATAAATGTCTGGGTCTATTTGCATCGTTTTGTGTATGATACTGGGACTTCCCATGGAATATATGAGAAAAACAGGGGTAGTGATAATGAGTTCCACCCCATAACTCAAAGTTGATCCGCAATAAAACACTGTTCCATAAGAAAAATTGTAATTGGTTAAGAAATACTCGAGTACTTCATGTTTAAAAGAAACCAGGTTTTTTCAATCTTCCGGGAAAACTGGCGAAATAAACTCAAATTTCCTCTGAATGGAACTCCCTGTGAAACTAGCCGCACGCAATTGTATTTGAATCACATCGATCACGTCATCGCGAAAAAATCGCTAGACATCCATAAAAAAAATACACGACGCGCGAAAATGTAATGTTGTAAAATTACAATATCTATTACTTTTAAACAAGTAAATTGCACGACTCATGATGCGAAGCATCAGAGAGTGCTTTACGATCGAAAAATTTTTTTCGCTTCATTTTGGCGGCTATTTTTATTATTATAGCCTTGATAGTTCACGGAATCAAGATATTTTGCATACTATTGTCGAGATAATTTAATGGAGATTAATTCCATACTTTTTAAAATTTGATTTACTGCAATAGAATTGGAAAAAAACACCAAAATAGGTCAAAAAATTTTCCTGTCCGTCATGTGTGAAACCTGAAAACACTGTAACTTGTGAAAAAATCCATCATTTGAGTTAATTTTTTTTTTTAATTCTAATCGACGATTGTAGGTCACTGAATGCGAATGATTAATTAATTCAGTGTCGTTTAATTGCAATTAATAAAAAACGAAAACTACAAGACTGTATATCTATAGATATTATGTACATTTATTCCACCAGGGGCGCTTGTAGTTGTAGTAGTTGCAGTACCTTCTTCCTACTACAGCTGTTTTTTCGGCAATTAATTTTGAACGACTTAAGTTTTTTTTTTTTTTATATATTTCATAATTAAATGAGCATTATGAGTCGTGCACTTTTGGATTTTCCAAACTTTTTTGAATATAATATATATGTCGGAGCAAATACGGCAGTTCTCCTATTATAAAATGAAATGATTAAACACCTGAGGTAAAACTACCTGCATCTTCAATAGAAAAAAAAGTGCACGTGCGCCGGTCCTATAAAAAGGGCCGTACTGGCGACATCGGGACATTACTGCTCGAGCTGTGGAACAGTGCGGACCTCCTTAGGACGTCGTTATGCTGCCCGAAGAATAAACGAAGCTCAACAATTCTCGTGTGGTTTGCTTTCGAAGGTTTCATCGAGTCATTCATCAACATCATAACAATAATTATGACGTCAGCGGTGCTGACGTCACGCCCTTTTTAAACTGTTACTCCGTTATCAGAATTGGGATCGGAACAAGCTCCAATCTCGCCTACATCCTCATCAGCTGCGGCATCCTTCCACCTGTCATACCAGGATCATCACCAGATAGCACCACATTGCGAGGTGCTACTACAATAGGCACTTCACATCTACTACCTGGCACATCGGTAGAGGGCGTCCCAGAAAAGTGGCCCACGATCAGCTTCATTATTGCATACGGGCGACACGTTTGATACTTGTGTGGTCTATTGTTTCAATTTATTTCAATTTATAATTTTATAATGTTCACCTAATATTTGAGTGTTCACAGGATAAGAAACTAGTATAGCTGCTTATTGGTGGTATTGCAACAACATGTGTTGACCGCGAACAGATTGAGTGGCCAATGATACGGGTGGTCATAAGGCAGGACATTTTTTGACAGTGGTAAAACCAAGGTGGTGAGTTAGTGCAGTTTCGGTAAGTGACTTTGTGCGCTTAAAAGATTAACATACTTGAGGTACTTCACGGTTTAAGAATTTAATCACTAAAATGTGATCACTGTTTGATTAGAATTATTTAGTGTTTGAATGAAGTTGCGGGTACCCTCGTTATTTCTAACTGCTCATTAAAGGTGTTTGTGATGTGGAGATACGATACCGTAGTGTTCGGTGGCGAATAACCTTAATTATTAATAAGAGTTAATCAGGATTAGCCGAGTGGAAATTTTAACATTCAATTTGTTTATCTGACTTACAGGAACAGCACACGAGGACGTGTGACTTGTCATGATGGCCGAGTCGGAGAGAGTCACCAGTAATAACAGCTTTGAAAAGAAAAGAAAAGAAAAGAAAAAAAAAAAAGTTTTAGCTTCTTCATTATTGAGTGTTCTAACGATTTATTGAAATGTGTTTACAGATACCTACTACAAGTAAATGGTGAAGGAAGCACGTAATCCAAGTGGTCCACGACAAGGAGCCCTCATCAACGGATTAAAGAATACCTACTACAAGTGAATGGTCGAGGAAGCACGTAGTCAGTGGTCCACGACAAGAAGCATTCGTCATCTGAACAAAGTGTGAGTCGAAAACAATTTATTTGCTTTCTCTGAATATCTACGAAAGTGTTATCTCTGAATTAGTCATGTGCTACGCTTGTGCTAAAATATGGGTTTTCAATGCCGCGTCACACCGTCTTGAGAGTGGTACCTCTGAGCTCGTCATGTGTTACCCCTGAGCTATACCGCGGGTCCTTGATGTATCCACAAGAGAACCTTGAGACACTGATGGATAGCCGGGTATAACCGTGACCAGACACGTACACACCATAATCTGGAGAGTGATACCTCTGAGCTATCCACGCGTTACCCCTGTGCTAACCATGGGTCCATGATGTATCCACAAAGGAACCATGAGATACCATTGGGACCCCTTGTGGAGCCGTGGTAGACACGTATTCACCACAGATCGCCGAGAAACTTTAAATAACCTAAACATTATGACAGTTCTGTGGATAGAACTCATAAAAACGACCCATATTTATTTACAAGACAGGTGCATGGGAAATGTCTTAATGTGCCGCTTTTATAACACCATCTGTAACTGTAATGGCAACATATGTTGCTTACAGATACCTGCCTCAAAGAAATTATTTTCTTACAGAGTTTGAACTTCACAACGCAGGCAGGCGCAGAGCACGCGCCGCCTGTCAGAATGGCCGTGTCGGAGCAAATACGGCAGTTCTCCTATTATAAAATGAAATGATTAAACACCTGAGGTAAAACTACCTGCATCTTCAATAGAAAAAAAAGTGCACGTGCGCCGGTCCTATAAAAAGGGCCGTACTGGCGACATCGGGACATTACTGCTCGAGCTGTGGAACAGTGCGGACCTCCTTAGGACGTCGTTATGCTGCCCGAAGAATAAACGAAGCTCAACAATTCTCGTGTGGTTTGCTTTCGAAGGTTTCATCGAGTCATTCATCAACATCATAACAATAATTATGACGTCAGCGGTGCTGACGTCACGCCTTTTAAACTGTTACTCCGTTATATACTTAATCTGAATCTCGAAACCACTTCATTTTTTTTCCTGAACTTTATGCTGGGGTTTAGGGGGGGCGGTCAATCGATCTAGTTTTTTTTTGTTTACGAGGGAGAAACCTTCAAAAGGTATCCGGTTCCGTGGGAGCGACGCAGGGTTATTCTTACCGCTCTAAAACCCCCTCCCGGTGACCGTCCTTGACACTGCGTAGAGGGCTCCGGGATCTCCAATGGAACAAAACAGGCAGGGGATACCGTTGCCCTGTTCTGGTCCCGGAACTACAGGGTCACAATCTAGCTAGGTTTCATTTTAATAAAGCGTCATTTAAAAAATCCGAGCAAAGCTTGGTTACTACCCGCTTGGTCATACTTATAATATTTCAACTAAACTTATAGCAACTATCAGAATCAGGAAAAATTAGTTCAAAACATTAATACAATATTTATTCCACTCAATCAAAAGCGGGTAACGCCGTGGGCGGCAGTTATCCTATGATCGCTTACATCAAACGCTCTCTAAATTTAGTTACGGAGTGATGATCGACGCCCTTTGTTTATGCTCAATATGCTTGAGCGGATTTTGTTGGGTTTTGATGAAAGATATGGACGCATTGAACGCTATTTTCGAGTTCTTATTATGAGATAAGCGTTTGGTCATGGCTGTAGCTTTTAACGCTTTAATTATTTTATGTCATTACTAATTATCTATCAAAGAGACGTAGTCAATTACAAATAAGGTGTAAAAATACAGATGGATAGATTTTTCTACAATATAATAATGATGTCGGCATGTGATTTTTATGTAACTGTTAACGGTAATGTTTTGGTTTCGAATATATGTAAGTATGTCTTTCTTTAGCAAACCTTGAGGTCAAAATGGCTTGATAGATTTTTACATATGAAATTTCGTTACATAATTTTTAATTGCTAAATAATAAATTTTAATTTTTAATTGTGCCTACAGCACATTACTTCTCCTTTCAGTTATTTATTTTTAAGCAGGCTGTTTTTGTTCCTATCATAATTACCAGTAGCTATAACTAAATTTTCCTTACATAAAAGTAATAAAAAACTAACTCTACCTCCAAAAAGAAACGAACAATCTTGTAATTAACCCACTATCAAACAGTAACACTTATCTCATAAAAATATTAGCAAATGTACCATAAATTACTTGATAGAACAAAATTACACCCCATATGAGCGCGGTGTTCGCTCACCCGGAGTTAATGTGAGTGGATGTGTTCAATCAAAACATTTGCACTTAACACATTTATAGTTTCTATTTTGAATATGTTTTATAGAATAATCTATAGATGATATTATTTAAAAGTATCTATCGTCGCCAACCCGATACTGTCCCGCTGCTGGGCACGGATATCCTCTCAGTCTCTGTCTCAGTCAGTCCACCGCGCGTACTAGTAGACTTCATATACCTTTGAGATTTTAATTTATAAATCTCTGAGATATTTACCTTATGAGCAAATCAAATTAATCAAATCAAAGAAATAAATAAGTATAACGGTGACACCTCCAGCACTGCACGATACGGGTTCTACCTCAGGGTTCTACCATCATTTGAAGTAATTTACCTTTTTTAATCGAACCCACACCCTGTGGGTTCCGTTCCACCAATTTTTTTTTTTTTAATTTCTAGTATTTGTTATTATAGCGGCCATGGAAGTACATGTATTGTGAAAATTTGAACTGTCTGCCCATAACGATGAAAAATACCAGTTTGTTGTATGGGGACCCCTTTTTCTATGCAACTTTTTTATTTTTAGTATTTGTTGTTATAGCGGTCATCGTTATACATTATCTCTAAAAAATTCACGTGTCTATCTATTACGGTTCCAGAGATAGCTCTGTCACAGACGGACAAACGGAGAGACAGCGGAGTCTTAGTTAAACGGAACCCTGTTTTTACCCTTTGGGTACGGAACCCTAAAAATTAGTTCACCCGATCAATATTGGCAGTTTATTCGCATTGAAAGCAAGAAAGTGGCTATGAAATATATTGTCCTCACAATCCTGCCTCTATAGCCTGACCTGTTACTGTATAGTAACAGTTCACTGATCTGTGCCGAGGGGATCACAGAATTGAGTAATGGGAAAATTGCTGACACGAAGCTTGCCTCGCGGTGTGATTGAGCGAACGTCATTACACAAGGAAACTGTACTAGGTGAGAAGTACATTGTCTACGTATGTACTTGTGCTAGAACTAGGAAATTACTTATAAACAAAAGAAAAGTCATAGTATTAAGGTGGTACAACTCTTTGTGGTTCGACTCCGGTGGCATCACCGCTACACCTATTTCTCCCTAACAAGTGCAATGTTATTATAACATCAGTATTAAGGGCTGCTGTGTTCTGACTTGAAAATGGAGTAAGGGAGACATACTTTTCCGAGACGTTCGAGCTTAGCCGTCAAGGGTAACGACACAACTGTATTCGACCTCAAGTAGGAATCTAATCTTATCTGGGGTTGATTATACATTTCCATGGGCGACAGTAGCAACTTACCATCACGTAGTCACCTATATTATAACGAAACAATTCAAACCTTTTGAAATCTAATAGATATAAAATCATAGTTTAGACGTGTGCCTGACCGAAGATTGAACCTGGGATTTGCGTCGCATATCGTAATGATTACCAAGTTTTAATTACTTGCAAACTGGTCCTTTTTAAAATAAAATCTGCAATTTAAATTCATCATAGTTTATCAAAGCTATGAAAATTTTCAACTCAACCAAGCTACTCGAAGTTCGAATAAGCCCTCAGGCCTCAAGGGATTTTAACAACTTGTAACCGACGCGTTACATCAGTATTCATCTCATAATCATTTTAATTAAGTATTTTAAATGAAGGCTCTTTGTGATCCATCTAATATCTTTGTTACATCTATTTTACATAATTTTGTGTTAAACTCTGAGATAAAATTGAATGTGATTGAGATTAATACATCAACATTCATCTCGTATTCATTTTAATTATGCACTTAAAGTACCAGAAATTAATTATAAAAAGAATAAACTTACCATATAAAAATTCAGCCTGTGTCATTCCCATAATTTAGACGAATCCAACGGCACTTTCTATGTTTAAATCCGTCAAGATGTTTCGGCTGTGGGCATGCCAAATAATGACATTATCATTATCATCATTACTGTCTCACTGCACGGGTCTGCTCTCAGAATAAGAAGGATTGAGACATAGGCCACCACGCTGGCCAAGTGCAAAATGGTAGACTTCACATTCCTTTGAAAACTTTTTTTAAGATTTCTCAGGTGGTACTTGAAAGAAAAAAAGAAGAAAGATAGAAACATTTATTCGGATAATTGCAACACAAACGAAATACTATAATAGAGAGAGACAAAAAATAAAAATAACATAAAAGAAAAGAAAACAAAAATAAAATAAAAACAACATAAAACAAAAGAAAAAAGTAAAATAAAACAACAACAAAACGTCCTTGCACGACGGTATGTGTGGTTGCCTACCGTCGTAAACACTAGATGTGTGGGTGGGGCGAAAACTGATCAGGGCATCGCGCTTGGAGGACTCCGGTTGTGTTCCGTCGGAGATCCCCGAGTTTTCCGACAAGCGTTGAGAACGGCCACCGGGGGTTTTAGTGCGGTAAAAATCCCACATAACCCGGCGTCGCTCCCACGTCGTCGGATACCTTTTGAAGGTTTCCCCCTCGTACAGAAAAAAAGGTTTCTTCACGATATTTCCTTCACCGTTTGAGCAAGTGATAATTAATTTGTAAAGAATGACATACATACATTCATATCTACATACAAACATACGCTCTAAAACCATCCGCAGTCTGGTAAAATCTAAAAACTAATAGATTACCTAAGAAAAGTTATTTTGCAAGTCAGACGCTTATGTCAACAAAGTAGTGAGTATAGTAATCTTATCTGATTTTTCTTATCTATTAGTATAATTATGTGTTTAACGTCAATATTGCGTACACGTGTATTAAGTGTACTATGCGCGTCATATAAGCATTGTGTGATTAATATCGATACGTAGTAAGTATACGGTAAACGGTTCAGGAGATAGAGCCCTGTGACCATACGGACAGACAGACAGACGGCGAGATGGACAGACGGACAGGCAGCGGAGGCTTAGTAATAGGGTTCCGTTTTTACCTATTAGGTACGGAACCCTAAAAACAGACAACGCTTCTAAAATTACATTAAAGCGTTGTTTGCACGTGTTATATAATATCCGAGTAGCAGACGAGCATGCGGTCCACACCACGTTAAGCGTATACTGCCGCCATAGATTAGTAAAGATTACTCACTCCTAACAAGAAAATGTACCAAGTTTTGAGAATTGAAATAGTTGCGTAAAAAAGTTTTGTCACGTCTCCGTCCTAAAATGTCCCTAAAATATTTGAAATAATTATTTATTTGTTATGTAAATTACGCAGTATTAGTTATTTATTCGTAAATTTTCTCTAATAATGTTTTTATCTGTCAAGAATTCAAAAAAAGAACTTACTAATAAGCCGTTTGTGGCTTCATTCAATTTCAAGGCGGTGAAGTATATTTACTAATCTATGACTGCCGCCTATGAATTCCACACATCTGTAATCAACCCCAGATAAGAATAGTTTCCTTGCGACCTATGTAGCGGAGTCAGATTCCGGCCTGTGAAGTAGAAGGATCGGATTCGATTCTCAACCAGGGAAACATTTAGGCAATAAATATTTTATATTCATATTCTGGGTCTGGGTGTTTCTGCATCTTGGTGTGCCCATGTCAATGAGTTTAGAATATAATCCACGCTGATATAAAACTGATAATTTGCATTTATGTGTAAAATGTTTATTTTTAGTTACATTTTTTGTTAGAAGACTGCAATACATTTTCATCCAAGGCCATGCCATTCAAAAACCAGTATTTATTAAACACTTCATACGAGATCGTAATGGTTCTCATGATATCAAAGTGTAATCAATCTGTATGAAAGTTAAACTGTGAATAAACGTTTTAATATCTACATTAAAACCTGTAGTTTTATTTTTAAAAACTTTTTTGTAATATATTGTATTGTAACTAATGGCTATACAGTCCATCTGAGCCTCTGTAATCAACCCTAGATAAGATTAAAATTCTATCTAAAGTCGGCCACAGATGCGCCGCTACCCTTGAGGACTAAGCTGGGACGTCTCCGGAAAAGTATGTCTCCCTTACAACACTTTTCAAACTGCTGTTATAAGGTAGAAATAGTTGTGGCGATAGTGTCTCCGGAGTTGAACCACTAAGAGCTCTGTCTCATTCGAGATTCAGGCTCTATTCTACGACAGTGGCCAATTTGAAGGCTTTATAGTTCGACTCTGGCACCACCGCCACAACAATTTCTGTCTAATAACAACTTTGTTAAATGCTGCTGTGTTCTGGTTCAAAGGGAGGCATACTTTACCGAGGCGTTCCAACTTAGTCCTTAGGATATCGGCGCATCTGTCGCTGACCTCATGTAGGAATATCTAATGCTATTTGGAATTGATTACAGCCGTCCAGGGGTGGCAGTAGCCATTTACCATCAGGTGGACTGCGTGCTCGACTGCTTCTCCTTATTATAAAATAATTATAGTTTAAAAACTAAAGTCCACGCTAAAATCGCATAATTAAAATCGTTAATACTGGTTCCTGATGATCTTATGAGGAAAATGGAATAAAATCATTAAAATCGTGTATTGTCATCGGTTCTTGGTAATTGTTGTTAAATTGATCGGACCGTTCAAAGTAGGTAAAAATTGAGTTCAAAGATTCCGTTACATACATACATACATATTATATACATACAGGTCAAGCTAATAAAAGCGTGGTAAAAACGTCTACTACGCTGGTTAATTGCAGATGTACAGACTGCAGACATTTTTGAAACCTTTTACAAAATTCATATCCAGGTTTCCTCATGTTTTCCTTCACGGAATTTGTCTCATAAAAATTCGCTCTAAAAATGTAATACATTTTCCATTGCTCCCAAAATGTAAATCACATAAGCAAGATAAGGAAAACGTCTGGGAACAATTTATTGAAATACAATCTTAACAGCTCCTTCGTAGGCATGGCGATCTGAGATCGATTAATCGAAATCGATCTTTTGGGCCAAAAAAAATCGATTATTTTTGATCTCGTAATGGATTGATTTAGCGAATCGATCTTTCATCCAAAAAAAAACGAAAGTCGATCATTTCGAAATTGGTTGAATATGATATAGACAATTTTTGGCTGAAAGATAAGTATTAAGTATGCTTGTTTGGTTCTGATGACCTTTTTTTCGCTATCTTCGCCCTTTTTTTAAAAAAAGGTCGAAGATCGATTTTTAGAGAATCGATTCCTTGGCCCTCGATTTTTGTGAATCGATGTATAGCACTTCGATTCGAATCGACATTTTTCGGAAAGAATCGCCATCCCTACGTCGTCAGAACTCAATAAGGAATCAAAAGCAAAATGACTTAAGGGCCTTATTCCTAAAATAGGTTTATTGCCCCTTGAGTCCTGTTTGAATACTTTATTCCCTTTTATCTCGTGTACAATTCGATTGATTTTAGTATAATCAATTTAGTCTGGTGTGGATTTTTAGGGTTCCGTAACCAAAGGGTGAAAACGGGATGCTATTATGGAGCCTTCGCTGTAGATATGTCTGTCCGTCTAGCCGTTTGTCATAACTCATAAGGCTATATATCTTGAACCGTTACAGATAGACTCTAAATTGAAATTACACTGTGTACCTATATTACCATTACCTACATTACTATCATTAGCCTAGTGGTTAAGAAACTCGGCCTCTCGATCGAGGGGTCCGAGGTTCAAAACCCAGGCACGCACCTCTGATTTTTCAAAGTTATGTGCGTATTAGAAATTAATTATCACTTGCTAAACGTTAAAGGAAAACATCGTGAGGAAACCTGCATACCTGAGAGATATAAAAAAAAAATCTCAAAGGTATGTGAAGTTTACCAATACGTACTTGGGCAGCGCGGTGGACTATGGCCTAATACTTCTCATTATGAGAGGAGACCCGTGCCCAGCAGTGGGACAGTAATGGGTTGAGGATGATGATGATGATGACGTTACTATCACCGCTGTAACAAAAATAACAAGTAATTAATTTAAAAAACCAAAAACCCGACTGCACCAAAAAGGCTGAAGTAGAATTTCCAAAAGCAGTGAAATACGTGTTTCATTAGTATCCTAGTAGTGCTCATTTACGCTATATAAAGAACCTATGTGTAAAATTCCAGCACGCTTAAGTTCAGCGGTTTCCCTTTGCGTTGATCTCTGGCACAGCAACTCACTCATTTAGTCAGACAGTCATCTCGATGTGTATATATGTACTAGCTGACCAGGCAAACGTTGTGTTGCCATATAAATAACAAAAATGTTAAGGGCGAACAACCCTTATCACTTAGGGGTAAAAAAAAAGATAGTGGCCGATTATCAGACCTAATGAATATGTTCATAAAATTTGGTGAAAATCGGTGAAGCCGTTTTGGAGGAGTACGGTAACTAACACGAGAATTTTATATATAAGATATATTATATAATTTATGTGTAATATCCTCTCAATTTCCTTTATTTTGACACCCTACTCGATAGGTTTGGTTATTTTTTTTTAAACGTGTTACTATTTCGCGAGAAAAAATCACCATTAAGGTCTATAAAATATATAACTTCAGTAATTCAAAATTTCGGTCATTATTTTACCTCGTTAGAGGTAGAATTTCATTATTTTTATCCAACAAGCTTGATACAAAATTTCATAGTGTTTGCTTCAAAATCGACGGTTGTTCAAATTAACTTTTAACCCTTATTTAACCCTCTACGGGGTTGATTTTTCGGAGGAGGATAAATAAGTGCGTCCTTGTTCCTATCAAGAAAGCCAAATACAAAATTTTATAGCAGTTGCTTCAAAATTAAAGGATTTCAAAAAAACTGTTTTTCCCTATTTTACCCTCTTAAGGGTAGAATTTCCAAAAGGCCTTTCTTAGTACTTATTCACGCTATATAGAGAACCTATGTGCAAAATTTCAGAACTGCAAGGTCCTTGGTTTAGGCTGTACGTTAATTTCTGAAAAATGAAAAAGTCATTTAGTTAGTCAGTCAGTCAGTCACCTTGCTGTTTTATATATATACAAATATGTTTTTATAATGTCCGTTTAATTTCCTTTCATTTGATACCCTACTCGATAGGTTCGGTTAACTTTTTTTTTTAAATGTGTTACTATTTCGCGCCAAAAATCCGCCATTTTGATTTTTTTTTACTAACACCTATCTAAGGACACTCGGGTCATTGAGATAAATATAATGACACCTTAACAGTTGAAATTCATCCAGCCGTTTGTTAGATCGGATCAAATAAAGAAAGACAAACATACAAGATACGCGCGAAAAACATAACCCTTCCTTGGCAGTCGGGTAAAAATAAAGATAAGACCAGACTTCACACAAAAACAGCTGTTTTTGGATGTTTTTCCGTTTATCTAATGAAGCTTAAAAGGTAGACACTTGTAATTTGCAATTAATGTTTTCTTGTAGTTGATGTGATAACGATTTGTTAAAAAAATTATACGGAACCCTTCGTGTGTAAGTTCGAATCGCACTTGGCGAATAATTTATTATTAAAATCACAATGGAATATTGTGAGATGCAATGTATCTTTTCTGCTACTGTAGTAGTAAATATTAGTAAATAATTAAAGTTTCTTTGTGTGAGTCATTTAATATGAGTGGGTATTATCTGACCTTTACAAAAGTTTAATGCTTTATGAACCGTCATATTACATCTGTCTTCAAAAATTTCTATTTATGAGGTAATTTTAAACAAACTCATAGCAGAGTATTTGACATGTGTAGGGTGTATATCAAATACCTTAAAGTATAATCTTAAATACTTTTGAGAAAAAATTGATATTAAAAATAATTATTTAATTTTATCTAAAATTACATCTTAAATATTGAGCAAAAACTGATTTTAAAATTATTAAGATATTTAAATTCTTAAAAATCATCTCATATATAAATATTGTTTGAAATTCACAAATTTTCCTAAGGGCAACTTTTCTAATGACTAATGGAGATGTAAGGTGTCTGTTTGCCTTCTAAGTGTTATCAAATAATGTATATGTAACTTTTCCGTTTTTTATATAATTTACTTCATGAAGACACGAGATAAGATCAAAAACTTAATAAAATTATCTCGCGTTTGCTTTTAACTCAATAAAAGAATAAACGAAAAGTTACTTCAGTGTTTATTCGTAAAAATATTTTATTGAATAGGAAAATACGCATTAGTATTAAATTATTGAATAATATACAATTATAATTTTAAATAGAAATGATTTACCTCAGAAGCTGAAGTGAGTATTTGCGTTAAATCATATCGTCCTCATGTACTCTATCAATAACTGTAACTTTGACAAAACACATTTTATAAATATTATTTTTATATAATGATGAAGCACACACCTACTTGATGGCAAGTGGTTACCTCCACCAATGAACGTCTGTCAGCAACCTCATATGGAACAGGGGTTCCACCTGGCTGATTACAGAAATGCACCACTTTTGTGTAGTAACATGGTCGCCTCATGAGTTAGCCGTCATCCACATCCTACAACCGCAACGTAAGAACAACTTCTAGCCTACTAGGTGTAATAATAGTACCTGCTCGACCAAACCATACTGGTTCTACCATATTTCAAACTGTGTGTTTAAAATTAATTTGGGACAATTTTGAAGGTGGTAGAACCCTTTGTGGTACGACTCCGGCGGCACCACCGCCACTGCTATTTCTGCCTAATAACAGCAGTGTTGTGTTCCGTATTGAAGGGTGTGGTGGTGGGAGACATACTTTTCTGAGGCGATCCAGCTTAGTCCTCAGGAGTTACGGCGTATCTGTGGCCGACCTCAGGTAGGAATATCTAATCCTATCTAGGGTTGATGTCTATGGGCGGCAGTAGCCATTTCCATCAGGTGGACTGCGTGCTCGTCTGCTACTCCTATATGACATAAAAAGGTAACATCGCCTCCTGAGTTAGCCGGCATCCACATCCTACTACCGGTATGGTAAGCACTGCTTCTAGCCAACTAGGTGTAATAATGTTACCTCCTCGATCAAACCATATTGGTTCGATCACCTTTCGAATTGTGAGTTTAAAATTAATTTGGGTCAATTTAAAAGAAAAAAATAAATTTTTAAAAAGCTACCTCTATCACTTATGTCATTTTACTTTTATCAAAGACCTGAAATGGTTCGACATAATCGAATACTTTATGTAAAAATATACCAGAACATAAAACATGCATTAGGAGCGTTGAAAAAAGGCGTACCGGCCGTACGGACGTTTTTGAATACATTACATAAATTATAATGTAATTTATAGCGTGCTATCGATCCGATATATCACGTTATATTCAGGTACGCTATTAACATCAATAGGGTGATGTGTAAGATAGGGATTCTTTACAAAAAAGTTCGATTCTTGAGTCGATTGGAATCGAAGTGTGATAAATCGATTCATTCATTCATTTATTTGGTGATGTTAAATCACCTACGAAAAAATAGAATTTACATTTTCTAGGATGAAAGATCGATTCATTGATCGATCAATTACTATAGATCGATTAAAATAATTGATTTACTTGGTCCAAAAAATCGATATTCCAATTAATCGATCTCAGACCGCCATCTCTAGTGTAAAGGACTTTTTTCTTTTTATTACATAGGAATAGCAAGCAAGCATGCAATCCACCTAATGGTAAGTGGCTACTCCTCATGGACATCTGTGATCAATCCCAGATAGGATTAGATTCCAACCTGAGGTCAGCCACGGATGCACCGTAACTCCTGGGGACTTAGCTGGTACGCTTCGGAAAAGTATGTCTCGCTTATCACACCCTTTAAACCATAGCGTTGAAGAAAAACATCGTTAGGAAACTTGTATGTCTGACTTCTTGAAGAACCGTTTGTCTTGTACCCGTGAGAGATGCAACTCCTCAATGGCAACTGTGTATGATGTCTACCAATCTACCCTTTGCCAGTGTGGTGACCTGAACCCATTCTTCTGAGAAGAGATCCGTGCCCAACAGTGGGACAGTAATGGGTTGACGCCAACTATTAATAATTGTATTATTTGTATTTATTAGTCATAACAAATTGTAGACAAAATTAATTTAAACCTGTTTAATCATATAAATATATTTTATAACTCCTAAGTATATTCAGAAAACGTAATCGCAAATATCAAACGTGCAGGAAATACATAAATATAAAAGATACATAAATACATATGTAAGATATACTAATATAGATAAGATATACATATATTGTATGTAATTACGTATACTAAAAGCAGTGATAGCCTAGTGGTTAAGAAACTCGGCCTCTTGATCGAGGGTCCGAGGTTCAAATCCCAGGCACGCTCCTCTGACTTGTCAAAGTCGTGCGCGAATTAGAAATTCATTATAACATGCTTAAATGGTGAAGGAAAACATCGTGAGGAAATCTGCATACCTGTGAAATCTTATAATAAGAAAGTTTTCAGAGATATGCGAAGTCTAGGACTCGTCTAGCGCGGCGGACTATGGCCTAATCCTTCTCACTCTGATAGGAGACCCGTACCCAATGGGACAGTAATGGATTGATAATGAAAAGTAAACTCAGTTTTATATTCGCAATCTGCAAAATTTAGCGCAATCTTCACGGTGGCAATTTTGTCTGTTTCTATTTTGAATTTGTGGTTTGGATCAGGCAAAACGTGGATGGATTGCGGTTTGAAAAACGCTGCATTTAACTCACGTACTCCTAAAATAACGAATAAATAATGAGATGTTAGAAATAACGTGGTGTCGTTATCTAACCAAATGGTTGGTTAAATTAAAAATGAAATTCCTGGTATTATAAGTTTTTGTGCGATTTGAATTAAATCGTAATTTGGTATAGGATTGAATCCGTTTTATATCTACCATTTTTAATGCAATATATGTAACAAACAAGTAGTTCACCTGATAGGTTGGCCACTGCCACACATGGATCATCAACCCATTACTGTCCCACTGCTGGGCACGAGTCTCCTCTCAGAATGAGAAGGATTAGACCATAGTCCACTACGTTGGCCAAGTGCGAATTGGTAGACGTCATATACCTTTGAAAACGTTTTTAAGATTTGTCAGGTATGCAGGTTTCCTCACGACATTTTCCTTCACTGTTTAAACAAGTGATAATTAATTTCTAATACGCACATAACTTTGAAAAATCAGAGATGATGATGATGAGTCACGATCAACAGGCCGAGTTTCTTATCCACTAGGCTATCACTGCTTCTCCCCAATGGATATCTGTAATTAACCCTAGAATTGATTCTTAATAAAATTGTGGCCAGTAATACATATTTATACGTTTGAGGTTATGATTGCCTCGTACAAGCACTTTCCCTTACTACACCCGTAAAACCAGAATATAACAGGACTTAATACTGCTGTTATAAATAACGAAAATACGCGTGGCAGGGTGCCGGAGCACCACAAAGGATTCTAAAAAATGTGAAAGCAAAAAATGTATTTTTAAATGTTTTTATTTCTTGTAATATAATTTTTATTTCTCGTTTAATTATTTCGCTTTTATTCCTTAAAAAAATAAAAAAAACTTATCCATTTTATTTGTAGCTCAAATTAATGCTTTATTTCGCTTTAATTCGGTTTTACAATAACAAATAACTCATCTTTATATTTGTCGTTCAATAAATACGGTATTTCGCTTGTTATTTAAAAATAGCTTATTGTTATACATGTGCTATTTACAAATAGCTGTAGTGTGCGATTCACCTTACTATAAATGCTAGTAATACACGTTTACGCTGTGTTTCAAGAGGGAACAAGATTTCAAGACACACTTAACACTAGAGTGCTGACGTAGACATGTAGTTTATACACACACGTGCAATGTGCATGTTTGGGTACGACATGTCTTATATTAGGATATTGCTGTGGTAATAAATATTTAAAAGCGTTAATTATTTTTATTTAGATTTCAGACAAGCACAAAAATGTTAATGAATTATTTTTTTTAAAAGTACTTTATATACTTTCATATGCAATTAGGAAAAAACTGTTATTTTACATTATATTCATTTGTATGAATGATTGGCGAGTATTAATGAATCTGTGAATGTTATATTTTAGTTATGAATAATTATTATATTATAATTATTAAAATTTCAAGTTACCTCAAATACATTTTTACTTTTTTCGGAAAATATTTTTGGCGATGTTAAAACGCCGACAAAAGCATCTTGCTTTTTGTGTTATTATTTAAATATTAAACTACAACATATATAATTAATACAACATATTGCATATTGCCTCACATATATTTTTGGAGTAAAAACTATTTTTTTTAATTTAGGGGTTGATTTTGCCCCGCTATTCAGCCAGGTCGGCAGTTTTCAGCTTGCCCAAAGACCTACCCAAAAAATTGGTGCCTGATCTCGGACCACATACATTAAAAATCTTACACGTACTCATAGGTGCATGTGCACCCGGACTGCGTAGAATAACTAGTTTTAACTAAAAACGATGCAGAAATGAATTGTTCTAAACAAAAACATAGTACGAGTAGTGAAGATGAACACGAAAATCCATCTCACAGTTACGGGGAATGAAAATTTGTTTATCCAATCAATTACTGTGTCAGATATTTTAGTCTATAATCCATTATCGTTGAACCACTAAAATTTAGTTGCGAATTATTCTCGTAGTGTTTATAAAGTACTATCGTTTAAGAGGATTATTTTAGATTGTATATAAATATTTACGATTATCACTTTACTGTGGAAAATCACGTATATATTTTAGATATTTGAATATTAAATACCTTAATAGTGAAGTTCAAAAGAATAGTTTGAAAAACTTCAAAGGATTTGTGTCTTAAATAAAATTATAGTTTTACGCGAGTTTTATTAATTTTCAGAATTCGAAATTGTGTTTTGAAAATTTATATAATGTATCACATCACTTCAAACGATACAAATGAAAATTAATTTCATATTCGGCTAGGGTATTGAAATCTTTATAATTCCAAAACATCTTGGCATACATAAAGACCTTGGGATAAGCTTATTGGTGCAAATATGAGTTTTTTAGAATAAGGCTTATATAATACAAGAATTAGGGCTCTTAGGTACGAGCGACAGTCTACACCGGTAACCGTTGCGTTTGTCGTCAACGACCAATAACGAAACACGATATTAAAACCGGTTAAAGCCGGTTGTATTTTGTTTTGTTGTGTGTTGTTCGGTGGCTAGCGATATGTAGCTACAGTTGACTACTGTCGTTACCGGTTAAAGATTTTTTTATAATATAGGAGTAGCAGACGAGCATGTAGTCCACCTGATGGTAAGTACTGCCGCCCATGGACATTTGTAATAAACCTCAGATAAGATTAGTTTCCTATCTGAGGTCAACCACAAATGCGCCGCTACCCCTGAGAATTAAGTTGGAATGCTTCGGATAATTACGTCTCTACCACACAGAGGTGTGGTAGAGACTTGAGTTGGTAGAGATTTGAGAGCAAATCAAAACACAGCAGCGCTTAACACTGCTGTTATTAGGCGGAAAGAGGTGTGGCGGTGGTGTCGCTTGTCGATTGAGGGTTCTACCACCTAAAGATTATTAGCTAACAGTCGCACGTGTGTTACCTCCTTTATATAACACAGATAAGTATCAAAATAGTCATTACTTACGAATAGACGTCATTCCGCAATTGGGATTCCCCTTATAACGCATAAAGTATTTTCGCATTATCTGTTTAATAGACATTCTACGTACAATATAATGGTTTAAATATATCTTAGCACAGAAATAACATAATATCCTGCATTTATGATTAAAGTTTAAGGATTTTGAAGAATAAATCTGATGCATGAGTGAGTGCATAGTCCTCATTAAGTTTTTGCATAGCATCATTATAAATTCCACAATTATACATATAATATTATAAGTACTACATATGCAATAAGGCAATAAAATACGAATTATATATAATTTATTATGTAATAGTTTAATTATAGTTATGAAGTTAGTTATTACGAAGCACAAGAACTGCTTTTCACTAGAAATAGGTGTGACGGGGGTACTGCAGTGGTGGTACAGAAAAACCGTTAGTTGGATGTAACAATCTTTCTAATTATAGCATAGATTAGTAAAGATTACTCACTCCTAACAAGAAAATGTAAACAGTTTTGACAATTGAAATTGTCAGTCATCTATTATCGTGTTTGAAAAATAAAAAAAGAGATTTTTAGAGCATTTACGAATGAACCATTTTTTTCCGCACTTTTTCGTGGATGTGCAAGTGGTGGTGCAAAAACAACACGAAGTTTTTGCACCACCTAATTGCACATGACGACATTGTTCCGAGTAAAGTACACCATGACAGTCGGAGACGTAATGGAAAAACAGTCAACCATTTTACGTATGTGTCAGCCATTTAATGACTTCCGTCAATTACAAGGCGTTAGAATATCTATACTTATCTATAAATTAAAGTTTAATATTTTTGTGATGAACATTATGATATTTCCTATTAAGGTTTTGAGTACCCTTCTTTAAAAAAAATATCTAAATAAAGTCAGTAATGTAATATGTACAGACCTATGTCTTAACGCAATTCTAGTGAGTACTAACAAAACTTAGATCAATTGACGTGCTCATAAGAGGAGATGCATTAGTATAAATCACCTCTGACGTCACAATGTTAACAATGGGTAGCGTCAATAACGATAATGGGCTCTCCTTTAATGGGACGACACGACACCGTAATGAACGACATCGCCATAGTGTCGGTGCCGACTGTCGTCAATGACGAATCGGCAACGGCATGCCGTTGTCGTGCTGGTATCTTCATATACGTGTTGTGTACACAAGTATGTTTTTATGTGTGAGGATATTAACCTTTAATTAGGAGTGCCAGTTATCAGTTACGTCATTAGTCGCGTAAGGTGGTTAGCGACCCCAATATCACCACCACCATCACCAAACCCCTTACTGTCCCATTGCTGGGCACGGGTCTCCTCTCGTAATGACCACAATATATTGATCATTAAATCGAAATACATAAATAAAATAAGTAAATATTTACTTTATTCATATTTAATTGACAAATTAACTACAGAAAATAACAAGAACTAAATTAATTGTCTTTTACTTATAAGTTAAATAGTTAAGATTCAAAGCTATGCCGTGCCGATGTCGTCTCGTCCTAATGAAGATCCCAACGACTTCAAGTGAACGAACGGCACTTTAATTACCTGTTGTTTTTACAAAGTTTTGTCGTGTTGATTGGCGTCGAGATGTCGTGGGTTTTTATAAACTTCAACAAATACAAGATTATAATAAAAGTAAATTAAGAAGCAATATTTTATATGTATCATTTGGTATATACACGTGTATGTATTTTTATTAATACATATACACATTTTTGACAATAGCTATAAAAAAATTATTTGACAAAAAAATTAAAACCGACTTCTATGTCACTACAAAGTGAAAAATAAATATTAGTTTAGTACATATTTCCTTAACTAACATTGTGACAAGAGATTTTTATGTATAAGATATCGTTATGATACTATTTATGGCCAACTGTTCCCTTCCCTCCCTCTATAATTGGACAAGCTGCAGCATTTGATTAACCTGAAATAGTTAAATAATTCAGTTATTTATAACTTTTTTATAATAATTAAAAGGTGGTAGAACCCTTTGTGGTTCGACTCCGGCGGCACCACCGCCACACCTATTTCTACCTAATAACAGCAGTGTTAAGCGCTGCTGTGCTCCGGTTTGAAAGGTGTGGTAAGGGAGACAGACTTTTCCGAGGCGTTCCAGCTTATTCCTCAGGGGTAGCGGCGCATCTGTGGCCGACCTCAGGTAGGAATATCTAATCCTATCTGGGGTTGATTACAGATGTCCATGGGCGGCAGTAGCTATTTACCATCAGGTGGACTGCATGCTCGTCTGCTACTCTTATATTATAAAAAAAAAAACAAAAAAAAAATTTTTGATAGCACACATTTTATGTCCCTTGTATATTTTTACCCGACTGCGGGGGAGGATGTTTTAAGCGTATTTAATATTATATATCTATTATTACCCACTTCAGTTATTTATAACTTTTTTATAATAATTATTAGATATAAAAGGAATTGTAAGCCTTATTTTATTAAATTTGCGTTAAAAATATACAATTAAAGATTATATTTTTTATTGTAAAAAGTCAATATATTATTTAAATAACCAGCTTACAATTGAATTATTTAAATTAACTTTGCTTAAACTCGCAAATAGCAACAGTCAATATTCATTAACAACAGAATTGTTAAAGATGAAATCCCTTATATTCAATTTTCTCGTTGAAAAGCATTCAAGCCACCATAACCCCATATCAATTCAAAGCCAAAACTTTCTCAGTAACATTTAAACCTCTTTGTGCAACATCCTTAAACTCCTACGGGATCCATAATAACCGTATCACGATATCTAGCTATTGTATTCCCTATCAGGTAGAAGTTACTATGATCCCGTCAAGTTAAATCCCCAGGGATTACGACCCCGGGTACATATTAACTTGTATGATCCTGAGGGATCGAAAGTCAAATCTCTTATTATACCTATGGGGGATTTCTGAAATAATTCAATAAAGCTTTCTATGCTTTGTTTTGATTTTAAATTTTACGTAATACAAAAGTCGTTTTACTTCTAAATCCCTATAATTCTATATTTTACCCGTCTACGGAAGGCAATGTTTTTCGAATCCAAATATTTCAAGCATCTTAACATATGACGTTTCGTTGATTTTTTTAACTGTAGGAGTGACATATTTAGGAGTGACATGGTATATTTTAAGAGTGGCAGTTTTTTGTTTGAAATGGTCGTTCCCTTCCATTTATATTTGTAACAGACTCCTTAGGACAAGAATGCCACAAAATCATGAATGATATGACGATTTATTATCATCCTCTACTTTACATATTACCTCGAAAGTAACACTTCTCACTGAGGCGTCCATCCATCAGCCTTTTAAGGTCTACTGCTGGACATATACCTCCCCTAATTGCGCACTTCCAATTTACCGGTCCTGTGCCCTTTGCATCTCGCCGTCTTCTTTAGGTCGTTGGTACACCTGGTCATAAAGCAGAAATAGGTACAATATTAATTCAACCATCATCTTCAACCCATTATTGTCCCACTGCTGGGCAAGGGTCTCCTCTCAGAATGAGAATTCACATCGCCTTTGGGATTTTTCTTTTTATATAATATTTCAGGTGTGCAGGTTTCCTCACAATGATTTCCTTTACTGTTTAAGTGATAATTAGTTTCTAATACGCACATAACTTTAAAAAATCGGAGGTGCTTGCCTGGGACCGCATCTAAGACCCTTCGATCGAGAGACCGCGTTTCTTAACTAACTAGGTTATCACTGTTATCGGTCAACCTGGTTATAAAGCAGAAATAGGTATTAATTCAACCAGTTACAAATAAATCCTGTGGTAACCTTTTTCCTTTGAAAAATCGTCTCAAATAGGAATTAGTTTATAAAATACAATGAATTTGGGAAATATTTTATAGCTAACCATTAGGCGACTTAATAATTTGTAAGCCAAATGGCGACGTCTCGGGCCTCCTTTAAATATTTGGGTCAACCAGTAGGGTGGGTTCAAGTAGGTCGAAACTAGGGTGACTATTTTACATGGGTTTTTTGGGACATGGAAAAACGGGAAAACTTGTGATAAAATATTGTCTTGGAAAAGAGTAGGACATAACGATACTATACTATTTCCATTTCTTTATTTTCTCGATGACAGTTCTTTGTAGTGTTGTGACCAAATAAGCAATGATATCGATCGCATATATTTATTATATGTATTTCGAACAAAGACAAATATAACCAAGCTTACGTTTAGAGCTCATCGAATGACATCGATTCATCAAATTTTGATTAAAATAAATAAATAAAGATTACCTGTCGCAATAATGGAAATAGTAAAGTTATTCACATAAAGTGCTTCCTATTCATTCTGCCAAATTAGTTTTTTTTATAATTAAAAAATGTTCAAAACAACAATATTTATTTTCTTTTCAATATTTTATTGACATGTAGGATCTAAAAGTAACATTTAAATTGAAGCAATATGAATTAGAATATGACTTCTGAAGTATAATTCACATATACCTACATAACAAAGAATTTTTCACATTTTAATTTTTTCTTTATTTCTGACAAGTGAAAACTTCGTAACTCAAAACTTCGTAAAACAATAACTTGTACTTCTCAACATACATGTAATTTGTTAAATAGTGTGAAATAAACATTTTTATAAACATCAAATTAAGAATACGAAACCAGGTTCTTTTTTGCGAAAAACACATATAATACACCAAAAAAGCAATTGAGAGGTAAATTTGGAAAATCCGTTGATTGACAAAAACGTGGTTATAATATCGGAGTCCAGCTGACTAGGATTATGGAGTAATTAAGCTTTAGCTAACAGGTTAATAAATTAAGTATCTTTTCTCAAGTACAAATTTTATTCAGAAACCCCGAGATAATTTTAAATTTTGAGCGCTTTGTTATTCCAAAATTTTATTAATAGTTACTAATCATATGAGGGCAGTTAAGTAGGTGATGTAAGAGTCGAGATATTTATGTCTAAGTGATATGTGAAAATAATGACGAGTGTGAAGACGCTTTCTACACTTGCAGCCCTACACTAGGATTTTCCGTGTCGTAGAAGCTATCGACAAACCCAGAAAAGAAATCTTAATTCATCAATAAGATATCTGTCTGACCGGGGATCGAATCTGGAAACCTCCGCACGTCAGACCGGTATGGTCCGCTCCACAACGCGGGTCTTCAAACGTCTCAAGTACTCGTCATTTCAAGTTTTTAAAGGTGGTAGAACTTTTCATGTTTCGATTCCGTAGATACGAGTACCATCAATAATACAACAAGTGTTCATATTTTAAGGTTATGGTCGAGAAACTTAGGTATACGAGGCGTTCCATCTTAGTCCTCACGGGTAACAACGCTGTGGCCAAGATCAGGTAGAAATCGAATCTCATCTGGATCTATTACATAAGTAGTCAACGCCGCCCGTCCGCCAGAGAGACTAATAAGTGACCACACTTATTACTTCAAAAATTAAAAACTGTGTATTTTGATCGTAACGACCCTCATCCAGATTTACAAGATCGTTTTTGTACAATTGATTTATCGTTCAGTACCATTTTATAGTTGCTTTTAGTATGCATTCAAACTTATCTTCTTATTCTTCAAATACCAGACTGTCAAACAATTCAAATAAGTAAAAGCCAGTATAGCCACATTGGAAATAGCTAAATCCCCACTGAATACCCAGATTTAGTCAACCGGCTATTTCTGTACCCCGGCCGGCAATTTGAATGTCAGCGATGGATTCAGAAGAATCGCTTATAAATTGTCTTTTTTAACTTGTCTGTTTGAAATATTGTTGGTGTCTTCAGATTGGTAACGTTTTTGCGTTTCATACGTCCGTTGAAAAACGTTACTTTTAAGCCGGTCATGAGCTACTATTGCATGTGTGATAGTTGCATAAGCTATCATGCTTAAGCGTCCAATATGATTGTCAAGATCGATTAACTGCGCGTCTTTATAGATGCATGAGCTACTAAAGTTACTAGGAACTTTTGACAAGCGCGTTAACCAGTACTTCGATGCTGAATCTACTGACCGTCGAAATCTATCGAATAATTGTGTAATGTTTTTGATGTATCACACTGTATTTCCATGAATTTGCCTCTGTTTTAGAAGTTATGTACGTATTAAAAAAAAGGAATTATATTTGTTATACCGGTGAAGAAATACATAGCAATGAAACATATTAAGAGTTTTGTTAAAAAAAATAGAACGTATGTAAAGTCTACCAATCTCCACTTCATCAGCGCTGTGTACTAAACTCTTTTCATTCTAAGAAGATACCCAAAAAAAGATTGAAGTCGAAGTAGGGAGGAAGCCTCATTGTACTAATGGTATCTGACGTTTCAACCGCTCTCCATCTATTGACATCTTTATAACATTAGGTTCAAGGGCACAATTACACTATTATTCATCGTTAAACTTCGGCAGTGAACTTGAGAAGTAAGTACTACCAATCTATTCATTGGCAACTATTCGTGTTGAGTAAAAATTTAAAACACAAAGGATTTATAATATACGCATCTAAATTATAATAATTATATTTTTAAACACTTATTAATTATCATTATTGTTATAAAAAAAATAAATAACAAACTGTATATGTATAATATATAGGTATAAAATAAATATGAGCACATTTTATTTTACACTTGGTAAATAATAAAAGCAAATCTTTGATCAGCTTCCTATGACCATTATACTTGGAATACAGCGATGTTGCTTAGATATAGCTAATAGCTATCTCTAGGGTTTAATTACACCCGTTCCATTAGACACGATACTGACGATATCTGACGGATAATCCAATAAAACCTCCCGTCGGTCCACGAAATGAAATATTACGTTCCCCGCAGATGGAACCTCACATACGTTGGTATCTTACCTATGCTATGAAAGAATACTCTTTTTTGTTTTGAATGTGGGTGAAATTTGAAGCAATTATTTGTTTTACTTTTCCGGTACACTTACTACTAACTATCCTTAGGGTTTAATTACGTCCGTTCTATCAGACTCGATACAACTGACGGACAAACCAATAAAACCTCCTGTCGGTCCACGAAATGAAATATTACGTTCCCCGCAGATGGAACCGCAAATAGCCTGATCGCCGCGTTAATGAACCGTTCTTGTTTGTTCTCGTTTGTGCTAATCAATGTGGATGTGTTCTTGTGTTCTTTTTAGAGTCCATTCCCGATTTTGCTATTTTTAAACTAACTGTTTTCAATAATTTTTATCGTTTTAAAGTACATTGAGAAAGATTTACTGTTTACCTGAGGACTGACATCATTTATATTTTCCAATTATAGTTTCCAGTACAGTTAGTGTCCAGTTAGTGTCCAAGTATTTAGTAGATTGTTTTATGAAATAATAGTTAAAATAGTAATTATTTATCATTATAATTTTAAACTTTAAAAAACTCAACAAACAAACAGAAAAAAATACACATGCCAAATTCACATTATTTTTTTAGTTTGATCGAAACATTTCCTAATTTTCCAGCCATCATTTTACTTACATACTACTAACATTTACATTTTAAATTAATTTCTTAACTAGCCAACCACAGTAAATACATACAAGGTTCAACTCCACACGAGTTGCGGACAAACTAATAAAATCGATCGTCGCAATGAAATATCACGTTTTCCGCAGATCTAGCCGCAATACCCTGGCGTTAATGTCCCGTTCTTATTTGTCGGTTAAGTGGTAATGAATGTGAGTAATTTCTTATCTTCACCGTTAATTGTCCAACCGCGTCGTGACTATAGTAATAATTTTCATTAGCCTTTTCTAGTATTGTTAGATGGTTGATTAGTATTTGTAGATGTGAAAATAATCCTATCAAACTTGTATTAGTATAACAGTGTTGGTTAAAGATCTATACGTAGTTTCATCATCGTCAAAACATTACTATCCCACTACTGGACACGGGTCTCTTTTCAAAGTAAGAAGAAATTGGTAGACTTCACACATTTTTGGGAACTTCCTTACAGCTGTGTAAATTTCTCCATCATAATGTTCCTTTACCTTTACAGCAAGTACAGAAGACACAAGTCTGCGCGTTTACCGCTAAAAAAACCCCATTCGTCATAGCGCCTAAGTTCCAAAATACCTCGCTCACCATTGATAAAAGTGTAGAGATCCTGGGAGTTGACATCTCGTCTGACGTGCAGTATCGGGGTCATTTGGAAGTTAAAGCCAAGTTGGCTTCAAAGAAATTGGGTGTCCTGAACAGAGCCAAGGAGTACTTCACTGGGGGGCAACTCCTTCTGCTTTATAAAGCGCAAGTGAGGCCCCACATGGAGTACTGCTCGCATCTCTGGGCAGGGGCACCACAATACCAGCTTAACCCACTTGACTCCGTACAGAAACGCGCGGTGCGAATCGTCGATGACCCAGCGATCTCTGATCGGTTAGAACCCTTAAGCCTGCGGAGGGACATAGGTTCCCTCTGCGCGTTCTACCGGCTTTACAATGGTGAGTGTTCGGAGGAACTGTTTGATCTGGTGCCCACGTCGCCTTTCCTTCATCGCACCACTCGCCGAAGGATGAAGTTCCATCCACATCAACTGGACCCGTGGCGGTCCTCCACGGTTCGGTTTGAACGTTCATTTTTGCCGCGTACGTGCAAAATGTGGAATGAACTTCCTCCTGAGGTCTTCCCTCAGGACTATGACATGGGGCTCTTCAAGAGGGGTGTAAAAAGAGCTCTCCTTCAAAGCCGGCGATGCATTGGCGACTCCTCTGGTGTTGCAAATGTCCATAGGCGACGGTGACTGCTTTCCATCAGGTAGCCCGTCTGCCTTATCGTTAGGTTATATATAAAAAAAAAAAAAAAAAAAAAGTTATAATTATAAAACCAGAGGTGCGGCTGGGTTCGAATCTTGGACCCCTCGTCTGAGAGACCGAGTTTCAACCACTAGTCTATCATTGCCTTAGATTAGGTAATAAATTTATAACAAAAACATTTTACATACCACATTGTAAGACATAACGTGTAACGACCCGTTTTATACCGGTACTATAAACGTGAAAGAACGAAGCTTAAATTTCGTCCGTAACTGCAACAAAGTTCTCTGTGATCTATAACAGAGCGCATTTTATTTTATCCTCCTAAAACTTCACTTCGGGATAATACTGGTATTCTGTATTCGGTATTATTTTTTCCATTTTTGTAGTAGTTTCAAATGTATTAATAGTTTCAAATCTTTTATACATAAAAATCCAAAAAAGATCCATAAAAATGACACTTGCAGTATTATTTCGCTAACAATACACAAAGAATAGAAAAACGTTTCCAGTTTTTGTCTAAAAGCGGTTTGAACAAATTAAAGTTGAAGCAAATTAGATAATAATTATTCAGAGCTGCAACAAAGTCTGTGACACAGAAATATATTTTTATTCTGTCCGCCCGACACTTGACACTTATAATTAAATCGACAACAGACGTGAACTCAACTTTCCGTTCCTTGAATTAAGTATCTTCCGAGTCTTGTTATCCGTATCAAACTGGTAATTTAAACTGGTATAATTAGAAATACTTAATTCGCGCCTGCAACCACAAAGCTGGCCACAATTCATGAAATAGCGTTCATTCTATCCGCCCGACACTTAACACTTATAATTAGCCCGAAAAAAGTAGACTAGACTATTCGTTTCTTGAATTTAGTATTTTCCGAGTCTCGTTATTAATTTCGAACAGGTAATTTGACTGATATACCTTGATATACTTTATTTGCGTCTACAACTACAAAGCTGGCCACAATTCGTGAAATAGCGTTCATTCTATCCACGGACACTTGATACTTTTAATTAGACCGAAAATAGACGTGGACTACTATTCGTTTCTTGAATTAAGTATTTTCCGAGTCTCGTTATTCGATTCGAACAGGTAATTTAACTGATATACCTTATAATACTTCATTCGCGTCTGCAACCACGAAGCTAACCACGATCCGTGAAATAGCGTTTATTCTCCAGACATTTTACTGCTTTTGTTACTATCACATAAAAATAAATAAAAACCTTTTTTATTAAGTACAGTACTTATACTAATTACCTGTTTGACACCAGCTGCTATAAACATAAAATAACCAACTCTAAAATTTCTCATATGAAACTGGAACACACTTGCCTGTCATCCATAAAACAGCTGTTGCTCTGAAAAAATTAAATAATAAAAATGTTTAAACATAAAATAATACCCGACGCTCGTTAGTCGTTTCACTCCGGTCGGGACATAAACTAACAAAGCTTGGAATTTTTCGTCCGCGTCACAGTTTATGATCGATGAAATAGCATTATTCTGCTTACCAGACTCTCATCAGTTTTCGTAATTGTAACAAGATAGAAAATATGTTTTATTTTCTAATATTACTATAGTAGTAGGCTTCATATACCGGCCGTCGGGACCACGGACGAATATCCTCTCCGCTGCGGGTGAGAAGAACCCATGCAGGGTTTCCCCTCATAGGTAAAAGGCTTCGTCTGTCAAAAGTATGTGGTAAAATTACTTAGATTAAAGTTTTTGTCTACAATTACAACAACTACTTAGTACTCAACGAAATAGCGCTTATTCTGAAAACCCGTCTCTCAAAAAAAAATGTCGGTGTGACAAAATAAAAAAAAAAGGTTTTGGATATAAAATAACAGAATAAATTTTGCTTTCGCAATTGCAACAGAGTTGTCTGCGATCCACGAATACTGTTTTCATTCTATCCACCTGACACCACTGTTGTCACATTGACAATAGAGCGCGAATAAACAAACGTTTCCCGTTTTTTGGGTTACTACCGTCCTTTGTTTAGAGGTGTTAGGTATTTTAATAGTTATTTTCTGAAAATCTTTTTCAATTCTTAAACAAAATGCAACTATAACGAAAAAAAATCACTTTTTAGAAAAGAAATGTCTTAAGTTTTGAACTATTTAACATAGCTACTTAAAATTTTCTATTAATCGTTATACCTCATCTAAAGTAAAAATACGTAGAAGTATTATGTTGTACTTTATCATGAAGATAATCTAATAATTTGTATATATTTTTAGCTATAATTGTTCTTTGTATTATTAAAATTCTACTGTACTATGTTATATTTCAAAATAAAAAAATATGTGAAATCTATGAACTCACGCTAGAATATTATGGTTCAAAGCAACAGCATGACTTTTAATATTACAGATTATGTTATCTTAAATGTATAGAGCCGCCTCGCATCCGGAGTGAAGTCATAAATATCCCAGATTTTCTTTACAGGCACTATCATTGGTCCATTATCTATATGGCTTTAGGAAGCTACATAGTTTCAAACTATTCATCATACTCGTATTTTGGAGTTACTTATTTATTTAATTGTATCACAATATTCCAATAAGAAGACACCCAGACATAACTAAGAGTTCAACTACATTAGGCTGCAGTATATCATATTGTACACCTAAAGACCTACCGATAGGTATATAAATTTAGATGATCCGTTCCAAATTACATCATCATCACCTACTCATTATTGTCTCATTGCTTGGCACGAGTCTCTACTCAGAGTAAAAGACTTTACTCATACGAGTATTTGAAATGATTTACAAAACTCTCAGGCAAGTAAGTTTATCTCACTTACTACCTCACTGCATGCTGTTTTTCTTCTTCAATGTTACAAGAATAGGTAATGAATTTAACAATGTTTTCGTATTAAGAAAATATTTTAACAAAACAATATTCATAATTATTATAGTAACATAATGCCATCTTTACCCAGAAAATCCGGATAGCCTATTTGAATTTATTTCAATAATGAGCCAAAATATATTTGTTGAGATTGAGAATCATTGACCTCGAAGTTTGTAACCGTCAGAATTGGCGTTCCAAATGGATTTATCAAGTTTCCGTGCCAATAGATTTGGGGTCTGTATTGTAAGATTTGTGACTTCAATTTCATTCGGGAAAACCAAAAAACAGCGATACTGTTTTATTTAAAATGTTTTGTTTTTACATCTGTATACGCTCTACCTGATGGTGTTTGGCTACTGTTGCCTATGAACGTCTGTAATTAAGACTAAATAGGTTTTGCCACTAATTTGTACTATTTATATTGTAGTTGTATTGACTTTCAAAAAGTGCCCTGTAAAGAACCTATTTTGAATAAAAAAAAATGATTTGATTTGATTCTCATTGAACTTAGATAATATGCGACCTTCGAAGACTACTTTGAAATCTTTCAATGTCTCCCTCTAATTTCATTCAAAATATTTAAAAAACCCTGAATCATGAACTTATTTAATAGAAACAGTTATGGCGGTGGAGCCACCGAATGTAAAAAAAATCAATAAGCTACTCTCATATTAATTTTCTTTATAATATATTTGATTTTAATTCTAAAGCCGCCACCATAATTTGATAGCACATTTTTTCTATTTCTTAGTTTTTGAATTTCTCCCTGACTAATCAATAAAACTCCCAAAACATAAGCTTTCTTTATAATGTACTAGTATAAATACGCAATACATAAAACGTATTCAGTTCAGACGTCCTGTTCCATAATCCCACACAAAGAAAATACTTACGTAGCCCCCAACCCTTCAATACAAAGGCGTATTTTATTCTTTTCCGTGTCAAAATCTTATATCGAAGTGCCGTTAGCCGGTTCAAAAGTATATTGAGCTATTACAATTGCTAATAGGGACTGCTAGCCGGATTAGGGTTGCTACTCGACCTATTTTTTTTTTAATATAGAAGTAGGGAATAAGCATGCGATCCACCTGATGGTAAGTAGCTACTGCCATCCATAAACATCTTTAAATAACCTCAGATAAAATTAAGAGTCCTACTAGAGGTCAGCCATAAATACTTTGCTATTCCTGAGTCAGTTGGCTCCCGTTGGATAAATATGTCTCCCTTACCACACCATTAAAAGTGGATTACAGCAGCGCTAAACACTGCTGTTATTAGGCAGAAATAGGTCTGACGGTGGTGATTTTGTAGTCGAACCACAAAACTCAGGGTGCTATAATTTCATCGCTAATTCAAAAGTCCCGATTTTGAATAGGGAGCATTCATAAGAGAACCTAACATAATTATGAGTTACTCATAATATACAAATACCGAATAAGTCTTAGTGTATATTATAATAAAATTGCGAAAAACGCCTTTTCCTGCATTTCCCAAATTAGCTGTATATTTTTACAAAAACACAACTTTTCTTCAAGATAAGCTGGCAACCCTAAGCTCGATACCGCTCGATGTAACACTTTGATATGTATGCGATGTGTACGGTTTAGCATTTTCATTTCATATTGAAATATATATGCTTAATATAACGGAATAAAAGACGAGCATGAATCTGAAATTATCGCAATCAATATTTATGTCCTACTAAGAGTAGTTATGCAAGGGCTATACAATTATGTACATATACTCGAAAAACATTCCCCTCTGCAGCTTCACGCATTGCAGCCAAAGCATTTTAAACAGAATTAGGGTTACATTGGCGCAGAATTGAAACCATGACTCTTTAACCCAGGAAAACGTTAAAACTGAAAAGATTCCACGAAAAAACCGAACAAAATTCGATACAATTACAAAGTTCTAGGTTTACAAAGAACTTTTTCGAAGCGGAGCACAGTAATAAATGTAGGACACATCTGTCGCCGGCGATATTGCTTTCTGATACCGTCACATATCCAATGTTTTAGTATTTGGTACATTATTACTTCTGTTATATACTTTTACATTTTTACATTTTTATTAATGCACGAGCTTTTACCCGCGGCTTCGCTCGCGTTACGAAGTAATATTTTCGTCCCCTATTTTATCCCCTTGGGGGTAGAATTGATCAAAATCCTTTCTTAGCGGATGCCTACGTCATAACATCTACCTGCATGCCAAATTTCAGCCCGATTCGTCCAGTGGTTTGGGCTGTGCGATGATAGATCACTATGTCAATCAGTCACCTTTGAGTTATATACGAGTATATTTAGATAGTTTTCTTAAGTAGTGCGTTTTTTTGGTATGTTGTAGTAGCAAACAAGATTAGGACCAACAAAATGGTCTCTTATGCTCATAGACATCTGTATTAGACCTTAATAAAGATTTGAACTTAACCATGTTGCCTATAGATGCATTGCTACCCTTGTGAACCTAATGGAACACCTTGAATAAGTGACTCACCCTTACCACACCCTTTGAGCCAAAACATAACACCAATATCTCAGTATAAGACTTATATATTATTATGTATGGTCTTAAGAAACGGAAGCCTTTACAGGAATCAACCACCTTTTACGCAATTATGTTAATGTAGGGGAGAAATGGATAATTTGAAAATGGAATACTTGTTATGGTTTAATTACTTTCGTAGACATATTTATATCCATAGTAAGAAAACCGTGCAGATACTGGTCGCTTTTCGAAGAATATTATATTATAGAGCACAATACGATTTTTTCCACCAAGGTTTTTTTATGGTACTAGCAGATATTCCTACCTGGAGTCGGTCACAGGTGCGCCGCTACCCCTGAGGACTAAGCTGGAACGCCTCGGAAAAGTATGTCTCCCTTACCACACCCTTCAAACCAGAACACAGCAGATCTCAACACTGCTATTATGAGGCAGGTGTGGCGGTGGTGCCGGAGTCGAACCACAAAGGGTTCTACCAACTTAATAAATAACGTAAACCACATAAAAAAGTCTTAATTACAAAGTATAGCATTTCTATTTACCTATCGCTGGTTATCTACAATTTGTGATCGAATAGCACATCAATTGGTTGTTTAAGCTATCTTTTTTTAATAAATACATTTTAATATTGAATACATTTAGTACATTAAGACTGGTATTCAATTTGATATTCGTACAATAAATGCTACTGTTCTATGTTACCCTGACAGAAAACTTGTATTCAATTACATCATGTTTCAGACATAAAACAAGAGTTTGAAATTTAAATATGAGTAGCTCCAGACAGATTTATATCGGTCTGGGACGAAGTAACAGAATAGACGTCTACTAAATAATATTTGTTCTTACGTCGTTGGGTCTAACATGAAACTATAGCGTGGAACATACGAGTATTATTATAATGAAATAACGAGATGGAATTCGAAGGCATATCTTTCTCTTCATCTATACATACGAGTATATTAAGCCTTAAATTATAAATATAGGCCTTCTCTAATTGGCACTGCTTCGATCAATCCCATGCTTTCTGAATCCAACTGTTTCCCAGGGTCTTCCACATATGCTGCTTTTTTTTATCGCTCCCTTTTCAAAGTTTATTATTAGTCCTTTAAATAACGTCACAAGCCCATTAACACTTTAAATCTCTTATTTCCAAACCTTTTTTGAATACCGTTAATAATATGATATGACGATAATCAATTTTATTGTGAGATATTCAGTCATATTTTATTAGAAACCTCAAAAATACTCAGCAATATCTCTCGGATTCCTGATAAGGTCTCCAGTTAATAAATCAACTTGAAATCTCTACTTAGACTCAGCTTTATACTGGATGAAACTGGTGTAATGAATACATTGGTATTTCTTTCGGAGTCTGATTTATTAGCTCCTCTATGATGTGCATGCACGTACATAGGAGATAGATTTCAAACAATAGCACTGTATCAGAGGCGAGACGAGCTTGTTTACCAAGAACGTGGCCTTTTTATCAAATCCGGAATATTTCTAAATATAGTTTGTTTCCTGGAAACATTGTTTTGTTCAGTAGAAAATTTATTTACTTGTAAACCACTCAAAAATGAGTCTTTACAACCAAACCAGAACTCAGCAGAACTCATGACAGAAATCGATGTTATGGTACCGTCTCCGTACCGGTAATTTTTCCTAACAAACATCGAAATTTGATAATCTGTAGTATGATGATCATTGTTAAAAGTCGATGTTTAGTAGGCAAAACGTTGTATAGATTGATTAATAATATACGTAATATGTATACGTAAGTAGACAATTTTCAAAAGACAATACTAATTTAAGGTGTAACTAAGTTTAACTTAATCAAAAGTTTCTTTCTCAGGAAATATGTTACAATTCGAGTACATTTCTTCCATAACAACAGTAACACGCGATAAATTAATTAGGAGTTCTTTTCCATGTCCCATATTGCAGGTAAAGTTCAAACAATGGGGAAATTCCGTTGAGATGGGGTTGTTGCGGGAAGTTCCCATTATGATCAACTTGGAGTTCCCGACCGCGATGTGGCCGCGTCTTCAACTTGTAATGGATCGAAGAGACAAGTTTCGCTCAAACTTGCGATTAAAATTTAACATACTGGACGTTCTATAACTTTTCCTATTGAACTGAAACCAAAAGGTAAAAGTTAAACTATATAGCAAATAATCTTGTACTTTGATCTTAGGTCATCAGTTTTACAAATAGATATTGCAATCGGTAGTTTAGTTATCATCATCATAAACCAGATATGCCGAAGTCAGATCCCCTTGGAAGAAAATTTTTAGACCATAAAGACGCCAGTCATTTGTATGTAGAAAAGTTTTGGAGCGGATTGAAAGGTTTGGAACACCTTTGAGAGCGTTTTAATGTAATTCTCATGCATTAAAGGCATCCTCAAGTACTGCTCCTTCACCGTCAAAGTATGTGATAAATCGCACATAATTATCAACATAAATCTAAGGTACTTAGATCTTGTGTAAATCACCTCGAAGTAAAAACCCAAAATTAACACAAAACATCAATCTTCACTCCAAGTTTAGCTAACCCTATCGAAACCAAACTTCTTAAAGCCCCACTAGAAGCCAATCATAAAAACGGCTATGTGAAAATGCAAGTTTCGAGCGCCTCGTTTAAATTGGCCCGTTTTTCGTCACATTCAATTCAGTAAGCACACAAATAGTAATTTCAAGCAATGGGTTGATGACGGTGATGGATAACTTGGAAAAGACGTGTAAGCTTGGGATGCCCATTTAATTTATTTTCATAGATCATAATAGATAGATTGTAGAAAAAGTAAAACACGAAATAACTTATTGTGATTCGATTTCGGAGGCATTGATATATTAACCTATGCCTAATCAGCAGTGTACTGCATTGAAAGGTGTGGGGAAGAACACTTATACAAGGCGATCCAACTTACTTCGTAAGAGTTTAGGACCAACACTGTGACTGATCAATATCCTCTGTATTCTGATAAACGCAATTCTTTCCGTAGTTGACTATAGATGCCCATGTTGCAAAGGCTGCCATCAAATAGACTACATGCTTACTACTTTTACATTAATAAAAAAACGAGATAATAACCGTAGTATTCGCTCGTATTTTCTCAATGTGACAAACTAAATAATAATATTACAATAAGCTTCAGCAGTATCTGTAAACCTATTTTACTTCTGTATAATCCCAAGTTGGAATATCAGCCAAACAACATAACCTTAGGAGACGAATAAAGTATCAAAAAGGAGGCCTCAAAGGAACCTTTAAAAACAGAATAATGACGTAGCATCTTATGAAGAGTACTTGAAAATAAAACCGTTATTCACCCTTTGAATAATTCAGCCGTTATGTACAATTCTGAGGGTTGTTATCGCGTATGTAAATAAAGAATGCGGTTCTGGCCCTACAAAGGGCTAACTGGCCCTTTAAATGTTGCGGCCGGCTGTGGCCTTTCAGAAGGGCTCAGCGTTCTACCAAATGCATTTTAATGAGGACTTTTTTGTAAATCCCAAGCGTTACGTTTTTAATTTTTTTTCCTAGTAGTGAGATTTCATCTCGTGTAATAAGGAATTCTGTTTTGACCCCGTAAGATGCCTGTTAGCGCTTTGTGTTGTTTGATGCTGCTTGTTGGAGCAACGGTTCAGCTCTAATGATCTTTTTATAATATTACAGCAGCAAACAAGCGTAAAGGAGAGTAGCAGACGAGCCTGCAGTGCACCTGATGGTAAGTGGCTACTGCAGCCCATAAACATCTGTAATCAATTCCAAATAAGATTAGATTCTTACTTGAGGTCGGCCACTGACGCGCTACCTTCGAGGACGAAGCTGAATTGTATGGAAAAGGTACGTCTCCCTTACCACACCCTTCAAAGAAAAACACTGTAGCGCTTAACTGCTGTTATTCAGAAAAAAATAAGTGTGACGGTGTTGTCGCTGAACCGGTGTTGAAGCTGATCAATGCAGCTTTTCAAGACTATCAAAAATGGGGTTTTCAAAAACTTCAAAATATTTAGACATAGTGCTCATTTCTGCGAAATGAATGCGTATGAAAGTAAAGAATTCGACCGTACTCCCACAAAGAGCCAGTTAACGCCAGCTATGCAGTCTTTTAGGACGGGTTTGGCGTTTATTTCAAATATGCATGCAAAAGTTACCCTGTTTTAAAATTAAAAGCATCGAGGAATATTTCAGTGTTCGTGTAAAGTTCTAGGGATTGTTGTTGTGTTGTCGTTGTTGACAATTCAATAATGTCCCATTGCTAGGTACGGCTTTCTTCTCAAAGTGGAAAATTTAGGATATAAGAGTTAATATTATTTAAATAATGAAATTCAGTTACCTAGCTAGCAATGTAACGATAATAAAAATTATATTTTGATTTTAATCGATATACAATTATTAAATTCGATGTAACGAGTATTATTGAAGTAATGAAATGAATATTTGCTTTCGCGTTATTAATTTAATAATTTTATATAGCACTACAAATAGGTAAAGTAAAAACGGTCTTTAAATATAAATTAAATAGATATCGAATGATCGTTTTATGGAAAATGTCGCGATCAATCTCTCAATGTTATAAGTTATTAATATTATACTAAAATATCAATATTCTTATCGATAATTTAACTTTCAACCCTACACCCTTTTATACCAATGTTTAAGCTTCGAAATAAGTGGCGGATATACTTGATAAATAATTCAAGTGATGTAAAATTTGGAGCGTTGTTATCATGTATGTAAATAAAGAATTGGGTCGTGATCCCCCAGTTACGGGTCTTAATGTTGTGGTTGGGTCTGAGGTCTGTTTGGATGGGTCCAAGGGCAACGCGCAAATGTGGGTGGCAAGGGAATTCGAAAGAGAATGTGAATTAAAAATAAGTACGAAGATAGCGTTCCCGGATGAAAAAATATGCTCTTTGAAAATTACATAAAAATTTGATGTTCTCTGTATTATAGTTCATTTTTCTTATGGTTTATTGTTTCGTTTACATCGACTTAGAGCGTGTCAGACACACGACGTAACAGACAAAAAGTATTGTCATATACTCATGCAAGATATATTGCTTTATTAATATTTATCTACTGGAAGACAGCCGCGTGCGCAACTGTCAGACAGTGTGCAACTGTCTATTCAAATATTTCTATTCAATAATTACAAATATGATTTTATCTGACACGATCAAAGTTTGAAGATAGAAACAAGGCCTTATCGATTCGTCTTTTTTCCCGTAAAAAAATATTTACCGTCATTCCTTACACTATACGTCAGACTTATTAAAAACCCGAATAAATCATTACTGACAGTTAGTTAGTGGTGTTTTATATGAACACATATTTTCAATTACCTGAAAACAGTTGAAACGGATGAGCGTGGTAAAATTCATAAAAATTCTAGAGCAAAATTGTTCAAAGCTTTCCACGATAAGTTAATAGTTCGTATTTTTCACCTGACTAAAACAGATTTTGCTTTAGCGAAACTTCCTTTCCGTACATTTTTAACTGACACTTTGAAAAGAAATGAGTGTTATATCACCAGCTATTTCTGTCTTAGCTCAGCTGTGTTTTGTTGCTTGGTTATGAATTTGCACCAGATTGGTCACTGTTGTCATATAATTTGCAAATTATTGTCACCGATACTTCTTTTATATTATAGGATTAGTAAATGTTTGTGCTGTCCACCTGATGGTAATCGGCTACTGCCACCCATGGTCATTTCGTATGAACCCCTAGTTCTACAAAAGTTCTATCTAATACTCGTAGTTAATTGTATCAGGCGTTACTTTGCGGAAATCCAGGCTATTAAGTTAAGATTAAAACTACTTCGCAACAATCTAAGATCTATCTAAGATGGGTTACAAATGCGTTGCTACCTCTGAGGACTAAAATATAACACCTCGGATAAGTATGTCACCCTTCTCTTCATGCAGGAACATGGCACCGCTTTCCACTGTAGTTATTAGACAGAAATAGGTGTGGTGAATCTCCACACATACATATGCACACCAGTAAATCTTGCAATACATTGATTCGCTTATGTGGCACACCCTAGGGGAGGCCTATGTCCAGGGAGCAGTAGAATGTAAAGGCTGAAGTGACGATGATGAGGTGTGGTGAACAACGGAGTCGAACCACAAAGGGTTCTACCACCTTAAGACAAATGTTATTGTTCTATCTTTTTCTCTTTGTTGTTACAGATTTTTGTCACAGATTTTGCTATTGTTAAACAGTTTATGTATCGCTATTATTAGCGCTTAATCTGTTAACGCGATTTGCGTCATTTATACCCTAAATAGACCATTGACGAGTAATTTGGTAATGAAGGTATATTTGCAGATGATTAGATACGGTTAGATTCATATAATTTCTGTAAGATTTATGAACATAATCGAATAGTACGTATTATTCTCACCAGTGGAGGGTAATGTTTTTGCTTTATTGTACACCAACTAATACATGAAAAATATACATAAACATAATGAACGGTACAACAAGTGGTCTTATCACTTAAAAGCGATCTCTTCCAGACAACCATAGAGTTGTTAAAAGAAAACAATACAGATGCAAGAAATACAGTTAGGTATGTCTTAGTTTTTAGCATACCCTGCAGCCCAAACGGCTTTACGGATTTTAATATATGGGGTATCGTCGGATTCGTTTTAATTATGTAAGTGACTTAAGTAATATTTTTAAGCAGTCACTTTCTAGTTTTTTTATTTGTTTTTTCACTTTTCTTTACGCTTTGTTCTTTTAACATTATAACAAATCTTTCGTACCTTTTTCTTACCGATTTTACAAAGAAACGAGTGTTACAATAGGTATCGCTATATTTCTGTCTAAGAAACAATTTTGTTTTATGTTTGAGTTTGTGGTGCGATGCTTATGAAATTTACACATAATTCGTTACACATTTTAGTCACAGATTTTAATTGTTGTACTTCAATGAATTTTTATTTTATGTAAGAAATGAATATTCATGATTCTTAAGAAATTTGTTTTGTGTATTTATCTACTATAGCAAATTAGTGTCCAGTCTGCATTTAAGTCCAAGTGAGGTCACTGCCCCTTTTTTGTTTGCGAGGGGGGAAACCTTCAAAAAGTAATTTATGCCGTAGTAGTGACACGGGGTTATGTGGGATTCTTACTGGATTTGGATATCTGTTCACATCAGTATTTGTATGAGTCCCTGGTACCCATAACACATGTCCATGTAGCTCCGGGACAAGAATAGGGCTACGGTATCTCCTGCCTGTCGTAAGAGGCGACTAAAGCTTCACACAGAAGCAAGAAGCTTCTGGGGTCGCGGGTGGCAAGAGTGGGAGCTGGAACCAACCAGCCAACGGCCCCGGGAAGGGCGGCGTTATGTGTGGTCGCATACCGTCGTACGCACCAGACGGTGTGGCGAGCGTCAAGCTCACCTGGGTGGAGCCCGACGGGGCAACGCGCTAAGAGGACTCCGGTTGCGTTCCTTTGGAGATCAAGATGTCCTCTACGCAGCGCCAAGGACGGCCACCGGGGGGGTTTAGTGCGGTAAGAGGCCCACGTAACCCTGTGTCGCTCTCATGGCATCTGGTACCTTTTGAAGGTTTCCCCCTCGTGAACACAAAAGAAAAAATGGTACCCACAACAGAATTAATCCTAATGTAGGCATGTGAGTGTAAGAAGTGTCTTTACCGCTAGTTCGTATATTACTTAATTATCACTTAAAATTATTACACAACACATAACACATAAGTTATAAAAAGAAGCATCTTTACACCGACGCGAATTTCAAAATTGCTCCTAAATTTCAAATTGCGTATAATCTGTCTTTGTATCATAATATTATGAGAATATTCAGAATTTTCATGCAAAATTTCAGGCATGAGGCTCGTGAAAGGATTAAGCTTACTGAAGCAATCAACTTTATGTAGGTACATAAGCTTTTGTATATGCGATGGAATATTAGTGATAAATTGTGGACGTGGTGTTTTTGAGAATGTGTGCGTGCTTATGTGATGTAGGTGTATGTGAGTAGGTGCTTATGTAGAAACATAAGCTTTTGTATGAGCGATGGAATATCGCTTCTTTGCAAGAATAATGGCATAAGTAAAAAAGGTAATTTTTAAATTAAACAATGTTTTAAATTAAATAATAATATAATAATAAATATAAAGGTATTTTTTAAATTAAACAATGTTTTTGTTTCGAAACGTTTTATTTAAATGAGAATTAAAATAATGATATATACAATTATTACAAGTAGTTGTGTATATAACCACAGTACTGTTAGGACACGTTAAAATAGGAAATATTTGGGATTAAATTGTATTTTTAACAGAAAAATGAATTCGAGTGATAAATTGTGGACGTGGTGTTTTTGAGAATGTGTGGATTAATGAAGGTGGTAGAACCCACCAACATCTGTTTAAACATTTTTAAGCGCTGCTGTGTTTTGGTTTGAAGGGTGATATACTTTTCCGAGATATTCCAGCTTTATCCTCAGGAGTAGCGCCGCATCTGTGGCTGACCACAGGTAGGAATATAATCTTATCCGGGGTTGATCACTGATGGCCTTAGGCTTTCTTCAACTCCTATATTGTAAAAAATAACGAATCCGACCTTAGAGAAATGAATGGTTATTATAGTTGTTTTTTATTTATGAAATTGTAATAAATGTAGTAAAGGAGCGCGTAGTTCACATGATGGCTATAGGCACCTATACCTAATGATCATTACAGAAAAAAAAGTCCTAATTGAAGTTAGCCAGAAGCTTCGCAAGAAGGACTGAACTTATATATAAGGATGTTGAAAATATGTGGACTCTTTCAAGTGCGAACATACTTATGAAAACATAAGGTAAACTCCACACAAAGTAAATGGTAGAGTCGTGTTTCGTGTAGCTAAGCTTGTAAGCCGCGGATTAGCAATGTCAAGTAAATACATGTACGGTTATATATGTAGATACCTATCTATAAAAATAACAGTCTATAATATTCCTTGTACTCGGAAAGGTTTTTGTCGAAAATATGACAACACGTGTGGCGGAGCGGTCACCATACCGGTCTTACGCGCCAAGGGTTCCAGGTTCGATCCCCGGCCAAACAGATATCTAAATGATAAATTTAGAAATCTGTTTTAGGTATAGGTATTTGTGTATTCGTCTTTATGTGACGGTCACCCATCCAATTTTTGGCCACGACGTCGCTCAACTGTACATAGATCTTTTGTGATTTACAACTGTTTTGCGCAAGTCTAGGAGCGCGAATGAGGTGCATTATTATAAGTTAGGTTTCTTAGGGTGGATTGCATCGAAAGCCTGTTTAAAGTTTGCGTTAAAGTCATAGATGTATTACCTAAAATGTCATTTTTTTTTTATAATATAAGGGTAGCAGACGAGCATGCAGTCCACCTGATGGTAAGTGGCTACTGCCGCCCATGGACATCTGTAATCAACCCCAGATAGGATTAGATATTCCTACCTGAGGTCGGCCACAGATGCGCCGCTACCCCTGAGGACTAAGCTGGAACGCCTCGGAAAAGTCTGTCTCCCTTACCACACCCTTTAAACCGGAACACAGCAGCGCCTAACACTGCTGTTATTAGGTAGAAATAGGTGAGGCGGTGGTGCCGCCGGAGTCAACCACAAAGGGGTTTTACCACCTTCAACATTGGTTAAAGATAAACATAACAATGACTATGACGGTAGCCATTCTGTGTTGCACCAATTTATATATTATTCATGTTATTTGTGTCGCTTTCACCACAATTTTAGTCAAAGTTGCCACATACGGAAGTTGATAACTTTAATCGATCGAAATCGAGCGGTTAAAGTTAAGTATTAGTTATGACGTAATTTCACCCTCAACCTAAAATTGTGCAACTATTTGTTTTTTCACCAAGGATTTGACCGTTAGTTAGGCTTTTGTAAATGTTAAGTTACATGATGCAACTCACCCTTACTGTCAAGATAATCCTTACAAAACATGACGTACGTCTTGCAAATGTTGACAAACATTACACTATTATCCTGAAACTAAACCACCCATTGTAGCAAACCCGCCACTAAGCCACAAACACAACCTGCTACGTAAATAGCCAATCTTATTTACATAATATAAGCTCGCCTAAGCCCTCTGCCCTTTGACTTTTCGAGATTAGGATGAACCGTCCCGTATGTCCTCGCTTGAATAATTTAATACCAAAACTAAGGCAATTTCAGTTCTCACAAAACATCTAAAGGGAATTATTAAAAAACACGGCAGCGTAGTGCATGATATGAAAGGAACAAGAGTTGCGACTCAACGAATTAGAATTTAGGTTTACACTGACAAATCAAAACAAATCAATTTTGTTTATTCGAAATAGGTTCTTTACAGAGCACTTTTTGAATGTCAGTAAAATTATCACCACTTCATGAGGTGTTTTGTTATGGAGAAGAAGAACCCTTTGATATCCAAAAGAATAAATAGCCCCCTCTGACTTTTGCACTCTTAAGTGCTGCCGCAGCGCAAGTACTGTGGGTACAGCAGGTTCTTATTCCTGTAGTGCCGGGACTAGAATAGGGCTACGGTATATCCTGCCTGTTGCGGGCGGCAAGAGTGGGAGCTTGGACCGTCCAGCAAGCAACCCCGGAAAGGACGGCGGTATGTGTGGTCGCATCCCGTCGTGCTCCCCCAGGGCAGAGCCCGATCGGGGAATCGCGCTTGGAGGACTCCAGTTGTGTTCCGTCGGAGATCCCGGAGTTCTCAAACAAGCGTTGAGGACACCAGGGGGTTTAAACCCACATAACCCGGCGTCGCTCCCACGTCGTCGGGTACCTTTTAAAGGTTTCCCCCTCGTAAACAAAAAAAGCACCAAAATTTGTAACATTTCAATGGACAAACATTATTTTTTTGATATACCTATTGGTGGCGGATTATTGCGAGGTTATATTCGTGAATTTCCCGCAAAACGACGCCTATAACTATTAACTATTTACAACTCCAAAGGCTACTCTTACCCATAAAAATACTTAAGTATCGTATAAGAAGAAACCTTGATATTTTTCGTTCCAGCTAGGGTTGTCACCTTCCTAATAAAAAATGTATTTCTTACAAAATTGCAAAATAAATCCTATAGGAAAAATTATAGTACCTACTAAATTATTCTATACTCGTTATCTTATTTTAATTAAGACTAAGACTATACACATCTTTGATGACGTTTTTTCGCCCAAATAGCGATTTCGGAGCAAGGCATCTAAAATTTAATTTACCGATAAAAATATTGTTAGTAAAATATTTTTTCTGTAAAGTATAACTAAGTACTATAATTGACTCAAATATTACTACGAGCATGTTTTAGTAGTGGTATTCAATATCTATAAATATTACTAGCTGACCTGGCAAACGTTATGTTGCCATATAAACAAAAAATGTTAAGGGCGAACACCCTTAACACTTAGGGGTATGAAAATGCGTATAAATATAAAATACTAAATATGCGTATAAAATTTGGTGAAAATCGGTAAAGCCGTTTCGATGACTAACATTGTGACACGAGAATTTTATATATAAGATTATATTGGTGGCAACCCTACGTCCAAGCCCTTAATTTTAGACGTCTACCAGTAAAAAACACAAGCGTGGAGTACTCAAACGTTTCGTACTAATTACACATCAAAGAAAATCCTCTATTAAGTTTTTGTGCTCATTTCCATTAATTTTTTCCCTCTTAAGTGTACTTTGAAGATTCCGGCGATGTCTTTAAATCTTATTTGTGCCACTTTGATTAATTACTGTTTGCTAATTAAATTGATGAAATAACGACACTTTGATCGAAAAGAAATTTCTGTTCAGAAAGAAAAAATGTTTGTTTAAATAGAAGGAAGACCAGTTCTCGGAAAATGGTAAAAACCACGGAGTTTATTTTTCTACCTTATGTATTATCTGTGGGCGTTTACGTCATAATTATATTAGTTTGTATTTAATATAGAGCAGCAAAAATTGCTGTAAATACACACAACTTTAATTTTACACACATACATTTTATACTTTTTATTGTGACAACATCCGTATATTGAAACTGGCTTCCAGTAACGGTTAAAAAAAACCTTGTTTACCAATAGATTGGACAGACGGCCAAACGTACGGACGATAATACGAACGGACAGGTAGTTGGTTTTACGCAAAGTAATATTGATAAGGGGCTTCCATACATGACCCTAACAACCGCCTCCTATGCACGCGGGGCAAACATGGTGAAATTAATCTTTTTATTTTTTATTTTTATAATATAGGAGTAGCAGATGCTATTGGAGGATTTGGGAGTAGTAGGATTGCAGAGCATGCAATCCACCTGATGGTAAGTGGCTACTGCCGCCCATGGACATCTGTAATCAACCCCAGATAGGATTAGAATTTCCTACCTGAGTTCGGCCACAGATGCGCCGCTACCCCTGAGGACTAAGCTGGAACGCTTCGGGAAAGTATGTCTCCCTTATAGTACAGCCAAATTCGATTTAATATCTAAATTTAAATCAAATAAATTGAAACCCAATTTTAATCACAGAATGGGTTTCCATTGTATACCTAATAATGAGTGAATTAATTTTAATGGAAATCAAATCACTAAATTAAATACTAATAATGGTGTTTGGAGCACAATATGGAAATGCGATAACAAAAATCACAATTGATAATCAAAATTATTATTGTTCAGTTATTAAATTTCGCGAGTTTATTGTTTAGTTGAGCAAATGATCTCATTTCCAATAATTGTTTATAAGATATCCATTTCATTTACTTGTGATAGGAAAAGGAAGTTAAATCTACCATAATTGAATTTATTATAAATATCACTTGCCTGAACGATGAAGGAAGAGTTTATGAGGATACCTACACGCTTGAGAGGTCTTTAAAAAAGTTCTCAAAATTGTATGAAGACTAACCTAACCTAACCTAACCTTTTTTTTCTTTTCGACCTTCAAAAGGTACCCGACAACGTGGAAGCGACGCCGGGTTATGTGGGATTTTTACCGCACTAAATTAATGCGACCACACATACCGCCGTCCTTCCCGGGGTAGCTTACTGGACGGTTCGAGCTCCCACTCTTGCCGCCCGCAAGCCCGCAAGCGCCCTTTTAGTCGCCTCTTACGACGAGTAGGGGATACCGTAGAACTATTCTAGTCCCGGAACTACAATGATATACCTAACCTAACCTATACGCATTTGGGTGTGGTGGATTATAGCCTAAGCTCAGCTCTCAGTCTGAGACATTTGTCCAACAGTGGGCAATAATTCCAACACATAATTCCAATTATGTGTTGACGAATATAAGGCATAATATAATATATGATCTATCCGATGGTAAGAACTAATTTCAATGTCTGTAAAAAAATATTATAAAATCATATTATTATTCGCTACGTATTGTATTATATTTTATCATATCGTATTATACCTATAAATCCTTATCCTTACTAATCCTTATCCTTACTAATATTATAAATCCGAAAGTAACTCTGTCTGTCTGTCTGTCTGTCTGGTTGTCTTTTCTTCACGCCTAAACCACTGAACCGATTTCAATGAAATTTTGTACAAAGATACTCTAAAACCCGAGAAAGAACATAGGATAGTTTTTTATCCCGGAAATCCCACGGGAACTAGGGATGGCGATCTAAGATCGATTAATCGGAGAATCGATCTTTTAGACCAAAAAGTCGACTATTTTAATCGATATTAGTAAGAATTGAATCGTAAATTATGCATTTGATCAAGTGATGATCTTTAGCAAAGTTGTTGTCCATTAGCCCACGAACGTTTCAGAGTTGGTACGGCCAATTTTCGCCAGATGGCGCCACTGTCATTCCAATGAAGGTACGAATTTTCAGTTTTATGTATGTTAGTATATCATATTATTTTCTTTTAAACGTGGGCGAAGCCGCGGGCCAAAACTAGGCGACAATAAAAATAAAAATATTAGTAACTAATTAGGTACTGTTTACGTTAAAAAATCGTACCACCCTTTATATTTTAATCTCTCTCACAGTGCGCTAAAAAGCCACGTAAAGACATTCAATTTAAATATGGCTTGCACAAAGGTCTAAACAATTATACGTAACAACGATACGTAAATCAAAAGTTTTAATTGTCACATCCAAACTTATTGAATAAGGTTTACCGGACCATGATTCAATCACGAAGCGGTTTCCGATATTTGAAAACCCTTTTTAATACTTCCGTACCTAAATAATCATTTACAATTTGACGGTTTATAATTAAATGAACGTTGTTGAAATATGCCTTTAACACCATCAACAAAGTTAGATATTGTCGTGCACAGTCTGTGACTGGATGGGTAACCACTAGTGCTGCCATACTTCTGAAGGCTCTTTAAGTCGATAGTACCGATTGTTATCAGTGGATAGCCATTAAATCTTGTCTTAGGTAGGTTAAGGGGCATTATGGGGTAGGATTGAAAATATCTGGCATGAGTCGTATCTGAGATGGTTCGAAGTAGTCGAATATGCTTTATACCACCCTTAGTAGCAGTACATCGTAAATAACTTGTTTAAACACATTTTTAAAAAAATCATTTGAAATTTACGTGTTAAATAAAGTTATCCGAATTTTAAAGAAAAGTTCATTGCAACAATCCCAAATAAAGTTCATAAACATGTGTGAAAAATTGTGGTAACTAGGTACTGTGTTACCAGAAATTTTCACCGCAAAATTTTTCAAGTCAAAAAAAATTAAATGCAGATTAAAACTAAAGCGATGTTATCATAATTAAAACTTGAGGCTCAAACTCATGTACATCTGTACAACGTTGCTATGAGAGAGTTTTCAACAAAACAGGGGGTTCATTAAAAGTTGGGAAACGCTAGAGTACTGACGAAATTAATAAATTATGTTTCTTATGAAAAGAAACAATAAGATTCAAACAGGAAGAGATAATAAAACAGGAAAAAAATAAAACAAAAGATCAATTTCTTGGTGTAATCAATTAAATAGTTTATTATATAAGAGTAGCAGTCAAGTATGCTGTCCACCTGATGGTAAGTGACTACTGCCCCCCATGGACATCCGATATCAACCCCCAGTCGACCCTCAGGTCGGCCACACATGCGCCGCTACCCCTGAGGACTAAGCTGAAACGCCTCGGATAAGTATCCCTTACCACACACTCCAAACCAGAACGCAGTTATGAGGTAGAAATAGATGTAGCGAAGGGTTCTATCACCTTCAAAAAAGTTCTCGTGTTAAGGAAGTCGGGATCTTTGTTTTCATGATAATCCTCTTGTTATAATTAAGCAAAATATATTTCCTTATAAATAAATTTCAATAAAAAATCCAGTTTAAGGAAATTTTAGATCGAAATAAAGGATTTAAGAAGTTTTGTAGGATTTAACATCATATTCTTCTATTGGTGAAGTTTTATTGCAACAAAGTTTTTTACATCTACATTACATTATTCATATTGTTTTTATTTTTCGTGGGTGACAATAGATAATTTAAATAAATAAATAAATGGTGTTATAGATAGTAACATAATGTTTTCATTGTAATAGCATTCATATACTTATAATGCTCTTTATTCTTAAAAATATGCCGCAGTTATTGAAAAAATATTCCCTCTGGCTTCTGATGGAGCAATCCCTGAATATCAATCATCATTTGAATAACCACGAATAGCTCCTATCGTCATATTTATCTTTCTCGGTCGCTTGAATTATTTTCTTTACTACGCTTTTCGTTTGACTCTGTTTGATTTTTTTTATATTTTAACTAAATACCCAAATAACCCATTTCATTTAGAAGTTCTACCTAGTCAGTGATAGATGCCTTACCACTCCTGAGAACTTACATGGTAGTCTCCTACGTATAGATATCTCACCGCCTTGTAATTGAAGGAAGCCTAAATGACTTAAACGGCTGAAAATTCTGTCAGCAATTAATACACGAAATCGAAGAAAAAGTGCGGAGAAATATCGTTTCATTTTTAAATGCTCTAAAAACTACATTTTTTTAATATTTTTCAAACACGAAAATAGATTACAGTGACAATTTCAATTGTCAAAACTGGTTACATTTTCTTGTCAGGAGTGAGTAATCTCTACTAATCTTTACTAACATCATATAAGTCAGTGAGCCTCACCTTTCCACCGACTTCCAAGAACAGCTTACTAGAAATAGGTGTGGCGGTGTTACTTCGATTGTCAAACCATACTGAGCTTGTCTTCCATTCTATTTGATATGAATATTCTTAAATAAGTCAAAAACAAGGAATAGGATTCATATTATTATTTATTCATACAAATCATTTCAATACGGAATCACAATTTTCATATATTTACAAATCTTATCAAAAACGTGGCACAATCATAAAAATAATTCAGTACTTGACCGACAAAAATAACTTTCCTTTCATACAAACATTTATCAATTGTCCATTGAATCTTTTAGGAAATGAAATTCGAGATTACTTCTTGCCGGAGGGTGGTCTGTGATGTATTGCATTTTGTCGAATAAATTCTATTTTGTCGAATAAATACTGTTTTGTCGAATAAATTCTGTTTGTATTTCCCCTTCGTGGCCTTTTTTGTTTGTGGAGCGTTGTCCTATTGATAAATTTCATCTCGAAAGTTTACTTAGAGAATACGTTGCTATATTTAGACCTTTGAGGAACGGATGGTACCAAAATACTCGTATTTAATAAGGGTTCATAGGTCAATGTATACTTTATCTTCATAGATGTTGAAGTTCTACTCGTAAATTCACTCAATTTGACATCTTTCAGCATTTTATGCTAATCCTCATAGTTCCGGATTTAGTCATCCACGCATCCTAAAACATCATTTTATAGCCATACTACCTTTTTTTGTTATCGAGGGGGAAACCTTCAAAAGGTACCCGGTGCCGTGGGAGCGACACAGAGTTATGTGGTATTCTTACCGCACTAAAAGCCGTTCATTAGGTGGCCGTCCTCGGTGCTGCGTAAATGACTTCGTAAATCTTCAAAGGAACGCAACCGGAGTCCTCTTAACGCGTTGCCCTGTCGGACTGCGCCCAGGTGAGCATGACGCTCGCCATATCGTCTGGTGTACACGACGTTACGTGACCACACTTACCGCCGTCCTTCCCGGGGTCGTTAGCCGGACAGTCCGAGCTCCCACTCTTGCCACCCGCAACCCCGGAAGCCCCCTTTTAGTCGCTTCTTACGACAGACCGGGGCTACCGTAGCCCTAGTCTGGTCCCGGAACTAAAGACACAATAGCCTTATTGCCTAACTAAAAATTATGTTTTTCTAATACAATATAGCATATATATATACTAATACAATATAGCATAGGCTTTTTTTTCTCGAGGGGAAACCTTCAAAAGGTACCCGGTGCCGTGGGAGCGGCACGGGGTTATGCGGGACTTTTACCGCACTAAAACCCCCCCGGTGGCCGTCCTCGGCGATGTGTAGACGACTCCGGGATCTCCAAAGGGACGTGACAGGAGTCCTCTCAGCGCACTGCTCTGTCGGGCTCCGCCCAGGTGAGTTTATATCACCACACCGTCTGGTGTATACGACCGAATGCGACCACACATACCACCGTCCTTCCCGGGATCGCTAGCCGGACGGTTCGAGCTCCCACTCTTGCCGCCCGCAACCCCGAAAGCCCCTTTTAGTCGCCTCTTACGACAGGCAGCGGATAGCGTAGCCCTATTCTGGTCCCGGAACTACAGGGACAATATAGCATAGCCTACCTTTTATATAACCATGTAAGGTAGGTTTTGTAGAGAATCCGTTTTCATAAAAATTCACCTTTTTATCTCCGAGATGTTTCACCTCATGACGGATAAATAATCGTCGAAAAGGCTTGATCTGTATGATTTATCGCTGTACTTGTCCGTTTCCGGCGTGTGGCGACCCTCGTCATCTGAATGGTGGAGTTTTGTTCGTTGGAGGTTTTTAGGACAAAATGTACGCTGCCCTATGTCTGTAGCAATAAATACATTTTTTTTTACTCCAAATAGTATATCTGACAGTCTAAGTAATAAGAGATTAGCGTAATACCAAATTATAAAATTAATTTTCAAATTCCTTGTCGGTCTGTTTAGACTCATCTGTTTTGTTTTGTGTCCCACTGAAACTGAACTGAACTGAAACTGAAATTGATTTGTACCCTTACCAGCTCTTTGCCCATACAAATTCCAATCAGCGCCCCTAACGGATTGTGTCAGAACTAGGAAATCGTATGGGATAATACGTAAACAAATACCAAAACAGTCATATTTCTCGAAACGTAAAACCTCCTGGTAAGGGTACTGAACTGAAATTCTCTTAAGATGACATTTTAGGCCATAGTTTATCAATCAACATGGATTATTAAGTCCTCACTTGATTAGGAAGGTTAATTCTATTGATTAAGAACTCTTTACAAGATTTTTTTGCTTTACAAAACTCTTAGTCATTTCAGTTTTCTCATAATATTTTCCAAGTCTATAAAATAATTATAGACGCTTTTTACACTCACAGCCCCACGCTAGGATTCCCTGTATCGTGGATGCTATGGACACACATACAAACATCTAGACCCAGAACAGATATATAAATTCATCATTCAGATGTCTGTCGGAACGGGGATCTAACTTCCTGGATCCCTTTACGCGTTAGGCCAGTATGTTGACCACTCCGTCACGCGGGTCGATCGAAAGTATGTGATTATTAATTTCGAAAATACTACATATTCTAAACTCGGTGGAATAAAAGGAGATGTTTCATTTTCGGCCATCAAGAGAATGAACCCCTACGAATCGTTGCAAAGAACAATTCGTAGGGGTTTATTTTTTCTTAGTTTATTTTCTTAGTTAGTTTTTAGTATAGTATACAAAAGGTGGCCGGGAGCCCATACATATTTTGAAACATCTCCTTTAATCTTAACACTTAACGAACGTTTCTAAATACATAAAAAAAATAGAATTAAAATGCAGAACAGTTCTCCAACAGTTAACAATTAAAATCTTGTCTAATGTAATCTAACAACAAATAATGTGTTTGACAAAGGGTAATAAAATCACGTCATTATAACATTAGGCGTTGTCCAAAAACTTACATCCGATGACTATCACTACCAGATCAAAAAAGATAAGATAGAGCCTCAGAAAAAACTTGATCCATCCATCAGCTTTTAAAAGTCTGCTTCTGGACATAAACCTCCCCTAATCTGCAAAGTAGTTACTCATATAGCTTAGTAGATGAAACTCTCTCTCGATCAAAGGGTCCGAGGATCGAATCCCAGGCATGCACCACATTATTTCCAAAAGTTATGTGCATTATTTATGATTGCTGTAACGATGAAGGAAAACATCGTGCACTTATAAGTCAATATCACACAAAAGTTTACATCAACAGCTAGTTTCTCGAAATATTTTTAATAATAAAACCATCCAGTTTTTTACCACACAAAGATTGACAATTTGTGCATACTATTAATTATCAAAATTAATAACGGGATTTAGTCCTTCATTCAAAAGCAAGTTATGTTTCAATCCGTGAGGCCATGTCTATCTTTTTTAGTCTAAGGTATCACCTATGTTAATTGTATTCTCACCAAACATGGTGTATAATGGGCAATTAATATTTCTGTCGTTGACTTTCCTTATTATGTTCCTATCATAAAAAGTAGAATATGATAGACATCTATTAAAAACACATCCGGTTGCGATTACACCTGCGTCGTGAACGTCGAAACTGTACAACAATCATTGGAATTTCCATAGATACGAGTAAGTATATGTAGATATCTCACCACCTTGTAATTGAAGGAAAGCATTAAATGGCTTAAACTGCTGACAATGTGTCAGCCATTTAATGGCTGTTATAGTGTATTTTACTCGGAACAATGCCGACATGTGAAGTGCCAACCCTGAGAACTAAGTAGGTCTCGGATAAGTATGTCTCTCATATCACACTCTTTAAATCGGAAAACAGCTGCTCATAACACTGCTGTTAAAGGCAAAAAAAGATGTGTAAATAGTGCAACTTTAAACCAACCACCACAAAGTGTTCTTCAACCTAGTTCTAAAATAGAGGCATGGAATTCTGAAAAAAAAAATTGTAGGTATACTTAAAGTTATCCCTGTAATTCCGGGACAAGAATAGGGCTACGGTATCCCCTGCCTATCGTAAGCGGCGACTGAAAGGGGGCTTCTGGGGTCACACCACACATACCGCCGTCCTTCCCGGGGCCGTTGGCTGGGCGGTTCGAGCTCCCACTCTTGCCACCCACGACCCCTTCTTTCACACACCCAATATTTTAACATTCTTTTCAATTTTATCAAATAAAAAAACGTTTTTACTATACGCCATCTGTAACCTAAAACGTATTCATAAATAATCTATGAATATTTTTCCGAAGAACGTCCTCGTTACTCAAACTTTAAGGTATTATAACTCAATAGCATATATTTCAGAGACTAATTGCCTTACATGATATTTGTAAAGTTTGACATCAAAACGAGTGCCGAGGAATATTCAACAACTCATCCTTTCTTGGTATTCATTATGAAGGGCCTTTACATCTACATCAACATTTTTATTGGTCTCAAATCCATAAAATTCGAAGCCTCTCTGCAAATTATTTTGAGACTCTCATACTAAAAACATTTAAAAGTAGTTCTTTGTGGTTCGATTCTTCACGAGCTACAACAATACATAATTCTTCTGAATAATAGGAATGTTAAGCACAGCTGTTTCAAGAGTGTGGTAAGGGAGACATACTCATCCGGGCGTTCTAACTTAGGCCTTTGATATCAACGCAGCTGTGGCCGTCATCAGGTCAAGACTCTTATCTTATATGGGGTTGAATACAGATGACCATGGGCAGTAGCCACGTATCAAAAAGTGCTGCCAGTTTACTACTTCCATACATACATACATATGTTATACTTACATCAAGTGTGAAATATTTTTACGTCACGGCGGAAAAGTGTAGATGCCAGCAGATTTATATACGATCATCTAAATCTTCAGTAAAGGCAACGTATTTGTAATCGACTTGTGGTAACAACTCTATTCTATATGTGGTGTATGGAGTTGATTACAGATGATGGTAGGCATTGACCACTTACCATCAAGTTGACAACATAGTCGTTCACTACTTTAATACAAACATCAATAGAATTAAAAATAGGTTAACAGAATTTGGTATGTCCATTAAATCGAAATGTTTATTAGAGTTGACATAGATTTACGATAGCTTCATTCAATGGTTAATTAGATCCGATTAGAATCTAGTGATAACAAAAACAAAACGAAAAATGTTTCAGAAATGACTCGAAAATGTTTCGTGATACATTACACTCTACAGTCAACACGGTTTGAATCTAGATTCTTGATAAGATGTCTAGTTTGCATGAACATACAATTTTTATGGCTCCACCAAAGTCAAGGTGAAAAGCCCCAAAAATACAGCCGGTATTTTTATGGCTATCGTAAAATGAGTTACAATTCTTCCTAATTGCCACAACTGGGTTACAATAATACTTTTTCCACAGACCTGTATTTTTTTAATAATATAGGAGTAGCAGACGAGCATGCAGTCCACCTGATGGTAAGTGGCTACTGCCGCCCATGGACATCTGTAATCAACCCCAGATAGGAATTCCTACCTGAGGTCGGACACAGATGCGCTGCTACCACCTTCTTTTGTACTTCTTGTTTGTTCTTGTTTTGTACCAATTACCTAATTTCAATTAGATTTTGGAGGTTTAAAATATTGACTATGTCACTTTTACCATTTAAGCTAGGTCAACGAAATTTTATAATTATGTTAGAATTCATCAAGCTACTTAGGAAGTAGGATTTGCCAAAGAATAAGATTTATATACATGCATAATTATATAAATACATACCTACGCCCAAAAAAGATCCTTTGCGGTCGAGAAAAAATAATTCTACGACGTTCTCATCACATATTTTTACAAATCTTTTTTCTACAACAACCCTAAAATATTACGAATAAAAATCTCCTGAGAAAACATCTGAATATTTTTACTAGCCCACAATCTCACAATAAACTAAAATACTTTTCTCTTTCCAGGTCGGGAATTTCCCCATCAATCAAGGCACTAATGAAGCAATCCGCAGACGGGATATTGAACTAGCAGCCACTCCGAGCGCCTTCAAGTGCAATAAAACAAAACACCCCAACCAAAGATTCAGTGCAAGCAAAACCAACCCTTATAGCCAGGAACGAAGAGGAGAAATTCCCAAACGAGACCCTCAACCCAATGGCTCTGTCCGGAATTGCAAAGTCGATCCAGACGATATGTCAATTAAATCCCGTTCTCGGTAATCGATTGCGACATTCCAAGACCAGGCAACTCCACGACGAAGTGGTCTTTCAAACTTGACTCGCTCCAACAACTGTTCGAGTCGAGCATACCTAAGTTACGAGAGTTTAAACCTGGACACACCGAAACCAATGTATGGTAACGATAAGAGAACGAACCGAGTAATCGTCACCCAAGCCAGGGACTCGTATGGCGGCTCAAAATCATAACTCCCACTGTTCACGGCCTAGCTTTGTTACTTTACCTTCGTGTTTTCTCATACTCGTATCTTTAGTATTGCAAGCTAACTTGGCACTCGGCTCGTTCGATTTTAACGACTCTGCTTTCTCTGGCTTCAACTTATCCAACCCCAACTCGACATTCAACTGGACTTTCTACGACAACGCTACCGTTGTCAAGCACCCTAATATAAAACATACAAAGTATTCAACATTGGCAACTATTCTTCTGGCCACTATATTTATGGTAGTCATATTCGGCACTATAGTGGGTAACATATTAGTTTGTATAGCCGTCTGCTTAGTGAGAAAACTGAGGAGGCCTTCTAATTACCTCATCGTGTCTTTAGCCGTGAGCGATTTGTGCGTTGCAACCATAGTGATGCCGGTGGCCATGGTGTACGACTTGCTTGGGACGTGGCCTTTTGGACCTGTCGTCTGTGACTTCTGGGTATCGAGTGACGTTTTGTCCTGTGCTGCTAGTATTCTAAATCTGTGTATGATATCCGTAGATAGGTATTACGCTATAACCAAACCGTTAGAATACGGGGTGAAAAGAACTCCGAAGAGGATGCTGTTTTGTGTTTTCATAGTTTGGATGAGTGCGGCTTTTATATCCCTCCCACCAGTTTTGATATTGGGAAACGAGAAGACAGATACGTCGTGTTCGGTGTCACAGAATCAAGGATACCAAATATACGCAACGTTTGGTTCCTTCTACTTACCTCTCACAGTGATGGTAGTGGTGTATTATAAGATTTTTAGCGCAGCGAGAAAGATTGTGAAGGATGAAAAGCGAGCTCAGTCGCATCTAGAAACCCATTGTTACTTAGAGATAAATGTGAAGAATGGTGGCGCGGCGGAGGCGAAGTTATTAGGGAGCCAGCCGACACAGCCGCCGCCTACGAGAGGCTCGACTGCGAGTACAAATACTACAGTGAGTATTTTTACCTTTTTAGGTATAGTTTGACCTCATGTCTTATTTTATTTAGATTCTATGAGACTAAAGTCTTTTTAGAATTACGTACAGAGTATAGTGTTAAGAAAGATGTTATTGAAGAATTTTGTTGAGTTATTATATTACCAACATTAGTAAATAATGACTGAATAAAAAATTGAAGCGCTATTATTTAAAACGAAAATATTGGCGAGCGTTTTAGTTTCTCATATATCATGTTTATTGGTAGGTAGTTAGTACATAGAATCATAAAATGATAAAATCATAAAATGATTTTATGTATATCATTTTATTAAACAATATGGGACATATCAATTATGTATACAATTTGACAAAAATGACTTATATTACACATTAGACATGTTTGCATTTCAAGATTATTAATATATGTATATCAATGTAGTAGCTATCGGATCTCCCTTTCACTCAGCAATAAAACAAAAATGCTACCCTCCCATCCTAGCGCCTATTTATTACCAGATTAATACAATTTCTAATCAAATCTCTTTTGTTACAGTGTAGTGTGGATAAAGCGGAAAGCGGCATAGGAAGATGTTTTACTGGCCAGCGGAAGTCTAACGAATCACAGTGTCCAATGCTGCAGCCAATGAAGACCCCCACGAAACCAATTCACACAATCAACAAACCAAATATTCAAATTGGCCTAACACCTGACAATAAACCCCAAGTGAAAGACAGACGAAGACAGTCATCAGAGAGCGGTCCCAAACTGACGACTAGTAGAATCAGGTCTTCGCTCTCAAATTTTGCTCACAAAAGCCATTTAGCAAAAGACTTGCTACATCCTACGCACTCACCACATCAGAAAAAACTCAGGTTTCAACTCGCGAAAGAGCGCAAAGCTTCAACAACGCTAGGAATCATTATGTCAGCATTCGTCATCTGCTGGCTACCGTTCTTCGTTCTCGCTTTAATAAGGCCTTTTGTCAAGGAAGACACTATTCCAGACGCTGTGAGTGCTTTATTCCTCTGGTTGGGTTATATAAACAGTCTACTTAACCCGATTATCTACGCCACTTTGAACAGAGACTTCAGGAAGCCTTTCCAAGAAATACTGTTCTTCAGATGTTCGAATCTGAATCACATGATGAGAGAGGAGTTCTATCACAGTCAGTATGGGGGTCCTGAGCAACATTACTGCGGGAACCATTCTTCCAAAGTTCAAAACTACGAAGAGGGTGTCGAAATAGTTTCGGCTGTGGATAGGGAAGAGACTAGAGCGTCTGAAAGTTTTCTATGATTGTCAATGCCCGAGGTCGTGCCTAGAGACCTAGATACTGTGATCTAATTAAGACTTAATGTAATGTGAACAAACGTTAATAGTGATTGATTTCGTAATGTGGAGGAACTTGAAGTTACCAATCGAACTAGTCTCAACATCACTAAGTTTTGTTTCTTGACACTTTGTACTGATCGTCTTGTAAAATAAGCTACTGTAAATCTTACACTTGTGTTAGATAATGTTACATACCAACTGAAGTGTCATAAGTCAGAATTCCATAGAACTCGTAACCAGTTTATTCTCACTTTTATTTGAATAAAACGAGATTTCTTACGGAAATAGACACTTGAGTTCTGGCTTTAGACACTTGAGTAAGCTGAATGTATAGAACGAATTTTAACAAGCTCATGTATCAGATATTAAGCTAATCGGTACATTGCAGCTTGACCAAAGATTTAAAAGTAATAAGCTGTTGTGAATTTATAATGTTGTCAAAGCGTAAACCAAAATCATACAAATTTTGCACCTCACTTTTGTCATGTTTGAAGTGACAAAGGGATTCCTACGAAGCGAAATGGAACTGAAAATTGACTTTTTTTATATGTAACCTAACGATAAGGCAGACGGGCTACCTGATGGAAAGCAGTCACCGTCGCCTATGGACATTTGCAACACCAGAGGAGTCGCCAGTTTGGAGTTTTTATATGTACAATGTTTAAAAATCTTCGATAACGTGTGTCACGATTTTATGACGTGATCTCTTACTGACTTGCAGTAAATCACCATATGAATAATATAAAACCGTATACAGGTAAAACAATGAAACACATATAAATAGGGCTAATAACATTTTGGAACAATAAATGGGACAGATTGTACAGGTAGTTATGTAAATATTTTCGTTTCATATTTTAATTTATAACGTAAAAATAGTTAAATGTAATTTCAAAATGGAAAATAGTTTGCGACTCCTTGTGAATACGGACTTATTTAATCTGAGATAAAAAACCAACCGGTGGCTTATTATAAGCGTAATTGAGATAAATATGGCTAAAATTTTAATGAGCAACTTTTTAAAAATAATGAGTCTGCGAGAAGAAGGTGATGATTTTAGTTTTTCCTCGTTTTTTATATTAATAAACTTTTTTCAAATAAAGCTGTTTAAAGTGAAATGCAAAGAGTGTTTAAAAAAGGCCACACTTCTAGTGTTTTGTACCCAATGTGTTCGTTAAGAAACCACATTGAAGCAGTATGATAAAATATACTTTTGGCCAATCCCAGCTGTGGGAAATGATGCCCATAAGTGGCACATCGTGGTATAAAAATAGTTGCATCTTCTATGCTAATTCCTTTGGTATCTTTTAAAAATCCTTGAGAAACATCTTCCCAAACGTTCATAGTATGATTCTTAAAAAAATCGGTTTACGTTTTGACAGCATTTATAAATAAATTAGTATTAAATTATATTATATTGTTATAAGTGTATGTGTACTGACATGGTAGCCAGTATTTCAATACATGTGATAGTAGTTTTAGACATTTTGTTTTGTTTGACCTTTGAGAAGTCTACATTTCGTTAAAATATTTCGCGAAAGCACCTAATTATTAGTTCACTTTAACTACAATAAATACCTCTTGCCGCTTTTTATTAATTATTAATAAATGACCTAAGGATATAATAACCCGTAATTAATAAAATAATCGGCACTGCCAGGCAAAGTAATAATTATAATCAATTTAATAATTGTAAATTATTTGAAAGTAAAATTTCGTCTTGAATTGTGATTTCTGTGTATATTTTCTATTGTGAAGCAAAATTGCTGTCTAAAGGTTTTAAAAAACCCTATTTACTTGTGTGTAGCTATTATGTATGTAGTTACTTTAATGTGGTGGATCCCGTAGACAATGAAAAGAATAAACTTTTAATGTAAAATATACACTTTCAGGCTAAAATATACACTTCTATGTTAGTTAAATAGATATTACGAAAAGTCACTTCTACAAAGTTGAGTTTACTTCAAATAAACTATAAGAAGATACATATATATCCATAAAATTTTCTTTTTGACTGTTTGAATCTTACACACTTTGGATAATTAACTTTCTCCACCTATTTTCCTTATTACGTGACTTGTATAATTGTATATATTATGTTTGATTGGCATTCAATATGAGTTGATAGACTTATCAGTAATATTTTCAATTTGTATATAATGGGTTCCTTAAAAGACCAAAGAACACTACAGTCAATATTACATCTCTACATATATATTTACCGTCAAGTTCTTGTAATATAAAATAATTTTAATTTCATGTTATTAAGAAGTTTATTTTTTATAATGAAACTCACAAAATCCAGTCTTCAAGGACATGCTTTATCAGAATATACATTGAGTATATAATTTTCTTACTAACAAATAATCCTCTTATTAACTACTACAGTAATATATATTTTGTATTAAAATTTCTATTGTATCGATTACAATAAAATATTGTATTATATTGTTGTATTTTCATATCAATAATGCAATCATTTATATACTTTTAGAGTATTATGATTGAAATTTGGTTTTGTAGTTTGAAAATTATATAAATTAGTATCCAGTATTGTAAATATTGTTAACATAATTTAATCTAGTTTAATAATTGAAATTGTATATACGTAATAATTAATCTATAATTAATGATAATTGTAGGTGAATATTGCAGACACCGTGTGGGGAAACTACGCTTGGAAAATAATTTGACACTTCAATTTGATGTTCTATTAATTGATATATAAATATAAATTGTTTTTGGTGTAGTTTCTTTCCATAGAAAATATTGTGATCAAGTGTGAATAAAATTAAGTGTACGCTGTAGAATTACATTGACGTAACTGCAAATATTATGCGCTTGAGAATCGCATGTGTTACTTTCAATTCGCTTTCAATCCTACGTTGATACTACTTGTGCAAATGTTGCGTAAAGGTGGGTACAGACTGTTCTAACTAAGCATGTACCCACTCGCATCTCTATCCAGCATGCTATAGCTCAGCCTGTCAAGAACACCAAAAAGAGTGGATTGTGACGACCAAATATTAGCGACGATAATTGTTGATGTCCGAAAAAAACAACATACTCGTATATCGGGTCGCGGCGCGCACGAGTTGAAATGCTCTGTTCGCATAGTACTCATATACACGGTTCGTGCGCGTAAGGTACCTACACTATGGGAATTCCGTTACATTGCATGATACATTGCGACAATGTTGACGGTAAATTCTTTCACTACGTGTTACATTGCATGTTACGTTACAGCAGTCTGTACCCACTTTAAAGTAGGTTGTCATTTTTAAAGGCAACCGCTAAGTGACGCGGGTTCACGCTCGCCCTAAAGTGTTTTTGTACATAAGTTTGATCTTTTTGCAGTTACGTCAATGTAATTCCTAAAGTGCGTATTGTTAAGTTAATTTCAGTGTATAATAAAACTTCTGTAGTGAATATACGTGTAATATCGATGGATACGCGTAGAAATGACAATGTTAATATAGTGTACATACAATTTGATTAACAAATTTCGTTCCTGTAAACTTACAAGTATTAACTGTTACCTCTGAACTGTCCTACAGTGTATTGTAAATATTCTTCAAATCAACTTCAAAGTAGACGGACGCCAAATATAACGCCAATGCACGTATATTTTATACTTATCGAAAACTCTTCGTATAAATATATATATATAAAGAATTTTAGTTACGTGGATGCAATATGTTATTTTTTACAGTATTCATTACAAACCTCGTATAAATATTTTTGTTATAAAATTTATAAACTTAAATACGAAGTGTATTTCGCAATGTTTTTTTCTTGGAAATTTGTAAATATAAAATTATATTATTTGCAAATATAAAAGTTGAATAAAATATTATTATTTATTAACTGTTTGAGCAAAACACAATTTCAAATAAAAAAAATAGCGAAGATGAATACCGCCTACTACATCCAAATGTACGCAAACTTTAGTTTTAAAGGTCATAATATCTATTACAGTCTTCAAAATACGCTATGAAACGAAATATTCTGAAATTGGTGAGTTGATTTTAAGTATCTCACTGATTAGCATAATTTGGCGTTCTTATTTCTAATTTAGCAGAAAATGTCTTATTACTGTACGAATTACTGGATAAAATGTAAATAAAACACTCTTATATACAATTAGAAAGTTATTTAAAAATTTCAAGTTAATCCAAATACGATTTAGTTCACGAGATAAAAACATGCTTCCATATAAGCAGATTTTTGTGTCAAAATGTCGGTGATACAGTGATACGTGTAAAATGATGTATAATTTTAAATTTAATTTTACAAAGCGGTAATATGTAAAAATAGATGAATACTTTACACGTGTAAAGATATTACAATGGCGTAGTACACTCATGTTATTGTTAACTAAGGAGTCCTCTGAAATTCTAATATTTTACGGAAACTATTTTACAATTTTTGGACGACATTTTCTTATTTTACAATGAAAACTTCGGCTTTCCCTTAAAACCGTTTTTGTGTATCTTTTTTGTATATTAATTGATCATAAAGAAGCTACGGGATCGATTTGGACAGAAACTAAAACCACAAAATAAAACTTTTTATTTTGTTCTGAAACTGTGTAATTTGATTTTTAAAACATATTTGCGTAGTCGGCGTTCGAATAAGTTCATTTTGAAAAAAAAGCACCATTAGATAATTTCGCTCACAAAAATGAAATTTTGGGATATAATGATAACTAAAGAAAGTCATTTCTGAGAAAATACATTTTTCTACCACATTACGACTAGGTATATTGTATACGACCTCATAAAAATTATTTTTTATTGTTCAAGACAGTCACTGTAATTTGATAATATATATTAGAACTTCAGGGAACTACATCCCATCTTGTAATAGTATAATTATTTATTACTCATAAGTAAAATAGGTTACTAAAATGTATAATTGTGGAATTGACACGTTGTAAATAGTATAACTATAAATTATTATAATTATTAGACATCACAAAGAGCTCTTGAATTATGTACAAAATGTATTATTTATTGTTATTACCTCATTATGTTAAATGTCTTTTTCATAATAATTTCTGTAATGTAGACCCACATTAGTATATAACCAATATCAAAATCAAAAATTCTTTAACAGGTAAATTAATATGTCATAGATATTTTTTTTAATTTTATAATAGTCATAGTCGTAGTGGTGGAGCATGATGGAGTGTGCTTCCACGTCTCACCCAGTTGGAGAGAAACCCGTGTGCAAAAAATGATATAAAAAGTATTTATATTATTGTGTCCAGTAGTGACTCTTATAAAGGGGTAGTTTAGTTACAGGCTGTATAAACTAAGGAAGGTTATACGAGTGACAGCTGTAGTCGAGTGACAGTTCTTGTTGGCAGTTGCCAGGGACTGGCGGCAGCAGTTGCTGGCGACGTGCCGCGACATTCGGTGTTGATTGGTCGGGCGACCGTTTGGGCGGTCGTTGGATGACGACCGACTACGGTCGACAACCATCGGCAACTGTCGAATCCGACCGTCAGCGACTATCGGCGGCTTAGGGTAGACTATCGCTCGTGTAGCTTACTTTTAACAATGCTTTAAAGCTGCTATGTTCTGGATTGTGTATAAGGCCACTGGTATTAATCTGGAGCGATCCAATCTAACTCTCGGTTTGAGCATCCCATCTGTGTAGGAACTACGATACTAGGCAGAATAAATCAGAACACAGGCATAGGCACTTCTATCAAAAAAGGTTCTACCACCTTAACCATTATAATTATGCAATCAATACAATAACAGAGTAGATAAATGCGAAAAAAACGCGAGAAATATTCAAATTTTATCATATGCCTAATTTAAATATTTTTTGTCAATTTGATTTTTTTTCCTGCGTAAAAATGAATAATTGTTACGTTTTATTTTGTTTCGGTCTCCAGGGTGTCATATTCGTGGTTGAGGAACAATGCCCTAATGATCAGTTCTAATTTAGAATTTTGTTGACACGAGTCCCTTACGTCTAATTTAGCATTTCAAGCTAATGTGGGTCTAAAACTGTAACTATGTCTATAAACCAAAATGTTTTACTCGAAATGTGTTATATTTATGAAAATGTATAAACTCTTGTGCAATATGTAGTTTTTTAAATCTATCATTGTATTTTTTTTTAAGTAGGGTCCTAAAAGTGATGAAATAAAATTAGATTTCGGGAATATTTGTTTCTATTTCCCTCCCTTTTTAACCGACTTCAAAAAGGAGGTGGTTATCAATTCAGCCGGTATATTTCTTGTTTTCATGTTTTATCTGAAGATGATTTTTGATGTTTCACATATTTCTGAAGTCGGCGCTCTTTACATCGTTATCCAACGAAATATATTGAACGCCGACTTCAGAAATATGTACTAAACCAACATTTATTTCAATTATTTCTTACTTTGTAGTGACATAGAAGTCGGTTGTATTTTTTGTTAATTTTTTTTTCGAAGTAATGAAATTGTATTTTAAAAGTAGCAGAAATACGAACCTAATATGTATGAAGTGTGGTAAGGGAAACATACCTAGCCGAATAGTTCCAACGTTATCCTCAGGGGTTGCAATGCACCTGTGGCCGATCTTAACTAGGACTCTAATCTGAGCTTGATAACAGATGTCCAATAGTAGCAATAACTTACTCTACTAAAAAAGGATATACTTTACAACATAAACAGACTTATTAACTAAAAGTTTACTTTTAGCATGTTATAACTTTTGTATTATTTTAAAATCAAAGTAACATTTTGAGTTTATGATGAATTAAGAACTCAATAGCCCGGGTTCGAATCCCAGATATGCATATTTGTGAAACATTGTAGGTATTAAAATAAAAAATTCACTAGTCTTAAAGCTACATGTATCAAAACATTAACAATTTCTAGAAGTATCTAGAAGTAAATGTTTAGTAAAACAGGTCAAAATGACAACGTAGAAGATCTTGAGCGTAGAAATAATGTATTTTATTGTATGTAATTTAACTAAGAGCAGGTATGCGATGCATTAAAATAATTATAATAAAATGACTACAAATATGATGCTTTCTACACGTATAATAGGAATGGCGATCTGAGATCGACTAATCGATCTTTTGGGCCATAATAATCGATTATTTCAATCGATGTCCAGCAATGGATCAATTCAGAGAATCCTTTCATCCTAGAAGATCGAATGTCGATCTTTCCAATGTTAATTAGTGTAACTGACATGATTTGCTGACGGATACGCATTTTAGTGCTTATTTGGTGCTGATGACATTTTTTCGGTATTTCGCCCTTTTTTAGCTGAAAAAGTCGAAGATCGATTTATGAAGAATCGATTCTTTGGGCCTCGAATTTTTTTATTAATCGATTTATTACAATTCGATTCGAATTGATTCAATAATAATCGCTTTCGGAAAGAATTGCCCTCCCTAATGTATTATTTAATGTTTTTTTATCCCACAATGAATTGAGTGTATCGTGGGTGCTATACAAAGACGAATACGTATGCCCAGATGGACAGAAATTATTTGGGTGCTGCCTGGCCAGGGATCGAATCTAAATCCCTCTACATAGTACTATAGGATAGTATGATGACTGCTGCCGAGCGGATCTTCATATGAAGTAGGTAAGTACATAAAAAACGTAAATAAATAATTAATAATATAAAAATAACGATGTATTAATTAGTGAATTATCTACCGCAAATGATAATAGTGGCCTGGAGCTTCTGCTTAAAGTTCAAATCACCCTTGATGTATATGATAGAAATGAATACTAACTTGCTTAAATAGTGAAGGCCCATATCGCGACAAAACAGTATAAATAAAGGTATGTAAAGTCTTCTTTTTTTTATATATTAGAAGTAGCAGACGAGTATGCAATCCATCTGATGGTAAGTGGCTACTACCGCCCATGGACATCTGTATACAACCACAGATAGGATTAGATATTCCTACCTGAGGTCGGCCACAGATGCGCCGCTACCCCTGAGGACTAAGCTGGGATGCTCGGAAACGTGTGGAAAAGGGTTCTACCACCTATAAATAATAACTTGGCAAGTGCGGTGGACTAAATACTGAAACCTGTAACTTTGAGAGTGATCTGTGTAATAAATTTCAATTATTTGTAACACATAGCACGTGTTCCAAGTAATTAATTAAAATTTATTACATAAGGTACTTAATAGTTACAAGGAGTTATATTAAGTCAAATTTATTACAATAAATAATTAAGTTACATTAGACGTATTTAACAGATTAACACGATGAATTAACTTTAATTTAGATTTTCAATAAAATAAACATGGACTAGACTACATTTGTATCCTTAATACAACTATTCTAACTAACATTATTTCTCATATTACGTAGGATACAGACTGCAATACCACGTTATGTCACGTCAAGACGTTATGTAAACTAAACAGTAGAATTTACAATCTGTCTAAAACATGCTAATGTGGAACGTGGTACGTGCTGAGATATACAAGGCTAAGATATTACTGTTATTATATTCTCTCTCTCATAAGTCGTATGTAAAATATAGGTTGCGGTACATATGTGTAAACAAGACATAAACAGTGTTTAGAAGGTGGTAGAACCCTTTGTAGGTCGACTCCCGCACCACCGCCACACCTATTTCTGCCTAATAACACACTGCTGTTAGGCGCTGTTGTGTTCCGTTTTGAAAAGGAAAGTAAGTTTCCGTAAGGGAAACATACTTTTCCGAGGCGTTCCAGCTTAGTCCTCAGGGGTAGCAGCGCGTCTGTGGCCGACCTAGGTAGGAATATCTAATTCTCTCTGGGGTTGATTACAGATGTCAATGGGCGGCGCTAGCCACTTACCATCAGGTGGACTCGTACATACTCGTCTGCTACTCCTATATTATAACATTTAAAAAATAAATATCTACTGTCAAAATGTTTCAATTATGATGGCATTCTTTTTTCCTACTGGTACACATTAAGAATGCGAAAATTCTAGTCATTGCTACCCAAATTCAATATAACCTCCAGGGTCGACGGTCATCTGCGAGTGGTCTATTTGAGCTAATAAATATCGGGGTTCGGTGAGATGAAACAGGGGCTGATCAGGCTAAATTAATTTTCTTAACACTTTGACAATTACTCAATGCTCGAACAATCCAACACTGCCTGCTAATTAAATTGTAAATTACGTTATAAAGTTTAAATTGCTTCCTGATCAAGTAATCAATCACCTAACATGCCTCCGACGTCATTGCGACGAAAGTTATTCTCATAAGTTAATTATTTTAGGCAATAACTTGTATTAAGTTAACCCAGAATCCCTTCAACTGCAGACTTTTAGCTAATTAGGAAATATGAAATGCAAATCTTGCAATGTTAAGCACTTATTGGATCTGGTTATAATTTAAAAAAAAAACTTTATAATTCTTATGAACATAAGTAGGGTGTCTAAGCAAAATCTGAAATAACCGAAATACCCAAATCGATTGATGAAAGAAAACGTAAACTTTTCATCTTAGGGCATTTTTCTTAAACGATTTTATTTTTAATGTTTCTACAATTTGCCTTATTAGAGGCAAACTTTGCCTTCGTGTTAAGCTTCAAGCCTCGTCAGACGAAATTATCGAATTGACTTAGAAATTCCCAACTTCCCGAGTTCATTTATTAAGCCGTCAGCATACCTCGCGTTATTAGACGTAATCAATCATAATTGTAAATGTTAGTTACTTTATCTTCCTCTTCACACTACTCAATTATGTAGCTACAACGGTTTACTTATTTAAGCTTCAAGCCTCGTCAAATATAACACAGTCACTTATCAAGTTTGAAATTCCCGAGTTCATTGATTAACGTTTTACTTCGCGCCATTAGATGTAATCAATCATCTGTGATAAGCCGACACGTCACTATATGTTTATGGTTCGTATCGATCCGTTTTATAAGATTCTCAAGTTTTTCTGACATGTCAAGGCTTTTCTGGAACGAGAGTGAAAATGTTGGATATGCTCCAATTTAAACATCCATTAGTTCTTTGATGTACTTAGGCTTTCTGTAAGCAGTTTCACCTTGGCCCCAGGGCTTGGTTGCGTCTTGATGACCGTAGTAAGTACATACCTTCATATTAGCTGCGTCCTTTTTTATGTACTGCTGGGCACGACTCTCTTCTCTACTAGGGGAGCGTACCCCACCAGGTGATTGATGGAAGTGTTAAAAGATCAGCCAGTGACGGATATTTTCAAATCGTCCATAAGCGCTTCAATAAAGCTTAAAACTGCAGATATGCTCTATGATCACAACAGAGATTAACGACTTTAAAAATCTTACTGTACTTCTTATTTTAACACAGCGGTTCTTGAACACGAATAGAAAACGCTATACACATTGTTGCAAGGCGAACCTGCGTGTACAATAATAAAACATCAACGATAGCAAAATTAATTGCCCATTATGCACCTTACTTGGTGATGATACAACAGATGATAGCCATCAGATCCACATAGAATAACGTGTCCCTTAAAGGTATAACGACGTGATTTTATTACTATTTGACAAACATATTAAGTTCAGCTAACCTATTTGTTTTTTAGCTAAATTTATTTAAATTCTTCATATAATTATTATATATCTCCCACATTTATCGTCGTTGTATTCTTCATTACGGTCGTAATTTTTTTCCTACTACAGCGTCATGCAGCGCCAGTGGATCGTTCGGAAATTTAAATTTGTCATTATACTCATTCTAACTACTGAATATTCAGTAGTTCAATATTGACCAAGTGCAAATTAATACACTTCACACATCTTTGATTTTTTCACAAAACACTGAAGCATTTAGGTTTCCTTCTAATATTTTCCTTCAACATTTATGAAATGACATTTTACTTCTACTAAGCACATCTCTTCGAAAAGTATGTATGGCTGAGATTCAAACTTCAAAACGAATTCCAAACCACCGCTATCACTGTTTAAATTACAAAAGGGGACGCAGAATAATAATTATAATCATGAATCGCAACAAAAAGGCTCACGAGATTTCTAATCCCTTTTATTCTGTACCTCGAGGCCCCAATCAACTAAAAAGAGTTCAAAAGAGTCAATTAAATTTTAATAAAGACCTTTTCCTCGGAGGGATAAGCCGGGACCCTTGTATGAGGTCGGGAATTGCGGGAATATATATTTATACAATGTTTCGTTTTTTGAAGTGTAGTCGAGCGGACTCTATTATGTTGGTTGTAATCTTTTTCGGATTCCCGGTATTATTGATTCGTGCTTTGTACTCATAAATCTGTACTTTTCTTCATATTTAGTGTATTGAAAAGCTTTTGATCATCCCGTTTTTGAAGATCGGCTCTTCAGGAGAAATTGATCAGACGGAAGTTGTGTACTCATCGTCAACCTATTACTGTCCCCCTGCTGGGCACGGGTCTCCTCTCGAAATGAGAAGGATAAGGCCATAGTCCACTACGCTGGCCAAGTGCAATTTGGTAGAGTTCATCTTTGAGAGCTATTTTAAAGCAGTTTTTAAGTGATAATTATTTCCTAATACACTTTTATTCCTTGAAGCTTTGAAAAATAAAACCTCGGTCCACTGGATTGTGAGGCCAATCTTAACCACTAGACTATCATTGCAATTACGAAGTGGAATTTTAAAAAAATATAAACAAACTCAATTTCCAATCTCACTGTTTTTATAAAACATAGTTGAAAGTGGGAGTAAATTAGAAAATTTCTAAAGTCAGAACCATAAACTTATTTATATAAATTGTGCTAATGACTAAAATGAAATGAAATGAAACGTAATGAAACGGAACAAAATGAAGGGAAACGAAGCGGAATAAGACTAAATGAAATGACCTGCACTTAAAAATGAGTAAAATAGCTGAAGAGTTTTAGTTTAATGGAAATAGTAAAGCAAGAAATAGTAAATAGAATTTGTGTATTTGAATCTTCAAATGGGCATTTTGAGCCAGATCCGAAACTATAAGATCTGGCAAAAAATGCTGAAAGGAGTTACGAGGCCAAAAAATCTCGCCCTGTATTATTCCCTCATCGGATAGTGTCGCTTATAAGAATCAATTTCTGAGAAGTAATGATCAGTGACAAACTATCCTTTAGTTTGTCACAAGGTTCAATTTCAATTATCTAATCCTATCTGGGATTGATTACAGATGTCCATGGGAGGCAGTAACCACTTACCATCAGGTGGACAGCATGCTCGTCTGCTACTCCTATATTATAAAAAGTACCTAAAACCATGATTTATTTCTCTTGGATGAGTCTCCATACAGATACCGTTTAACCATTATGATACAAGATTTGCTATTCGTTATATTTAATAGAAATATTCTCGTTTATATTTCCGAGAAGCACTGGAAGATGTAGCTGAATTTATTATAAATGTATTTTGCCTTTGGGTAACAGGGGGATTTCAAATCATGTTTGTTCTAACCGTAATTGGTATATGGGTATAGGCGGTTTTATAATAACTGATTCAGCACAAGTTGATCGAAAACCGTTGCTGCCTTAATGATTAAGCTGCAACATCATCATCTACTCACTACTGTCCCACTTCTGGACACAGCTACTTACCATAGTAAGTGGCTACTGCCGCCGATAGACATCTATAATCAACCCTAGATAAGATTAGATATTCCTACCTGAGTTCGGCCACAGATGCGCCGCTACCCCTGAGGACTAAGCTGGAACGCTTCTAAGAACTATGTCTTCCTTCTCACCAGACCGCAGTACTTAACACTACTGTTATTAGGCAATAACAGTAGTGTTAAGCACTAACCACCGTTATATCTATTTCTGCCTAGAAATAGATATAACGGTGGTGCCGCTGGAAACGAACCACAAAAGGTTCTATCACCACCACAACATACATCATATATTTATTACTACTTTATAAATACGTTTTCCTACCTGTCTTTATCTCTTTTCTCTTAGAAGCTATTAACTGTCGGAATTTATATCACAAAGGCGATAAGAGATGCTAACGGGAGCTGACTTATTGCCTCATTGCATATGCATAACGCGGTCTCGAATGCATGTCACGTAAGTGTCGTGCATATGCACTTGGATATTAAGGAGAAAATTATTTGTAATGTGCGTCAGTTCTACACGAGTCTGTAATACAACCTTTAGTTTATTGTTTGGAAAATTATTTGTGGCCAGCTCTTATTTTCTTACAGCTGGTTTATGTATTTTTCTCAAAAAATATAGAAATAGTAAATGGTCATGCAAAGGTCTTGAATATTTATACCTAATAACAGCAGTTTTAAGCGCTGCTGTGTTCTGGTTTGTAGGGTATGGTAAGGGAGACATATTTTTCCGAGGCGTTCCAATTTAGTCCTCAGGGGTAGTGGCGCATCTGTGGGTAACCCCAGGTAGGATATTTAATCTATGTGGAGTTGATTACAAATGTCCATGGGCGCCAATACTTATCATCTTGTGGACTGCAAGCTACATTCAGACGTCTCATATAAATATTGATATATCTTATATATAAAATTCTCGTGTCACACTGTTAGTTACCGTACTCCTCCGAAACGGCTTTACCGATTTTCACCAATTTTTTTATGCATATTCTGTGAGTCTAAGAATCGACTACTTTCTATTTTTCATACCCCAAAGTGATAAAGGTTGTTCAGTTTTAACATTTTTTTATTTATATGGCAACACAACGTTTGCCGGGTCAGCTAGTTATTATTTATTATTTGATGTGGTAAGGAGCCATCCTTACTAAATCTCAAAGAAAAGTTTAACATACTACAATACTACACAACCCACAAAATGGAACAATGGAAGCTATTTCCTGTATCCAAAGTTTAACCAGTACATCAAATGTTTGAGTTGAACAAATACTTGTAAGCTGACGTCACTTGATACCGCCTTCTGCCATTATGCTTACTGTTACGAATTATAGATGTAAATGCTTTGTTTAATCTGTCTAATTACCTGATTAAGAGACTATTTTACGTCCTACGCTGATTGGGTGGTACCCCACCATGCTGTTTCAATACATATTGTTATATAGAGGGTTATATAGTGGCCACCCGTGTTGGATGTTTTAAAACTATAAGGCCTTTTTTTGTTGACGAGGGGGAATCCTTCAAAAGGTACCCGACGCCATGGGAGTGACGCCAGGTTATGTGGGACTTTTACCGCACTAAAACCCCCCCGGTGGCCGTCCTCGGCGTTTGGTGGAGAACTCCGGGATCTCCAACGGAACACAACCGGAGTCCTCCTAACGCGATGCCCTTGTATCGGGCTCTGCCCTGGGGGAGCAATTTACGCTCCTCTCACATCCCCTGGTGATTACAGCGATATGCGACCACACAAACCGCTGACCTTTCCGGGGTTGCTTGCTGGACGGTTTGAGCTCCCACTCTTGCCGCCCGCAACCCCGGGTGCCCCTTTTAGTCGCCTCTTACGACAGGCAGGGGATACCGTAGCCCTATTCTGGTCCCCGAACTACAGGGACAAAATCTATAAGGGTTGCAACGAAGTGTAACGACAGTTATTCAAAGATACTCGTAGCTACCGGAACGAAAACTTATAGTGTTCTCCCAAACTCGGAAGCGCGAATATAATTTCGCCACTGGCGGTCACCCATCTAATTTTCAGCCACAGCCGACGTTGCTTCACTTTATACATCGTTTCAGGTATATAATCACGACACACAGTGAATACAGGCAAGCATAGAACGTATCAAGGACGGCCCGTGCCAGACAAAATAATATTATTCTCAGCAATGGTTTAGTTATGTACAGCATGTACAAATAAACCTTAAAATGGTACAGAGTAGCCTCAGCACATGTAAGGGAGGTGAAACTCTTAGTGGTTCGACTCCGGCCACACCACCGCCACGCCTATTTCTGCCTAATAACTGCAGTGGCAAACGCTGCTGTGTTATGGTTTTAGCCCTCAGCGGCGCATCTATGGTCGATCTCAGGTAGGAACATCTATTCCTATCTGGGGTTGATTACAAATGTCCATGAGCGGGAGTAGCTTACCATCATGTAGACTGCATTCTCGCCTGCTACTCTAATATTATAAAAACAATGTTTGCTCATTGCTCAATATCTGATATAAATGAACCTTTAGATGTAATTTGGCCGTGTTTAATCTGTCTAATACGTAAATTAACGTTGATTAGGCGTTAAAAGCGTGTGGTATGAGAATAACGGATTATTTTGCCTAGAGATTAGGCTTAGTACGGATGTCTGGTTTAATTCTACGTATTTAAATGTAAATGTATTGTTTGTAAATGTTTGTAAACAAAATAACAGCCATGTTTTAAACACACTTTGTAGTACGACAGTGAAATCGGTATTACCGATGTTTTTGGTAAATTAAAAAATTAGATACTTATAGCATAAGTGTCTTTAAGTTTAGTGTAGAATACTTTGTGGTTGCCTTATAACAACAGTGTTAAGAGCTGCTTTGTTCTGGTTTCAAGGGTGTGGTAAGGGATGCATACTTCAACCGAGGCGTTCCAACTTAGTCCCCAATGGTGACGCATCTGTGGCCGACCTCAGGTAGGACTTATCTTACCCGGGGTTGATCAATGATCATATATCTTCATGAGCGGCAGGAGCCATCTCATATTAGATGGACCGCATGCTTATTTACTACTTGTATATCATAAACTAGCTGACGCGGCAAACTTTGTACCGCCTCAAAATCTATTTATCAAATATAAAAAATTTAGCCTATGTTACTCGTGGATAATGTAGCTTTCGAATGGCGAAAGAATTTTTAAAATCGGTCCGGTAGTTTTTGTCCATTAAAATCAAACAAACAAAGTTTTTCTTTATAATATTTGTATAGATTACAAAGAAATACAGTTTACATTGGAAATACAGCTTTACATTTGTATATATTTACGAATATTGTGCTCAAAATGTCACTTTAACACCATTTGTCTAATTTTCAGTTTAGTGCTGACGTCATTTCAACTCTGTTCTACCAAATGAAGATCAATATTTTCTCAGAGAAAACAAATTTTAAATAAAAGAGTGTATATATGTAGCTAGATTGGCAAACGGTAACTCTTAAAAATATTCGTTCAGACGGGAAAAATTAAACTTTACATATTTAAATAAAAGAAACCACAGACTAAAAATAATACAGATGAAACAAAATACCAAGGGAAATTTAAAGTTACGTGAATGACTGAGAGGTAATAAAATGAAAAGTCATAGAAGACAAAGGATAAAATTGGCCAAGTGCGAGTCGACCTCGTACGCGGAGTGTTCTGTACCACCTTATTTACTTTTTTTTAATGTTTAATATATTGAGGCATTTTATTTCGTAAGTTTTATGAATAATGAATTAATATCAACATGAGCTTTTTCCCGCGGCTCCGCTCGCGTTACGAAGTCATATTTTCATCCCCTATTTTATCCCCTTAGGGGTAGAATTGATCAAAATCCTTTCTTAGCGGATGCCTACGTCATAACATCTACCTGCATGCCAAATTTTAGCCCGATTCGTCCAGTGGTTTGGGCTGTGCGTTGAGAGATCACAATGTCAGTCAGTCACCTTTGAGTTATATATATTTAGATAAAGTAAAATTAAAATAAGTTTAGTATTAGTTATCATAGCAGCCATAGAATTAAATGAATTGTAATTTGAACGGTTTTACCTACTAAGGTTCAAAATAAAAAGCAAAAATTCCAACAGATAGCGGTCTCCCATTTGTTTTCAATATTTTTATTATTTCCTGTTATAGCAGTCATCGTTATACGTACTGTGTAAAAATTTCAAGTGTCAATTTATTACTGTTCAGGAGATAGAGCCGTGTGAGAGATACACAGACGGACAGACAGCGGAGACTTAGTAATAGTGTTCTGTTTTTATCCTTTGCATACAGGACCCTAATAAAATGGACCCGTAGACGACTAAAACCAACTGCGAATAAGATAAAGTCCTGCAATGCTATTCTGTGAGATCTTTGTCTTGAGTGCTGAATTTGCAGAAATATCAAATGCAAGCGTAGATTAGTAAAGATTACTCACTCCTAACAAGAAAATGTACCCAGTTTTGAGAATTGAAATAGTTGCGTATTTTTTACGCAATTTTTGCCACGTATCCGTGCTAAAATGTCCCTAAAATATTTGAAATACTGATTTATTTATTATGTAAATTACGCAGTATTAGTTATTTATTCGTAAATTGTCTCTAAAAGTATTTTTATTTGTCAAGAATTCAAAAAAAGAACTTACTAATAAGCCGTTTGTGGCTTCATTCAATTTCAAGGCGGCGAAGTATCTTTACTAATCTACGAATGCAAGTTGAAAGATCTGGTGGCGTCGTATTTTCTTATATGGAGGTGAGATAAAATTAGATTCTCGCCGAGTGCAGACATCAGTATATTTGGTATTCGCAGCGAATACTCTGGACAGGATTCTAGGATTATAAGTTTTCGTGCGCAGCGTTTACATATTCGTCATTGTTCGGCAAGTTATTTGGCAGATTATTCGATTTACTAAGCCCCGCTATTGTTAATAAATTTCTAATTGCCTACCATACATCGAAATTTGTCAATTTTTGCCCATAAGACAAATTAAATTTCGAACGTCAGTAAGCAAATACAACTACCATTTTCCAATCTGTTAACTAAAGTAATGGAGGAGAAATCACGAAATAACAACGAAAACAACACTCTTTTGGGTTACAAATACACTTGTATTTTCAGAGAAAAACATTTCGAAATCAAACCCAGTGTTTTGACATGTTTTCTGCCGCTGACGGATATACTGATATCATGTTGTACGTCGTTATAACATGGAGTATTAAAAAACCAAAAAAAATGGCTTGCAACTCTCGATATGTTTGTGTTTTTTATATGAAACGAGCTTTGCCCGTGGTTTCAGTCGTATTTAAAAGTGTTAATAGTCTGATAATTCCATGGGTTCGTTGCACGGAACCACAATTTATTATTAAAAGTTACTCCTTATAACATAAGCTAATTTCCGGTGAAAGTCTTGTCAAAATCATCTAGCCTTTTCTAAGATTAGCTGAAATAAACAGACAGGAATAATATTTTTTTGTTTATTTTATTTATTGATGCACACAGAAATATTAATTCGAAATAGTGCTTATATTTAAAATTTAGTGCAAATGCACTTATTTATTATAAATAAACTTTGAAATACATGTAGTATAATGCTTACTATTTTAGCATAACAAACAGACATTTCTATTTTATATATTTGTACAGATTGTATTGCAAATGCTGATTTCAAAGTAATTGGACACTACCCGTAGACATCTGTAATCAAGCGCAAATAGCGAAGAAATTTTACCTGAACACAGCATTGTGGCACAAAATTGGAATGTCTCTTATAAGTCGCTCAAGCTTAGTAGCCTAGTAGCTTGTCTAGGGACCCGAGATCAGAATCCCAAGCACACGGAGTCAGGGATTTGGGTCATCGCCCATCATGCTAGCTAAGTGCGAGTTTATATTCCTTACACATATTTGAACTTTTATTTAAGAACAAAAAACTTTTATTATAGAACTCTGAACGTGTAGGTTTCCTCACGATGTTTTTCTTCACGGTTTTAATAAGTGATTTCTAATATGCTACCAATTACCAATACTCAGAATTTTGAAGGTGGTAGAACTTTGTGGTTTGACTCCGGCGGCACCACCGCCACACTTATTTCTACCTAATAACAGCAGTGTTAAGCGCTGCTGTGTTCTGGTTTAACGGGTAAGGAAGACATACTTTTCTGAGGCGTTCTTGCTTAGTCCTCAAGGGTAGCGGCGCGTCTGTGGCGGACCTCAGGTAGGAATATCTAATTCTATCTGGGGTTCTAATGGTAGGGACGGATATCCATGGACAACAGTAGCCACATACCACACAACATGGTGGACAGGTGGACAGCATGATCGTCTGCTATTTCTACATTATAAAAAAACTCAGAATGACAATTCACTCTGAGAGAAGATCCGTGCCCATTTTTTTTTTTGTTGGCAAAGGGAAAACCTTCAAAAGGTACCCGACGCTGTGGGCGCGATGACGGATTATGTGGGACTTTTACCGCACTAAAACCCCCCGGTGACCGTCACCGACGCTGCGTAGAGGACTTCGGGATTTTCAAACAAACGCAACCGGAATCCATTTTCCGCGTTGCCCTGTCGTGCTCCGCCCAGATGAGCATGAAGCTCACCGCTCCTTGTGAAGTGTTTGACAGTACGCGGACACACATACCATTCTTCCCGGGGTCGCTAGCCGGGCCGTTCGAGTTTCTATTCTTGTCACCGAAAGCTACCTTTTAGTCGCCTCTTATGACAGGCAGAGGATAAAAGCTAGATAGAGACAAGGGGATCCCTGCCCAGCAGTGGGATAATGGGTCGACGACGTTGCACATATTTTTGAAAAATTAAAGAAGCGTCGGGGAGTCAAACCACAGGTTCTCTGGTTTAGAAGCCGAGTTTCAACCACTGGACATGTGTGTATTTGTATATATTAACAATGATATATTATTATGTATTAAGTGAAATCGTTTGTCATGTAAGGCTTAGCCGTTAACTCAGCAGTTTACGTGATGAGCTAAATTAATTGTGCCTAACGAGCCGTAAAGCCTTCATATATACAATTAGCAAGTTATGTAGGCCCTTAAGGCTTAAAAATGGCCCTTCAAATAATTAATATGTGACTTATGTTGAATACGACGAATCACGGCCGGCGTGGTAGCAGTATGCAGTAGGTCCCGGGTTCGATCCCCGGCCAGAACTAAAATGAATTTAGATATATGTTCTGGGGCTGGATGCTTTTGTGTCTTTATGTGTGTCTATGGCTTCCACGACACCTAATGTGGGGCTAAGTGTAGAAATAGAAAAGGCGACAAAATTCCTTGTGGTTCGTCTTTGGAGGCACCAATGTCACACCTATTTATTTTATTTATTTATTTATTTTATAAGTTTTTGTACACGGAAAAAACAATTATTAACAGCAAACATTATGAAAATAGAGTACAAAGGACTGCTTATTTCAAAATGAAATCTCTTCCAGCAGCCCTGAGATCGGAATGCTCATATGAAAACAAATTTAGCGTGCATAAAAACAAAACTATAAACTATTAAACTAATAATTAAGTATAAGTATAAGTATATATATATATATATATATATATATATATATATTATATATATATATATATATATATATATATATATAGATACGATATAAAAATATAAATAATATATATATATATTATACATATTATATAATGAAAGTGATAAATAATGCTCTTTGACTCTTTTTTTAAACAAAGAGATATTCTTAGTGAGACGAATATTAGGTGGTAACGAATTCCATAGTCTAACCATGAACAGAGAAGGAGTGAGAATAGAGAGAGGTTTTGTGGGAAGGGTAATTTAAAAGGGATTTAAGGTGAGATCTGCAGGGTGCCAGAGAGGGCCGTGCATACGTAAAACGTTGCTTCAGGTACGAAGGAGAAGAAGGATTTTTCAGGATATTAAATAAGAGACAGAGGATTCGAGTATTCCTGCGTGAACGGATTGGGAGCCACTTGAGATCCTTGCGAAAATGAGAAACACGATCAAATTTACGTAAACCAAAAATGAATCTAATACATAGATTTTGCAAGCGCTCAAGTTTATTCAATGACTCCTCTGTGACATCCAAATAGCATGCGTCCGCGTAATCCAAGATCGGTTGAATGAGAGTTTGAGTAAGAGAGATTTTAGTTTTAAAGGGCAAAAAACCTTGGAGGCATTTAAGCGAGTGCATAGTAAAGTGAACCTTACGACTTACCTCCCGCACATAAGCTTCCCACGATAAGTTGGAATCCATAATGATGCCGAGGTTTTTTACTGTTGTAGAGTACGGAATGGTAGTGTTATTGACAGCTAATTTTGGTAGTGTACTGAGGTCTAGTATATTGCGATGGTACTTGCTGCCAATAACAATAGCCTGTGTTTTGCTCGGATTGATGGAAATTCCGTATGATTTAGCCCATTCGCATATTCCGCAAAGGTCATCATTTAACTTTTTAATTTCATTATGGGCGTTAAGCACAGTAAAGTGACGGTATAGCTGCAAATCATCTGCGTAAAGATGGAAATTTGAGGAAATAATTTTTGTAATGGAGTTAATAAAGATAGAGAAAAGTAAAGGAGAGAGAACGCCACCCTGAGGAACACCAGCAGCTAGCTCGCACCAGTCCGAGAAGTACTCTCCCTGACGGACCCGCTGTGATCTTCCTCGAAGATAAGAGTTAAACCAAGAAACGGCAGAAGATGAGACGTTAATGGATCTGAGAACTCCCGTAAGGACATCGAAATCAACAGATGTAAAAGCACTGCTAAAGTCTAACAGAACCAATACAGTTAGAGATTTGTTTTCAATCGCCCACCGAATATCATCTGTGACGTTTAGCAATGCCGTTACAGTGCTATGACCGGGCCGGAAACCAGACTGGTAAGGACTAAGAAGAGAGTTATTAATTAAGAAGGAGGAGAGTTGCTTGTGGACAATGTGCTCAAGTACTTTAGAAAGAAATGGCAGTATAGAGATAGGACGAAAATCCGACAGGGAAACAGGGTTCGCTTTCTTTGGCAGAGAGATTATGTTTGCTTGTTTCCAAGCTAAAGGGAAGGTACATGTGGATAAGAAGAAATTTAGTATATGAGAAATGATGGGAAGGATGTTTTCAAGGATTAATGAGATCATCTTTGAGCACAAATTGTCATTTCCAACCGCGGTCGAAGTAATAGACTTAATCGATTTTCTAACGTCTTCTTCCGTAACTACCGTGAGGTTCAATGGTGAACTATTTGGTTTCGGAGCATTTAATAAAGTGCTTAGAGTGCTGTTTTTAGTGACTGGATCCAAGAAAGAAGGCGATAGAGAAAAATATTTGTTTAACTGATTTAGATCCAAATCACTATCAGCAGCAGATGAGGTTTTGCCTATCCCAACGGATTTAAGGAATTTCCAAACCTCAGCGGAGTTACGATTAACAAGAGAGTCGTGGAAATAGCGTCTCTTTGCGTCCCTACACAGACGATTGCAGCGATTACGTAAATGCTTGAACACCGCCAGGTTCCGCTCCGAGGGACAACGTTTCAACTTTCTCTTGGCCCTATCTCTGAGACCCATATACTCCTTGATATCAGAGGTAAGCCACGGAGCTGGAGCATGCCTAACTTTAACACGTCTGAGAGGGGCGTGCAGATCAAATAATTTGAGTACCTGGAGGTTGAACTCACGTACCTTGTCATCGATGCTGGTGCTATTGATGAGTCGTGACCAGTCGATAACATCAGCATCACGCCGCAACGCGTCCAAGTCGATGCCCTTATAACTACGAAGTAAGAGATACTGCGACTTACGCTTAGAAGTACGAATTCGATAAGATAGATTCACAAGATCATGATAAGAAAAAGAAGAAGTGAGTTGCCCATGTGTATCGACGTTGCCAGGTGAATAGACAATCATGAGATCGAGGAGAGACGGAGTGCAATTTGGAAAATGATGAGTTGGGCCAAGTGGCAGAATATGGAGATTGTATGACGCTAATAGGGATTGCAGTTAAGAACTACGAATATCATTTTTCAATAAACAGGTATTAAAATCTCCCATTAATATAATGTGATCAGAAGTAGGGCAGATTTCACTTAAAATTTCATCCAAGGTGCCGAAATAGTCAATGTTAAGATTTGGACAGTATAGTACTCCTAGTAACAATTTAGAGGTGTGAATAGTAATTTCAATAAACAGATATTCAGCTGATTCGGTGTACTGAGAAGGAGAAGCACTTACTACCTTGAAAGGCAAGTCAGCACGTAAGTAAATGCAAACACCTCCACAGCCTTTACCTGTTCTATCGTTCCGAATTAAGATGTATCCTGGCAACGCGAACTGGGAGGAAAGAAGAGAGGGTTTTAGAAAGGATTCCGAAATTAATAACGCGTCCAAGTGAGCAGTGCTAAAGGATGCCAAAAGATCGGGGTAATGAGCAGGAATACTTTGTGCATTTATATGAGCAACATTGAAATTGGATAAGTAGCTGGAGTAAGTATTGGAGATCTGATCATGCAAGGTTAGACAAGCGGACGAAGAGTCACTGTCCGCACTTACAAAACTGCAGACAGAGGAAGAGCATGAGAAAAAACTATCGTTAAGGTCAAATAAATTATTCATAATTACTAAATATAAATACTAAGAAAAAAATATATATGAATAAATAAATCTATAACAAAATTATAATAATAACAATAACTACAAAAGAAAAAAAAATTAAAACGATATTAAATATGCTTAGTGCGCAAACCCGTATCACTCACAATCAGGCAAGCTAAAAGAGATTTACAATACTCATTTTAAGACAAACCGAAGAATATTACAAAAAAATAAAAATAAAAAACAATAATAATGGAAAAAATAGGAATAAAGACATTTCATAAGTATTACTACACAGAAAGAGCATACAATAAAAATATAACAATTAATAGTCATCAATTTAGGGAAATACAATTCAGTAGTTATATTATAATCTTTTGCAAAACGTAATACATGTAAATGACTTCACAAGAAAAAAATATAAAAATAAAGAATTGGGCAAACTGACAGAAATTCCCAATAGGTACCTAATTATTTTAAAACAACAAATATTACAACATGAAAAAAACACAAAACAAAAATAATAAAAAATAAAGACATTTCATACGTATCACTATAACAAAATAAAATAAAACAAAAATATAACAATTAACAGTCAACAATATAGGAAAATACAATTCAAATACTTATATTATAAGCTTTTGCAATACGTAATAAATAAATGTCTTGGCAATGAAGAATAAATAAAATAAAAAATAAAGTAGAAAATACACTAAGTGTCACTTAGTAAAACATGACGTGTGAAACGGAACGTAATGTCATTGTCAAAACAACTGACTCGTGATGACAATGAAGTTAAATGAAATGTCTAATTCTAATACTGTCAGAAATGTCAGATAAGCTGTTAGCTGTGAGCAGGGAAATTTAATCCTTATGTTGGATAAACGAGTTTATGGATTTAAAAGTGTAAACAAGACAATTTTAGTGATAAACATTATTTCAGCATACCTACAAATACAATTATACACTCGTAAAGTACTACGCGACCAAATACAAAAGGTTTGTTTGATAAACAAATAAGTGGAATGAGTGAAAAGGTGTTGTAACAGTATGAAATACGGATTAAAAGAAACTAACGGCGCCGGGTTTTTCGGGCAGCAATAACACCTTTAGACGCTGCATTTTTGGGTGACAATTGTGCTGTTTGGTTCGACTCACAGGCTGCATCAGAGGTCTCCGGTGGATATTGTGCAACTAGTGCCTCGAGTTCCGCCAAAGATTCAATTTTCCGCCTGGACTTATTTGGGAGGAGCACCATTATTTTTCCCTCAACTGTCCAGGAGTTCTTGACCCCAAAGTGCTTCCGTGCTGCCATGAACGCTTTATGTCGTGCTTGCGTTAAAAACTCGGAGATGGTGATTCCAGTACCTTTTAGGGCTGTTTTGCCTTCCCAAATGGCTTGCCGATGTTGAATATCATGGAATCTAACAAGAATCGGCCTACACTTGCCATTGAACGTGCCAAGGCGGTGACAAAGAAGAAGGTTGTCCATGGATACGCCAGTCTCCTTCATTTGGTTGGATATAATATGATGGACCCGTTCATGTATCTTTTCGTTTTCTATTTCAGGCAAGCCGTGGAATAAAAGAACTTTTCTCCTCATAAATGTTTCATGCCTGTCTAAGCCAAGTGCAAGGAGATTCATTTGTGTTTTTAATTTTGTTAACGTTTGCCAAACAAAGGACTTGAACTCAGTAAACTCACGTGACAGAGAAGTGATATCCGGATGTACTGGACTAGCACCAGCTGCACACTTGTTCAGTTTGTCCTCGTAATCAGCCATGCGTGACGAAAACAATTTCTCCAGTTCCTCCAGATTGTTTGCCAGTTGAAGGTCCATGTTACTTTGGTATAAGTGATAGTATGCCAAGTAAAGGGTTAAGGGTAAATTAACAGGAAAATTATAGTAGGCAGTGAGTGCTGTAGGGTTCACTACACAATTAACACATTTGCAGATATGTAATTAGGGTTTTGATATTTTTAAATTAATTAAAACAAGAAGCACACCAAATTTGCGTATGTTAGTCGCGCCTACCCACACGCGATGCAGTGTTATGCCTATTTCTGCTTTATAACAGTGTTAAGCGCTGTTATGATGTGGTTTGAAGATAATGTCAAGGGAGAGATACTTATACGAGACGTTTCAGTTTAGTCCTTAAGGGTAGCGACCTATCTGTTGCCGACTTCAGTTAGAACTCCAATCCCACATAGGATTGATTAAAGATGTTTACGGACGACAGTTGCCATACCATTTGGACTGCATGTTCATTTGTTACGTCTATAAAAACATACTTAGGGTGCGTTGCATCGAAAGCCCGGTTAAAGTTTGCGTTACAGTTAAATATAACAGTAACTTTGACGGTAGCGATGGAATGTAAGAATTCTATGTTGCACCAATTGATTTGTCATTAACGTCATTTGTGTCGCTGTCACCGCATTTTTTAGTCACAATTGACAGATAGAGAACTTGACAAATACAGTAACTTTAACCGATCGAAATCGAGCGGTTAAAGTTAAGTATTAGTTATGACGTAATTTCAACCTCAACTAAAATGGTGCAACGAATTATTTTTTAACCATTGATTTGACGGTTGGTTAGGCTTCTGTAAATGTTAAAGTTACATGATGGAACCCACCCTTACTGTTAGATATTACCATGCCGTAAAACCATATAATAAATCATCATTAAATAAATGCCTCATAACGCGACTTAGTTACCTCGGTATATTATACTTTCAAATAGGTCGCTAAATGTCTCCTACATATTAATGGCTAGAATAAAGAAGGCATATCTGATGAATCACTTGTGTGCTTTAACCTAAAAGCTTTGGCTTAGCTTTGCCTGCGAATTTGGTTATATTTTACTGCTAAATGGTCATTAGTTATAATATTAAGATTGAGATATTACGATTTTCTAAGTAAGTAAGTAAGTAGTAAGTAAGATTAGTAAGTCGGTGAGGGAATCCCTTGTGGTTCGACTCCGGAGGTACCACCGCCACACTTATTTCGCCTAATAACAGTGTTAAGCGCTGCTATGTTCTGGTTTGAACGGTGTAAGACATACATTTTTCGAAGGCGTTCCAAATTAGTCCTCAGGGGTAGCAGCGCATCTATAGTCTTATATGAGGTAGATCACATGTGATAAAAATAAGTGCTTAAAAAGACCCCTTTTTTTGTTCACGAGGGGAAACCTTCTAAAGGTACCCGATGCCTTGGGAGCGACACAGGGTTATGTGGGACTCTTACCGCACTAAAACCCCCCCGGTGGCCGCCCTCAACGCTGCTTAGAGGACTCCGGGATCTCTTAGCGCATTGCCCCGTCGGGCTCCGCCCAGGTGAGCTTGTCGCTCACCGCACCGTCTGGTGCGTACGACGGTATGCGACCACACATTCCGCCATCCTTCCAGGGGCCGTTGGCCGGGCAGTGCTTAAAAAGACCCATGCGACGAAGTGGTAACCATACCGGTTTAACGCCCTAAGGGTTCCAGGTTCGATCTACGGGCAGATTGATGTCTAAACGATGCATTTGATTTCCGTTCAGAATCTGGGTATTTATGTATTCATCTATGTGAGTGTTCAGGATACCCACAAGTAATTCTAATGTGGGGTTGTGAATGTATAAAGAGTATTTTATAAACAGACAAACCTAATAATATTCCATATACTGGCTATTATGCGTATTACCATAATGCCTCCGAAAGTAAACGTGGCTCCATTATACGTAATAAGCACAATGGCTTTACCCAAATAATGGACGAATTCATTATACAACACAATTCCGGACTTTTATTGTGGACAAAGAACAAATAGGTGACAAAAGAACAAACGAAATGGATGTCACTTGAAGACGCTGGTGGTTGGACGCAGGTTTAGTATTGTGACGTCATAGAGATTAATAAACAAAAAATGTCTTTTTTTTTTGAGTAATAGAAAGAGCACTCGTCGACATAAACTTTTAAACCGCTAAATCTCTACTCATTAAGCTCAAAACAGTATATAAAGTTTTTTCTTCACATATATAAATGTAGAATTTTTTATTATTATCTAGAAGTAGCAGACTAGCATGCAGTCCATCTGATGGTAAGTGGCTACTGCCACCCATGGACATCTGTAATCAACCCCAGATAGGTTTAAATATTCCTACCTGAAGTCGGCCATAGAATCGCCGCTATCCCGGAGAACTAAGCTGGAACGCTTCGGAAAATTATGTCTCTCTTACTACACCCTTCAAACCAGAACACAGCAGCGTTTAACACTGCTATTATTAGGCTGAAATAGGTGTGACAGTGACGCCGCCGGAATCGAACCACAAAGGGTTCTACCACCTTTACCGCCTTGCGCGCATTCTGCTTAAAACGATACTCCGTTTTCGTTTTTCTTCAAATATTTATGTAGACTTTATTATTTTCAATATTTTGGTCCAACATAGCCCAAATTTACAAATCAATTTTAATAATAGTTAAAGAAATGCCTTCTTACTAGTAAAATACAAAATAATTTTGTCTCACAATACCAGATGAAAATCTATTAAACCTCTCCCATAAACGTTTTCTTCATTGCATTAAAAGGTTGAGCCTTTGGGAATAAAAAGGAACGCTCCCTTTGATAGACCTTGATTGTATTTTTTGGGATTAAACTATTCTGTTTCAATTGTATTTTCTTATATAAGTAAGTTTTGGAGGATTTTTGTAACAAAGTAACTTTTTATAATGTTTTAGAATTTATATATTTTAGTATACTGGAAAATTTGAGAGCGAAAATCTGAAAATATAGAATGGATTACACGGTTAACAGAATTTATTTCATTATTATCTTTGCCGCAAGTTAATACAATTATATTTGAAGGGAACTGAAAAGGTTTTCACTGTAATAATTTGGGTACTATTATTGTTTCTAATCCCTTCTGCAATTTAGGATCTATCCTTACCTATCAAAGATCAAAGTTTGACATAGTCTAATATGAATTGTAAATGTATGTTGGATAAAACTTATTGATATATATATGATAAATTGATTATTAATTTTATTAAGGTCGTAAAGCAGCAAGAAGTTATGTCAACTAAAATACAAAAAATACCAACCTTTTTATATCAAAAATACAAAGAACATGCTGTATACACCCGTTTTTTTAACAAAACACTTATTCCTTCTATTATCTTTGATTATAAGCACAATCACTTATGTTCGTACTATAACATTTCTCCCAAAGATTCCCAAAATCTTATTAATCATCCATTATCCAAACCAATATAACTTAATTTCACTAACAACATGTGGATGCTGTGTAGGTGGACTTACTAAACTTAAAACCATCTATCACCAGTAACAAGATAAGTCTATAATTTAATAAGCATTACAGTAATCTGTTAATAGTGAGATCCTAGGTTGGGTGGGCGCAACCTACGTGTTAACACAATCTACTTACTTCATGACATAATAGCTATTTCGGTAATCTAATTACTCCCTTGTACGTCTAATTTTAAAAGTGTTCATATTCTTCATGTTTTAGCTCTCGAGGCACCGCAGGTACACCTAATTCTGCCTTTTAATCGCAATGTTAAGCGCTACTGACATTGCGATGTGGTAACGTAAAGGATCTTACACGTTTACTTAGGCGATAAAATTTAGTCTATTTACTACTACAGATTTACTATATAGATTTCACTACTGTCTCTAAAATGCTAAGCTGGCCGGATAGAAAGAAGCAATGGTTGTTATAGTATTGACCTCAATGACAATAACAGAAATGACGGATGAGAGAGATGTCTGAAAACTATGGCGTGGTTATTGAGAATTGTTACTTTAGAATTGGATTGTTGAAATGCGGGTTGGATATGTCAATGTTGTAATATTACCGCACCATTAAATATTGTTCTGGTTTATGATCATGTTTTCTCTAATTTATCTCTGATTTAAAGAGTATTTAAATATGATTATTGCTAGTAGGACACAGGAAAGCTCTAATTCGAATTCGAATTGTAATCGATATGAAAACAATTCATCACTTCATTTTAATATTCTTATATTTACGCGTATATATAAGAGGGACCTGGGGAAAGCTCCGATTCGCGACTGAAGTTTTGAGCTGACCTTGATATGAAAAGCAAGCAGTCTAGTCTGGCATCTGATTCATGCGAATCCATTAACGACCGCAAATCACCGCTGCATTATTCATACAGACGTTTCCACTGTCAGTCATATCTGGACGAGATGCAAAGTTGTATAAGCCATTAATCTCAAATTTGTAGCTATGTATTTGTAGCGGGTCAAATGAAGAAAACGGGCTCTGTTTTAAAGGTTTCTGGTCAATATTGGAAAACTATATATCGTACTATAAGTGTATGTATGTAGGACTCATTCTTTGCCATGCCGTACAGGTTTGACGGATTTGAACATAATTAGGTATTGTGGGATTTGTCTAAATTGTGTCTTACATAGGCTTTATTTTTAAACAGACGATTTTTTATATAAATTGCTATATTCATTTTTGTCATAATGTAAGTGACAGCATCTCAGTCTTAATATAGCTATATAGCAAAATAGTCTTAATATCGTTAGTATCAAAGATGTTATTTTTTATATCTACCCTGTCATAATGTCAGATAGTTTTACAGTCAGTTCGATCGTAGCCTCCGACCGATACGCAAGCGGTCGTACATACTTGGTGAAACGGGTGTTTTAATTATAAAGTTCTAATTACAAACATGTCCAGTGCTCAGTGTTTAGTGCAACAGTGTTCCTTTTCATCGACCACAAATTGGTACGTATTGTATTGTATCATGTCATACTTAAAATAGAATATTTAAAATGAATAGCGAACTTTACGGGATGGGTTTAGATGTGATTTTTGAAAGATTATTATGATATTTCTTTCACCGCTTCTTCTTCATAACGAAACACCTTGCGAAGTGGCGGTTGATGTATTGACGTCCAAAAAGAGTTCTGTAAAGAATCTATTAAATAAAATGATTTGTATTGATTTGATGTCGGTATAGAATTGCAGTCTCAATTTTCGCAAACGCTAAAAAAAGTTATAAACAAAAACTTAAAATCAGACTTGTATATTTTTCGTCGGGATGTGATAGGAAACACCCTTGAACCGTGACATTATAGCGTTCAAGGCGCTTCATGTCATTGACTAATGATTCTGAACAAAACAGGGGTAGCTTTGCTGTATAACATTTGACTATTCAACTTTTACATTCTTTTGCTTTTACAGTTACGAACTTTGTGCGTTAAAACACGTCATAGTTTAATGTACAAAGCTAGATTTATGTCTGCAGACATAATTCTAGAATTAGAAAATCATCAGAATATAATTTATTTATTTATTTAATTAAAATTTTTAGCTCAGCTCTTAAAATCATACAAATGCATTTCTTATACAGCACGAACGAACTCATAACAGCACGAATAAGGGTTTTATAAATAGGTAATATAATATAAATACAGGTATAAATACTATAAATATATAATTAATTTCAAAGATAAACACACACATATAAATAATAATTTATATACCAAAGATATTATCATATAATTAGAATATCATTCTAAACATGTTGACGTTTATGAACATATATCTTACACCATAATAAAAATGATTTATTTTGATTTGATCTTCCGTTATACATCGCGTAGATACCGGTTATGTCTGTCAAAATATTTGAAATAAAAATATAACACGCCCCGTTGAATGACTGTAGACATAAATGGGGTACGCCAGTGTTTCTGTGTAGTTAGAATCCGTTCGAAAATTTACCAGGAATAATGTAGGAATAAATATTTATATTAAAAACACCATATTTTGACAGGCTGTCTGCGCAGTCGCGTTACGAACAGTTATGAGAAGGAATGCTTAGGATGCAAAACTGAGAGTGAGGGGTCAGCCAATATGTATACACGGAGAGTCTATAACAGAACGATATAAATACGTTCGATTCGATGGATTTATAAATTCACCAAAAGCGTGAAAAGCCCAAATCCACAGCGACCTATTAAAACTAAAATAGACAAAATAGTTCCTCGACATCATGACAAATTATTATGTTTGCACGTAAGAAGCGTCCTTGAACTACTACTTTTGCGTTCAAGGCGGCTGATGTCACTGATAAATGATGCGTTCATAAAACAAGGGTTGTTTTGTATGTCGTAATAATCGCTACGAAACACAACAACTGAGACGGTAGACATATGTTTTTTTTAAGATTTGTGTGTATTTGGGGAAAAATTATGAAGGTGTTTTTTTTTAACCACCATCTAAAATACACACTTTAAATATGGCAACCAAATGTTTTTAACGTTTAGACAAAAAATCTACCGACAAATTTATTTTTTCAAATATACTATAAGTGTGAAAAGCCGAACTTCACAACGACGTATTAAAAACTAAGACAATTAAAATATTTGCATGTAAGAAGTGTCCTTGAACTATACTTGTTTTGCGTTCAAGGCGGCTGATGTCATTGATAAATGATGCGTTCATAAAACAAGGGTTCTTTTGTATGTCGTAACGATCGCTTTGAAGCACAACTGGCATGGTAGGAAAATAGATTTCTCTAGTTTTATTTTGGTGCGTTTGAGAAAAATAATGCTAGTGTTTTTTAAGCTGGCAACTAAGATCTAAAGACTACCAACAAATGTACTTTTTAAATCCACTATAAGCGTGAAAAGATGAAGTCCACAACAACATGTTAAAACTAAGACAGTAAAATATTTTCACGTAAGAAGCGTCCTTGAACTATATTACTTTGCGTTCAAGGTGGCTGATGTCATTGACAAATGATGCGTTCATAAAACAAGGGTTGTTTTGTATGTCGTAACGATCGCTTCGAAGCACAACTGGTAGGGTAGGAAAAATGTGTTTTTGAAGTTTTTTTTTTACGAAACTAACATTTAAAATCGACACAATAAATCTGGCAAGTAAATGTTTGAGATGTTTTCTAACCTTTTGAAGGCTACTATTTTTTTTTAATATACATGTAGCAAACGACCATGCAGTTCACCCGATGGTAATTGTGAATATGGGTAGTAGAATCCTTCATGGTTCGACAATAGAGGCACGGCCGTCACACCTATTTCCGCCTTACTAAGTGGCAACTGCCATCTGTGGACATCTTTAACCAACCACAGATGTATTACCTCATAGAACTAAGTTGGTACGCCGCTTAGGTACAAGTGTTTCGTACCACAAGTCAAACGAGAATACAGCAACATTAACATAGCAGTTATTAGTATTTGTTTTAAAAAGGAACTAATTTACGCTAGAATAAGTATCGTTGGTACCTCCGCGCTGTAACTATACCGATACCACCTTTTCAAATCCTTTTATAACTCCAACTATACAATACAAAATATTTTTAATACGGCCAAATGCCTAGAATTCATTTATCCTCACACGTTAACAAAATAAACAATAAGCAACGTCCAAAACAAATTTCCTACAAAATGATCATGTCAGTTGCCCGCCCGACATCTCATTGTCGGCCATCATTAATCTGTGTCACTATGGTCACTGAGGGCACCGTTACAGATAAAAAACAAAACGGTTACAGATGAAAAATAAAATTGCTTTATCTGTGAAAAGTTAATACTGCACAATATATGACGTTATTTTTAATCTGTGATGATATGAAGATTGGTTTTATGTGGGAAATATTAATTACTTGTTTATTATTTATTTCAAAATATTTCTTTCAAATGTTCCTTTTATGTAGAGTCCTTTTTAGACATTCAAAGGTGCATTAATTTACATCAAGCTGTAAATTAGTATAATTATTCAAAATATAATTAAAAACAACATTTGAAAAATTTGAAAATTCCCCATCATTCCGCTTCTTACAAAAAATTATTCCAAGGTCAAAAAAATATTTTTCGCGATTTATCACCGTAATTGTAAGTTTTATCATAAAATTGCCTTAAGAACAATTTTAGATTATATAATTATACATAAATCGATGTTTTTTTTTGTTTTTGATCATTAAATATCCAACAAAAGCAAACAAAAGCAACTTCTCAGGGATATGTAAATCTTGTGACTATAAATATCCATAAGTGGCAGTAACTCAATATCAGATGAACTGCAAACCCATTTATTTGCTACTTCTACGAAAAATATTGACTCTGAAGCACTACTAGAAAGCTCTAAAAGCTTCTTGATATAAGATTTTAAGTATGAAACTTTTACGATCGTAAAACTTTCAACTCATAATATGAAGTATGATATTAAGAGATTCTCCGTTGTTTTAAAAAGTCTTATATCAGCGCATATTTTAGTTTTATTTTGACACTAATACTCAACACATCAAATAACTCATTTGTTTTTCAAACGAAATGCGCGAAACCAATGATATTTAAAACTATAGATATGTTATCTGCCCACTAAATAACACAAATGAAGAACCGCGAGCGCTGAGACACACACGTACATTTTCCATTTTACTTACATATTACATACACAAATATTATATATAAGGGATAGAGCTATTGGAACAATATGATAAAAGTATGATAAAAAAAGACAAGTAGTGTTGGACATTGCGTTTCTAGTTTCATCCATACGTAAACATCGACGTAAATTTTAGTAATAACTAGTAACTTTTTTTTATAATATATGAGTAGCAAACGAGCATGCAGTCCACCTGATGGTAAGTGGCTACTGCCGCTCATGGACATCTGTAATCAACCCCAGATAGAATTAGATATTCCTACCTGAGGTCCGCCACAGACGCCCCGTTACCCTTGAGGACTAAGCTGGAACGCCTCGGAAAAGTATGTCTCCCTTACCACACCCTTTAAAACGGAACACAACAGCGCCTAACACTGCTGTTATTAGGCAGAAATAGGTGTGGCGGTGGTGCCGCCGGAGTCGAACCACAAAGGGTTCTACCACCTTCAAAGTATTAGCCTTAACCTATCTTTAGTTTATAGATATCAATGCGTGAAACCAATGAATAACAAATAAATAATGTGTAACGTTTTTGTAATGTTATTGAGATGTAATTTATATGTAGATTAATATAAAATTGTGTAATCATTTTCGAAATGTTTTTAAATGTAATTTATATTTACAGTAATCTACTGTAGTTAATAATATATTGCTGTAAAATTTCTATTTGCGTAATGTAATAAATTGGTTGAGTGACGTTATCGAACATTTATTGGGTTGTTTAAAATTTTCCAAAAACATTTTTGTCTAAACCTTTGTTTAGATTAATACTTTGACTACATAAATCTGCTAGTAAATAAAGTTTTTTGTTAAGCCTAAAGAACTTAAGAGATGTTGGAGTAAAATTTTTGAAAAAAAAAATTTCATTTGAATAGGAAGAAATCCAGGAGATTTTTATGTTTTCAATAGCAATGTGTCACTTTTAGCAAAATCTTTCTTCTAACCTAACTAGGTTAGAGGAAAGATATAAAAGACATTACAATAATAAATTGACAATTAATAAACAAAGCAAGACTTATATTTAAAAAAAAAATGAAAAAACATTTAATAAGTGACATAACTTAATAACCAGCAATTTTGTGATTTTTACATTAATCACTGTGATGTGTCTGTAACAGATCATCACTTACCTTCCATACACAACGTAGGTATATCCATATAGTACTAAACCCCATGAAGCTAATGGTTCTGCGGCACTCGGGAAGGTCACTGCAGCGATGTAATGGCCGTCCTTTAATGCCCCTCGACCTACATCTGTAATGGATTTCACTCAAAGCGTGACTGGTCTTTTTTGGGATTGACAAATACCATATTTTATACTGCAATATGAAATTCAACCTGTCATGAGGATCGCGGTTCGATTTCGGTACGTTTTTCGAAGATTATGTTAGAGGATTATTTAAATAGTAAAATAGATCATAAACTAAATAAATAAATTATAGTCTAAAGACTAAAAACCACGCTAAAATCGCGTAAAGAAAATCATTAATTTCAGACCATCCTGATGAAGACAATGGACAAATTATTAAAATTGTGTATTATCATCGGTTCTTGACAATTGTTCAAAATTTTGAATTAATCTGACAGTTTAAAGCGTGTAAAAATGGAGTTTAAATATTCCGTTGCATACATACCAGTACAAGACAATTAAATGGTGGTAAAAACAGCGCTTATCACTGCTGTTATGATCTAGTGATATGAGTGGCGACGGTGCCTCTAAATCGAATCATAAGTTCTACTAGTTCTATTAACTATCCAACCAAACTAGGTGGGTATAGAATGCTGTTAATACTTCTTCTAAAGACTCAAACGTTACTTTAGGACAGAAGCGAAAGAAAAGATTGACCTCAAATCGGAATTTATTTGCAAGTACAAACTTGGAGCGCGTCAGGCACGTACCGTAATTGACAAAAAGTATTTTTGCATACTACAAACATTAATACAAATTGTATTATAATAACGTATTTATATCTACCGTAATACAGCCGCACAGAAATGTCCATGCTTGTCAAAATATTGTATGAAAAATATGATTTATCCTGAAAAGACCCGTGCCTGACAATTTCCATGTCTGTAGACATAACGGAACTTAATACAAAAATGTACCAATAAAAGTATATTTTTGTTCCAAACTTTTGACTGTAAAATATCCAATTTTCTTTATGTTTGTTTCAGATTACGTTACTCAAACAAGAAGTAATATTTTTTAAATATAGATCGTAAAAAGAACAACTATAAAAATGGCAGACACTTACTCTTTTATTACGGTATCTCCGTAATAAAAACTTACAAACTCAAACAAGAATTGTTACCTTACATAAGTGCCAAATATTTTGGGGTCAAACAGGTAATACCGTATTTGTCGCTTATAGGAAATATTAGGTCATATTAAGGCAGGTGTCGATTTTATAGCCGCACTAAGTCACCTCCGTATTCTAGAGTATACTACGCCCTCAAAGCGTCTTATAAAATGTTTTATGGGGTGGCGCAAGTTATAAGCGGAGTTCTATCTCATTAAATTAATGATTGAATTGATTTGATTTATCGTACCTTTTTTGAGTGTTAATATGTTCGATTTCAAAAAAAAGTTTCTGTCCTCAATTGGATTGTTTTTTGTACTCTTCAGTCTAAGAGTGCTACCGCTACCCTGATGAGATTGTCGTATTGCGACAGCGTAAATTCTTATGAGCGAGGCCAATTATTGATCAAATATATATGTCATTATAAAAAATAGTTATTTACTAATTCAAATACGTTTTCTGTCATTCATTTTATTTTACACGTTTTATAATAATTCTTGGAGCATAAGATTTGCTGAAGAAGTAATTCTGAGTGAAATCCGACGCCTTTATGTAATTACTCGTATCATTCTTATGACAAAGCAAAACATGAATTAGAAAACTGAGAGGAACGAGAATAACAAATACTAATAAATTTGGTAGTACGGAACCCGCCGTGTGCAAGTTCGACTCGCACTTATCTAATTATTGTTACACTCATTCGCTGAGCTTACAACTTGCACCATACCTGAAGGGTCGCTGAAATGGGCATGGTTTATAGATAAATATGAAAGCTATTTTTATAGGACGTGATGATTGCTTCCAAGAGTCCTCGGAATTGTCAATTGGAAATAGAATTCCCATAAAAAATACTTGGCACGAACGTGGGTAGATTTATAAGACTTCATTCCTATAATATGATTTCTTTCAGGGACATCAAATCTAGTAACGTCGCTACCCCTTGGGATCGTAAATTTCTATTAGTTCTGATTTATTATCATTTTCAAGGTTACCGATGTGATTGTGATTTCATAGGTTGTATTAGATGTGAAGACTTACCTGTTTATAGCCATAACCTTAGTAATTTCAATTCAATTCAGCGGAGGATTTATCAGCGGGTCTGAGGTTCGAATCCCATGCACCGCTGTACCCTTACCATGAGTTTTCAAAACATCCCACAATTTTACGTTACGTTTACTCAATCCAATATTCTGTTCAAAAGTATGTCTCCCTTATAGCAAAAATAGGTGTGGTGGTGGTGCCGCCGGAGTCGAACCACAAAGCTGCAGCTGTTTTCATGACATTTAAATAACACTATACAACGGTAAAATGCGGTTTAAAAGAGAAAATATAGTACACATAGATTGATATATATCGCCTGACATATTAAAATAATTTACTTAGTATAAGTAGCTACTCGTATCTACATACAGACATAGTTTCGCCTGTTTCGGGCGGCTCATTTTCCGCCCAATTCACTATATCGGTCAATGAGCGTCTTGCGGTTTCCTTGTCCAGTTTCGCACACCGTTACATTTTGTTTATTTGGTATATGAGGCGAGACGACCTCCTACTTCATCGTCAACTCATTACTGTCCCACATTTGGGCACTGGTCTCTTTTCTGAATGAGAAATACTCTGTACAAGTGCACTCTACAACAGTACCCAATTGTAAGTTACTTATAAGTCTTCACACATAAGAGATGTGTGAAGACTTATAAGTAACTCTACGCGTATTTAGTAATTTAATGATACATAATTTCTTATGTTCACACACATATGTTGTTCATACTTATGTTGCACGTAAGTTCAGAAATTAGGAAGAATTTGAATAATCAACTTTCAGAGTATGAAGGTGAGTTTATGCCACTAGACTGTTTGTTCGTACATAATTGTCTGTTTTGTTTTTGTTTACGAGGGGGAAACCTTCAAAAGGTACCCGGTGTCGTGGGAGCGACTCAGGGTTATGTGGGATTCTTACCACACTAAAACCCTCCCGGTGGCCGTCCTCGGCGCTGCGTAGATCCGGGATCTCCAACGGAACGCAACCGGAGCCCTCTTAGCGCGTTGCCCCGTCGGGCTCCGCCCAGGTGAGCCTGGCGCTCGCCACACCGTCTGGTGCGTACGACGGTATGCGACCACACATACCGCCGTCCTTCCCGGGGCCGCTGGCTGGGCCGTCCGAGTTACCACTCTTGCCACCCGCAAACCCGGAAGCCCCCTTTAAGTCGCCTCTTCCAACAGGCAGGGGATACCGTAGCCCTATTCTAGTCCCGAAACTACGTACTTAATTGTCTATGAAACATTCATTACATTTTTAATCGCATAAAATAAATTTAATTCTTAATTACCTGAGCGTAATTAATAAAGGTTGTTATTGACGTGGGTAATTATTTGTAAGGAATTTCCGCAAATTTCCCTACGAAATTTAACAACTCCACGTCATTCTGCGATAGCCGTCCGTAGATGACTCGTCTAAATATAATATGTCGTATGTTCACGTCTTCAATCCATCATTGTCCCACTGCTAGGCACGGTCTTCTTTCGACTTGATGACTGAGCATTGGAAGTAATCTGAGTAAGTGCACATTGGCAGACATCTCGTTCAGGTTCCTGGTTTTCCTTTACTGTTTAAGTAAGTGATAATTAATTTTAGTAGTTTCAACCGAACCCTGTCATTGAGAGGTTTAGTGTACCTAAGCAATTCATAATTATCATGTTATATTTCACTGCCCTTAAAGTAGGTCACAGAGATATGTTAATGCCGAATCTCATAAAAAAATAATAAATCATCTTCAATTCTAAATACATTCTCATAACCACACATGAGCCACATTCATGTCAGTAGAATACTTTCAAAAGTATTTTTAATTGCTTCCGTTGGGACGGTTAAGGGTTGGCTGTCAGAATATACAGGGTGAATTTTTAAAACGGGCCTTCAGGGCCAAATCCGAAACTATAAGGATTAGAGAAAAATGCTGAAAGGAGTTACGAGGTGTCATTTGTTTCAAAATGCACTCGTTCGATTCCCGGCTAAGGAAAAAAATATTTTAAAAAAGTAATGATGCAGTTTTAGTTTTTATCAAAATCGGCCTCGTAACTCCTTTCAGCATTTTTCGCTAATCCTTATAGTTTCGGATTTGGCCCTGAAGGCCCGTTTTAAAAATTCACCCTGTATAATACATCAAAATCTATGTAATGTATATTGTATCTATAATATATAAGATTTGAGTGTTTGTTTGTATTGAATAGGCCCCGAAACTACTGGACCGACTTCAAAAATTACTTTACCATTGGAATCCTTGATTATCCGTGATGAACATAGGCTATAGCGTATTTTCAAAAGCATTAGGAATCCGTATGAGAACTTCGATATTGTAATCTAATGTCGTGACGGGCCGCTAGTGTAGAAATATAAATGAAATAAAAGCTTTTTGTGATTTCGAAAAAGCTTCTTTTTTATACATTCTCCAATTACAAAGCCACATTTTGTTCGAAGATTAAAACAAGATTTAAATCTTAACAGATTACAATAAATATTAAAACTTAAAAAAATATCTAAGTATTTCCGTACTTTCTTAGAACAAAATCTTTCAATCGGAAAAAGTATGTATCCCTTACCACACTCATCAAATCAGAACACAGGAGCACTTCATACTGCTGTGACAAAGCAGAAATAGGTATGATGTTGCCGCCAGAGTTGACCGAACCGAGCGGAGTACATAGAATCACAGAGTGCTCTACCACCTTTAATGTCGAGCGTAATAAACAAAGCATAGATTGATTTTATTATTACTACTAAAACAAATTCGTCTTGCGGTGCCTCTCCAACTAGTGAAGGTCGGCTATCAGCTGTTTAAATCTCTCACGGTTTTTTGAGAGGTGAAATAGTTCAGCTGCGCTTGCTATCCCCCTCTCGAATGTTCCGCAGCCAAGATTTTTTTCTCCTCTCTACTTGCCATTTCCCTGCGACTTTGTCCATTGTAATGAGCTGGAGAAGTTTATAACGTGGATGCCGTAGAAGGTGACCCAAGTAAGAGACTTTTCTCTCTTTGATTACCATCAAAGAGAGAAAAGTCTCTTACTTGGGTCACCAGCATAAGTTGGGGTACCAGCATAAGTTTACGCTTTTGGCCAATTCGTCTTAGGATCTCGGACTAAACAACTCCGCGACGGATATTCGTGCAATTTTAAAACGGTAAATTTTATTGTTGTCTAAATATAGTATAAATTGGTATATTGTCGGCAACACAACCAAAAGTAATATTACCATCACCCAAAAATAATTTAAAAAATTGATCGAATATCCATAAATATATAAAAGAAGCATTCATAACACGAGCCTTTGTTCAGGTTATTTGTTGCGTCACTCCGTCAGCAAACAATAGGTTAATAATAAATATTACGAAAATTTCACTAAAAGATTGCATGAGGATTCATTTTACATTTTCTTTATGATGTACAATGGGTTTGCAGTTTTAATTAATTAAAAGCACTGATTTTGGTTTTCGAAATTCGAGTATGAAATGATGACTTCTAGGTTAGAATCCCCTGAGGCATTCTGAGGTTTTTGACCAAATTAATTATCATAAGTGTAACCGCAGGCTGTAACGATGAAGAGATGCATTGTGAAAACATATATTTCTGGGAGTTATTGTGAGTTTTGAAGGTGGTAGAACCATTTGTGGTTCGACTCCGGCGGCACCACCGCCACACCTAATTCTACCCAATAACAGCAGTTTTAGGCGCTGCTGTGTTCCGATTTAAAGGATGTGGTAAGGGAGACAGACTTTTCCGAGGTGTTCCAGCTTAGTCCTCAGGGGTAGCGGCGCATCTGTGGCCGACCTCAGGTAGGAATATCTAATTCTATCTGGGGTTGATTACAGATTTCTATGGGCGGCAGTAGCCACTTACCATCAGGTGGACTGCATGCTCGGCTGCCACTCTTATATTATAAAAAAAAGTTATTTGCATGAAACTTCTCAAGGGTGAAGTCCACCAACTCGCGCTTGGTCTGTGCATTTGGTCACTTCTTCTGAGTCGCTTCTTCATTACTGAAAGTCGTGCCTGCTCTGGGCGTCTACTGTGCAGGTGTGCTGCAAATTTCGCCAAAGTGCTCGGTCTTCTGCTTGTGCTTGGTCACTATACCAATCTATTTAATGTTTTGCCTATCAATTATCGATGTTAGACAATTTCTGCCTAATTATAATTGTCCAATTTATTACTTTGGTAGGCGAAAACTGGATAAGTGTTAGCATTAATACCGTTCCGTCCAGATCTTACTGATATTACCTTTTGAACCCATAGATTAGTAAAGATACTTCGCCGCCTTGAAATTGAATGAAGCCACAAACGGCTTATTTTAGTAAGTTCTTTTTTTAAATTCTTGACAAATAAAAACAGTTTTAGAGAAAATCTACTAATAAATAAGTAATACTGCGTAATTTACGTAATAAATAAATAATAATTTCAAATATTGAAAAAAAGAAAAAGTCAACTGTCATTGAAAAGACCGATATATTTTATTAAAATTTAAATATATGTAAATTATATAATTATGATGGTCCTTTAATAGTGTAAACGCAGTAGAAAAGTCATTCATATATTTTAATATATAAATTCGAATGATATATGCGTTATTTTGTGAATTTCTTGTGCAATCGAAGAAATACATATTGACAGCATTACTGTCAGTTGGATCAGTAATTTATAAAATAATAAACAATAAATAAAACGTTATTGAGATCTTTCAATAACCAAATCGCAGTAAAGAAGGTCTTAAAATATATACATAACTACAAGGCGGTACAATGGGAAGAATGATGATGCTCTTTGATATAATAAAGAATTAAAATTATGACAAACATCCTAGCAACTCAAGAAATAATTTACAACAAACATTGTCAAAATAATGTCTTTGATTGTTTATATATTTCTCAGTGAAGTGATATTTTTCCGTGTTTTTATTTTTAAAGTAATATTTCATTGTTTTTGTACATTCTATAGCTTAAAAGTTGTTGATGCTTGCAGGTCACATACCAAGCGCAGGTACATGTAGCCAGACCAGCAATGTTGCCTTAGTTCAGTGTAATTTATGCTCTCAGCCACGTTTTTTCAAAGGTACCAGGGGGTTGAACATACATATCGGTAAGATACATAGAGATGTGTCTTGTCGAGATGATTGTTCGATTCCCCAGCACCCACCATCTATTCCAAATTCTTGTCCTATCTCATCTAGTCAATCATTTTCAGATACATTAAGTTTTTTTAAGAATAACGTAGCAGTGGTAAAACGAATACCCAGGGGTGCTCGTGTTACTGTTGCTACTAGTCTTTCTCACACCATTCGGAATGTTATTTCACAAAATTCAATTGAAAGCTGGGAGCATTTATTAACTTTCGCCTATTTCAAATTACATGCTAAAAAAGATGGTAGTAAATCTCTGACCAAAATTATAAAATCAAATTGTAATAGCCCTACATCTTTCGATATTTTATCAAAACAAATTTTTTCTTTCAGGAACATATATAGGAAAATTGAAAATAAAGTTAACGATGGCGATATAAAAGGTGCCGCAGCTTTACTTTTTTCGAATGACACCATCGCTCCGGACTCTCAAGATACTATTTTGGCGCTTAGGGAAAAACATCCGTCAGCTCCATTATCACTTCAACTCCCGGATCCACCACTAGCTAATGACAACTCTCTACAAGTAAATTCAAAAGAAGTTTTATCAGCGATAATGTCGTTCAGAAATGGCTCTGCTGGAGGTTTAGATGGTCTTTCACCACAACACATAAAAGACCTAACATGTGGTTCAACAGGCGAGGCTGGCAGAGCCTTACTGGAGGACATTACTCGTCTAATTAACTTTATGCTAGAAGGAAAAATTAACAATAACATTACTGCCACCTTATATGGTGCAAATATTTGTGCATTGCAAAAAAAAGGTGGCGGTATTAGACCTATTGCTGTGGGCTGCACTATTCGTCGCCTTGCTTCCAAAGTTTGCTGTAAATGTATAGCCCATACTATAAATGAAAAATGTGTACCAATACAACTCGGCTTTGGAAGCAAGGGTGGCTGTGAGGCTGCAGTCCACGCAACACGGACCTTTTTACAAAATAACGGAGGGGAAGTGTTATTGAAGCTTGACGTAAAAAATGCTTTTAATTCGGTTAATAGGGGAACCCTGCTACAAGAAATTAAAAATAATGTTCCATCTATTTACAAATATATTTGGCAATGTTATAGTTCCCCATCAAAATTAATGTATCGCAATCATTCTATTTTGTCTTCCGTCGGTTGCCAGCAGGGTGATCCCCTTGGGCCGGCCATCTTTAGTCTAGCTATTCATCCTATCATATCACAGTTAAATTCTAAATTAAACATATGGTATTTGGATGATGGTACTCTGGGTGGTGAAGTGAGTTCGGTCCTAAATGATTTAGAATATTTAATTACCAATCTGAAAGAAATTGGTCTTGACCTAAATTTTTCAAAGTGTGAATTATTTATAAATTCTGATAAATCACCAGAAGAAAAAAACGAAATTCTTGAAAAGTTTAATGTTTTGGCTCCTAACATAAAGAATCTGGATAAGAGCTCTCTTCACCTACTCGGTGCACCTGTGTTTGAAGATTCCATTAATTCATTTACTCAAAATCAAGTTACAAAATTTAATAATGTTTCAGGCAGATTATTTAATATAAATTCCCATATGGCATTATTTATTATTCGGAATTGTCTTTTTGCTCCAAAATTTATTTATTTTCTTAGATGCAGTCCCTTTTTTAGGTTTATTAACATTTTAAATGAAATTGACTCCATCATCCATAAAACATTAGCAACCTTATTTAATTGCCAAATTTCGGCCCGCGCTTGGACCCAAGCCTCATTACCTATTAGGTACGGAGGTTTGGGAGTACGTAAAATTTCTAGTGTTTCCCTCCCAGCATTTTTGTCTTCGACTCATAGTACGCAAGACCTCGTTTCGAAAATATTATCAAAATCCCTAATGAACTGCGACGTTGCGTACATGAGTGAAGCCAAATCTGCTTGGGTAATGGCCTGCCCAAATCAAAATTTTCCAAAACTATTAAATGTTCAAAAATTATGGGACGAGCCTCTCTGTAAATTAACATATGAATTACTTTTAAATACTTCAGATGATATTACAGAGCGGGCTCGTCTTTTAGCAGTATCTGAACGAGAGTCCGGTTACTGGCTACAGGCTCTTCCATCAAGCCACATAGGGACTCTTTTGGATAATTCCACTTTGTCCCTATGTTTGTGCCTTCGTCTTGGCTTAAAAATCAATGAGCCACATCGTTGCGTCTGCGGAGAAGGTGTCGATCAATCTGGTCATCACGGTCTGTCGTGTCAACGCAGTGCCGGCCGTATGTCGCGCCACGCATGCATCAACGATGTCATCCGTCGGGCTCTTGTCACCATCAACGTACCGGCTACCTTGGAGCCGAACGGTATAGTGCGTGATGATGGCAAGCGGCCAGATGGTTTGACACTCGTTCCCTGGAAACAGGGGAGGTCCTTGGTATGGGATGGTACATGTGTTGACACCATGGCACCGTCTCATATTCGGGCGACCTCGATGCGTGCTGGTGCGGCGGCCGAATCTGCGGAGGCTGTGAAGCGGCGCAAATATGCTGCTATTTCACAGAATTATATATTTGTGCCCTTCGCAGTTGAGACGATGGGACCGTGGGGACCAGAAGCGAAGCAATTTTATAAAGAATTGTCTTCGCGCTTGATTGAGACCTCTGGTGACCCAAGAGCTGGAGCTTACCTCGGTCAACAAATAAGTTTGGCCATACAACGAGGTAATGCTGCTAGTGTCTTGGGTACACTACCGCGGGGCAGCGATCTGGCTCATTTATTTTATTTATTATAGTTTTAGTTATTTTTTTTGATTACCATGATTTATACTTGCCATAATTATAATTAGTGCAAAATCATGTCCAAAATCGCAGAACAGTCATTATGGAACGTCAAATACAGAATGGTTTTAAAATCCTTTGTGATGCTCGTTACGGGCGCAATGACTCCATCAAGCTGCAATGGAGTTAAATATTTTGCTGACAATAAAACTATTTAAATTTATTATTCCGTGTGAATAAAATTGTAGGAACATTTTGAAATTTGTACTTCTATGTTTATGTGTTGCGATTGAACACGGGATAAGTTAGATGAAAACCCGTTATTAATAATCGATCTATCCAATGTTTGCCTATTAAAGATCGAAGTTTGACAATTTCTGCCTATTAGACATTGCCAAATTTCTATCTTTCGTAGGCGGAATTGGATAAACGTGGTAGTTATAACTTTCCGTTCAGACTATACTCATTCTACTTCCTTTTGAACCTACCACACATCAGCCACAAAAACGTTACATACATACTATACTTTTCAAAATAAAGTACTCTTATAATCAAAAGTTAACACATATGAACCATCCTTAATACTTGCCATAATTATAATTAGTACAGAATCGTGTCGAAAATTGCAACGTGTCAAGAACAGTAATTATGGAACGTCGAATACATAATGGTTTTAAAGTTCCTTTGTGATGCTCGTTACGGCCGCCATGACTCCATCAAGCTGCAATGGAGTTAAATATTTTGCTGACAATCAAACTATTTAAATTTATTTTTCTGTGTGAATAAAATTCAGAGAATGATGTGGAATTTGTTCTTTGTAGTAATGTGCTGCGTTTGTTTATTGAAAATCTATATTAAGACCCATTATTAATAATTGATCTATCCAACGTTTTGCCTAGCAGAGATCTAAGTTTAACAATTTCTATCTATTACAAAACCACTGAACTTACTTAAATTTGATTTTGACAGAACTCGCATAGAGTATTAAGTACTACTTTTATCAGGTTAGGTTTTAATCTATTATATCTAATCCCATCTATCTATTTATGTAAACTTCACCACAACCATCGGATTCTTGCGTGAAAGACTCATTAAAATTAAATCACATCAAAATCGTTTATTCCCATTACGAGATATCAAAATAAAAATAATTTATTAATTTCTGTGCCGTCCAAAAAGTGCCTATCCTAATATTGCAAAAAAAACTACAAAATTTATATCACAGTTATTTTAAACCACATCCATCTTATTATACATTTATCTGTAACGCTACAAGTATCCAAGTATAAAAACAACTTTTATTTTCTCAACAGTCAACGCAGTTGACGTGTAACATACCTCACATTAGTTGAAATAATATTTCGAGCGGCCATGCGCTCCATCAACTTCCTACGGCTACAAAATAAACATATATATCTCCCTTTGATGTGTGTTCTAAATTCCAATAAAGATAATATGATTACTAGCGAAAATGATATTATCCTAAACATAATACAAAATTAAAGCCCTAAAGTGGTAGAAAACATTATGGTTCAAATTCGAAGCCGCCACCGGTATACCTATTTTTGGTTAATGACAGCAGTGTTCAGCGTTTTCTAGTTAGCAGGGAATAGTAAAAGAGACGTTTAAAAAAGGCGTTCCAACTTAGTATTCTGCATGCCATCAGATGGACTGCATGGTTGCTTGCTACTTCTATATTGTCAAAAATGGGGTTAGTAATTACCTCACTTTAGATATTTTCAAATATTTTGAAAAGGTTTAACGTCTATTATTCAGTATCTAGTAGGCAGGTAATATAAAAAGTCATTTTTTTTATAATATATGAGTAGCAGACGAGCACGCAGTCCACCTGATGGTATGTGGCTACTGCCACCCACGGACATATGTAATCAACCCCAGATAGGATTAGATATTCCTACCTGAGGTCGGCCACAGATGCGCTGCTACCCCTGAGAACTAAGCTGGAACGCCTCGGAAAAGTATGTCTCCCTTACCACACCCTCAAACCAGAACACAGCAGTGCTTAACACTGCTATTATAAGGCAGAAATAGATGTGGCGGTGGTGCTGCCGGAGTCGAACCACAAAGGGTTCTACCACCTTCAACAAGGTTTCTAAGGCAAAACAACAACACTGTAATGAAATCATGGAAACCAAACGATAAATAAATTACAAGAAATATATTGTAGTCTGGAAAATTAATCCCGCAAGATATTACTCGGTAGAGGCGGTCGCGGTTTCCCGTCGTGTTAAGTTATCGCGTAATAAATAATAAACTGGTAATAACTACCATGTAACCAGTTAGAACCAGTTGTAACAAGAACATTTCTAATGAAAACATTTAATATCCTATTGTTAGTGTTGTGTTTTGTGATATGGAACCTAGAAAAGAAAAACGAACTTGACGTAGGATAGATAGATTAATCTAGCACTAGTACTTGTCAACTGTTTCTCCAGCCACCGCAGTTTCGCCGTGACCACTATCCATGCAACTGGGTCGAAATATCGGCAACAAAGAAATTAAAAAAACGCATATCGTGAGTGCCCGTTACATAGTAAAATGTCTATATTCCGGGATAATTTTCGTCTAAAATCATATATTGAATAAAATTTAATAAAAATATGGTGGTAGAATACTTTGTTGTTCGAGTGCGCCAAAGATGGTTAGAATCTGTCGTGGTTCGACTATGACACCACCGTCACACTTATTTCTGCCTTATAACAGCAGTGTTAAAAACGGGTAGTATGACGATGTGTTATAGTTTAGGTGTGGTAAGGTGTCTTACACGTGGAATTCCAACTTAGTCCTCGTGGGTACTCTAGTGGAATCCCAATCATAGTGGTCACTAAACAAGTGGTTTATATAACCCCATACAGTGATAAGTAGATACGCGAACACGAGCCGTTCCAATTTAGCTCAAAGTAACAAAGCACCTGAGCACGACTTACAATAATCATACCATTCCTATCATTCAAACACACTGACCAATTACTATAAGGTGGATGGCATACTACTTTCTTACTTTCGCTTCACACAAAAAGTTAGTGGACCAATACTAGTTTCTTACTTTAATTTCATACAAAAACGTTGATGGTAGTAATCTTATATATAAAATTCTCTTGTCACAATGTTTGTTACCGTACTCCTGCGAAACGGCTTTACCGATTTTCACCAAATTTTAAATGCATATTCAGTAGATCTGAGAATCCGCTACTATCTATTTTTCATACCCCTAAATGATAAAGGTTGTTCAGCCTTAACATTTTTTTATTTATATGGCAACACAACGTTTGCCGGGTCAGCTAGTAACCTATATAATTCAACCAGTGATTATTTTCGCTACGCTATTTGACAGGCAAAATGTATTCTAAGAAAACAAGTAAGACTGCCATGACTATGATTCTTAGGGCAAATATTTGCTTTAAACTGTAAATGTCCGAGTTTACGCTGCAAATGACAGTAACATGTATATAGAAACCGCTGTTTATACTTCGTGTTATTCATTGCTAAATACATTTACAGTTGGTATTTTTAGCAAATAAAGCTATTTTTAGGATTCCGTACCCAAAGGGTAAAAACGGCAGCTTATTACTAAGTCTCTCTGACCGTCTGTCACAGGGCTTTATCTCTTAAACTGTAATAGATATACTTTTAATTTTTATTACATGTGTACCGGTAACGTTGTGTAACATAATCATTATTAAGTTATAAAGAAGGATCGAGATAGAAAAAACCGCTATCTTCCGTAGTGTTTCGTTTTAGTTATTGAATCGTAATATTTAGGCAGTTAAAATTTTCACAACGTATTTACTTCTATGCCTGCTATAAAAATTAACACAAAAAATAAATAAAATATGCAATTTGGGGGTACGGAATCCTCCGTGTGCGAATTCGGTTCACACTTGGCCAATTAATTCTTAGTAAATTTTACAGAAAGGAAACATTTATTTATTTTTAAAAAGAAACAAAGCTGCATTCAAATATTTTTAAAAATATGCTTGCCGTTAGGGAATCGAACTAAATACGAGTAGTTATAATATGAAAAACAGCGATCTTTATCTTTATGGCATCAATCGATAGAGTCTATCATAAGGATCAAAACTCTTTACAAACATAGTAAGAGAAATGAAAGAAAAATATAGCAGCAGTGTCAAACGACACATTTTTACACGACACATTCTAACATAGCTATCAATACTTACAAAATAAACTTCATCCTCGGCTGTTACTTCATCTTCATCGTCATCATCAACCCATTATTGTCCCACATAGTCCACCGCGCTGGCCAAGTGCGTATTGGTAGACTTCACATACCTTTTAAGATTTTTTTTTTTATAAATCTCTCAGGTATGCAGGTTTCCTCACGATGTTTTCCTTCACCGTTTAAGCAAGTGATAATTAATTTCTTATACGCACATAAATTTGAAAATCAGAGGTGCGTGCCTGGGATTTGAACCTCGGACCCCTCGATCGAGAGGCCGTGTTCCTTAACCACTAGGCTATCACTGCACTCTTCTATCATAGGCGAGCAAACTAACATTCATAAATAACACAAAAAGTCAATTCAATTCCGATATTCTTACACATAGATATTTTCAACTCGGGTGACGGTCTGACGCAAAATAAATATAAGCGATCAGAACAGGTTAGATCTAAATCCTCAAAGCCTAAATCTTAGTAAACAAATAGGATTGCAAAGAAATATGAAATATTGAATTGAAGAAATTCTGTCGGTATTACCGTACTTCGTCGGAGATTTCCTTTACGTTTGAATATTCTTGGGTATTTCATTCAGATGACGATTTGAATGTGTAAGGGTAAGTGGGAACCAATTTATATCGTATACAGTACAAATGTTGAGGGATATTTTCATGTTAGCTGATATTTGAAATATGGTATTTTGAATGGTAGAACTAGTATCCTATAGGTAAACAGTTCAAGGAGGTACCACTGCCACAGTCTCTAACATTTCGGTGGAGGAGTGTGGAGGTTTACCTATATTGGAAGCTAGTCTTTTTCAAATTTTCAAGAGTGACGACACATATGTGATCGGATAAAACCCGCCCTATTATTACTTGGTTTCAAATGTTTAGACGGCAGCGATCACTGCCTCTTGTCTGAGTTAATCGTCCCTTTACTAGAATAACACTTCTAAAAATTATATTTGTTGGCCTCTACTAAATGCATTTTGCGTACCTAAATTGCCCAGTGCGTCTTGAACTGAAATACTGGTGGAATTGTTATTGTTCAACCGACAGCTCTCTGCATTTACGTCGTTATCAACTCATTACTGTCCCACTGCTTGGCACGGATCTGCTTTTAAAAATGAAGGGGCTAATTCAAAGTCCACCGCGTTTGCCATGCTGCTGGCTAATTGTTTTTTTTGTCGATTTCGAGATGTTTTCCTTCACCGTTTAATCGTGTGATAATTAAATTAATTGCTAATTAATTTACTTCTAGCTTTTCACATACTTTTGAAAAACCAGAGACTTCAACGTCGAACTTCTCGTATGAGAGGCAGAGTTAGGCTATCACAGTCCACTGCATATGACACAAACATTGAAAGCAAACTTTAACTTCTCGAGTGGCCACTTAAACTTGATCTTACATCAATAACTTGAAGAAATAATTGCGTTACTTGTTCATAAAATGAGCGAACATGTTCTATCTCGTTTTATGGATCGTTAGCCGTAACAGTCTACGCTATATTTGTGTAAAACGACCGAGCTAAAGAGGGTTATATAGAAAGAAAAGTGTAGGAGGCCGTTTACAAATTATATGGTATCTAGGCTCTTTATGTCCTATTATATAGACAAGAATATTGAGAATGACGATTTTTTGGAGGAATCTATATCATAGTTTTTTTTAAATATAAATATAAAACAAGTCATTGCAGTCATTTGATGGTAAATATTACTGACTCTGTAATCAACACTAGGATAAGCTTAGAGTCCTACCTGACTTTAACATATTCCTATCCTGAGGATTAAGCTGGAACTCCTCAGATAAGTATGTCTTCCTTACCACGCCCTTCAAAGCGGAACATAGCAGTGCTTAACACTGTTGTTATGCAGAAATTGTTGGTGCCTCTGGAGTCGAACCACAAAGGATTTTACCACCTTAAATACCCCCATGTTTTTCTGTTTAAGTACATTTCTTGCTAAGCTTTAAAATCCAGGCGCTATCCTCTGATTTTTCAAAGGTATTAATATAAATTTGAAATTAATAATCACTTGCTATAACGGTGAAAGAAAATATTTTCAAGAACAGTAGAAATCTCAAAAGTTTCAAAGTTTTAGATTTCGTGAGAACGTGAGATTTCGTGAAAACTTGTAGACTGAATCCAACCAAGGCTGCATTTGCCAAACTTTAGTCAAACAAAAATCTTTGTACAAACGAAAACTTATACCTTGAAATATACGTTGGAGAACAAATTTATCCACTATTCTGTGAATTATTTTAAGTGCTAATTTGCAAGAATAATTTATAAAAAAGTACATCATTTTTAAAGATGTCAGATTAATTTTAGATTGCAAAATTCGTTATTTTTTTGTATATCAATTATTCTTTAAGTAAAAAAATCCAAAAGCATATATACACTTAACTATTTCAATGTTACCCCACAATTGCGTGACAATATTCACCGTGAAGAATAAAAGGAATAACGGTATTCTTCAATCTTCCACAAGACTAAGTGACTGGAGCACCGCAATCCACTTATCGGCGATTCTCGTAATAAATTGATGGGATCTGGCTTCCAGGATTATTTAACAAACTACACACCGTATCGGGTTTCGCTCGTGGCAATAATCTAGTTTTGGATAGCGGTGACCGATCCGCGTAATGTGAAATTCGATAGGTGACCCTCTGGACCCTATAGCTTTTAACGTTGTATTTTGGAGTGACATGCAAAATTCTGAGTGTGGAAAGAGGATCTAAAAGGAACATGTACTTGATCCTATCGTTTAGCGGCAATATCATGCATAGTATCAATTTCAATGACCCTAACAATAGATTCTTTTAGTATCATACGATTGGCGTTTTGGAAGTTGCTGCTGCAAACGATGCTGCAAAATAATACTTTGATGCCTAACTGCGTTCGATGGTAATATCAAAAACGTGAGTTCAGTTCCTACATCGAGTATCTAAAAGTAGCTGTAAGCGACGCTCAAGAGTGTGTAAGGTATACCTTTTGATCTGCATCTATATATCCCTTGATATAGTCTTCATTTAGACACTTCTTGACCTATTTGCTTATTGACAAGTTTATCTACTTATTTTGGAAAACTTTATTATAAATATGCTATAAACATATTTAACCAATATGGCTCTTATTTTTCTTTCTCAATTTATAGATTACATATGTACTACATTTAACGAAGATATATTAATAAATGTAACTATGTAAGCGAAACAAACGGACAAATAGACTTAGGCATTTATATTAGTGAGGCTTCTGAAGCCAATAGGCAATGGACCGTAATTGAGGCTATTCGGTGGTCAATGGAGTATGATGTATCGAGCATGTGTGTGGACAGTAGTGATTGACAATGGACTATACAGGCACTTCGGTAATTGAACTATAGCCATAATAAAAGATGTTGCTAAATATGAAAGAAAATAAGATAAAGAACTGCCATAATATTAGGTACTGTTATTTTAAAAGTTGTAATAAGTAATAATTTCGATTTTTTATTTTATTTATTTTTTGTTTGTAATGTAATAAACAAATAAGACTCTTAGATAGGTCGAAAACGAGGGTGCGGAAGCGTAAAATATATTTTTTTAATATAAAAATACTTTCCATGTATGTTTTTTAGGGTTCTGTACCCAAAGGGTAAAAAACGGAACCCTATTACTAAGACTCCGCTGTCTGTCCGTTTATCCATCTGTCACAGGACTATCTCCTGAACCGTAATAGATAGACACTTGAAATTTTAACAGAGTATGTGTAAAGGCGGTCACTATAACAGCAAATACTGAAAATATAAAAAGAATTAAAATAATTGGGGGTCGCCATACAAGAAACTGCTATTTCTCGTTACGATTTTCGCTTTATCTATTGAACCGAAATAGGTAGACAGTTCTAATTTTCACAATGCATTTACTTCGTGGCTGCTATAATAACAGATACAAAAATTTTAAAAAAATAATTGGTGGTACGGAACCCTCCATCTGCGAGTTTGATTGCACTTGGCTAATTATTTAGTATTCATTTTTAATCTAGCAACCCATAATAAAAATACCGAAAATAACTGCCGATATTTTTACTGTCACTAATTTCTCCAAATTCCTCCCGAAGGGTTAGAATTTGTTAATGAATCTTCATTTTTCAGCGTTCCTGAAATTCGGGCTTAGCTGAAATTAGTCGCCTGACGGGAGCACAACACGAGATATAAATTTGGACCCCACAAAAGGGTTCTTGTTGTAATTTAATTAAGGTAGATAGCGAACTGCGCAGGGCGCGAGTTGAGGTCCTTACTCATTATATGGTTGAACAATTTTCTGACAACAACAACAATTTTTTTAATACTGTTTATAAATGTGTCCTAAGCTTTCCTGTTTTTGTGGCTCCAAGCGATAGTTATCTGTATTTTATAAATTCACATTTAAGCAAGACCTCTAGAATTTATGTTTTAATCTCCAGAAAATACTATGAGCTATAAAAAAAACTGAACCAACCCATACTTTCAATTGATTAATAATATTGCTTTAATGCAACCATCACTAGGCCAGACTAGTGGAATATGGCCAGCCCTTACCTTAATTAGTAAGAGGAGGCATTTGATGAATAATGTAATAATGACAAGCTGCTGATGACGATAATGATAACAAATTAAAAATCAACTTTATATAAATATACTAATATGCTAAATATACTAATTATTTACTTGGTTTTAACGGACCTTATAGGACATAAGCAGCTTTATATGTATCTGTAACGTTACATCCTGTTGTACCATTTTCATGACCAAATTTGAATAGCTTTGAATTTGAATCCTCTAGTGTGAACATATCCTCAGATGAGTACGCCTTGTCTATTCTGTAGGGTTACCCAAACATCCTTAATTGGTGAGGCGATTTCAGACATTAGAAAAGCCTGGAAGCCGACATCTTTATTATATACTCAGTCACGCGCCTAGTCTAGACTTAAAACATTGATTTAAACTCTAATAGATATGTATAGGTTTAGATCATATTTATAATTTATATATAATTACTAGCTGACCCGGCAAACGTTGTGTTGCTATATAAATATGTTAAGGGTGAACTACCCTTATCACTTAGGGGTATGAAAAATAGATTAGCCGATTCTCAGACCTACTGAATATGCATATAAAATTTGGTGAAAAACGGTAAAGCCGTTTCGGAGGAGTACGGTAACTAACATTGTGACACGAGAAATTTATACTTATATAATTATCGTTAATCAATCGCTTTAATAAGTGTTTAACCTAATGGCTAAAATGCGGCCCCCCCAATAGAGGGGTTCTTGGTTCGTATCCTAGACCTTTGAATACGAAACCCGAAAGATAATTAAAAAAACTTATAAAAACAGGCTTTTATTGCTAATCAAACTAAAAACTAGAAAATATTTTTTACTGACAAAGAGTTTAATATAACAGTAGTAGAAGATCGAACAATCAGTCATAATGAATCGCCTCGAAATAAAATCGTAATAAAATATAAGTTATTAAAATAATAATTCAAATCAGAGTAAAGAGCGAGAGGTGCTTGATATTTTGAATGTTACAATCATTCTATTGGCTATAATCTATGAGAGAATAGTTATGAACCGCAGTGAGATGCAGTTTCAGATTAATCAGACTTGTGGAAATTGTTGAAAATTGAGCTCAAAGATTCCGTTACATACGTAGATATAACCCACGATAATAAAAGCGTGTTAAAAAGGTAGGACACGAAGGTATGAACTACAAGTAAAACCGCACGAGGAAACATGTGTTAAAATATAACAACATATAGTAAATGTAGCCATAGCGGAGGTGTGACAAACATCGTATAACGGTGTAAACAAAGCGATATATCAAAGTCAAGTCTTCCAGAATTGAATTTTGCGCGGCGACGAAAACAATAATGACGTAATGCTACTGAAAATTGACTTTCGAAAATTTTGAAATGGATTATTTAAAATTGAAAATAACAACAATAACCCAAGAGCTGGAGCTTATCTCTCAAAAATATGTTTGTTAATTCAGCGAGTGCTGATATACGAGTATTTTATTTGTAAATTTTGTTTAAGAAATAAAATTAATTCCCAATGAGAAACACAAAGAATATTTATGCGACTGAAATAAAATACTGAAAAGTGGAGGACCCTTTGTGGTTCGACTCCGGAAACACCACCGCCACACCCATTCTTGTCTTGTAGTAGCAATGTTAAGTGCAGCTGTGCAATGTAATTTAAAAGGTGGGGCAAGGTGATGTATTTATACACCGCGTCCTTACTTAGTCTTCAAGTGAACTACGCGTTTGTTTGCTTTATATATTACTAGCTGTGGCCCGCGGATTCACTCGCGTTGAAAAGAAACAGGGGCACAGCTAGTTCTAAAATATAAGTAGCCTAAATTACTCCTCATTACATTAGCTATCTGCCAATAAAAGTCTCTTCAAAATCAGTCCAGCCATTTCAGAGAATAGCCAGAACAAACAGACAGCCAAAATTGTATAAAATGTTATTTTGGTGTATGTACCGTATGTAATATACATACATGTTGTAAAAGCTGTTATTTTAATATTAAAAACAGACACTCCAATTTTATTTATATGTATAGATTAAGTATCTAGGTATGTTAAATATCTTTTTAACCGGCTACCCAAAGCAAAGGGAATATAGAGCCAATTGGAATCTATATTATTTTAATTAATACATAGGTTGCACTTCGGTGGGCAACGCGCTCAGAGGACTCCGGCTGTGTTCCATCGGAGATTTCGGAGTTCTCCAACAAGCGCTGAGGACGGCCAAAGGGGGGATTTTAGTAGAAATCCCACATAACCCGGCGTCGCTCCCACTTCGTCGGGTAACCTTTGAACGTTTCCCCCTCGAAAACAAAAAATAAAGAAAAATGGTTGCAATTCTCTCGATCAAAGGGTCCGAAGTTCGAATACCAGGTACCCGTGATTTTTCGGTTTTGTGCATATTAAAATTTTATTATCATTTGCTTGAACGGTGAAGCATTTTAAGGAAATCTGTGAAGTCTACCAATTTGCAATTGGCCAGCGCAATGTACTATAGCCTTATCGTTCTCATTCTAAGAAGAAACTCTTGCCTAGCAATGGGACAGTAGTTTATGATGAACAGATAACAGATTACCAGTCGCACCCACTAGTGTCAGATTTGAATGCAAAGTCGCAGGTTCCAGCTAGTATTAACTAAGCACAGTAATAAAAGAATCGATGCATTTAAATGTTCACATTTGCCAACTAATATGGCACGTCGTAATCATAATTCCACAGATTTCAGCTTTAACCAAATCTTCACATACTCACTTACTAAGCGTTTTCCAATACGCCTTACGTAGCAAAAACGAGAATCGAGAAGTGATTCCATCTCGCTGACTTCTTGAAAGTTGTCGTTTAAGTCAACTTATTACTGTGCCACTGCTGGTTACTGGTCTCCAAGTGAAGTTAGGCCATAGTCCACTGGTGACCAAGACAGACTTCAAACCTTTCAGAATTTTAATTCTAAATAACTTTAAAGTAGGATTTCCTTATGTTTTCCTTCGAAGTTATAGCAATGGATAATTATTTCTTAATACTCACATAACTTTGAAAAATGATAGGTGTCTGGGATTCAAACCTCAGACCTCCCTGACTAAGAGTCCAAGTTTCAACTACTAGGTTATCATTATTTGAACGTTACTCGTTACTCCTAACGTAGTAATAATAAAATATAATTATAGTTTAAAAAATAAAAAAACTACGCTTAAATTGCACAAGGAAAATCGTTAATCCTCATTCGTGACGATCCTGATGAGGAGAATAGGATAAAATTATTAAAATCGTATATTGTCATAGGCTCTTGATAATTGTTAAAAAATTTAAATTAATCGTTCAAAGTGGGTAAAAATAGAGTTCAAAGATTCCGTTACATACATACATACATAGATACAACCCAAGCTAATAAAAGCGTGGTAAAAACGGAATAAAAAGATTTCCATTACATATTAATGTCGTAGACGACGTGAGGATGACATCTAGTTACTTTTATACTGCTATCTCTACCCACGGACTACAGTAAAAGGGTGACGAGAATTTTCACGTAAAAAATAACTGACTGGAAAAACCTACTATGAAAGAAAACATCGCGAGCAAACATACATGCCTAAGAAAATTTTATAAAAGTTCTCAAAGGTGTGTGACGGTAAATACTCACGTACTTGTACGTACTGTCTCTAAAAAGGAGACTCGTGGCCAACAGTGTGATAGTAATAGGTTGACGATATAAATACAACCACTTAAAAAGAGATTTTTATGTAATAAATAGTAAGTATTGTAAAAATAAAACCCGCCTACTAAAAATAATGAACTGAAAAGATATATTACTCCAATCATTTATACAAATTCAGCGACGCGTCATAATATAAGTTAAATCTTCAAGCCGTTTGGGTTATAATTTATGCCAAAGAATGATACACTCGAAAAACATTACCCTCCGGAGTCGAGTAAAAACATAAATGAAGACACATTTATCAGCTATATAAATACAGAAACCGCTAATCACTAACGAAAAGTAAACTTCAAACAAACCGTAGTGTTTTTTTATAATACAAGAGTAGACGAGAATGCAGTCCTGATGGTAAGTCACTACTGCCGCACATGGACATCTGCAATTAGCCCCAGATAGGATTAGATATTCCTACCTGAGGTGGGCCAAAGAGCGCCGCTATCCCTGAGGACTAAGCTGGAACGTCTCGGAAAAGTGCTGCCTTACCACACCCTTCAAACCAGCACACAGCAGCGCTTGATACAACTGTTAACAGACAGAAATAGATGTAGCGGTGAACCACAAAGGGTTCTATCACCTTTTCACATAATGTAAATACACATTTATCAACTGTAGAAATACAGAAACCGCTAATCACTAGCGAAAGTAAACTTCAAACAGACCGTAGTATGTAAATACGGCCGACATACCACAAATAGTTTGTACGTAGAAATCTGATATAACTAATATTTCCTTAGCTTCCAAGAAAGGGCTGATTCCACGTAACGTGGACGTCCGTTTGCCCCAACCGAACGACTTCGAACAAACAGTACGAACGAACTATTTGTAGTATGTATAACGCGACTACATCATTTCAATCGCCCTTACTTCAAACGCTCATATAACGTTCAACATTTTTTGCTACATATCGTGGAAACCTATAGGGTCTAGTCAATAGCCTAGGGTTTGGCTCGGCTTCGAAATGGTGGGTTCGTAGTTCGAATCTGGACACCACTAATTCCTCGAAGTTGATATGAGAAATTCTTTAAGACTTGCTCAAACGGCAAAATCTACACATCTGAGAATTCTTAAAAAAATGTTTGCGCTTTGTAAACACAGTGGACTATAGCCTAAATCCTTTCACTGTGAAAAGAAACCCATTGGAGTGTGATATTGGTTGATTACTGACTGACCTAGTTTAATTACTATGTAATAACTGTATGTAATACTAGATTGCCCTCTGAAGCACGGACAAGCGACAAATTTATTAACCACTGACGGTCACCCATCCAACTCCAAATCACACTTAAAATTGCTTAACTTTAGGAAACAATGACTACTACGACTATAATTTGTAACTAGACACAATTCGTGATTATAAAGTTAGTTCGCGTAAAATATATGCTTTATTGAAACTCAAAGGGCTCATTATGAACTAGTCGGGTAATAGTTATTTACCCCAAGGAATGTAAATATGTTAAACTGTGCTTTATGTCGTTTGAGCAGTGAAAACATTAATACACGATTAGTTCGTGTATCGATTTTATTTACTCCCAAGTTGTTTGTGGGTCAACAATGCCGGAATATTTGATAAACCAAAGATATTTTTGAATTAACCTCTGTATCGTGTGTTACATTATATTTTCATATTGATGTTATGCAAGTAGCAAACGAAAATGAAGTCCACCTGAGTGGTTACTGAGTGAGGATGGTTACAGATCCATTGCTAGTCCTGGGCACTAAGTTGGAACTCCCCAACATCCGATAAGTATGCCTCCCGTTCCCTTCAAACCAGTAACCTTACCAGGAGTTTTTACGTTTCGACTAATATGACCGTTTCGGTATTTGTTTACGTATTTGCCCATACAAATTCCAATCAGCGCCCCTAGCGGATTGTGTCAGAACTAGGAAATCGAATCGAAGGTGCCTCGGGGTCGAACCGAAAATTGTTCTACCACCATCGATGATCAAAATAATCGCCTCGTGATAAACCTTCCCCTCGGTGTGTCATGTCATCATGTGTCATATCTTATGTATTATATATCGTGTCAAGTGCCATATCCTATGTATATATCTTGTCATGTGTCACATGTGTCACAAAAAAGGTATACCCTTTCAAAAGGTTCAAAAGGTATACACCCTTCCATCGCAAAAGCTGTAGCCTAGAAGTAGGTATAATAACGTTTCACTTCAAGAAAATTGCTAAACGAAATAAAAAATAAGTAACATAACTAACTCCGTTACCAACTTTCAAAGTAAGTATTCTGAACCAAGTCACGTAGGATCGCTTATCGCTCAATCGCACGTTTCCGTGGTCAAAAAGACCTTTGAAGTCTCTCTGATCGGTCAGTCAAGTATAAAAAGGGTGAAATTGTATACGTTATCAGTTACAAACTTTATACTTGTTTTGTATATAAAAGCGAGCGGAACTGTATGTTCCGCTCGCTATTTGATTTAGTGGTACAACGCCATCTAGGGAAGCATTGAAGGATATTTAATCATTAGTTAATTACATTACAATTACGTTAATTAAATTGTTAAAAAATGTATATAATTTTTATGTGTTCAGCGCCATCTAGTATCACACTTATAAACATAGAAATATTATTAATTTCTAATATGCTATATCCATAAATCATCAAAAAATCATCATCTTCCATAAATCAGAAGAGCGTATCTAGATTTAGAACCCTGGATCCCCAAAGTGAGTAGCACAAATTGATACTTAGCTATTACTACTAATTTATTCCCAAAGGTGTGAATTGGGGATAAAAGCTATCACTACAGACATTGTAACAGAGTATATTGTACGCACTATACCCCGCGGTTTCACCCGCCTTCAATGTTATGGGTTTTAATTTTTACGCGGAACCATAATTCAAGGGAATAAAAGTAAATTACTCCTTATGACATCAGCTAGATGTCAGTGAAAGCCCACTAAAAATCGGTCCAGCCGTTTTCGAGGTTATCTAAAACAAACATACAGACAAAGAGACAGACAAAACATTTTTTTTTTTTTTTGGTACAAGTACCCTATGTACTTTCATATTTTATTAGAAAAGAGCTATTATTTTAACGTTACAAACAGACACTTGAGTTTTATTTGTTTCTGTAAATATATATTCACCCCTATGTATATAAATCTAGATTATCAAGGTAGCCTACATATAAACTTTAGAACTTGGTCGAGCGAGATTAATATATAATTAGTGTGGCGCAGCTTTCTACGTTCTCGAGGGACAAAACTAAGTACTAGTTTAGATGTTTTGTGTGTTAGCAAAACGTATTTAGTATTTAGTTTATTGTTACATGAACATAATATGTTCATGTAACAATAAACGTATATTATACGTAACTGTTTTTTTTTATAATATAGGAGTAGCAACCAGCATGCAGTCCACCTAGTGTTAAGTGGCTACTGCCGCCCATGGACATCTGCAATCAACCCCAGATAGGATTAAATATTCCTACCTAAGGTCGGCCACAAATTCGCTACTGAGGACTAAGCTGGAACGCCGCGGAAAAGTATGTCCCTTACCATATACTTCAAACCAGAACACGGCAGCGCTTGACACTGCCGTTATTAGGCAGAAATAAGTGTTCCGGTGTTGCCGCCGGAGTCGAACCACAAAGGGTTCTACCTTCAATGAAACCTCACCTGGTATGTTTAGTAAACGTTTTCTATTCTGAACATTACATATGTGGTAGAATTAGTATGGTTTGAAAAAAGAGGTGTCACCGCCACACCTATTTCTAGTGTGAAGAAATTTTGCGTTTCGTTGGAAGAATGTAAATGCCAGCTAATATAAATGTAGTGGACATCATAGTCCTCAGGAGAAGCAACGCATCTGTAATGAGCAAGAAGTACTACCACTTATCTATTGAGTTGGTTACAGTACATAGGCGGTAGAGACCACTTACCATCAGGTGGTACCATGCTCATTTGATACTTCAATCATATTAAAAAGAAATCTCGATATATCGCGATCTCGATAAAGATTAAGACTACATAATTCGTGTGGCGTGAAACAATGAAATTTGACGCCTACAAATTGATAATTCACTTCTCAGAAACGGCGTTGACCAGAAAAGTTCAGTAGAAATTAGTCAAGAATAATTATTATTTGCACAATTACAGTCATTTTCGACGAACAAAAACAAACAAGATTTGTTTTTATGCTTTCTTATCTTTCTAATAATCCTATAATAATATGATATATGTAATATTGACGGCCCGCGTGGTGAAGCGGTCACCACCGGTCTGACGCGCAGAGGTTCCCGGGTTCGATCCCCGGCCAAACAGATTTCTGAATGATGAATTTAGGTTTCTGTTTCTGGGTCTGGGTGTTTATGTATTTGTCTCTGTGTGTTCATAGTGCCCATGATACAGGGAATCCTAGTGTGGAACTGTGAGTATAAAAAGCGTTTTTTATGGGCTAAAATTCCCTAAAATAAATTAAAATGACAGAAACACTCCCAGTTTAACTTATTTGTATAGAATTTATAGAGCATGAAAGATTTATGAAAAAAATCTTGTTTACATTTGGATGACTTGTTGAAACATAAATCCAGTCTGACTGGTGACAGAACGAATGGTGAGTAAATCACTCCATCGCCAATTTTCTCTACAAAACTCGTTAAAGCCAGTCGCGTTTCAAATTTTATTAATTTCTGAAAAAAATATAATCTCAGGGGTTATAAACGATTCTTTTAGTTTTTGACCTGACACAAAGATTGTGTGTGTATTTTTATTATAGATGTCCGATGTAGCTGAGCCGTACGCAACGTTTTTAACTAAACTAACTATGTACCATACCTTTTTTTTCTTAACGAGGGGTAAACCTTCAAAAGGTAACCGACGACGTGGGAGCGACGCCGGGTTATGTGCGATTTTTACTCTGCTCTGCTCTGGGGGAGCAGTTTTCGCTCCTCCCGCACCATGTGGTGTTCACGACGGTATGGGACCACACATACCGCCGTCCTTCCCGGGATCGCTTACTGGACGGCTCGAGCTCCCACTCTTGCCGCCCGCAACCCCGGAAGCCCCCTTTTAGTCGCCTCTTACGACAGGCAGGGGTTACCGTAGCCCTATTCTAGTCCCGGAACTACAGGGACAAACTATGTACCCTACCTAGTAAAATGTGACAATAGACCCATTTAACAACCGCTGTTTTACAAAATTCAAGCGTTGAATTTAAAATTCTGTTAATTTTTACAGAATAATAATTTGGCAAGTTCGAGTCGAACTGGCACAAGGAGGATTCCGTACCACCGAACTTACATTTATTAAGTATTTTTAGTGTTTGTACTATAGCAACCATAGAAAAATATGCATTGCGAAAATGTAAACTATCTACCTATTTCGATTTTCAATACATAAAGCGAAATACGCCGAAAAGTAGCAGTTTCTTGTATGAGGTCTCCCAATTATTATCAAGATTTATTTATTTTTAGTAGTTGTTGTTTTAGCGGCCACCATTATACATATTCTGTATAAGATTCAGTTGTCTATCTATTACGCTTCAGAAGATAGAGCTCTGTGTCAGACGGACAGACAGCAGAGGCTTAGTTATAGGGTTCCGTTTTTACCCATAGGGAACAGAACCCTAAAAACGGCAAAATAACACGACATCCCTAATCAAATCCAAACCAAACGTGTCATTACTCAAACAAATCGCATGTGACAATAAAGTTATTTAACAACCGCTGTTTATAAATTCAAGCGTTGGATTTAAAATGCTGTTATTTTTTACAGAATATATCAAAAAGTGTTAGCTCAGACCAAAAACAAAGATACAAAGCCTTACTATTATCAATGTAATGAATTGTTACTCATTACACTGAGTACTCCATATTTAATTAATTAGAACTTTATTGACTTTCATGATGATCCCCTTTGCGGAGCGGTCGTCATACAGATACGCACAAAAGGTTTCAGGTTCGATCCTCGACCAGGCATAGTATCTAAATTATGAATTTGGCTGTTGTGGTCTGGGTGTGTGTATCCTTCTTTGTATGTGTAAATGGCACCCACGACACAGGAAAAAAAAAAGTGTGGGACTGTGAGTGGGGATGTGGCCTTTTTCTAACACGCTTTTATTAGCTTGGGTTGTATGTATGTATGTATGTAACGGAATCTTTGAACTCGATTTTTACTCAGTTTGAACGGTCTGATAAATTTAAAATTTGGAACTTTTATCAAGAATCGATGACAATACACGATTTTAATAATTTTATCCCATTCTCCTCGTCAGGATCGTCAGGAATCAGGATTAACGAGTTTCCTTGTGGGATTTTAGAGTGGTTTTTAGTTTTTAAACTATAATTATTTAAACGTCACTTTTGAATATTTTGTTGCAAATTTGATTTTTTATGAACTTTAATTATATTGTAAATAAGACCTATTCTTTATATCGTCTTATATCATTCAAAGCCATAAAGTCCGAGATGCACTCGTTATTATTTCTGTGATTTGTGAGCATAATTGCTTTAATACGTAATCGGCACAGTAAGTCGTTTTCCAACATTTTGTTCGTGAGGCTTCGTCTGTTTTTATGTTCTGAGTCTGCTGGCTGTAAACGTTTATTTACCGAGTGTTCCATGAAACCTGGTTTTTAATTACAAATACCCGGTTTATTATTGTTGGAAATGGATTTCCCATATCACTACTTTCCATCCAATTGAGGTTTTAGTTAGACAACTGTTTTATACTATTTTTTTTTTATGAAATTGAAGCATCGAGTACGTATTCCACTTGATCCAGTCATCAAATTTAAATTGAATTGAAATTTTAGCTACACTCGGTCGATGTGCTGCTACCCCTGAGGACTAGGCTAGATTGCCTCGGAAAAATATGTATCCCGTACATACATTAGTAAAGATACTTCACCGCCTTGAAATTGAATGAAGCCACAAAAGGCCGTTTTGTCAGTTATTTTTTTGAATTGATAAATAAAAAACATTTTAGGGAAATTTTACGAATAAATAACTAATACTGCGATATTGACATAATAAATAAATAAGTGTTTCATATATTTTAGGAACATTTTAGCACGGAGACGTGGCAAAACTTTTTAACGGAACTATTTCAATTGGCTACATTTTCTTGTTAGGAGTGAGTAATCTTTACAAATCTATGCTCCCGGAGTACACCCTTAAAACCAGAATGCAGCAGTGCTTAACACTGTTCTTAATTGACAGAAATACGAGTAGGTGTGGCGGTGGTGCCGCCGGAGTTGAACCACAGGGGGTTCTACCATCTTGTGGTGCTTACGACGAGGTAATGCTTCCAACCAAGAAGGTATCTACCACCCATATGAGTTCCAAGGTTCAAATCCCAGGCGTGCTCACTTCTATTTATTTCATGTGATATGCGTGTTAAAAAAATATCAAATGCTTTAACGGTGAAGGAAAATATCGTCGAGAAACCAAGTTAATTAAATTTTAAAAATCATATAGTCTTTTGAAAACTTTTTTGCACCAATTCACACTTGGTCAGCGCAATGGACTATAGCCTATAAGCATATATAGCATTTAAGAAGAAACCCGTACATCGGGACAATAATGAATTGATGACTATAAAATTCACTTCTACTCACGCGGCATTTATTTCTTCTCACATGAGCGGCGCTCGCAAGATAGTACTCCAATAGTTATGTAGTTTAAGCACTTACCAATCAATTTCCTACACTGAAATGGGGTCGCGTGGAAGCCTCCGTTCAGCGCACTTCAGGTAAACACATCAGCAAGTTTATTTATATAAAGTCTTATACAGGTAACGTATCATATAAAATAGTAACGAATTTCATTAAAGAAGCAATTTGCACTGATATTAGAATTGAAGACTAAACCGAGGCATTTTAGCTTAGTCCCCAGGAAGGAATATAATCTCAACACACTCCCCCTGTAAACAAAAATACCCATTTTTTTCGAGGGGGAAACCTTCAAAAGGTACCCGACGACGTGGGAGCGACTCCGGGTTATGTGGGATTTTACCGCACTAAAACCCCCCTGGTGGCCGTCCTCAACGCTTGTTGGAGAACTCCGAGATTTTCGACGGAACACAACCGGAGCCGTCCAAGCGCGATGCCCAAACAAGAATACCTACCAACCAAACTATTATTCTCTCCAATTAAAGGGGAGGGTGAGTTAGACTATAGACCACTGCGCTGGTCAAATGCGAATTCTTCACACACCTAGAAAAGATCTAATAAGAAAAAATCTATAAGAAAAAATCTAATAAGTGCCTGGAATTCAAACCTTGGCCTCCTCGATCAAGAAGCCGAGTTTCTTAACCACTACGCTATTTATGGGCAATCTGCCTTTTTATGTACAATCCCCCCCTATTAACAATCCGAAATAGGTCTATCCTAGATGTTATGTCTATTTCAGATATATTCTGTACATTGCAGTATTGGTGCGACAATTACCGACACGTGTGCCCGTCAACCCCATCGATCAACCAGCTACAATACACGTGTCCTACAAAGTAAAACGACCTTTGAAACTACACGTGTAGGACACATTATTTGTATTTGTCTCCTATATGAGTGACTGGATAAATATTGGAGCTTTGTAGCAAAAATACTGCTTATAAAGCAGTTATAGACCAGTGGTAGAAACTCGGCGTCTCAATCGATGTGTTCAAGGTTCGAATCCCAGGCACCTATGATTTTTCAAAGTGATTTACATATTAGAAATTAATTTTCATTTGCTTTATTGGTGAAACTTTTTAACTGCTATTTAGGCTTACGTAAGCTGTTTGCCTTAACCGTTCAAACGATGTACGTGTCTAGAATTCAAACCCCGAACACCCAGCATTTGAGAATTTCAAATCACTAGGCTAGGCAGCATACTTCGGTTGCGTTCCTTTGGAGATCCCGGAGTCCTCTACGCAGCGCCGAGGACGGCCACCGGGGGGGTTTTAGTGCGGTAACAATCCCACGTAACTCCGTGCCGCTCCCACGGCATAGGATACCTTTTGAATGTTTCACCCTTGAAGAGATGTATATTCCGATTGACTTACATATGAGGCAACCATGTTAGATCTTGGTAGAGGCAACGCATCTCTAATCGGTTTCAGATAAAACCTTTTCTATATGGAGTCGGTTACTGATTTCTATGAGCGACTGTAAATGTAAACGTATGGAAGTTGAATTTAAAAAAAGTTAGCTCTGTATTCGGCTGTATGTATTTTTTTCATCGATATGTTGGATAGAGTACACATGAGAAATGGCTCAATTTTTATTGTTGTATGATCGACGCCGGTGTCTTTGTAGTGATATACAATGTTCATGTGTCTGTGTGCGTGCGTTGTATGATCGACGCCGGCCGGTTTTTATACTATTCTAGTAATGTACAGTCAGCTCCAAAATTAAATGAACATTAATTCATAAGTAACAAGCGTTCATAAGTAGATGAACACAACCAGCACCATAGATTAACGTAGTGAAATTGCAAAAATGGATGAACACAACAGTGTCAGCTGAACAGTGACATATCATATAAGTGACATTAGCTATTTATATTTGAGGCGTTAGTATTCTTTACAATATTCAACTATTAATGAACGCTTAGCTATACAGCCATTTAGGTATTTGTGAAACATGCTCACTATTGAAGCTGACTGTACAATGTACACATTTATGCGTGTTTTTTTATTGATGCGTGACAGGAGACAACCTTCCGGTATACTATAGTAATGTTAATGGTATGTTTCTCTATGTATTGTCGTTTTATAGGGCCATATTCGTAGGGCAAACGGTAGGAATTTCAATGTTACTTTTATCTTTTTTCCGAAGAACTATTCAATACCTGTAGTTGTAGTTCATTTACACCATGTAGGAATAATACCTTGTGAATAATGTAATGTTGATGTATAAAAGTTTGTTGCAATAAAAAATCACTTACTTGTAGTAAGGATGAATTAATACTTTATTATTTGTTTCCCTTACATCTTATATTCAAAGATAATATAAAATGTTATTATTATTGTAATTACATATATGCGTTCGATTGAAACAGATGAAATTTGTCAAACGCACAGAATTTCGTTTTCATTTGTTTAGACAAAGTATCGGAAATCAAAAGAAAAAATGTCCAAAAAATACATCTCTAAATTGAACGATTTTTAGGAAGTATCAAAAAACAGAACTCGATCAAATACTAATAAAAGAAAAGAAAGAAATCAGGGAAAGAACACAGAACAATGAAACAGAATTAATATTCACGAGCAGTTTTACAAGTAAGCCACAAACTTCACGAATCTTTCCGTAATTTCCTGTTTTATTCATCTTCATTACACCTCGTTAGCTAAATTTTATCTTTTAACGACCGTTCACGGATTTTTTGTGGCTTTCCATTTTATTTTTAATATACTATATCAACTATGTTGGTTAGTTGAAAATGGTAGAACCCTTTGTGGTTGACTCCGGTGGAACGACCCCCATACCTATTTCTGCCTCATAACAACAGTGTCAAACGCTCACTTTGTGTTCTGGTTTGAAGGGTGTGGTAAGGGAGACATACTTTTCCGAGTCGTTCCAGCTTAGTTTTCAGTGGTAACGGTGCATCTGTGGTCGGTATAATATGAGATAGGATTAGAAATTCCTACATCCTTATTTAAGTATATCTAATCCTATCTGGGGTTGATTACAGATGTCCATGGACGGCAGCAGCCACTTACCATGAGGTGGACTGCATGCTCATTTCTACCGGCGAGTACTAAGTTGAAACGCCTCGATAAGTACGATAAATAACCTAAGTATGTTTCGTCAAGAAAATTTTCAACATATTGAAAGTAAATTCCCTACTTTTCGAATTATCAATCAGAACTTGTATCAATTTTGAATCTAACCACGAGGGATCAGAGTATAGTTTCGGTTGTATAGAAATTGTTTTATGGTTTCGCAGAGTGGCTTACCGTGCTTGATTTAGTCGCCATATTTCATATGCGTAGAACGTTCTCCGTTAATAAAGCTTTTTAGGTTATGTGTGAGCACATACGGTAACATATTTGGCACCGAAACGCTTACATTTTACTAATAAAGGACGAGGTATGTTTGACAAATATCGGATATGGTTTACGTCGTGATCAAGGGAAGTGTACGTAATATGAGCGTCGACTTCTGAATTAAGTAAAGTAACATTTATTTCAAGTTTAATTTTTTTAGCGCCATCAAACTCGATCATATTTTCTTGTTATTTTTTACTCTTAGTATACTGTATACGTACATGTCAATGTGTGTCATAAGTGTCAACTTATTTGTACTTTATAAGAACTGAAACTTACACAAAAAAAAATACGTGTGGCACTCGGAGACTGCCGCGGTAAAGCTATTGCATAGCATTTTTTATGCTATGAAAACGCTCAGAAGGAATTCCAGAAATACAATATATTCTTCCATAATCATCAACATTAATACATCTTTGTCCACTATTTTATCATATCTCCATTATATAAGACATCGCAAATATCAGCTGACATTTCATAACTCCAAGCAAGACTGAACTTTCTAAAATATAAAATAGAAAAGTATTTAATAAGAGACGTAAAGTATTAACAAACAGCAATATAAATGGATCAATGCATCATCGCATTGATCCATTTACTCGTATATTGCTGGTTGTTCATATTTAAAACACTTTGTACACAAATTATTTGTACCATAAATCATAATGGCCTTTTGATTTTGTACTGTCAAGTCTGTCAGTTGTAATTGTACGTTTAAAAATGACAAACACTCTTTTACGTTATTTTATTAATCCAGAATTCAACATAGCTTATGTTGATAAATAGTACATTACGATACGCGTGGCCAAAGTAGCCTATTTTTGCACGGCGTGAAGTTAGCGCCCGAGCGCAGCGAGGGTGCTAAACGCCGTGCAGATAATAGGCTACTTTTGTCACAAGTATCGTATACTATTTTATAGCTCGTGTGACATAAACCCGCTTATACTTGTGAAGAAATATGAAAAAATATGATAATTATTTTGAAACTTATAAATGATTGAAACTAAAAATTATGAACTAAAAAAGCAATAAAAATGTGACACAACCAAAACCATTGAAATTTAGAAAATTTAGTAATTATTCTGCACTTGTGATAAAGAAACATATGATAAGCAATCACATATTGTACTAATACATAACTAATACTAGTGATACAGTAGAAAATCGATTATCCGGACCTTAGTTATAAATATTCGCGATTGTTCGGATTGTGAAACGTGAACAAGTAACTTTGTAATAACCCTAATATCAATAATACATAATACAGATCAGCCACATTTTGTGTGACTTGAGCATTTAAATTCCGGAAAGTCGCCAAATCGCAACAAAATAGTTACTATAAAAAACAAAAACCCGATTGCTAAAAATATAACCTATGTTATCGCCACAATTTAGACGAATTCAGCGACACATCATGTATCAAAATTAATGAAGTCGTTTGAGTTTGCCAAAGAATGAAAAATACTTACGTAACAAACATATAGTCGAAAAACATCACCTTCCTAAATCGGTTTAAATAGCTTCTCTTCATAAACTCAATTATCCAAATTTTCGATAATCCGAATGCCACAAATACGACAACAAATAGGTTCCTTAGTCGAGATTCTACTGGAGTAGTATTATGGCTAATTTTGATAACGATTCCTAATTTAAATATCTCCTACTATGGTGTGTAGCGAAAATAAAACAAACACAGTCAAAACAAACAATAAAATTCGATAAAGCCCAATAGTTAGTCTTATAGTGATGCTATTGCTTAGTATGTACACAATGGCAAAAACATTTATAAATACGTCCAAAATAAAATATTAAAATAATTATAGCTTTAAACAAAATACTCATTACTCACTTTTAATTTTTAAATGGCATTTAAAAGTATGAAACGTTCATAGCGATGTTTATTTTTTTCAACTGTGAGGGTAGTGTATTAATATTCGTACGGTGTAAAAATCGGCTACTTTGGACACAGAAATGCGTGGCTACAATGCGGGTTTAGGTCACAGAGTGCTATAAATATATTATTTGGATAATGTGGTAATATAATTTTGAATTTTATAATGGGAATATAAAATATACTTCACGCAATTTTAAGATTTCCGCACGGATTATAAAAAAATGTGTATTACTGCCATCTGTGTTCAAGTTGACGAATTAAGGTTATCAAATAAAATAATAAGGAGTTTAAAATAATACTTTATTCAATTATATCCATATTTTTCTATTGACAGTCAACAACTCGGTTACCTGGAGACTTGATATCCAACAGTCCTCCACCGCTATTTTCACTTACACCACCAGGGGCGCCGGCAGCATTTGGTCAAAGTGACGGCGCACCAGTATGTCATTTTCAGTTCTGACTTCATAATGGAGTCTACCTAATCTTCGGATGACGACTCCGAACTCCCATTTAACTCTTGGGTTGGTGTAACTGCGGACTTGTACCTTATCACCTTGTCCGAACTCCTTCGTTGGCGGTGCATTGTAATTTAATCTGGATAGTGGGGCGGATTTCTTAAATAAGGCATGCATATAGGTTCTTACCTCTCTGCCGAACATTAACTGATAAGGTGATAACCCTTTTGTATTAGGTGTACGTCTCAAGCGTGCCTTGACAGTTAACAGTTTATCAAATAAACTTCCGCTCTTGCTGATATACGAGTAAAAGAACATTCAGGTATTAGCCGATTATTTTCTTTTTGTACATTCAAAAATTTAAATTTTAGCTTTGTATATATTTCTTCAAATTCGTACCTGTATTTTATTTCCTCTTCTAAATTTTGTTCTTCTGTAAGCCATTCAATTTTTTCTTGAATCGCGTAGAATTTGTTCAAATTTACTTGTAAAGAATTCAGTCGTATATTTATTTCTTCATTGTCAATTTTTCTATTCCCGAAATGTAATTTTCGGTTCGTTTCATTAACCCACGTAATGTGGCTCGTATTTTCTTATTGTTTTTTAGTTCATTCGACATCTCGTCGCCAATATCAAATAAAATAATAAGGAATGTAAAATAATACTTTATTCAATTATATCCATATTTTTCTATTGACAGTCAACAACTCGGTTGCCTGGAGACTTGATATCCAACAAAGGTGTTATTAATTTTCGTTACGGAATTTGTCGATTCGGTCGTCGCGCTCAAAGCCCGCGATAAAAGCTATGCAATAGCTTAAAACACAAATTATCAATTTCTGTCCCTCTGTCCGTGAAGTAAGTGATAAAGTATTTTACGGGTATTTGTACACAGGTGTAAAAAACAATGGAACCAACGTCGCGAAAAGTATTTAAGCAAATTTCTTTTAACTATATTTACTTTTGTCCTGTGTAAGTGTAAAAATCAATTCAACCAGCGTCCCAAAACGTATTTTCGCAACGTGTGTTTCCACTGAAATATCGCATAATAATTCCTCGACGTAAAATTTGAATTTGCTTTGTGTTACTTTGTGATTAATTTTAATCCAGGATTCCTGCGCTTAACGTGGAATCAGGCTATCATATTCGTGAATACTTGATATAGATCTCAGAAATTTGAGCCAAAATTTGTATTTAATTCAAGCGATATTCTATAATGACAGTTTGAACAATGCTATTGTTTTGAAAAGGAAACAGTACGAAGTTTACTAAGTAACTAGCTAAGATTATTATTGACTTGTATACTGTTAATATTATACATTAGACGCAGTAACAATTATATAAATAGGATATTATTAACAAAATATCGACTGCTTAGTTTAAAAAATTATAGCCTACTCACTACCTCAATTAGGACGAATCCTACCATATTTCATATATTAAAATCGTCAAGCCATTTGAGCTAAAGGGCGTGTTAAAGAATGAGACAGACATACATACACACATACATGCGTTTCGAAAAACATGACCCTCTTTGAAATTTATTTTACTTTTGAAAGTCACTTTTTCAAATTTTTTATACCGCTGTAAGTAAAACTATTTTGAATTTTCCGTACAATCTCTCATTAATTTCCAATTTTATATTTTCAAACAAATTATTGCGAGTTACCGAAAAAAAACAAGTAAATAAACAGACAGAATAAACAATTAACTTAATTATTCTTAATACAAAATATCATCCTTTTAAGCAAAAGGGAACCCTGATGTTAATTAGACGTCTTTAACTAACTCCAATTAGAATAGGAACTCTACCAGAACATTCAAGTTAGTAAGTCTAAGTTAGAACGTCTCCCCCAACTTTTCAAAATAGAAGACAAGTGCTTAAATGTGAAATGTGCTTTATGTAATCATTCAAGTGTTACTTAATAAAAAAACAATGCATTTTAACACACATTTAACTTAAACATCATAAATATATCTAAATACATATATATAACTCAAAGGTGACTGACTGACATAGTGATCTATCAACACACAGCCCAAACCACTGGACGGATCGCGCTGAAATTTGGCATGCAGTTAGATGTTCTGACATAGGCATAATGTTATGACATAAGAAAGGATTTTGATCAATTCAACCCCCAAGGGGATAAAATAGGGGATGAAAGTTTGTATAAATCTTCTTAGTTAATAATATTAGTTCGTAACGCGAGCGAAGCCGCAGGTTAAATCTCGTTGTAGTAATATACCTACTTAATAAAAAAAATATTTTTCTCCTATAGAGAAAAAGTCCTATATTTTTGTATGTAGTATAGATGAAGCAATCGAACAAGCAATCCACCGGATGTTATTGGTCATTTATAGTCAAGCCCAGATAAGATAACTTACAGAAGACCTGAGGTCTTGTGCAAGTCTCTCCCTTAGTACACCGTTCTAATCAAAACACGTTAGTTAACACTGTTATTATAATTTAGAAATAGATGTGGCGGTGGTAGTTCTGTATTCTAACCACGAATGTTACTATACTATACTCTTTTAATGATTTCATTATAATAACCCAGTTATTAACCAATATATTGATATTCATATAAAAATTGGAATAGTTCAATAAAATAATTCAATATCCCATATATTCCAGCTTAACGCATTCAAAGAAATACAAAACAAAAGTATTCATGTAATTTTTACATTTGTGTAACTGAAAACGTTCTGTGAACTGGAAAGCGGGAAAATAATGCCAAATTAAATTACAATAGATTATTTAATAAAAATATTTGCTCACTATCTATTGACCATTTTGTAGGTGGTAGAACCCTTTGTGGTTCGACTCCGGTGGGACCACCGCCACACCTACTTCTGCCTTATAACAGCATTGTTGAGCGCTGCTGTGTTCTGATTTGAAGGGTGTGGTAAGGGAGACATACTTTTCCGAGGCGTTCCAATTTAGTCCTCAGGGGTATCGGCGCATCTGTGGCTGACCTCAGGTAGGAATATTTAATCCTATCTGGTGTTTATTACCGATGTCCATTGGCGGCAGTAGCCACTTACCATCAGGTGGACTGCATGCTCGTCTGCTACTCCTATATTATAAAAAAAAACACATTTTTCGTATGAAAAAGTAGGTAACTTCTGCAAAGTGTATTTAAGCTTCAAGCTCAGAGTAAGTAAAACGTGAATTTCCCTGTATTTGTCGTCTCACAACTTATGCCTTACAGTTTCCGGAACACGGAAATGTCGCTTCGAGGGAAATTCTGCTTGAAGATTACTCTTAGGTTCATCCGGGCGTGGTATAAAATATAAATATTTCCACCTTATAAACAATTACATAGCATTGTATTTGTTTTTTTAAGGATAGATAGAGGTGGTAGAAGTCTTTGTAGTTTTGATGATGGTAGAACCCTTTGTGGTTCGACTCCGGCGGCACCACCGCCACACCTATTTCTGCCTTATAACAGCAGTGTTAAGAGCTGCTGTGTTCCGTTTTGAAGGGTGGGGTAAGGGAGACATACATTTCCGAGGCGTTCCAGCTTAGCCCTCAGGGATAGCGGCGCATCTGTGGCCTCAGGTAGGAATATCTAATCCTATCTGGGGTTGTTACCATCAGGTGGACTGCATGCTCGTCTGCTACTCCCATATTATGTAAAAAAAAAAAAGTTTGACTCCGGCGGCACCACCACCACACCTATTTCAAATAAGAAGTGCTAAGCGCTGCTGTGTTCTCGTTTGAAGAGTGAGGTAAGGGAGACATACTTTTCGTTTATAAAAAACGGCAGTCTAGTACCACCGATTCACCCGTATCTCAGAAGCAGGCTGACTAACACATGAGGCGATTTTAGTCCTCGGAAGTCGGAATACATCTTTAATCGGCTTTAGGTAAAACCTAGAGTAGGTATGAACCATTTAGCATCAGTTACCAACGCAAAACTGTTCAAGTAATTACCAAAAATTTAAATGTATATGGCTGATTCAAGCTTGAATCATAGATTTATTTTGAAAGCTCTATATACATATTTGCTTTGGTTTTGAATTACGAATCACGCAATACTCACACACGCAGATACACACATCCTTACAATTTCCAGTCTTCAGTTTACACTGAATAAAATGCCGAATTAAATTGTATCTAAACATAGTATTTAAGTAAATTTGTAAGTGACAAATAAAAATAGGTACCGACTTATGAATGCTTGGGTGTATACCTATTTTTTTAATCTTAATATACCTACTATTGAAGCTGACTGCACATCTAAGTATGTCTTAAAGCGAGCAATAAAGAGAGCAATAAGCGAGAAATAAAGCATCTTTAGACCGAAATCACTAATTCCAATATTTTTTCCACATTAGTAAGTATTTTCGAAGAATTTCGTTTCTCTTTTTTAGTCGCAACATCGATCACGCCCGCGGAAGAATTGAGGAATATCAGGTAATGAAATGGACTCATTAATATCAATTAATTATTTGTTTTGCCTGAGTTGTATTCATTTGGCTTTAGTGTCTTATACCAAAGAATAATTGGGACAGAACTTGTGTCTTTGATTTGTTACTTCCTACCAAGTAACGGGATTTAACGGCACTTTTCCTGTCACGCATGTTTGTGCCTGCATGCATTCTTACCCGCACGCATGTGTGGTAAGGGAGACTGTTAAGGTCCTGGGACTCAAATGAAAGAGTGGACTGTATAACTATAAGGCTGGTTTAATAAGGCCGCTTAATTACATCAGGGTTATCCCGGTCAAAACAATATTTTAAGCTAAATCGTCCGTAACCGACGGAGGTCGCAAGCGTGAGTGTTCGGCTCGTACCGCCACCGCACCGCCCGCGCCAATGACTGCTCCCGTGCGTGTTATGTAGGAATCTTAACAGAGACATACTTTTCCGGGGCGTTCCAGCTTAGTCCTCAGGGATAGCGGCAAATCTGTGGCCGACCTCAAGTAGGAATATCTAGTCCTATCTGGGGTTGATTAGAGATGTACATGGGCGGCAGTAGCCACTTACCATCAGGTGGACTGCATGCTCGTCTGCTACTCCTATATTATAAGAAAAAAACGCACTGTTTATATCCTATCGTATCATACGCACACGCACATGGTTCGCGAAAAAACTACGGTGACTTAATGCATGTGTGCGAGTGAGACACGCGTGCGAACGTATACATGCGCGACAGGAAAGCCGTCCTTAGCCTGTGTGCGAAAACTTATTTTTGTTTTAATGATAAAATAATTTAATTAGTAATTGAAGTAGTAAACGAGGATGCACCCTGATGGTATTTGACTACTACCGCCCATCGACATCCGACCTCAGATAAGATTAGAGTCCTACCTGATGCCGCCCATAGATATTTTTTTGACCCTGAGGATTAAGCTGAAACGCTCCGGATAGTATGTCTCCTTTAGCACATTCTTCAAAAACTCAACACTGCTTCTTCGGAATCAATCCCTGGATCTCACAAAACTCTCTTGAAAGGTTTTACCTTGTCTTAACGGTCTTAAATTAGAGCTACATTTTTCGTAGCATCTAATCCTATCAATACGAGATTATAAAAGAATTTGCTAGTAAGGAAACCTTTGCTCAGAAAATCCCATAACTACATTTATTCCGAGGGCAACCCATGTCAATGGGGATTGGCCCGTCATGTTATCGTACTCCTTATGGGATGGTCTTCCGGTTACGGTACGGTTTTATTGAGTGAAGACTGATGGGTATTTTTCTACTCGATATATTGTTTAGTCATGTAGGTGTGTGGTTGTTTTTGTGCCTAGTAACAGCTGTGTTTAACGCTGCTGTGTTCTGGTTTGAAGGTGTGGTAAGGAACTTATCTGCAGTGTTCCAACGTAATTGTGAGCGATAGTCACGCATCTGTTTCCAACCTCAGGTAGGAGCCTTATCTTATCGGGGGTTGATTACATATATACATTGGTGATAGTCGCCATTTACCATCACGTAAACTGCATGCGCAAAATCAATATTATAAAAAAGATGTTTATGCAATTTACCTGTGATTTTTACCCTTTCCAAAAAATATAAAGTTTTCCAGTGTATAGTTGTTATACCTAAGATTAATATATTACAAGTTATGTCTAAAAAAAATACAATGTTATTTTCTTAAAATGAAAAAAGAACAAGTAGATATTATATGTTTCCAATATTTCATAACCCCCGAAGAAAAACTTAGTATATTTTCACTCGTACTTTTTACCTTTGCACGAAATTTTACTTAAAAATTACTCGCTAAAGTATTCTATTTAACCTGTAATATCATTTATAGGGATACCGTACAAGGGAGGTGCAAATAGGGGTTATTATATTAAATTCCTTTAGGATAACGAAAATAATTGAAATTCCTGGCTTGTATGGGAAAATTTACCTAAATACGCTCTAAAGATAATTTTATACTTCCTTCTACTATGTTATACGTTTGAAAAAAAATGTTTTCGACATTAGTGATATAAGATTTATTACTAAAAATATATACATAATTTAATCGAAATAATTATTTAAACAAGAAAGTGCCTTAATGGTTTTCACATTTCATACAGTTGAAGAGATAAGTTTGCCAGATCGAATCACTTTAGAGTCACTATACCGGTGTTCCAAGTTCGATTCCCATGGAGGCAGAAATATATATGATGAATTTAGTGTTTTATTCTGTTGTTTTTAAATGTAAGCCTTAAACTTGGTTGTTTAAACACTGAAGGTAACCTTATGAAAAACTATGACCGACTCTTTTCGATGTTTCAAAAGTATGTTTTTTTTTAGTTATATTATAAGAGTAACAGACGAGCATGCAATCCACCTGATGGTAAGTGGCTACTGCCGCCCATAGACATCTGTAATCAACCCCAGATGGAATTAGATATTCCTACCTGAGGTCGGCCACAGATGCGCCGCTACCCCTGAGGACTAAGCTAGAACGCCTCGGAAATGTCTGCCTCCCCTACCACACCCTTCAAACCGGAACACAGCAGCTCCTAACACTGCTGTTATTAGGTAGAAATAGGTGTGGCGGTGGTGCCGCTGGAGTCGTACCACAAAGGGTTATACCACCTTCAAAATCTACCAATCCACTCTTAAGATCTTAAATATAATATCCTGAGTTAAATCATTTCCAACACATCCTTGAAAGTAATTGTTTGCGATAAAATAATATTGTTTACAAATATATAACTTTAGATAACTTAACCATATCTGTTCGAGGTAAGCACACGAGGGGTGTTTGGCAGTATCTGCTGAAACTTTTTCAATATGTGGCTTTGTTATTCCGTATCTTGTAAGCGGCTTTGTATCGTGTTGAGATGACTGATATAATAAGAACGAACCACGGTATAAGAAAAGTGAAACTTTTTGTATGTGTAAACAAAAATGTTATGCAGCAAAATATAAACAATGCCGTAATGGTTGAAACACCGTTGCTCAATGGACTCATCCAAGGATGCAATCCCAGGCACGCAACTCTGATTATTAAAAAAAAATGTGCGTACAAAAACTAATTATCACTCGCTTCAGCGGTGAAGGAAAACTGCATACCAAAGAGATCTTTTAAAAAAAGTTCTTAAAGGTTTGTGCCTAGCAATGGGACGGTAATGGGTGGAGGAATATGATAGAACAAAAATGTTTATAATAATTATTATTTATTAATATTATAATAATTATTATTTATCCATCAAAAATAGCGCCGATATTGTTTTGTAATGTTTAAATCTTAATATTCAGCTAAGAACTTGTGCCAATATTGTTGACGGGGTAATGTCTAGTAGTCATACTCTGTTTCATTAATATTAAAGTGTTGCACACATCGCCTTCCCCTCGGGCTTGTGTTGGTCGTGCACGTTATTTTTGCCAATTTACAATGTGGAATGGACCTCTGACTGGAAGAGAATGCTCATAGCATTAAGTCCGCCTTTGTACCATATTATAAGCATAGATTAGTAAAGATTACTCACTTCTAACAAGAACATGTAACCAGTTTTGACAATTGAAATTGTCACTTACATCTATTTTCGTGTTTGAAAAATATTAAAAAAAATAGTTTTTAGAGCCTTTACGAATGAAACGATATTTCTCTGCACTTTTTCTTCGATTCCGTGTTTTGCACCACTTAACTGCACATGTCGGCATTGTTCGCGTAAATTACAATATGACAGTCGGAGACGTAATGGGAAAACAGTCAGCCATATTACATTCAATGGCTGACACATAGTCAGCGATTTAATAGCTTCCTTCAATTACAAGGTGGTGAGATATCTATTTTTATCTATGACTTTAGCTATATGAAGAATAAATAAATAAAACCTCTACCCGGCGTATTTCTGAAGCACAATGATATAGGACTCTAAAGGCAAGGTACAATATGAGCACCTTTTAAAGCCCGCGGTACATTGCCAATGTCCACAGGCGTCATCTGTTATTCGCTGCGCTTATCTACAAAAAATCTATTCTGTGTACGAGACCTAGAAATTCGTGTTTATAGTGCCACCAACTTATCTGTTCAGTTGACAGGGTCGCTAGTGCAGCGTCCAATGTTACCATATAATTATATTTGCCTACTGAAGAGGGAGCTCAACAACTTTGAGACCTATGATTTTTACTAGATAAAATATGTAAAAAATATTTAAAAAGATAAATAACCTTCGTAAACATCCTAAAAAAAGAATTAGGTTAATAATGTCAAATTTTAATTCTTAAATGATATTATAGGACAGGAAAAATAAAAAGTCCAGAATTATTAACTATAATTATTTATATTTTATAAAAATAAAATTTATATTTTATAAAAATAATTATGGTCATGATCTCTAACTTCGAGGGGCTCCACACCAGACATCCCTGAGCGAAATAATGACGATGCGCCTGAGGTGCCTGTGCCAAGTGATTTACATAATTCGTCATCAGACTTGAATCGCTTTCGCTATCACTATGCAACTTAATAATGAATGGTTCTTCTAAATATCCATCATTGTTCCTGTATTTTTCTTCAATTCTTTTTACGTGGTGACAATGGTTTTTCCACTCTTCTTTTGTTATTTTATCGAATGCATTCTGAATTAACTGGGGCATTTCAGCACTAGATTTACCAACATTTCGCTCAGCGACATTTCTCTTCATTGAACTCCAAACCATCTCGATTGGGTTCAAATCACAGTGGTATGGCGGTAACCTGAGAACAGAATGGCCATGACTTTTTAATAGATTATCTATTTCATATTCAGGAGCTGGTTTATTACGCTTTATTAATTCTTGCAGTTGAGGTTTCGTTATTTGCTCAGAAAATTCTATATTTCTCTCCCTCAGCCACAATTGCATGACAGCCTTAGTGTGGTTTGAATTGGGACATTTATTAACACAAATGCTGTGATAGGGGGCATTGTCCATCACTATAAGAGTATGCTTATGCAGGTTCGGCAGCAATTTCTTAATAGTCCATCTTTTAAAATTATCATTATTCATTTCATCATGGTAGTCACCGCTCTTAGTGTTTGATTTAAACACAAGAAGAGCATTCTCTACAAAACCTTCTTCGCCTCCTGCATGAACTATAATCCACCTATTCCCTTTTGATACTGGCTCCAAATCACCTTCAACATCTGGGCCTTGCCAACATTTGTCAGTTGAGTGAGATGAGTGTATATAGGTCTCATCTAAATAAACGACGGGTTTTTTTTCTCCAGACTCATTCTCACGAATTTTTTGTAAGTATGCAGCCCTCCACGCAGTTATGTCATTACGCTCACATAGCACTTTTCTATTTGTTTTAGTTTTTTTAAAACGAAATCCTATTTTATGCAGCAGTTTTCTAAGTGTTTCACGTTTTGCAGAGAAATCAATTTCTTCTCTAAGTATGTTTAATAATTTTGGTATAGTCGGAATTTCTTTCCTAAATGAATAAAATTCATGAATTTTTCTCCGTATGACGCCAATGTCAAAATCATCAATGTCCAATTTTCCTGTTTTTCTTTCTCTATTCTTACCGGGAGTAGATAGTTTGACATTACTTTCTTCAGCTTTTTTCTTTTCATTCATGAGTTCAAATCGTTCGCTTACTCCTGTAGCAAAAATATAAATACATGAAGTATAAAAAAACATTTACTACCAAAAATGCTCAGTGACACTTTAACTAAGTAAAATAAAATAACTGAAATATTTACGCGGGACTTTCTATTAATTAACTATCAACACTTCATAGCAACACTAACCTGTCGCAGCTGCGACGCGTTCTGTCACTTTCTCAAACGGTATTTTCGGAGCTAGCAGGCGTTTTTCTTCCCTCATGAAATCTAAAACCTTTAAAATAATGACTCGTGCATCACTTTTGAGAGGCTTAGGCATTTTTAATCACTTATTACAATTATATTCGAATCGAAAAACAAAGAGCACTCACACTTCAAAGAATTGACAGCGGAATGACATTTCAAAATGGCGGTCGGCTTTGTTTTAGTTCCAGATTTGTCTACTGAACAGAAAAGTTGGTGGCACTATATTTGTTTTTCTTTCAAATGTGATTCTGTGAATGACAGCATATACTCGTATATTATTTTACAAAAATAAAACTATGGTTCTCATGCACGACATCGAAATTTAAACAAAATATCAATTTTATAAATTCATATTTTGTCCTTTTATAACAATGTGAATTATTTTAAAGTGATTCAATAAATATGCGCTCTGTTTATTTTAGCGAAAACATAAACGTGAATGTGATTTTTGTTTTATCTAACTTCTATAAATATTTATATTGAAGTCAAAGAAATTTAAATCACCTCATTTTTATAACTTACCTCAAACTTGAACTGAAACTTATTTTCCTTCATTGTAATTTTAGTAAGTTTCTTTAAAATTTAAACTATTCAAGAAAATTCATAGTTATTTTTGTATAAAATTCTGTAAGACATCATATTTTAGTAGTTTACTTTATCAGGTGAACTGAATGCTCGTCTGCTCTTATATTATAAAAAAAAAACTCAGAGATATATAGGTTTTCTCATAAGATATGTCTTTACCACTAGCCCAAGTTAGAAATAATATTACACAGGGTGAATTCTTCAAATAGGCCTTCAGGGGCAAATCCGAAACTATAAGGATTAGCCAAAAATGCTGAAAGGAGTTACGAGAAATAATTTTAGAAATTAATTATCACTTGCTCACCGGTGAAGGAAGACATCGTGAGGAAACCTGCATACCTGAGAGATTTATATAAAAAAAAAATCTCAAAGGTATGTGAAGTCTACCAATACGCACTTGGCCAGCGCGGTGGACTATGGCCTAATCCTTCCCATTATGAGAGGAGACCCGTGCCCAGCAGTGGGACAGTAATGGGTTGTTGATGATGATGACGATGATGACATAACTTAAAAATCAGTGCTAGAATTTGAACCTAAAACCTCCCAATTCAGTGAACGAGTTTCAAGTTAATTAATTCACCTCGTTACAAAGACTTAATTAAAATTCCAAATAGCCGCTTTCAGTGATTGCCAAAAGCAAATTAATAAACCAACGTTAATTACTTAAAGGATTTTTATATGTTTCCTTAGTATTTACCCTTTTTCCTTTGACCCGTAATATTTCTGTTTTCTCAAACAATTTATTTTATTTAACAAGTTTAAAATATTTATTAATATAGAAGTAGTAAATTACAGTACGTACGTACAGTACAGAATTATCAAAACATCCCACAATTTTACGTTATATTTACTCAATCCATTATTGTGTTCCTTTTGCTTCAGTAGAATGAGTTGTCGAGAGCGCACCACTGAGTAAACGTAACAATAAGTAAGTGCTCAAGTGACGATGAACTTTTTGTCCCCCTCACATGTTCGCAAAAAAGAGAGACAAAACATATAGCGCCATTTTGTCAATTTACGTTACGTTACGTTACGTTACTGACAATATAGTTCTGATATAATCCGCTAGGGGCGGTGATTGGAAATTGTAAGGGAAAATACGTAAACAAATACCAAAACAGTCATATTTGTCAAAAAATAAAAACTCATGGTAAGGGTACAGTTCACTTGATAGTATCGTGACTGTCGCCATGGACGTCTGTAATCAATCTCTCATAAGATTAGAGTCCTACTTGAGATCGCCCACTCATGCGTCGCTACCCCTATGGACTAAGTTGGAATTCTTCATACAAGTATATCACCTTTGTTGGCTGAATATTCCTCGCAATATCTACATCGTTAAAACATAAATGTACTATTCAAGCAACAAAATTTTAATATAACCTAATGTTAGATTGAAAGGCAGATAAAAGGTTCGTTTATGGGTACTATTCGTTAGGATCGTTAAGCGGAATAGAACATTGTTGCGGACGACACTAAAAACTCACATTTCACCCCTTAAGGGCTGATTAAAAAAACCTGTTTTCATTATGTTAAACTAAGTTACTCCTTATTAAATTCCATAAAAAAGATTTAGTAGTTCATTTTTGATAATGTAATAAACAATGCGTTACTAATAAAGAAATAAGAAAGTTGCAACCCGTGACTCTTGTCTTGCGGTCCGCGGATTTTCTTAGAACCTGTATTGCGGCCCGCGGACCTAGTATCTCGTTTTTAGAGACAATTAGTGTCTTTTGACGGCCTTTTTGTCGTCATAATACTGCATCCGAATGCAGCTCGTCATTATCTCATGAAGCTACCATGTGACCTATGTTGCCAAAGGCTGACCATTTGACCTAACCAAATTACTCGTAGTAATAGTGATTAATATTGTCTTAAATTTAACCGTAATAATAATTTTAAGCCCTCTATACGATCAACAAATTGTCTAAAACCTATCGTTAGTAACTTGCGTGTTCCAAACATTGTTACAAACATTGTAGAGACAAAGGCAGATAACACGGTCCACGTTTATGGCTGTAACAATACGTTGGGATCGTTTGGACGGTCGTAAAACATTGTTTCAGGCTTTCTGCTTGGGCAATTAAAATTTTGGTTCTCTGTATCTATCAATTTTACCACCACGCCTATTTCTGTTTTATAAGAGCAGAGCTAAGCGCTGCTGTATTTTGGCTGGAAGGGTATGCAAGTTACAATGATACGAGGCGTTCGAACTTAGTTCTTATGGTTAGCAACGGATCTATAGCCTTTATACCATCAGGTGAACGATAGGGTTGTCTGCAACTTCTCTATAATGAAAAAAATCTAACGGGTAGTTTATTCTACACCTTTATATAGTTCAAGCCTATACTTGTGCTATTACGATCCCAATTTTGCCTCTTAGAACCTTTTAAAGTAACCTATGTTATTTGTTATGCGATATACTATTTCCACATTAGGTTTCATCAAAATCGATTTAGCAGTTTAGCCGTGAAAACGAAACAAACAAATTGTCTATGAAACCTATCGTTGGTAACTTGCGTGTTCAAACAAGCATTGTAGAGACAAAGGCAGATAACACGGCCACGTTTATGGCTGTAACAATACGTCGGGATCGTTTGGACGGTCGTAAAACATTGTTTCAGGCTTTCTGCTTGGGCAATTAAAATTTCGGTTCTTTCCATCTATCTTACAGCCTTTTTTGTCTACTGTTATCTCTCGTATGTTGTGAAGTACATCGTCGCGGATTAGAGCACTATGTTTGAAATTCCGCTAACGAGTTTTTGGCGAGTTTTGCGGTCAAATAACTATATTTTTTCGTTATATCCTGATGGATATTTGGGATGGTTCCCGTGTTAAAAAATAATTATCACTTGCTATAACGGTTAAAACCTGAAAAATGCATCTTACATACCTAAGAAATCTTTACAAAAGTTCTTCAAGTTGTGTGAAGTCTACCAATACGCACACTGAAAGGAGACCAGCCGAGCAGTGGGACAATACCTTTTCACTACAAACAGACACGTGTCTATCCATCATTTTTTATATACCTTTTGAACTTTGTCCCTTGCCATTCCTCAAAAGTATGTTCGATAATAAATATAATATAGATAATAAATATTAATTAAATGAAGGTGATAGAACCTTTTGTGGTTCGATTCCGGCAGCACCACCGCCACAACTATTTCTGCCTCATAACAGCAGTTTTGGGCACAGCTGTGTTCCGGTTGAAGGGTGTGGTAGCCCTCAGGGGTAGCGGCGCATCTGTAGTTGATCTCAGGTAGATATCTAAACCTATCTGGGGTTGTTACGGATGTCCACGAGCAACAGTAGCCACTTACCATCAGGTGGACTGCATGCTCGTCTGCTACTACTGTATTATAAAAAAAATCAACACAGATTGTTATCTATGTCCAAAATTTAAACTTGCATATTAGGTTTCATAAAACCTCGGTTCAGTTTAGCCGTTAAAGCGTAACACATTGTAGAGACAAGAGAAGATAAAACGGGCCATGTTTATGGGTTCAATGAGTTAGGATCGTTTGGACGCCCGTAAAGCATTGTTTCGGGTGATTTTCAGTTGGAGAAAACTAAAATTTTTAGTTTTTTAGAGTTCCGTACCCTTTTACTATGCCTCTGCTGTCCATCACACGACTCTTTTGGTAAACAGTTCAAAATTTCACAATACACATACTTCCATAGCTCATCAATAACCCATCACTGTCCCACTGCTGGGCACGGATCTCCTCGCATAATGAGAAGGACTAGGCCATAGTCCACCGCGCTGGCCAAGTGCGTATTGGTAGACTTCACATACCTTTGAGATTTTTTTTAATAAATCTCTCAGGTATGCAGGTTTCCTCACGATGTTTTCCTTCACCGTTTAGCAAGTGATAATTAATTTCTAATACGCACATAACTTTGAAAAATCAGTGGTGCGTGCCTGGGATTTGAACCTCGGACCCCTTGATCAAGAGGCCGAGTTTCTTAACCACTAGGCTATCACTGCTTCCATAGCTACTTAATATAAATACCAAAAATAAAAAAATAAATGAAAATTTGGTAGTACGAAACCCTCTAACGTTTACCTGTAAATATCCTTGCGATGTTTTCCTTCACCGTTAAATCAAGTGATAATTTATTTCTAATACGCATTTTACTTAAAAGTCAGAGATGCGTTGGATTCGGACCTCAGACCATTTTCAGAGACCAAGTATCAACCCCTAATGTAGCGAGTAGTGTAGTAAATATTGATGAGAAGCGGTATCTACTCTAGTTCAGTCTTTGAGGCTTCGAAGAATTCTTATTGTATCTTTCAAAGAGTCGCGTGTCAAAACAATTGCGACTATTCCTAGTATTCTTATACTAAACACTAAGATAAATTGCTATAAAAGTGAAGTAACCAAGTAAGGAAATAAATAATCGCGCTCTTATATATTGCTCTTGTTTTTATCGACTGGGGATGATAGTTTATGCAAGTCACAAAAAGATAGTGTTAGTGTTGTGTGTCATGATATGGAACCTAGAAAATAAAAACAAACTAAACGTAAGTTAGATAGATTAACCACTAGTGCTTGACAATTTGTTTCTCTCCGCCGCAGTTTCACCGTGACCACGATCCATACAACTGGGTCGAAATATCGGCAATAAAAATAACAAATGAAAAAAACACATATCGTGAGTTACACAGTAAAATGTCTCAATTCTGCGATAATTTTAGTCTAAAATCATATATTGCGGATGATAATATTTTAATGCGTATATTAGTAATATATTATGTTTGTCTCATTCTTTGGCACGCTGTAACCCAAACGGCTTGACAACATTTAACATATGAGGTGTACTTGGATTCGTGTAAATTGTGTGTAAAAGGTATATTCTAAGTAGACAATATTGTTCATTTTATAATAATTGGGCTATTTTTTAATTAGTTGGGTTTTTATTTTTGTAATATTTTTTAATAACCATCAATAGCTGAACTGTTATTAATTCACCCTTGTGAATTGTATGACGACTGATATTTCAAAGCATTATACTGATATCAGACAATAGCGACCCGTACCTATAATTTATCTGAAGACGTGATGTAATCTTTGTCCCTTTGTCCCTGACTAAGTAATTAAATAGACTCCATACTATATTGTTTCAAAAATAAGTAACTGTTCACTTTTAAATAATTTTATGATATAGGAGTTAGAAATACAATGCAGTCCACCAGATGGTAAGTGGCTACTGCCGCCCATGGACATCTGTAATGAACCCCAGATAGGATTAGTATTTCCTACCTGAGGCCGGCCACAGATGCGCCGCTACTGAGGACTGAGGACTGAGGACTAAGCTGGAACGCCTCGCAAAAGTCTGTCTCCCTTACCACACCCTTCAAAACGGAACACAGCAGCGCCTAACACTGCTGCTATTAGGCATAAATAGGTGTGGCGGTGTGCCGCCGGAGTCGAACCACAAAGCGTTCTACCACCTTCAAGATTACTACAATGTTGTATAAAAATCTACTCATTCGTTCCTTTAATAATGATGTCTACCCAGCTGATCGAATGTTCTCAAACGCAATCAAACCGGTCACATCGAATGGACATCACTAAAGGCATTCCAACCGGAAATTAACACGACACGATGAAATGGTCCGTTGCTCGTATGAACATAAATGTGTTATTGGTTATGTTGTTATGTCCGTATATAATAACTTGGGAACGGGTAAACTGATTTAGACGGTACTCTTATATTAGTATTACAGGGTTAAATAAAGCGTGCGAAAAAAATATTAACTAAGTTTAAAGATAACTGGCCACAATGAAATTAGGAAATTAAATATTAAAGATAGAAGCCTTTAACCGTTTTCAGGGCACCAGTGTTTACGTCAAAAACAAAAAAAACGATAACCAGTTAAGTATTACATTACATATCGTATGAATACTACTGATTAGCCCCATATGTACAATTGTACAATGATATTCGATGTCTTGTAGACAAAGACATAGGCGGGAAATTAATACCTATCAGTGAAATGACCGCATGTGTCACCTGACACGACGTTATACAGGATTACATCACATCATTAATGGTATTGTCTTGAGAAATGTACTGATTATGCATTTATGCGTTGAAAGCTTCGAATAATTCCTATTAGTGATCGAAGGTTGAAAGGTAGGTTTTTACACGCTTTATATTAGCTTCACGTGTATGTTTGTCAGTGAGTAACTCCGTTTTTCAGTAGAAAGAGATCAAATTATGGTTATAATTATGACGCTTTGTGGATGCTCAATGTGAACAGCAGTATAAATAAAACAATAAATAATAATTAAAGAAACTAAAGAACTCGTTTGTAAGAAATTTAACTAAAAAATAAAAATAAATATAGTTTAAAAAAACTAAAGTACACGCTTTTATAGAAATCAAACTAAAAAATATAAAATAAACTTAGAAAAAAATTAATGAAAAATTGTATTAACAACAAAAAAGATATATTTCATTTTAAAAAAGAGCGTGGGGTGCTTTTGAAAATATCAAAGTGTTGGTCCTTCTGCTCATGTCTGTCAGTAAAATATTTATAACTACCGAGAGTGAGCACCCCACGCTTTTTTTACAATTAACGACCTGAGGTCGGCCACAGAAGTATGTCTCCCTTACCGCAGCCTTCAAACCAGAACACAGCAACGTTATAGGTGTCTAGTCTAGGTGGTAGGATGTAGTGGTCTTTATGTTTCGACCGGAGAGACACCACCGATACATATATTTCTAATGTGAAGTAGTTCTCGTTTCGTTGGACGGACTTATGGCCGTTATGAATCTTATGGTTGTTATTAATAATCAATCTATCCCTAGTTGCGCTTCAAACGTTCGAAATTTGATAAATTTTGCTTACGTACGTTACGTTTCAAATTACGTATATATATCTTATATTTAAAATTCTCGTGTCACAATGTTAGTTACCGTACGCCTCCGAAACGGCCTTACCGATTTTCACCAAATTTTATATGCATGTTCACTAGGTCTGAGAATCGGCTACTATCTAATTTTTTATACCCCTATGTGATAAGGGTTGTTCACCCTTAACATTTTTTTTATTTATATGGCAACACAACGTTTGCCGGGTCAGCTAGTATACGTATAAATAAATTGGTATAAAAATAATTGCCCAACTTCGAGTAAGACTCACGGTGGGTTCCGTACCACAAAATTTGCAAGGTTTTTTATTTTTAGTAATCATCATCATTAGAGGCCGTCGTTACACATACTCTGAAAAACCTTTCAAGCATTTAACTTTACCTTGTGACAGACTGACAGACAGCCGGGGCATAGTAATAGGGTTCCGTTTTTACCTTTTCGGAACAACAAACAAACTCAAACCAAGAATCGAACCTGGAAAGCCTGTTAAAAGCGAAGAAAAGCTCATAGTACACAGAGCAGACTATACGGAACAATCGTCGTATCCTAAGCATTTAAAGTAAATTTAATCTCCTCTAATTACTCCTGTAATTCCGTGCAACCGAGGAAATGAGTTTAAGGCGCTCCACAAAGAAAATATCATTAGTAAAGGAATTAAACTCTTCACTTAAGTCCGTTGTCGAGCCACACATTTTTCACATTTTCTCATGGAAATAACGCTATTAACTCATAGCTATTTTTCCTGTCATGGAGACACAAAGACGAATGCACAAATTTTAAGAACCAGTACCCCAGCCATGAGTTTTCAAAACATCCAACAATTTTACGTTACGTTTACTCAATTCATTATTCTGTACCGTTTGCTTCAGTAGACTGAGTAGACGTAACAATAAGTAAGTGCTCAAGTCTTTTTGTCTGCCTCATATGTTCGCAAAACATTAAGCGCCATTTTGTCAATTTAGACATTTAATGTTACGTTACTGACACTATAGTTCTGATACAATCCGCTAGGGGCGCTGATTGGAATTTGTATGGGCAAATACGCAAACACCTCTTATATATGCTGTACGGTTCGAGTTCCCACTCTTGCAGCCCGCTACCCCGGAAGCCCTCTTTTTGTCGCCTCTTACACTGGCAGGAGATACTGTAGCCCTTATCTAGTCCCGAACTACAGGGACATCAAGGACCTACTTGCACATAAATGAAATTTACGCATGGTATCACATGATGTTTGTATATTACATAATTAGATGCATATATCAATTCAATAAAATATATTAAATCAGATGACATATTTGTCTCTGGGAGACGATTCTAAAGCATTCTGAGCCGGTGTCTTGAATATAAAATTCCAAGGTTCGCCTACTAATCCCAATAAACGACGAGTTAGATCCACGTCTGTAAACTCTCCTTGATAGAAGTTGCAATAGCCAGCGTCAAGAATCCAATGATAACCTGAAAAATTGATAAAATTGTAAGTTTTATTTGTAGGTTCGCATTGTATTGTAAGCATCGCGCTTGGAGGACTCCGGTTGCGTCGGAGATCCTTGAGCTGTCCAACAAGCGTTGTGGACCGACGTCGCTCCCACGTCATCGTCACCTTTTAAAGGTTTCCCCCCATTAAGAAAAAAAAGGTGAAAGCCCTCTGTGGTAGGGATTCGACACCACCGCCACACCAATTCCTCTCTATTAACAGCAGTATTGAGCGCTGTTGTATTCTGGTTTGAAAGGTGGGGTAAGGGACATACTTATCCGAGGCTTTCCAACGTAGTCTTCAGGATAGTATCACATCTGTTGCCAACCTCAAACGGAAAGAAACGTAATCTTATCGAGGGTTGATTACAGATGTCCATGGACGGCAGTAGCCACTTGTCATCAGGTAAACAGCATGTGCGCTTCTTCAATATTAAATAAAAGAAAGTACCGAAATACTTTTATTAGAAACTTTTATTTAACTTGACGTATAAATTCGTATGTAATCGTTTGGTACAACCAAAATTTAGTTCAAAATAATTTTACTTGGTCTCCATTTAATATGGCAAATTTATATGGACCTCATGGTATGGATATCAAATGAATGGGATTTTTGAAAATTTTGAACAAATAAAGTTTTCTGGTGGTAGAACTCTTTATAGTTCGATTCCGGCGACCCCGCCGCCACACCTGTTTCTGCCTCATAACAATGGTAAACGCTGCTGTGTTCTGGTTTGAAGGTTGTGGTAAGTTAGAAATACTTTTCCGCGGCGTTCCAGCTTAGTTCTCAGGGGTAGCGCGTCTGTGGCCAAGCTCAGAAGGGAATATATAATCCTCTCTGGGGTTGATTACACATGTCCATGGGCGGCAGTAGCCACTTACCATCAGGACTGCATGCTCGTCTGTTACTCCTAAAATACTTACGATGTCCTCGCCTACAGATATCTAAGTAGAAATCACAGTAGTTTTGATAAGTGAAGTAGCCGCTGAAACTTATAGCACACATTGGCATGGAAATACCCCTGAAAAAAAGTTTGGTTAAATGTTAAATCAACCTATTTTTAGGATTCCGTACCTAATAAAAGGTGAAACGGCAATGTATTATTAAGCCTCCGATGTCTGTCGGTCTGTCACAGGACTCTGATCTTGGAACTTTAATAGATAGACACTTGAAATATTAACAGAGTAATATGTATAATAGTAGCCTCCATAACAACAAATAATAAAAATAAAAAAATCATAAATGATGAGGATTGTTCACCCTTACTTTTTATTCATATGGCAACACAACGTTTGCCGGGTCAGCTAGTCATTATCTATAATTATTTTCAATAGACCAACGTTATTGAATTTTGAGCAAGATTAATTTTCCACGAAACTAAAATGTTTAAATGTGCGTAACCAGTTCTCTATTAAAACAGTCAACTACTCGTACATTGAAAATAGAATGTGAATTAAATCTCGTATTGCTTTAATTTATAAACATACCGATGGTAAGATTGGTTGAGGTCCGGAGTTTAAAAACCCTTTTGAAAATAGAACCCTTTGTGGTTCGACTCCGGCGGCACCACCGCCATACTTCTACCTAATAACAGCAGTGTTAAGCGCTGCTGTGTTCTGGTTTGAAGGGTGTAAGTAAGGGAACCATACTTTTCCGAGACGTTCCAGCTTAGTCCTCAGGGGTAACGGCGCATCTGTGGCCGTGCTCCGGTAGGAATATGTAAAAAACTTTTTTAATGACCGACTATAACTGTTTTACAACCGAACCCGCTACTTATTAATGCTTGGGTGTTTATCAATTTATACAATCTATCATTATACAATCAATGCAATTGATAAAATTACTAAATTTCGGCGTTACGAAATTGGGCGTAAAATATCGCGATAAGTCTATTTTTCGACAAGTGGATTATTATAAAATTACAAAAAGTATAATATTATATTATGCTTAAAAAAATTGAAATAGAAACTTTACATATACTTGTTTTATTACTTTATCCAAGCCTTTGAAGGTATTATATATAATGGCTGGTTAATGTGTTTAATTCCGTGTTATTTATCAATTTGATAATTAGAGTAAATATTGTACATAATGACTAGTATAATGTATAATATCCGCATTTATTACTTTAACTGTAACATATACACGAATCAGTGTGGTGTGACAGTAACAATACTTACTTCGACACAGAGCATTTAATATATTCATCGAAGCATTGTTCAACCTGACTATTGTTGGGGAACTGTGCGTTTATGTAGTCGAATCTCATGGTGGTGTACTCCCCGACCTCTATCTTGAGTGCCGCCTCAACTTCCTCTTGTGACAAATCCGTTATTACAATCACCTCGACAGTCGTGGTCTCTGAAAACATCAAAATTTATTCATTAATGTCCTATTTTTAATACGCTTTTATTAGCTTGAGTTGTATGTATGTATGGTACGTATGTATGTAACGGAATCTTTGAACTCGATTTTTACCCACTTTAAACGGCCCGATTAGTTTAAAAAATTGAACAATTATCAAGAACCGATGACAACAGACGATTTTAATAATTTTATCCCATTCTCCTTACCAGGATCGTCAGGAATGAGGATTAACGATTTTCCTTGTGCGATTTTAGCGTGGTTTTTATATTAGCTTGGGTTGTACCTATGTATGTATGTAACGGAATCTGTGAGCTCAACTTTCATCAATTTCCACAACTCTGATTAATTTGAAACTTTGCACACGTATCAAGGACAGGTGACAATGCAATAATTTGATAACCGTTTGTCATTATCCTTATAAGATTTATAAGGATAATGAGAAACGGTTATTTATGAGTATGTCAAAATTTATGAGTTTCTCACAGCCTAAAAAATTAAAAATAAATAATGGTGTAAAACAAACTAAAATAAACACGGTTATATAGGTCCATTTACTGCGGTTCGTAAAAATTCTCTCATAGATAATTGCCAATAGAATGATTGTAACATTTAAAATATCAATCAACCCACGCTTTTTACTCTGAATTAAATTATTATTTTAATAACTTAATATATTAAACAATTTTTAATTAAAAATTAATTTCTAGTTTTTAGTTCGATTAGCAATAAAAGAGTGTTTTTTTAGTTTTTTTTTTTAAACTATTATTTATGTTAGATCGAAATAGTAAACGAACATCCAGTTTAAAGGTGGTAGAATCCTTTGGTTCGACTCCGGCGGCATCACCGTCATACCTATTTCTATCTAATAACAACAGTGTTAATGTTGCTATGTTATGATTTCAAAGGTGCGGTAAGAGAGACATAATTTTCATAGGCATTCCAGCTTAATACTCAGGGGTTGCGGCGCCTCTATGGCCAACCTCAGGTGAGAATCTAATCCTAATTAAGGTAGGTTAAAGATGACCATGGGTAGCCACTTACCATCAGGTGGATTACCCCGATGTTGAATAAATAAATACAAAAATAGCTGTGGCCGACCTCAGAGAGGACTCTTATCTGGGGTTGATAACAGATGTCCATGGGCAAATACCACTTACCGTCATGTGGATTGCACGCTCGTCTATAAAACCAAAAATAAAAGATACATAGATAGGACATAAAAGAGCTCCGTACCTATAGTTACAATCTCTACTGTACTATCTTCTTCATCCTGTGCTGATGCAAATATTATAAAAATGTATAAACACACAAATATCGTCTTATATTGAGACATTGTATCGTTAAGAATCTGGAAAAAATCTGATTAAATAAGCTTTCCACTTCGACACACAAATCCATCTTTCAGAATAGAAAGCCTTAAATTATCATATGATGATATACTTGATAAAGAAATTCATAATAATGAATTCACATTGAAGCAAGCGTGGAGTTGACGAATAAGATAATAAACTTATGAAAAACTATAGAAACTATCTTAAAAATCTCTCTACTGTTTGTTAACACTCTGTGAATATTTCATCGAAAAATATTAAACCCATCGTCAACACAAATAAATTTTCATGTTTCCATAACTCTAGGCATTGGGGTTGCAAACACACTTGCACGTACGCAGACATCCAAACAAACACAGACGCACGTATAGGTACATGCACACCCAAACACACACACATGCACGGCGCGCGCACTTATTTAATAACAGCTTTAAGCAAGTATAGCGCTAATTATAACGCCAAACTGCTAGTCCACTCTGAATTCCAAGCTGAAATTCCAAGTTCTGACACAATCCGCTAGGGGCGCTGACTGGAATTTGTATAGGCAAATACGTAAACAAAAACCAAAACAGTCATATTTGTCGAAACGTAAAATCTCCCGGTAAGGGTACAGGTGTAGTCATACAATTTGCTATAGCGACGCGATTCATTTCTATATTCGGAGCGGACTAGCAGTTTTACGCGGACTAAACCAAGATAATATTTTTTCAACACGTAACAATTATTTTACTTATATTACTCGTAAATATAATTTCTCTCTGTCTGTCTATATTGTTCTACTTTCATAAGGATATCCCATTTCATTATGAAAAAACAGTTATTTATAGACTAGCGGTAATACGTTAGGGCAATTTACATGCAATAATTACTGCCTTAATGAGATACGGCATAAACGAACATTGATTGGAAAACGTCGATTCAAATTTAAATCAAATTGAAGTAACTAATGAGTATGCAGTCCATCTGATGAAGTGGCCAACCCTATAGGATCAGAGTTTCTGGAGCCAGATATGTCGCTACTTTTGAAGAATAAGTAGCTAATTTATTTTCATTAAGTGCGGTAGGTAAAGTTTTTGAGCATGTGTACCTATGTATGTCTCATTCTTTCGCACTCCTAGAACTAAAAAGTATAAACGGATTTTAACATATGAGATGTTGTCACATTCGTCTAAATTAGTTACATTATATTAAAAAATATATATTGAAAATAATTCTATATAAAATAATATCTTATATATTACATTCTCGTCTCACAATGTTAGTTACCGTACTCCTCCGAAACGGCTTTACCGATTTACACCAAATTTTATATGCATATTCAGTAGATCTGAGAATCGTCTATCTATTTTTCATACCCCTAAATGATAAGGGTTGTTCACCCTTTACATTTTTTATTTATATGGCAACACAACGTTTGCCGGGCCAGCTAGTTTTTATATAAGATAGAAGTCGAAAACGCCCGTAGGCATCTGTAACCAACTTTATATAAAAAAGTGATTCTACCTGAAGCCGATCACAAAGGACTAAGTTAAGTTAATATTAATATATAATAAAAGCTAAGTTAAAATGAAGATTATCGTATATTTTATTTTAACTTCAAAGTTTTTTTTATTAATTACTAGCTGACCCGGCAAACTTTGTACCGCCTCAAAATCTATTTATCAAATATATTTCATATAAAATATAGCCTATGTTACTCATGGGTAATGTAGCTTTCGAATGGTGAAAGATTTTTTAAAATCGGTCCAATAGTTTTTGAGCCTATTCATTACAATCAAACAAACAAACAAAGTTTTCCTCTTTATAATATTAGTATAGATTTTAAATGGGAGACCGTTATTAATAGCTATAATGATTAAATAATATAGCGTTCTTCGCATATGAATACAAGTATATTGTATCCAGATGGATCAATCGCTAACGGTTAAGCGGTTTTCAATCAACATGCCTATCAACGTACCGTATCCCATTAACGCAAGTAATTATCGTGTTTTGTATTCCCTATCCACGCTTGTTTTGTAGATAATTCGACTTACACCATCATTAACCCATTTTTCTTCACGCACGATCATAAACATATATTACATCAATAATACGTATGAAGGTGGTAGAACCCTTTGTGGTTCGACTCCGGCGGCACCACCGCCACACCTATTTCTGCCTAATAACAGCAGTGATAGGCGCTGCTGTGTTCTGGTTTTGAAGGGTAGTAAGGGTTCATGTAATGTAATACGTTTACCGAGGCGTTCCAGCTTAGTTCTCAGGAGTAGTGGCGCATGCCGACCTCAGGAATCTAATCTAATCTGGGGTTGATTACAGATGCCTATGGACGGCAGTAGCCACTAGCCATCAGGTGGACTGCACGCTCGTCTGCTATTCCTATATTATAGAAAAAGTGTTACAATATCATGTCGTTCTTACAAGATTCTTGTATAAAATATTTTATTCCTTAATTAATTCCTTTGTTGTATCATCAATTTTTGTCTTCATAAATTCGTCACCGACCCAAATATTTACCAATTTCTCATTAGTATGACAAAAGGGAATTGAATCTTGTTGTGAAATTCTAGGTAGAGTCCAGTCTAAATGGGAATAATTCCAGAAAATCCAAATCCTATCTACCAGAATCGAGAATCTATCTCCAACATGGAATTCTATTTCAAAATAACAGTGTATGATTTACTGTGGTGTTACGAATCATGGATTTAGATCATAGATTTGCCCAGGAGAACACGATATACATGTTGCCGTATGTAACAAAATGTGACATAAAAATAATAGTTTAAAAAACTAAAAAACACGCTTTTATTGCTAATCGAAACTAAAAACTAGAAAATAATTTTAAATGACGAAGAGTTTAAGAGTAAAGAGTTTCAATTGATAGTAAAAAGCGTTGGGTGCTTGATATTTTAAATGTTACAATCATTCTATTGGCAATTATCTATTAGAGAATAGTTATGAACCGCTTATACCGAGAATAGTTAAGTCCAACTTTATATGTGTGTAATGTAATGTAATGTAATGTAATGTAATGTAATGTAATGTAATGTAATGTAATGTAATGTAATGTAATGTAATGTAATGTAATGTAATGTAATGTAATGTAATGTAATGTAATGTAATGCAATGTAATGTAATGGTAATGTAATGTAATGTAATGTTGGAGACAGTATAAACACAATCGCCAAATCTATTTCCATCTAAAATCAACAACTTGTCATAGTATAGTTCATAGTGAAATTCTTCAGTGGCTTGTAATAATGACTTCCAGTTTAGGTCAATGTTTTCGTTTTAATTATAATAAGCCAGTGAACTAGCGTGTTTTTAAACTCCGTATTTTTAAGATAAAACATTTTAAAATATTTTATTAAATACATCTATAATATTATATTGCATTAAAATAGACTTCTCATTTATTTGGAAATGTAGAATGGCAGTCATTACCATGTAAGAAAGGCCTTTAACATCTATAACATGAAATACGCAAAGTGATTTCACTGGATCGTAGCGTCGTAATTACTGCCACTGTTTTGGATTTAAATCCGTGTTCCGAACAATAGTCCCAGCCCTATCCTCGGGCAATACAGCTGCAGTCCCACTTCAAATACACGGGATATAACAACAATGCTCTACTGAGTTCTCTGTCCGTAAATGGATATACATTTTTGATTTATTTTTACAGTAATAGTGTAAAATTGTAAAACTAAATATTTTTATTCATACGTAAAAATACATTTTACGTGCCGTTGTTGTTTTTGTTTAAATGCCTTTCTATTTATTAATTCGTATTTTTGTGTGTATCGAAAATGGAACAATAATTTTAATATTTTATCAGACGGTATTATGAAAAAAAGATACTTAATTCTATACATTTAGGAGTCATGTTAACTCTTCATTTATAATTATTTTTAATTTAATCGTAAGTTGTCTTTTAATTTATTTTTATAATATTTTTATTTTTAATGAAACTTGAAATGAAAGGTTAAATGATTTATTATGAATGATTAAAAAAATAAAAGACATTTTAACTTGCTATATACATAGATTATTAAAGATTACTCACACCTAACAAGAAAATGTACCCAGTTTTGAGAATTGAAATAGTTGCGTAAAAAAGTTTTGCCACGTCTGTCCGTGCTAAAATGTCAATAAAATATTAGAAATAATTATTTATTTATTATGTAAATTACGCAGTATTAGTTATTTATTCGTAAATTTTCTCTCAAAATGTTTTTATTTGTTAAGAATTTAAAAAAACACACTTACTAATAAGCCGTTTGTGGCTTCATTAAATTTCAAGGCGGCGAAGTATCTTTACTAATTTATGGCTATATATTTAAGTACTATTATTTTGTTCTTCTCTTTGTGCTTTTACACAATTCCTAAGTTAATTTATGCGCTACCCTCAAAGCAATGCCGTAAGATACAGCGAGACTACTTTGAATAGCAAATTTACAGAACTTCTTAAAAATACTAACTGATCCGAAACTCTACAAGCTACTTACATATTCACATAAATAGTATTTACATAATGTCTCTACTTAGATGTATGAAATCCTCTTATGGTATTTTAATTTAGAATGATTGAATAATTTAAGCATATTATTTCTGTTATATTATTTTTATGGATATCACAGAAAATTAAGTAAATCTAAATTAGTCTAATCTAATCTACTTTATGAGCATAGCTTATTACCTTCATGGATCAATCCACTTTTTTCGTAGATTTATTTATTAGATAGATTAGATATATTTTATTTTTTATCTAACTAAAATGTCGTCAAAAAGATTACAAGATTTGCCGGTAAACACAGATAGATAAGAATATTAAAGTTTTTTTTGGAATATAATACAATCAACAAATATTTTACCAAAATGATTAATTTAAAACAATTAATGTATAGTCCGCGTGAAATTCCTAGTCCGCTCTGAATATCGAAATGAATCGTGTCGCCATAGCAAATTGTACTACACCTGCTCGCAACAACTTCAGAACGGACTAACTGTTTGACACATTACTTAATATCTTAAATTTTATTAAAAATAATTAGTAAAGAAATTACGTACATTCACTCTTTAATTATAAAAAAAAAACGTTTTAATAAACCAAAAACAATTCTCACATTATATTAAAACATCGTCCAAGCATTAATCGTAATGTACCACAAGAAATAACCGGAATAAAAATTGCAGGAGCAAGAAAAAATGGATACTTGAATACTAAGTTACAGTATCGGATTAAATTAATGCGCGCGCCAGCCACAAAGAAGTACTCTTCACCGCGTAGCGCTTTGAATACTAAATTTAAAACATTTCAAAAAGCGAAGCATAATATTATTTTTTATTTCTATGTTTGAATTTTAATTTAATTCCGTCAAATGAATAAATACAGGTATAAATAACTAAAATTAAATTCTTTATCTTCTTATTATGATTTTAATTCTAAATATTTATTTCTCTTCATCCTAAATACTTATTTATTTATTAAAAAATATTAAAATATTGCATTGTAAAATTTTAAAGATCCATTTTACTCGTATATTTATTAACACAATATTTTATAGCTAATGATATTAATGTTTTAAATATTTATTACTTTTTTTATAACTGCATATTGCACACATTAAAATATTATTTCTAAAATAAAAACTACAGGAATACTTTATCAATGAATAGCTTTTCAAGACTGAATACAATTCAATTCAACATTTCATTAATTATTTTACTGCGCGGGTACAAAGCACCAAATACTCAACACCACGAAGCTATGAATACTAAATTCACAGAATTTCAAAAAGACGCACTTAACAGGTTCGCTGCTACTCAACATTCAATAAATGTAATTAATTAAATTGATTCATTCGAATTTCGAATTTGTTTGGAGATGGGCGTAAATGTATTTTCCAATTTAATGAAAGGCCTGTATTTTTTATTTTTTTTCATCAGCAAAATTAAACAGTAACACACCTTAGTCACTCATGACGATCCGTCTGCTATCGATCTCTATACCGGTTTAACATGCATAGAGATGTGGGTTCACTCCGGATCAGGTAAACAAATAAATTTTAGATTTCGGTTATGGGTCTAGGTGTTTTTGTAACCATGTATGTGTCTATAGAGAGTAAAAAGCGCTGAATGAATCTTCTCAAACTAAGGGTTTTGGAATAAGCTGTAGTCCACCGTGTTCATGAACATTCTACCAATATTTTTTTTTGTCAAACTAATAACACTTGCTTAGTTACGATTGACTAAAAGATAGAGATTTCAGAGTAAAATTTATTGTACCTTAGGATTGTAAGGTGTGCCTCAGTCACAAAGAAATACTTTAAATAACTAATTAACAAAGTTTCATTAAAAATATACTCAATGAAATTTCTGTATTAAACCATATTTAATAATAATTCAAAATTATTTATTGATAATAAATCCATTTGACAAAAATGTGTTCTAATGAGTATTATTTAAATAAAAGCCAATTTACTTCATCATTTAAAATATTTAAACTGTAAATTTAATTACTATATAAAAATATTTATGAATGAAATATTTAACGCGTCTGCTACTTGTAATAAATAAAAGTTTCTTTGTAATGCTACAGAGCATAATAAGATCCTTCAGAACGTTTGAGAACCGCATAAATTTCACGTGCGCGTCACTCACAAAGAAATACTTTGAGAAGCGTTTTGAATACTAAAGCAGAATTTCTTTTAAGAGACCCACTTGAAACGAGTTCAGGTGCTCCGTGTATTAATTAATTGTAATTAATTTAATTCGTAAGTAATTGCTTTAATCTTAGCTGTTAAACTTCTTAGTGTTATATATTAAAGGTCCATTCTCATTCTAATGAACAATTAGAATACGTATTTTTATTATCTGAACTGTTTGAAAAATCAATAGTTTGAACTCATTTATTATTAAGACGTTATGTATAATTGTATGAAGATTCTTATCAAATAATAATATGTTTAATAATCATTAATCTGAATTATTTTAGAGTGTGAGAGTGAGAGAGAAAAGAACAAAAATAATTTAAGACAGATGCCAGAAACGAATAAATAAATAGGTAAAACATTGACAAAAATTAAAAAATTACAGAATTTATATACGGTTTTCTTTATAATATAGGAGTAGCAGGCGAGCTTCCAGTCCGCCTGATGGTAAGTGGCTACTGCCGCCCATGGACATCTGTAATCAATCCCAGATATAATTGGATATTCCTACCTGAAGTCAGCCACAGATGCGCTGCTACCCCTGAGGACTAAGGTGGTACGCCTCGGAAAATTATGTCTCCCTTACCACACCCTTCAAACCGGAACACAGCAGCGCCTAACACTGCTGTTATGAGGCAGAAATAGGTGTGGCGGTGGTGCCGCCGGAGTCGAACCACAAAGGGTTCTACCACCTTAAAAAAGTTCTTGGTCACCGACAATACAAATCTATGGAATATCTTCAACAATCATAGTTCATAACTCTAGCAGCCAGTATCAATCATAATACATTTTCATAACGTTCAGTTTTCCCTACTACACTAAAAGGGTTGTAAATTACTTAATGCAAGTGAAACGTTAGTTACGCCCTCTACCAGACTTTAATCGTAAGATATGTTTTTACCCCGAAAGTCAGATTTTAACAAATGGATATTTTTGTATATACATTTCTTATAACTAGTAAATAAAGTACTTGTAACTTTTGTATGTAAGGTGCACAGTTTAGTAAAGATTACTCACTCCTTACCTAAAATATAACCAGTTTTGACAATTTAAATTGTCACTGTCATCTATTTTCGTGAAAAATATTAAACAAATGTATTTTTAGAGTATTTACGAATGAAACTAATTTCTCCGTACTTTTTCTTCGGTTTCGTGTTTTTGCACCACACAACTGCACATAACGGCATTGTTCCGCGAAAATTACACCATAACAGTCTGAGCCGTAACACATAGGCTGACACATAGTCCATTTAATTGCTTCTTACAATTAAAAGGCGGGGAAATATCTATACTTATCTATGGTAAGGTGTAATAACGTGTATTTCATCTGATGGTAAGCGGTCTCTGCCGCCTGTGCACATTTATAAGCAAAGATAGGATTTGAGTGATACCTGAGGTCGGCCACAGATGCGTTACAATTCCTCGAAATAGTGTCTCAGCTTACCCCAATATTTAAATTTCATGAATGCGCTTGACATAGCTGTTTTAAGCAGAAATAAGTGCAATCGTTCTGCTTCCGGAGTCTAACCATTAATGGTTTGGCAAAGTGAACAGAACCTTAATTCTTTATTAAATCAGTCCAGTGTTCTGATCTGCTTCTAATATTAGCCGGAACAAACAGACAGACAGACACACGGACGGGCAGATAAACACAGAGACAGACAAAATATGTTTACAAGTAGGTAATATACTTTCATATTCATCTACCAAAAGCTGGTATTTTGACATTATAAACAGACACTTCCATTTTATTTTTATATAGATAAGTAGATTTAAGCGAAGGTAATAATTCTATTAAAAACAATGTTTTATCAGCAGCTTTGTTCGAGCAGTTTCACTGCTCCGCACTTTGCCTCAAGTTTTCCAATATAAGTTTGAAAGATGGGGTCTATTCATCATTCTACTTTCTGAATTTTACAGGTGTCGAACAGGCATTATTAATAACTTTATACGTAATTTATATACCTGAGAGCTGATTGTTGCAATATAATAATTTTGAATTCATTTTTAAATAGTTAAGAGTATCAGACTTAGATGAATAAATATATACATCTAAGATATCAGGTGTTACTTTGCTGAAATCTACGACGTCTTTTACTACTTCATGTTGATTTTAGTCAACCCATTATTGTCCCACTACTATCAGCAAGCACGGGTCTACTGTCAGAACGAGAAGGATTAGGCCATAGTACTTTTTTAATATTTAACTTAATATTTAGGCAGACGGGCTACCTGATGGAAAGCAGTCACCGTCGCCTATGGACATTAGCAACACTTCCATTTTTTTACTTTGAAAAAAGGGACTGTTATTGTCCTCACTCAGTCTGCACTAAATCAAACTGTTCACCCCTGTGACTCAAATCATTCACTGAAACACATAAACAATAGATAACTAAGTTATGACAAAGTAACTTTACTTGTGATTTATTTTATATCGTCCTAAGTGTTTCGAACATCCACTTACTATAATGCATGACGAATATCTAAATAATTGAAAGATATCTTTCCTTAAAAAGTACATGGTACATGGGCTTGGAGTCAACCCCAAATAAGATAGATCTACCTGAGGTCGGCCACAGATGCGCCGCTTCTCCCGAGGACTAAGTTGGAGACTCGGATAAGTATTCTTCCCAAATCGTATAATTAATAAAAATTTAAATAAGAAAAAAAATCGCCACAAAAATTGCAGACACATATTTTACATTAGTCTTCACGGCCTATTTTCAAAGGCAAATTCCTTAGGGAACGACTCAAACCCACGCTACACCATTAAAATAATATTCCATGTACTTATTTTTACCCAAATATTTTTTACCCCAAAAATATTCCGATTTAAAGTAAAACAGGGGCTAGTAAACATACTTTGAAGGTGATAGAACCCTTTGTGGTTCGACACCGGCGGCACCACCACCACACCTACTTCTACCTAATAACAGCAGTGTTAGGCGTTGCCGTGTTCCGTTTTGAAGGGTGTGGTAAGGGAGACAGACTTTTCCGAGACGTTCCAGCTTAGTCCTCAGGGGTAGCGGCGCATCTGTTGCCGACCTCAGGTAGGAATATCTAATCCTATCTGGGGTTGATTACAGATGTCCATGGGCGGCAATAGGCACTTACCATCAGGTGGACTGCATGCTCGTCTGCTACTCCTATATTATAAAAAAAAAAACTTCAAAGCAACTCAAGTATCCTAATGCAATAAACTGCTATAAAATAAAGCATTATACAAATTCCTCTGCTAGTAAATTCCCAGAAATTCCTCCTTTAAGCACCTACTGAGTACATAAAAGTCTATTGGTTTTTATGTAATGATCCCACGATCCTCTAATAGGGTTCATTTCAGCCATGAACAAGTTACGAACTAATGGTCTGAAAACGGGACTTTTTATAACTTAACAAATTTTCGGTAATACTTTCGCAATTTACCGCTCGCGTTTTGAATAAAAATAAGATAAGGGCTATATAAAGCTCGAGTAATCTTCTCGATATTGTTATTGAGATTATTTACAGGCTAGGTAGTATTATACTATTACCATTTCTTTATTTTCTCGATGACAGATCGACGCACATGTAATCTTGTGTTGTTTACGTAAAATAAAATAAGTAAAATGTCACAAAGATGGACTTCATGGACAGGTAGTGATGTGCTACACGTAATGATTACTATAGGAGCTATAACGATAAACGTAACACGATAACAGAACCGTTTTTTTTTTACAAAATGTAAGAACCTAAACTACTGCCAGATAAGTCCTGTATATTATCGAATGCCACATGAATTTCCCAATACATATAATAAATATATGCGATCGATATCATTGCTTATTTGGTCACAACACTACAAAGAACTGTCACCGAGAAAATAAAGAAATGGAAATAGTATAATGGGTTAGTTTTGTAAAAAATAGGCGAAAATTCAAACAGCAATTTTTTGTACTTTTATTTATTAGTTTTTTTATTTGTGTGCTTACCTTAAAAATAGATGAATCGATTTTACCAAAGAAATCATTCTCATTCCTAGAGAAAATTTACCCTAATAACCAAGTCCAATATCAGTTACGGATTGTAATTGGATTTGCTTGTCTTAAAATTATATCCTAAGTAAGATCATCTTACTTACTCCTGTAACCTAGGTAAGACAATTCCAGGATATTCTGATAGACTTAAGCACTTCAACATGATGTCTCTCACAAATCGAAGACGAATGCTTGATCTAATGTTTCTTTTTAAACTTGCGAATAGTGTAATCGATGCTCCTGAATTATTAGCACAACTTACTCTTTCTGCACCCTCTAAATTACCCAGAGCATCAAGGTTTAACATATTCCAAAATTCACACTGCAACTCAAATCTCGGTCAAAATGCGCCCCTCAGCAGAATTGTTCGTGGACTAAGGAGCATCTCAAACCACGGCGATATCGACATATTTACGCATAATATTCGCAAGTTTAAGAAGGAAATTGTTAAAACTATATGCTGTTCTCCACTACTATAGTAAGTCTTATATAACTTCTATCTAGTTAATGTATGTTTTTCTTTTTTAATTAATTTATTAATCCGTTTAATAATAATAATTCAATATAATTTGTTATTGTGTTAGACAACTCAGTCTAGCATTAAATTTCGAATTTAAACCAATTAAATTTTTAATAACCATTTGTTTTATGTCTTAACGAATATTTAATAATTTATGTTTTAATTTATTTTTATTAACGATGATTTATTTTTTTTCTCTTTTCATATTGTTCTGTTGGTACATTGTGTTGATATTAATAATTAATTATATTTTAATTTGTGATATTAGATTTTTAATAGTGTAATTATGATAATACTATGTTACTCGCCTTCTGTATTTGCATGCTGTCTTCACCTTTAACTGTAATGACACTTACCTCTTTTCTTTGTATTTCTGATTGTTGCTTTGTTCGGTGTACATTACGTTGGTGATCATGAATAAATAAATAAATAAATAAGATAAATAATGACAATGTGAGCTTGTTTGTTTGTTATGCTTTCGGGCTTTAAATAAATGCCGATTTTCAAATGATGAAATTTATTACACGCACATTGTCATAGATTCTGAAAAGCACATAGGGTAATTTTTATCCCGAAAAATATACCGTCTCCGAGGGATTTATATAAATCTCTGACCGCGAGCAAAGCTGCGAGTGAAAGCTAGTTACTTATAAATTTGTTTATTTTCAAAAACAAAGATTAAAGATATACTTTATTATGATAGATCTTACTAAAGATGCCCATCTAATAAAAAAGAAAGATATGTTATCGTCGTTAATAAGAAGCTTGGATGTTAACGATATCGCATTTTTACAACATTACATTAAAGTAATAAGTGACTCATTTGATATTACATTTTAAACACAGATGCGGGTATGTGAAGTGGGGACGACACCAGGGCGGCGCTCGAGTTAACAGAGAGCGACATTCTGGTCGGAGACTTCAGCAAGAATAGTCGAATAACGGAGATACTTGTGTAGTTATAATACTTCTAATCACTAGTGTGAACTTACTTACGTATAATTGTTATATCGGTACTCTGTACCGTTTATGTGACTATATTATTACATGACTTCAATACCTTCAAGATGACTTTGATTTCAGATAAAAGATTATACCCAGCGGCAACCCCTTAAACATAGTTCCACAAGTTAAACTATTAACCTATCTTTGGTAAAGCGATGTCATTCAGATAAAAGGTATCTTAATAGGCCATCAGCAGGCTATTCTGCAGAAGATCAAGGCCTTTTGTTATTCGGACCGGTTAACACTGGAACGGTGGTTGGGGTGCTTTTATCCCATCATTATGCAACTATGTTAATTATTAATTCAATTCAATCATCGATTAAATTTATTATTCATGTTATGTTTCTATGTTCCAATATAGAATGGGTACTGGCGATACACGGTTTTAACTTTCTTTATCACTTACAATTTGACTCAGTTATTTTTATGGATTGTGGTCACGGCGAAACTGGCCATGTTATTGGGCCGAAATATAGACAGCAAACATACATACATATTGAATCTTCTCCTTTTTTTAAGTTGGTAAAAATTCAAAACCGCATAACGTGAGTATCCGTTAAATATTAAAAAGTATTAATTCCGCGACAATATTACACTAAAAATGTTTCTATATTATTAAAATAGCACTGCAAATTCATTGTTTTTGAAAGGAAAATAATCAGTTATTATTTATTATATAGGGTCTGAATAGCCATAGCCGTACTTTAATGTAAATTTTCAATTCAGTAGTTCAAGGGTTAAGTGACTATTTTCAATAGGGGAGCGTAAGTGCCACCGAGATCAATTTGCCATTGAATATATTTCCCTTCTTACACTATGTAAGGGCATTATTATAATACATGGCACACAGGTAGATTATAATGTACATAATGTATTATTATATGCAATGTGAAATGTATATTTTGCGTTTTGCTCAACCTATGGCTTTTGCGTAGAAAAGGATTCTAAATTAGTTTAATCTCCGTATTTATTTCTATTTTGAAGTGTCTCGCTGCTGAGCACGGGTCTCCTCTCAGAATGAGAAGGATAAGCCTATAGTCCACCGCGCTGGCCAAGTGTATATTGGAAGACTTCACGTACCTTTGAATTTTTTTCATAAATCTCTTAAGTGTGCAGTTTTCGTCACTATTTTTTTCTTCACCTTGAAAGCAAACGATTATTAATTTCTAATATGCACATAACTGTGAAAAATCAGAGGTGCCTGGGTTTTGAACCTCGGACCTCTCGATCGAGAGAACGAGTTTCAACAATCACTGTCTATCACTGCTTGAACTTCATTTGATTATTTAATTTTAATATTCGAAATTACTTTAACATTATTTCACGACCCCTGGGAGGATACTACCATCTCTTAAAACAATATTATTTTAATCATACATTGAAATTCATACCACGACCTAGTTAAAGGTAGGTTTTTTTTATAATAACAATAAACAGTTTTGTATTATGTCGGTTGAAATTATTCATTCTTTTTTTGCAGGAAATTTAACTTTTTAGGCAAAATATGACAATTTCAGTTGACTTCATATAATGGAAAAATGAGAAATAAATAAGGGTTTAAGTTTGTACAAATGCGTATGTGCAGCAGAATCAAGACTGTGGTGCGAAGGAGATGGCACTATTTTCGATGTCTCTTTTCCTCTTGGATAAGGAATAGACAGATTACTCATACTTTTGCATCACTCGGCTGGAATAAAACAAAACTGTTTTAAGGAGGTCGTGGTAAGAAACAAAATAATGTTGATGCAATATTAAAATAAAACTTTCCTGACCTATGATGGTTTTTAGAAGATGGTGGTAGCCCCCATGGTCCATAAATTATAAAGCAACATACACTACACAATATCAAAAAGATCGAAACCAAATTCAATACACTTAGATGCAGCACAGCATGAATTTCCCCGTAACGACAATAGGTAAACGAAAGACGATGCCATTGTTGAAGCTTCATAGCTATCAAAGCAATTTGGATCAAGCTCACGACAGGGTAACGTACACTAAGGATGGGGATTTCCGAAAAAGATCGATTCTTGAATCGATTCCAACCGTGTGATAAACCGATCCACAAAAAAATTGAGGCTAAAAAATCTATTCTCCAAAAATCGGTCTTTGATCTTTTCAGGAATGAAGCGAGATAGAGAGAAAAAAAACTACAAGAGAAAACAAACTACAGAGATACATATCCGTCAGAAAAAAATGTCTATAACTATAATTGTTAATGCTCAATCAATTATGAAAAAATCAAATTTCCATTTTCTGGATTGAAAGATCGATTTACTGAATCGATGCAGTACTGTAGATCGATTAAATTTATCGACTTATAAAATTTTTAAAAATTAAAATAATCGTTTTTTTTGCCCAAAAGATCGATTCTCCGATTAATCGATCCAATCCAATCCTAGCCATCCCTAGTACACCCTGCGTCACCCTGTAACGAGTGAGGGGTGTCACCCCAGTATGGAATACGATCTCCCATCGGAAGTCTATTGTGTTAAATTGTATTGTAACTTCATACATATCAAGACAATTTGGATCAATGACAGGGTGAATGCGTCACCCTATTGTGAGAGAGAGATTAACCAGGTTATACAGGTTTTGATCTCCCAACAGTAACTATATTAAACTTATAAGATTAAGTGAAAATACTCTTTTCATCATGTCACTGTTTTTTTATATACGAGTATTTTTGTAAAATACACATCCATTTTTACGCCGATAAATGGCCGTTCTAGCAATTAATCAATAAATTTTCTTATTTAACTCCTTTTCAAAAACTCAATTAAGTGTGTACATGATCATACATATATTTTCCGGCCTGTCTGCATGACTGTCTACTAGTCAATCAATCGAAATAATCGATTTTTTTTGGTCCAAAAGATCGATTCTCCGATTAATCGATCTCAGATCGCCATCCCTAATACTACGTGGCCCTGTAACGAGTGAGGGGTGTCACCCCAGTATGGAATACGATCTCCCATCGGAAGTCTATTGTGTTAAATTGTATTGTAACTTCATACATATCAAGACAATTGGGATCAATGACAGGGTGAATGTCACCCTATTGTGAGTAAGGGGTTATCAGGTTATGCAGGTTTGGATCTCCCAACGGACTTCAGCTGTAAAAATTGTAATGTTCATCAATACACAACTTACACTGTATTTTATTTATTCTTGTGAAATACACACCTTATCATTTTTTATGTCAATATATCGCCTTACAAGCAATTAATCAATAAGTTTTCTTGCTTTCTCTTTTACAGAAACTTAATTAATTTCACAACACCATAATATGTTTGTCAGCCTGTCTGTTTGTGTGTCTACCAGTCACTCTATCCGCGTGACTGCGAAAGCCTCTATTTTTAAGTCAAATAAATCTAATTTGGAATGTCCAGTCTTGTCCATTTATAAAAAATAAATTAAAAAATAAAACAGTTTAATTAAATAGTAAGTATTTACATATACATTATTATATTTTAATAGTAAGTACATAACATAATATTTTAATATTAAGAAAATTAGCTTAAACTATTTTAAAATTTTCAGTAACCATGTATAAGTATTTCTTTATTGTTCCACTGTACATAGGTCCCTTCAGAAGTGAGCAGCAATAAAGGGCTCTAGCAGCCATCGATCACAAGTCTCCGCCCGAGCTCCACTGAAACTCAATACTTGAACTTTACAAAACGAAGGGCCCACTAATTCCGACGTGTGAAATGATTTACGACTGCTCGTATTACTTTGTAACTTCACAAGGGTCATAAAAGAGGGCACGCAATTTAAAAACCGTTTGTTTTAACAACCTTTGGCTTTAAAAATTCAGGTTTTAAGTTAAAAAGCGTGTGGTATTTATGTAGGCATATGAAAAGGTCGTCAAACAATCATCAAACGTCGTGAGGAAACCTGAGAAATCTTAAAAAAAAGTTTTCAAAAGTATGTGAAGTCAACCAATTCGCACTAGGCCAGCGTGAACTATGGCCTAAACCTTCTCATTCTGAGAGCAGACCCGTGTGTAACGCGGGACAGTAATGGCTTGATAATAAAATTAAAGAAGTGTGGGTTTTTATATAAACACGTGTAAAGTTTTACTTCTTTGGCGTAATTATTAAAAACGGTGCGTGTATTAGTTTGTCACAGAAGTATAACTATTACAAAAGAAAAATATTATGATTTAAGATAAATTATTGGTACATATCATATCTCATATCAAAGTCATAGTTATATTGTATCGTAACATACCATATTGTAATCATATCTATAATAATTAAACAGAGTTATCCTCAAAAGTAACCACTCCCGTTAGGAAAATTATTTTAATAAACCTTTTTCCCTTCATATCCAAAGTTATTTACCTAAAGAATGCCCTTAGACTAAGGAAATCTTCTTATTTTGACTATTTTTTTACACCTTTAAGTATATCATAAAATAAAAAAAAATGACATAAATAACGTGAAAGTTTCTTTCCTCATGACATTTCCCTCCGTTGAAACAGGTGATAATTTATTTCTACTCCGACTTGTCCCAAAATCGACTGAGAAAAAGATGCGTGAGTTGAATTCCAAATCGGATTTAAGCGAAGACCCGCTTTGTGCATGTAGATGATATATTTTGCATACACCTCCACACATATGGCATTCGGTGCTTCGGAGACAGTGGTCTCGAACGAAACGAAACGAAATCGGTAGAGTTGCACACTAAAATCGGTATATTCATATATCGTACCCAAAATCGGTATATGACACGACAATAACACCCTGTAGTGAAAAAGCCAGTAGAGAGTCATAAAAAGATTTACAACACGGATAAAACAAGGTTTAGAATTAATAAATATGTGTGTGTTAAGTAGAAATGTAAGAAGCTATACTTCTTCAGAGTAATTAACAAAACATTTTTTATTTGCATTGAAATAAATTTTACCTGAACATTTAGGCCAAGAAACGAAAGTAATAGCTAGGAATAAATTATGTGTTATATCGCAGCAGTAACTTCGTCCCATGCTTAAAATTATGTGTTGTGCATTAGTGTGCGTATCTTTGTCCAACGCTAAAAGTACATTCTGGTCTTTTTTCCCAAACGTGCCACGGTATGTTACTAGTTTGTGTGAAATATTACTTCAAATGCAAACATGGCAAAGTAATTCTTAAAATTCCATATCTTTGTCAGAAGTGAGATATAGAAAGATTTGAAGGTGGTAGAACCCTTTGTGGTTCTACTCCAGCGGCAACACCGCCACACCTATTTCTAGCTAAGAACAGCAGTGTTAGACACTGCTGTGTTCCGGTTTGAAGGGTGTGGTAAGGGAGAAAGACTTTTCCGAGGAGTTCCAGCTTAGTCCTCAGGGATAGCGACGCATCTGTGGCCGACCTCAGGTGGGAATATCTAATCCTATCTGGGGTTGATTACAGATGTCCATGGGCGGCAGTAGCCACTTACCGTCAGGTGGACTGTACGCTCGTCTGCTACTCCTATATTATAAAAAAAGAATTGCAGCTAATTCACAAACATACAAAATACAAACGCAGTATCTAATATCCATAGAAACGTTAACAAATTACTCCAGACCTCTATTTTGCGAGCTGTAATGCCGCTCATTAATTACGAGCAAATTATACCGATTTAATTTATCAGACAATAGCTCTAACACTACCCCACGATGTAAATTAAATTAAAATTTATAGCTCTCGCCAATTAGATTTAATTAACCGCTACACAGTAATACTCCAATGTTCTGTTAGATATATTTAGTAAGATTTTAAAGTGATTAAAGTAACCATGCCGTTCTGATGTAAGGGAGATAACTTATATGTATAAAGAAGTAACTGAAGATCAAATTATTATTTATTACAGTTAACTTAACAACGAATTCAAAATATACATTAAGAAAGACTGAGAAACAGTCGCTCGGAAGAGCAATGCTACTCGTACATACAACTGCAATATTGATATAAGTGATCAATTACTCATATTGCAAAGACAATTTACCCGTAATAGATTGAAGGAGTCGGCTAGTCAAAAGACAACACACAATAAAGTGCAATATAAACATAAAAAAGGCAATTTTACAGCCAAACCATCGGTAACTAAAGGAAAGCACGACACATTTCATAAATTAAATTTCTTTGTATAGCAACATCCATGGTAGAAGAGAGCGTATCGAAAAATACAATATGAATATCATTAGTCATACTACATTGGTTATGTTATTTTAAATGAAATTAGACTAACAAAGCAGCCGTTTGTAAATACAAAATATTAAATATCAATATCAATCATAGATTAGTAAGGATTACTCACTCCTAACAAGGAAATGTAACCAGTTTTGACAATTGAAATAGTTGCGTAAAAATGTTTTGCCACGTCTCCGTGCTAAAATCTCCCTAAAATATTTGAAATAATTATTTATTTATTATGTAAATAACGCAGTATTAGTTATTTATTCGTAAATCTTCTCTAAAAATGTTTTTTGTTGCCAATAATTCAAAAAAAGAACTTACAAATAAGCCTTTTGTGGCTTCATTCAATTCGAAGTATCTTTACTTATAGTATGATATCAAAATCAATGCAATATCTAACCATACATTTCAATTCAATATTAAACGAGTTATCCTATAGCCAGCTATAGCCTTCATCACACTCAAATAAATTGCGAAATAAGCAGTAACAGTAATATAGTATGTAGGTCACAAAATGTACATCTCATGGAATTACGGCAACATTCTCAGTGCTTCATAAAGTCAGAAGTCATTCCGTATTAACGAATGAGTGACAAGCGAAACTCATAAAGCTACGCCTACAGGAAATACGAGTATTATTACAGACCGAAGTTTGTACTTAGACATTAGTACAGTTCGTGGTATTTGGAGATGGTTATCATAGTGTGTAAGGGATTTTCATTTCATTCCAACTTAATCCCGTCATTAATTTGTTGCATGGCGTGGTATATCTTCGAATATAGTGTTTTGCATTGAACTTTTTAATAAGATTGACATGGGAAACGAGTATGCTTGATGGTAAGTGGTCATTTAATTTATAAATTCTTTATTGTTTATTTACTTCTTAAAATGTTTATTTACTTTCCATTATTTATTCTATCTCATTGCTGGACACAGGTCTTCTCTCAGACGGAAAGGAGTAGGGCCGTAGGCTGAGTAGACTTCACACACATTACATGATGGCTGCTATAATTACAAATAAAAAAATAAACAAAAAAATTGCGGTACGAAACCCTAAGTGTGGTAGTTCGACTCGCACTTGGCCAATTATGTTTAATTTATTTTTACTTGTATATAATTTTTATTTATATAAGTACCCATAGAATGCCCAAGACTGTTCTAACTCTTGTAGTAATTTCGAATATTTTTCTACTTTGCCTTTTTCCACGAGGTTAGGATTAAAATGGATGAAGGCCATTACTCTTGGTGTCTCGAAAAACAAATAAGCTAGAAGTTGATGATGTTGTTAAAATTATCCTTTTTTGCCTTGCTAATGACGTCATATTTTCCCAAAAATTAAGTTACTAAAAATAAGAAACTCTAGTAAAGTGGAGTGGTATTCTACTAGGCTTTAAACACTGTATTTTTTTAAAATATATTATTAGAAAACGATTGAAATCATCTGCGGTCAGTGGTCATCATAGTCATCATCACATTTAGATGTAATGAGATCCTTATCCGGAATGTTTCTAATTAGTACCCATGGGTAAAAACGCATCTCTAGCTGATGTCAAGTGAAACCTTTTTATAATATAGGAGTAGCAGACGAGCATGCAGTCCACCTGATGGTATGTGGCTACTGCCGCCCATGGACATCTGTAATCAACCCCAGATTGGATTAGATATTCCTATCTGAGGTCGGCCACAGATGCGCCGCTACCCCTGAGGACTAAGCTGGAACACCTCGGAAAAATATGTCTCCCTTACCACACTCTTCAAAACGGAACACAGCAGCGCCTAACACTGCTGTTATTAGGCAAAAATAGGTGTGGCGGTGGTGCTGCCGGAGTCGAACCTCAAAGGGTTCTACCACCATCAAAATTTACAGCAGTTTTACGCGGACTATACCAATTTAATCGTACACTGCGACTCAAAACAATTTAATTTCTTCAAACATTTTCTCATAAACATTGTATTAAAACTTATATATATTTGATACTAGAATGAATATTTCACATACAGCTGAACACAAGATGCTAGTTAGTATGGCGCAAACCTCCTTGGAACAAGTATCAAATGTTTTATGCTCTTATTTTCCCCTCCACTAGCGCTTCATTCTGCACGAGGGATGAGAGTCATCCGTCACTGAAATAAAAACCACTACCTTCCTTAACGAACGGGAAAATTATCTTCTAACTATGTTGTATGTATATAGTTTTGAAAACAATTGTGTAAGAACTAAGAATAGAGTGTAGTTGTTCTACAAGCTATAGTAAGTTCTTGAAATATAAAATTAATTCATGTATATAAGAGCACCGAACGCTTATAAGAATTTTTAAAATCCCGTAGGAATATAGGGGGGATTTACAGTTGTTCGCATATAAAGAGATTCGGTAATAGAATTTATATGAAATTAGGAAAGCTGATGTAAAAAAAGGACTCGAGGAGCAAGAAGCGCAGTTTTAGGGTTCCGTACCCAAAGGGTAAAAACGGAACCCTAAAAACTACTACTACAAGAAATACTAAAAATTAAAAAATATGGTGGTACGGAATGCTTCGCATGCGAGTTCAGCTTGCACTTGGCAATTTTTTTCTACCACTTTCTATTTTGTTATATATCTTCTTCGAACATTTCATGAACCTTGCATTCAAACCTATATCTATTTGATAGTACAATTAATATGTCACATACAAACTTTAAACAAGAGGCTAGTTAGTATAACGCGAACCTCCTTGGAACAAGTATCAAAATGTTTTATGCTCTATTTTCCCCTCCACTAGCGCTTCATTCTGCACGAGTGATGAGAGCCATCCGTCACTGAAATAAAAACCACTACCTTTCTTAACGAACGGGGAAGATTATCCTCTAACAATGTTGTATGTATATAGTTTTCAAAATAATTGTGTAAGTATAGAGTGTAGTATGTCTTAAAAAAAGACAATAACTACTTAATTGAATTTTAAAATAATTCAAAAGCATCTAAAACTTACAGAGCTTATTGATATCCTACTTTTAACAAAAAATAAATTCTATTTATACAAATAGTAGGGATCCGATAAAAGGAATTCGCAATAAATAAAATAAATAAATTCGGTAATAGCCTATGTAGGTACGTGTGAATTTTGTGATACGTTAACAATATGAAATATAGCACAGATGAAATAATTTATATAAGGTTAGGATTGCTGACGTGAAATTAAAGACTAGATGAATGATAAAGGAATGCAGTTTTTAATCGGATTGATCAGTACTATGGCGACTTTCCGCAACTCGTCAAGAGATGGCGCCATATGTCTCTGAATCACGCTATCGATGCTTTTTCAACATTTTGCATATATACAAGTTACGAACTGAGACTACCGGAGCATGACAGCTCCCCGGGCATGATCCCCTAGGCGGCGGGAAGTCTCTCTTTGCCAAAGTACGTTTACAAAGGGAGATCTCCTGCTTCATCCTGCATAATATCGCAAATGCACACTGTAACAGCGAATAAAATCTTCATAAGTATGTAACACTAATGAATTAGGCTATAAATCTGTAATGTTAGGTGTAAGAATTATAATGAATAAATAAATAAATAAAATTCTATGTATTTCGCTAGTGACATATCATATCATATCTTACATATCCAAAATATCAGGAGTAAAAGCAAATCTCCGTATCCTGTCCAATCCACTAATGAACAATGAAAAACACAAACCACAATGTTGTTGTATCATTTCGGGATAAAGAAACGCAGTGATCACAAAGACTGACAGGAACAGGACATAATAAAACTACATACATTACTCGTAAAAATCTTTGTTTGAAACAGTCACATTTGATTAGTTCGAAGTTACATAATGGCGGAGGGTGGATTTTTCAACGGTTGTGGAGAGCTTCAGGGGTCCAAAAACGTACCAAAAAACCAAACGACCCCGTTGTACGTTGAATAGTCGCCGTGTCTGCCTCCAAGTCAAGCCTTAAGCTCTCTCTCAGTAGTGAATAAATGAATAGATGAATTAACATATGAATTATTGAATATGTGGATGATTAAAGTTACGAACAAATTAATAATTTGGTTAATTGATGTATTACTCACTGAGTGATTGAATGGAAAATCGTAATTTAATTTAGTTACTTTGTCGACTTCGGAACAACTAAGCTTAGTGTCACAGGTAATATATAATTCTAAAAACATTATTTGTTACACGAGAAATTAAGACTAAAAAGAGATGTACTATAATGCACTTAATTTGCTTTTCTTTTTGTCGTTTCCTCTGAGTCATATGTTTGCCGAACGTGCAATTCATCACAAACATACCTCATCAAACATGTAGTTAGTCATGAAGATAGTTTTAAAACTCTATATTTTGGTCACAAATATGTTTGTCAAAGACGCAGTTCATAACAAACATAGTTCGTCGACTCGCAATTTGTCATGAACATAGTTACTTACTTATCCAATTTTAATCGTAGATAAGAAGTAGAGATTGGAACAGATGCGTGTTTATTTTCATTTCTTATATAAAACTAGCTAATCCGGCAAACGTTGCGTTGCCATATAAATAAAAAATGTTAAGGGTGAACAACCCTTATCACTTAGGGGTATGACAAATAGATAGTAGCCGATTCTCAGACCTACTGAATATGCATATACAATTTGGTGAAAATCGGTAAAACCGTTACGGAGGAGTACGGTAACTAACATTGTGACACGAGAATTTTTTTTAACATTGCCGGTAACAGATGTTTACGGGTAGTAACCACTTAACTACAGGAGGATTGCATGTTCATTTGCTAATCCTGTCAGAATAATAAACCGAAAACCCTTTCACAATTTAAGACTCTTCAACGAAAAAAATTCCCAAAAATTCTATTCCGAGAATCCCAATGAAACGACTCCAGAATACAGATATGCTTTTATTTTCGCTACACAAGAGGCAAGATGGCCGCCATCGCTCACTGTAACAAAATACTCAAGCGCCTTCATAGCTTAACGACCGTGCAAAAACGTCACTCGAAAATACAACAAAAGTCGAGATACAAGCACAATACAGGCGCCTTGTTGACGTAATTGGCTTAAAAGGTATGTTATTGTGTATTGTTGTACTGTTTTACTTTATATAGATAAAGTACATAGATAAAGAAGTAAACAAGGGAAAAAAGTGCGGATTCAACTTATTTTGAGGACGTGCGTGCCGGGTCGGTCAGCATACCGGTTTGACGCGCAAAGGGTTCCGGGTTCGATCCCCGGCCAGACTGATATCTGATGATTTTTTAATGTAATTAAAGTAAAAAACAAGAGTCAGTCTAGAGTCTTGGAAAAAGATATTTCCTTAGATTAGAAGGTTATTTACAGATATCCATGGGCACCAGGGGCGGCTACTTACCATAACAGGGACTACTCGATTACTACTTCTATATTAATAAAAAAAATTAAAAGGTCTGCAACGTATATCCACTCAACCTAGTGCAGATTATTTTATAAATATAAAAGAGACAGTAATATTAAAACGGTCTATACTTTTAAAAGACGGCTGAAATAACGACGCCTTATCAAATTCCTTTAATATAATGAATAATCTTGTCCGTAAAACCTTAAAAATGAAAGCGCATTACCACACGGTCGTCATCTGGCAAAGTCTACTTAAAACCAAAGAGACAGATCGGAAAAAAATCTGTCGTGTGAAGGAGCTTAAGGGATCTCCGATCTGATACGCAAAGGGTTCCGGGTTCGGTCCCCGGCCAGACAGATTCTGATGGCTTTTTTAATATAAATATAATAACAAACGAGCACGCAATCTAGACACGGTAGGACTTACGTAGGTATAATATTATTTGCGACTTACATATGTTTATTGGCGGCAGTAGCCTCTTACCGTCAGGTTGGCTGCTTGTTCGCTTACTGCTTCTATATTAATAAAAAAATAAAAATGTGCAAAGTATGGGTATACTTATACCCAACCTAGAGCAGTTTATCTTATAATTATGAAACAGGCAGTAAGTAATATTAAAACGATAAATAAATATTAGGATCATAAAATACATACCTTATTATATTATAAACATACTTAGAAAAAGACGGCATATACACGACGCCTTATCAAATTCCTTTAATATAAATAATCCTGTCCGTAAAACCTTAAAAATGAAAGCGCATTACCACACGGTCGTCGTCTGGCAAAGTCTACTTAAAACCAAAGAGACAGATCGGGAAAAATCTGTCGTGTGAAGGAGCTTAAGGGATCTCGGGATAAAATGCTTGGATTTCATTTACCGACGTCTATTTATAAAGAATTTAAGGAGGCTATTGACTTGAACAGACAGAGTGGAAAGATTTAGATGTTGAGATTTGTGGGTTTGAAAGACAAACATGGTTCGTGATTTCTTAAGTTATTTGGCTAGTAAATCCTAATGATGAATTTAGATATGATTAATCTTTTGGGGGCGACGTTGAAGACTGCTTATTAAAATGTATACAAATGATTGAAATTGATGCTTCTGTAGGTATCTAATTTCAAATTTGCTTATAATGAAGATCCAAAAAATAATTATAGATTTTTTATGTATTTAATTAATTTATCAATGTATTAGTAGAGCATTTATAACCTACAGATTAAAACTCGGACTTTCAATTAGGGAGTTCAAATTTAAGACACGCACCCTATATTTTTCAAAGTTATAAGCTTATTAGTAATTAATTACTTCTTGCTATGACGATGAAGGAAAATATTGTGAGGAAACCTACACGCTTGGAAGTCCTTAAAAAGTTAGAATAGTAACAATTCGCACTTGCCTAGAGTGCTAAAACTATATCCTAAGATCCTACCACTCTGAAAAGAGACCCGTGCCTAGAAATGGGACAGTAATGAGTTTACGAAGACGACGTCGAGGACTATATTAGTTTAGTTTCCGTTACACATTTTTAACGAGTCTCCCCCGATACCTTAGACTGTCTTCCCCCAATATTTCCCCCGATAATAATTTGATATACCTAGACATATATACAGACACCAGACACAGCGGCATAATATCAATCTATTAGGTTTAGTCCCTTCCTACGACATCAGAAAAGAAGAGCGTATATTCTAGGCACGAAAGAAAGCTAGTGAATCATACATCGAAACACGAAAATAAGAACTCTTTCGCTGGTTTCATAGTTATTGTACTACAGAAAGACTGGACTAGTTTTACGCAATAAATCACAGATGGCACAAATATTTTAAGTACTTCTCTTACATATAACTAGAAGCGAGTAACGCTCAAGAGAGTAAAAAATCTGTCACAGTATAATTATAATGCTACACATTATACACATCTTACGAGTTAAAGAATTTACCTAAGAGGTACAGTTTATTTTACATGATATTTCTTATTTTACATTTACTTATAGTTTAATACAATAATTTTGACTCAAATCCTTACTAATATTATAAATCCGAAAGTAACTCTGTCTGTCTGTCTGTCTGGTTGTCTCTTCTTCACGCCTAAACCACTGAACCGATTTTAATGGAATTTTGTACAAAGATAGTCTGAGACCCGAGAACGGACATAGGAAAGTTTTTATCCCGGAAATCCCACGGGAGCTAGGGATGGCAATCTAAGATCTATTAATCGGAGAATCGATCTTTTGGACCAAAAAAATCGATTATTTTAATCGATATTAGTAAGGATTGAATCGTAAACTATGCATTTGATCAAGTGATGATCTTTAGCAAAGTTGTTGTCCATGAGCCACAAAGGTTCCAGAGTTGGTACGATCAATTTTCGCCAGATGGTGCCACTGTTCCAATGAAGGTACGAATTCTCAGTTCTATGTATGTTAGTATGTCATATTATTTTCTTTTAAACGCGGGCGAAGCCGCGGACAAAAACTAGTATCAAATAATAATGATGTCTCAGTAATCACTAGAAAATGGATCATACTTAGATGCTTATCCTTATACTGTTTTCAATATAATAATTCATGCATTTTTATCCGTGATCCGTGGCACTACTAATTTGCACAAAAATACTACAAAAACGATATTCGTTTTTTTAATATGTATACCTAAACGATGAGGCAGACAGGCTACCTAATGGAAAGCAGTCACCGTCGCCTATGGACATTTGCAACACCAGACGAGTCGCCAATACATCGCCGGCTTTGGAGGAGAGCTCTTTTTCCACCTTTTTGAAGAACCCCATGTCATATCGAATTTTGGCAAAAAAATGTTTTAATGAAAATTATTATCGTCTACTATTTTCTCGTTCGCAATACAACAACCGAATAAAGTTTTCGTACGAGTCACTTGTAGTTGTATCCGAGTCCAGCCGAATTCTTCAAGGCTGGAATAAATCTAAAAGAGACGTTATCCCAATAAACTTTCCTGGAATGTATTTTCAATAGGGCATGTAATAGTTCTATGAATATTTTGTGTCGTATTTTATTGGACATGGTATTTGATTTTATATTGTGTGAACATAGCGGCTATTAAGATCACGTGTTCGGTTTTATAGCAGCAATAAATATAGTATTGGTGACAATAAAATGTGTGTGACAACAATAAAGTGTTCTAAGTTAGTCCTAAGGAAAAACGACGCATAGTAATCGACTTTTCCGCGATTGGTGACCCCCATTTATTTTCATTTTTTTTTTATTTTTAGTTATTTTTATTTGTTGTTATAGCGGCTACCCTTATACATACTCTTTAAAAAAATCAAGCGTATCTATTACGGTTCAGTAGATAGAACCCTGTAATAGTCGGACAGACAGACAGACGCCTAGGCGGAGGGACGGACAAACAGCGGAGGCTTAGTAATAGCACGGTACAAATATCTATTCCTTATACTGTGGTAATAGGGTTCCGTTACCTTTTGGATACGGAACCCCAGTTACGAACCCTGAGTATGAAATTAGAACTAATATATTATATTATACTATAAGTCAGCAGTATAAATACATTCTAAATCAGTCCAAAAAGTAGTAGGTAATTCTAGTTCATTATAATACAGCGTCGCTTTTTCAATTCTCCTCGTTATTTATTTCGCCAAAATCTTGTGTTATTCAAACAAAGAACATGATAAAGAGACAAAGATAATACCCAAATAGATGATGTGTCTCATAACAAAACAGTAAAAGTTAAGCGATTTATCATTTTGTCGCTAAAGAAAATATCATAAAAGTTGTTTATAATTACGATGCAATTTTTTTATTATTATTTATAATTTACTTAATTTTACAGTTTTAGTTTAACTTTAGTTTAGATTGTATTAGATTTATATTGTTACTATGTTATATTATTATTCCGCTGATGCATACAGAATCTTTATGGATTTTCAATGTACAGATTATTGTTGTGCGTAAATAATCACTTTTATACTCTCCGAAGAAAGTCTCAATTTATTTAGAAGAAAATGCAAGAAAACAAATTTTGTTTTTTGTTACAACTAGTACTATTATTTTTTTAAGAATTTTCATCTTTTTATAATTTACAACACCGTAATTTACACTACCGAGTAATAATCTAAAGCCGTGTCCGCACACTTACCAAACCGTCACAAATATAAACGTGTGGATGACACAAATATTAATGTTTGGATTGATTTGCACATTTTGGCAAGCGCTTATAGTATGAATTTTGATCTAGACAAAAGTTTGTAGGAGTTTGGAGCTTGCAAAAAACTTCCGAATGCGGCAATATAATATGGTATTTAAATGATTTGATTAAAAAAGGAATAAACAATTTCTATTGTTACTAAACCTCGCTTTTAATTACTCTCTCGCAGTCTAGCAACATTACAAAGGCCGAGCGACGTTATTTTTCAAATTGGATTAATCCCGGTCTCCCGGGGGTATAAGAAAAAGATTTCCTCTTAATAATCAGTAGACAATCAGATTGACGTTAATTTATTGGAAATGTGCGATAAAGATCACTTTGAAGGATGAGAGTAATTGTTATTTACCGAAATACATCGAGTTATTTTACGAAATCAAAAGAAATGCTGTGTAGGAGTGATTTTTTTCGCGCGATAATAATGTTGGTTGGGAGTAATAAAAACTGCTTATTTTACGACTGTAAAAGTAATACTAATATACAAGGAAAACCGAAAAATAATCAGAATATGCCTTGATGGCTAAAGGGTATACATATTTATCAAAGAAATGTTTAATGCTAATCCACAAATTGGTTTCTATTAATGGCAAAAAAATGTAGTAATAACAAGTTTTTAGGAAGCCTTTAACATTTTTAAATTAAATAACTATTCTCCAGCAAACAAAATTTTTATGATTTTTCGATTTTCTAAATATTTCTATCCGCGCTCTGGGTCCAAAGTTTCTTTGATTTAATTAGGAGTTAGGTTAGAAACAAGGTGGAAGTAAAAATCAATAACGTTAAAAGATTCAATTAAAAATTAATTAAAGATAAAAAATCTATGAAACATTTAAAAAAAATTAAAAAAAAACAGAATTTCTCTATTTTTGACATCAAATAAATAAGATCCGTTATTAAGTGTAAATAAATGTACTAATAAAAGTATTTTCTATTACACAGCATCGTAATATAAAAAATAATATATAGAAAAAGCTTCTGAGAATTTCCCCGCTACAGATTTGGAATGAGTCTTATAAAAATAACCTAATTCACCCTTAAAATTACCGCGAAATGAGAGAAATCTAGAAAGTCCGCGGCTTATCAGTGACACCTGCTACTTAAAATTAAATTCTAAGCCAAGATTTTTTACCTAAACTAACCTTCACTTACATTTAAACAATATTCTGCTTTTCTCTTTAAAAATGAAAAGTTAAGGGTTTATTATTACGTGTGAAAAAAGCTATTAAAATAAGGGATCTTCCTAATCTTTACCAGACTATACTTACTAAGTAGAAATTATTATAAAACAAAAACCCGACTATTAAAAATATAACCTATAGTTATTCTCGCATTTTAGACGAAACCAACTCGTCTAAAATGCGATAATATAATCAACCCAAGATTAGATTCATTCTAACCTCTTATTAAAAGTATGTCGATTGCCACATCATTCAAAGCACAACACAGCGCCGCTTGTGATTTTGAAGGTGGTAGAACCCTCTTTGTGTCGACTCCGGCGGCACCACAGACCTATTTCAGCCTAATAACAGCAGTGTTAAGCGCTGTTATATGGTTTGAAGGTTGTGCCAAGGGATATATACTTTTCCGAGGAATTCCAGCTCAGTCTTCAAAGGCAGCGGCGCATCTGTGGCTGACCTTAGGTAGGAAACTAATCTTATCTGGAGTTGATTACATGGGCGGCAGCCACTTATCATTAAGTGGGCTGCCTGCGCCTGCTACCCCAATATTATAAAAAAACTTAACACTGCTAACATTAAATAGGGACACGTGTGACGGTGGTACCGCCGGGGTCGAACTATAAAGGGTTCTACCACCTTTAGTCCCCTCAGTGTAAACTATGTCTTATCGGACAACCAATTTTATATTATTACTAGCTGACCCGGCAAACGTTGTGTTGCCATATAAATAAAAAATGTTAAGGGTGAACAACCCTTATCACTTACGGGTTTAAAAAATAGATAGAATATTTGAAACTGCGATGGTAGCGAAGTCTGTCGAATCAATGTGAAACATTCCAAAATCAACAACTACTTACGAATTAAAAATTAATTAAAAAACCTTTTCCCACGGACTAAATTGTGAATCTAAACCATTCTCAAGTCCCCTTGAACACACACAACAAATTTCATCAAAATCAGTCCAGTCGTTTAGGAGGAGTTCAGTGACATACACACACACATAACAAATATATATATAAAGATTGAATATGACCACACTATAAGCCACGCTATGATTTACTATGAAGAATCAATTTCGTTGCCACAAGATACAAAGTATGACAATATGACTGTAGGCAATGTTTGTCGACTTTGTCAAACTCGTTGCCAACTTTTTATCCCAAGTTATAAGAAAGTTAGATCCGGCTTATCTCTTACATTTGCTTTTATTTATCATCAATATGAGACAAGTTTGTCACAGATATTTGATGTTACCAATATATGAAAAGAAAATGCCCAAAACGTGGCTTCTCCTTTTATTTATTGTGTTAAAATTTGAAACTAGCATCATTTACGATCATATAAATAAATAAATAAACGCTTTCTACACTCACAGCCCCACACTAGGATTCCCTGTGTTGTGGGTGCCATGGACACACACATAGACAAATACACAAACTCCCAGACCCCGAAACAGAAATTTAAATTCATCATTTAGATATCTGTCTGGCCGGCGGTCGAACCCTTTGCGCGTCAGACCGGTATGGTGGCCGCTCCGCCACGCGGGTCGGTATATGGTAGTATAATGGTCACTGCCCATAGACATTTATAATCAAAATTGGAAACAATCATAGTGCTTTCTTTACCGCATTGTTCAAACCATAACTCAGTAGCACTTAACACTATTGTTATTATCGTAGGTACAAATAGGAGGAATGATTAGTTTTTATTTTTGTTATTCTAAACATTTACATTTGAGCACTTCGTAGTCAACCCACTGTTAGTGTTTAGTTAATGGTCCTCTGTTCGGCACCGGTCTCCTCTCAGTATGAGTAGAATTAGGTCATAGTCCACCGCGCTGGCCAAGTACGCGTAGATTGGAGGCTTCACATACTTTTGCGAACTGTTCAGATCTCTCAGGTGTGCAGGTTTCACGATGTTATCCTGCACCATTCAAGCAAGTGATAATTAATTTGTAATACACATATAACTTTGAAAAACAGAGGTGCGTGCCTGGGATTCGAACCTCGGTCCCCTCGATCAAGAGACCGTGATCACTCTCATTTAATACTCTTCGACATTAAATAGTAATTAATAAATGGAAATACAGACAATTTGAGTAAACTACAACTACCAACTACACAAACAGAGTAAATCAATTAAAGTGACTGGCAGACCGATCAGTGTCGCTCCCACGAAGCCTCCAGGGAAATTAGAGAAACAGCGGTATTTGTACTGGTATTTATTGGTAACAATATTACCACTATTGCTTCTTAACCTGCAGAGGGTAATGTTTTTCGAGTGTATTTATGTTTTTAAGTATGTCATCATAATCATCAACAACCCATTACTGTCCCACTGCTGGGCACGAGTCTCCTCTCAGAATGAGAAGGATCAGGCCACAGTCCACCGCGCTGGCCAGGTGCGTATTGGTAGACTTCACATACCTTTAAGATTTTTTTTTATTATAAATCTCTCAGGTAGGCAGGTTTCCTCACGATGTTTTCCTTCACCGTTTAAGCAAGTGATAATTAATTTCTAATACGCACATAACTTTCAAAAATCAGAGGTGCGTGCCTGGGATTTGAACCTCGGACCCCTCGATCGATCGATCGATCGATCGAGAGGCCGTGTTCCTTAACCACTAGGCTATCACTGCAATTAATTTAATTTTTAAGTATGTATTTTCTATAATATAGGAATAGCAGACGAGTCTGCAGTCCACCTGATGGTAAGTAGATACTGCCGCCCATGGACATTTGTAATCAACCCCAGATAGCAATAGATATTCCTGAGGTCGGCCACGAATGCGCCGCTACCCTTGAGGACTAAGCTGGAACGCCTCGGGAAATCTGCCTCCCTTACCACACCCTTCAAACCGGAACACAGCAGCGCCTAACACTGCTGTTATTAGGCAGAAATAGGTGTGGCGGTGGTGCCGACGGAGTCGAACCACAAAGGGTTCTACCACCTTCAGAACTGTGTAAACTTCATGATAATCGGTTATGTACTTAAGGCATCAAAGTGTAACAAACAATACACTTACATTCGCATTTATAATATTAGTTCGGATGATAAACACAAAATGCCGAAATATGGTATAAAATATAGAAAATAGTCAACAATATTTCACCTACACTAAACTTACAAAAGCGTCTTGTGATAAGTTGAAATGTCCCAGGGCCTTTCCGAACTCTTTGTGCTTATTCTCCAAAGAATTTGTTCAGTACCGATAACCTTCAGTATTTTTAGTATTCTTCATGCCGTCAAGTGGTTTGTGAATTTCTCAGCTATTTAGAATATAAAATTTGAGAAAATGTAAAAGAAGGGGTTAGAAACTTAGACATAAAAAAAAACATAAAACGCTTTCTACACTCACAGCCCCATACTAGGATTCTCTGTATCGTGGGTGTTGTAGACACGCACAGAGACAAATACACAAACACCCAGACCCAGAAACACAAAAATCTAAATTCATCATTTAGATTTCTGTCTGGCCGGGGATCGAACCCGGGACCCTTTGCGCGTCAGACCGGTATGATGACCTCTCCGCTACGCGTGTCGTTAAGGCAACTATCAACAAGATTATGTATGGCATTTCGCCATGAAGAAAATAATTTCAATCAGCATTTCATTAACCTATCTTAAATATAAAACATCATTACATTTACTCATTATATACATTGTTGTGACATATTATAATTATGCACAAACAAGCTCTCGGTATATAATTATGACGGTACGTAATTAAATATTTTACGTATTACAACCTATTATAATTGCATACAATAGCAAAATATATAACAGCACCATTTCATTTGTGTGGTAAGGTAGACATATCTACTTTTCCCGACGCGTTCCAACTAAGTCCTCAGGGGTAGCGGCGCAAATGTGGCCGACCTCTGGTAGGATTATCTAATTCTATCTAAGGCTAATTATAGATGAGCGGCAGTAGCCACTTACAATCAGATGCACTGCATGCTTGTCTGCTACTCCTGTAAAAAAAAACACAGATTGTAAGGGTTTCACAAAATAATATATTATTTATAGGTAACTTATACGAGTAATGGGAAAAACCGCAGGAAAAACGCAAGTAGAGAGAACAAAAAAATCTTTGCTGCGAAACAGTCGAGAGTGGACCGGAATAGCAAGATAGACCTGTTTCACCACTTACCATCAGGTGGACTACATGCTCGCCTGCTAGTCCTGTTTTATATAAAAAATATTGTGACTTCATTATTCTTCATATATCAAACTAGGTACTAGGTAGTATTTACCTCTTTAATATTCGTCACTTTATTCATCAATCCAAAAAACGTGTCACAAAAATGTTATAACGTAGTACCTACAAAATTCATATTTGGTAGGTGTGAGATTTCGTATGTAAGCCGCAGAGCATGGATGAAGTAGTTGCATTGCTCATGAATTATTCATATTGTTTGAGGCAGGTGCCAGCTGAATTGTAAATTGGTGAGCGTCTGCCAACTCATGGAGATTGACTTGCCAGGAATTGTAGGTACTACATGTTTTATAAACATAAATATATTATTCCCCAATGTAGTGTTATTATTTTTAAATATCGTCTTGACCAAGTTACATAACAAAAATGTGTGACAAAATCCAAAAAATAAAATTAAATATACCCGTACACCCGTAGAGCAACCGTAGCATCATTTAAAAACGAAAAGTTGTTTTAACAAACAACAAAAATACATTATAGCATTAGTGCTACTTACTTTTAGATGTATTTAAAAATTTTATTACAATATTTATTTACAATGCGGTACAATTAAAGTCTAGAGTCTACGATGAACAACGTGCTACACGTCTACGTTAAGCTACGAATTAGCTACGCTAATACCCTTATAGTTCAATCGGCTACAATCGAACTACGGCTTACGTGCAATAATCTCGAATTGTCACCAACTCTTAATATAGTTAATGCAATCATGTTTAGATCCTGAGCCAAACATTGCCAGATTAATTCAACAATACTAGCCTACGTGCTACGAATTGTCTACGTCAAGGCCCAACTAGTATCGGCTACAAGTGAGTTACGACCGCCTATATAATCCCCAATTGATATACGCTCAATAACAAAAGCAATTAAGGTCAGCTCATACTCAACCGCGCTTTGTCAGATTAATTCACCAACATTACTCGACGTTCCAGAAATTGGCTATGTCAACGCCTTAGTTCGATCGCCTACAATTAAGTTAGGACGGAGTATGTCCAATAATCTCGATTTAACACCTATGCTCAATAGTATTAGCAATTATGGTAAGAACCCACTATGTCACACTTTGCCAGATTAATTTAACAATACTAATGTGTGTGCTACGTTTTAGCTTTGTCAACGACCAAGTAGTCTAACCAATTTTGATTAATATAGAATTATTTAGCCACCATCGATCCGCATAAATGTAAAGAGCACGAAACGGGAACAGTAACCCGTAAGACGTTTAATCGGCTAGAATTGAGCTACAACGGTCTACGTACATTAATCTGGATTGCTACGCGATCAATACCAAAAGCAATTATTGAATGCCATTGAGCTACATGCCACACGTTTGGATAGCATAAAACGGTTTTAAACACCCAAGTAGTTCCGCTACAATTGATCTACGATGCACTCCATAATCTCGATTTGACACCTCAAGAACCGCAATTAGACTTAGACCATTGAGCAGCTTTGCTCGTGAAATCACCCGCACTAATCTGGTACCGCATTGTGAGGTATTTTTCTTTTTTCGTCCCGAGCTTAACCCTCGCTCAACATCAAAACAACGAGGGCGATGACCTCGGGATTTCCGAGAAAAGGAGATTCTCTAAACCACATAGCGCAACCCTGCCGCAGCATGAGATGCAAAAATTACTTCGCTGTAACAGAGCGGGGTAATCGGGGCGATGTACATAATACATTTTAGTGCGCGCAATTCCGTGCCATTCGGTATAATGAAAACGAACCCTTTCATTTTTAAACGTCTGTTCTTTTAAGCATTTTTGAAATAAGAAGCTTAACTTTATTTAAAAATAACACCTTTAAATATATTTTCCATCCATGAAATTAAATCTATGAAATTGATAATAATATTTCATTCTTACAGATTCGTGTTACTGATACAAAGTTTTTGAGGTTATTATTATGACGCTACATCTCCTAGATGATATCTATCCAGCGCTGACCAGTTTCACCGCTCACGCTAAGATGCGGTTTAGAACCATGCCAATATCACCAAGTTTCACTCACATAGGTGTATCCCGACATGTCCCTGTAGCTCCGGGACCAGAATAGGGCTACGGTATCCCCTGCCTGTCGTAAGGGGCGACTAATTTGGGGCTCCGGGGTTGCGGGCGGCGAGAGTGGGAGATCGAACCGTCTAGCAAGCGACCCCTGGAAGGACGCCGGTATGTGTGGTCGCATAGCGTCGTAAACACTAGACGGTGTGGCGACCCCTGAAGCTCATCTGGGCGGAGCCCGAAGAGGCAATGCGTTCAGAGGACTCCGGTTGCGTTCCATAGGAGATCCCGAAGTCCTTTTAGTAACGCTGTGGACGGCCACCGGGGGGGTTTTAGTGCGGTAAGAATCCCACATAACCCTGTGCCGCTCCCACGGCACCGGGTACCTTTTGAAGGTTTACCCCTCGTCAACAAAAAAAAAAGAAGGGGAATGCACCTTCTTAGGTTAATCTTTAACGATGGGGAGGATAGAGTAGATTTGTACGAACAAATTAAATATCAAGCATGGAATTACAAGCTCTTCTAACTTCATGTCGCCAACGCATTACAGTCCCACTTTTAGACATGAATCTCCTCTTAGAGTGACTGGCACTTAGGGCATAGTGCAAATTTGAAAAAAAAAAACAAGTTTTTAACTTTTTAAATACAAAAGCTCGTAGATACTGTGCTCTACCATGGAATTTAAATGCAATATCAAAAAAGATGAAAAACATTCGCATTCACTACTGCTATTAAAATGTAAAAAATCTGGTCATCAGGAAGAAATATCGAGATATAATCCGACATAAGCTGGAAGTATTAACGGAGCGCACTACGTTATTAGTGGCGAACATAGATTTAAATCGGTGGATTGATTTTGAGACAAAAATTTATGCTATATTTTTTATTTGGATTTCATTTATTTTTAACTTTTGATTGACGGGTATTAAATCATACTTGCGAACGCAAATTTTAAGAATGTATTTCGTTTTTGTTTCTTTTCTTTTTGTTTTCTAGCAAAAGTGAATTTTATTTTATTTTTAATCTTTACCCTTACGTCTTCAGGACACTTAGATTTTAAAAAACATTTCGCTACTAGGTAGATCAAAAGATAACCTTCAATGCTATCTTGTACGCATAAAATTGCATTTGTGTCCACAGACATTCAACGTGTCGTGTCAGACAAAATCGTATTATTATATAATATTTTGTCAGGCGCGGCCTATGTCTGCGCGGTCGCATTACGGAACATATAAATACGTTCACACACAAGTTATAGAACATTATTATTATGATTATGTTTCGACACGGACCGCGCCTGGCACAAACGATATCTGTAGATATGCGTATATACGCACATACTATTTATCCTGTATTAAATTGACTCATATTGAATTGTGACAAAATGCATCCATATAATAATTAATTAATAATATTAATGCAAATTTGAACTTCTCCGGTTCTTTTCTACGGTTGCAGTACATAACCGATTGTCATAAAAATTCGTACACTCGTCATGGGTTCAAAAAAGGCTATCCTACCTTTTATCCTGGAAAAAGTACCGTACCCCTAGCATGCATAGAAACAACTTTTAAGGTGCCACCAATGTCATCTTCCTCAGACCGTGAGCAAAACCGCAAGTGAAAACTAGTTCGATAAACCGATACTGTCACATCCAGTAGGACAGCTCTATGATATAAATCAGTGGCATCGAGTACTAGGTCGTTCCTCGCGGGACTGCAAGTTCACGAAGACATATTAAAGACGGACTCGTATTGACTAAGACTCCTCGGAAGATATTGAAATCCTTTGCTTTGTTTTAAAAAAAACTAAGATTTCATATTGAATAAATTTATTTTAAAATTACAATCTATTATTATACTCGTATTACATTTTATTAAGCAAACATTATTGAATGATGAATTACTAAATTTAATAAAGAGTATATGTATGCGCAAGGTTTTCTTTTCAAAATGTTTTTTTTCAAATACATCTTGCAGATTTTTTAAAATGTCGCTTATAAGGATCAAACTCTGCAAAGTAAGAATATAACACAAATTACAGGAAGAAGCTCATCTGTTAGACAATACTTTTTTAATCAATATTTTTTTTGACATACTAACCAATGTTTTAAACTTAACAAAAATAAATGTCCAATAATTCTATAATTTGGATCTTAAACAAAATATGGTTCAAGAGATAGAGCCCTGTGACAGACGAACAGACGGATAGACGGCGGAGGCTTAGTAATTAGTTCGTTTTTCCCCTTCGGCTATGGAACCCTAGAAAAGGATGTCGGATTGTAACTTCTTTAAGCTTGTTTAAGCTACGTCTAAAAATAAAAAGCTTTTAAGACTTTTTTTCCCATTTCTCTGTAAGGGTTGACCTTAGGAACGTTTTTATTCTGAGCTAAGTTTTACCTAAATATCAGTAAATTCAAAAGAGTTATTTTGTTAACCCAAAATATATCAAGATTTTTAAATTTGAAAAATATCAAAATTGAGGATAGACAATAGCTAACTACGAGTCGAACACGCTCACAGAGGGTTCCGTACCACCAAATATTCATTGATTTTTAGTATTTGTTTTTACCCTTTGGGTAAAGAACCCTAAAAGCGAACCTTATTATTATTAGGGATCAGCCTAGCCAAAACTAACATAACGTGATTATTTTCAAGCCCTAATAGGGTGTCATCGCGATGAAAACTTCGTTCTATCTAACTAAGCTGGGTAAGAGCCAATAAATATATAAACCACTCTCGATCGATCTAGATAATACCCAATAAATCAGCCTAGTATAATTACTCTGCTCGGTTTTAGGTCACTTACTCGTACATAAGCTTAGACCGTTCGAAATAGGTACCTATGAAAATAAGCTTTTGGGCCTTTATATTGCAAGAGAGGATCAAAATATAATCCTAAAATTAATTTATTATACACTATAAAGTTGAAATTAAAAATACAGGATTAACAGGAAAAGTAAGATAGTATTGATACTAAAAAAACAGATTTTCCGCATAACTTTGTATGTCTGTCTGTGGGTCCAAAATGATTCAATATAAATCCTCTTTGTTTTAGAGATGACTTCATTTATTTATACTGTACACTTACCAGGAGTTTTTACGTTTCGACAAATATGACTGTTTTGGTATTTGTTTACGTATTGGCCCATACGATTTCCTAGTTCTGACACAATCCGCTAGGGGCGCTGATTGGAATTTATTGTATTGTATAGAATACAAAATATTTCTAACTAGCAGTGGTCATTTATCATCAACTGGATTGCGTGGCAAATTATAATAAAATACCTTTTTTTTATAATATAGGAGTAGCAGACGAGCATGCAGTCGACCTGATGGTAAGTGGCTACTGCCGCCCATGGACATCTGTAATCTACCCCAAATAGGATTAGTTTCCTATCTGAGGTCGGCCACAGATGCGCCGCTACCCCTGAGGACTAAGCTGGAACGCCTCGGAAAAGTCTGTCTCCCTTACCACACCCTTCAAACCGGAACACAGCAGCGCCTAACACTGCTGTTATTAAGCAGAAATACGTGTGGCGGTGGTGCCGCTGGAGTCGAACCACAAAAGGTTCTGGTCCACCTTCATCATGCTAAATCTATGCAAAAATCGAATGCTAAATCCTAAGACATTAACTGAAATCACTCGATTTCCCAATCGCATTCCAGTCATCAAAACCTCTGAATTCATTCCTAAACATTTTACAAATCAACCACAATTACGCAATAGACCAAAAACATGTAACATTTCATCAACTATTGTCCTAGTCTAAGGGCCGTAATAACAAACTGCCCTCTAATAAACTTTAGGGTAGGGTAAACCCAACTATGTTTATCTTTAATTTGCAGTCTTTGTTCACATCAAACTGTGTATTATTTAATACCTCTCAATAACAAAGGATATTATTATGAAGGTACAATATGAAGTGTGATAAATTCTCGCCTATACTATCCAATTAAAGTTTTGAAGCTTTGAAATTGTAATATCATAGTGATAGGAATTTAGATAACCGGTGGGGTAAGAAGGTCCTCGAATAGAGACCACGTCTCGGCAAAAGGAGTACAGGACGCCCCCCGTGGACCAGGTGGACTGATGACCTGAAGCGGGCCGCGGGCAAACGCTGGATGCAGACGGTTTAAGACCGGTCGGAGTGGCGCAGACTATGGGAGGCCTATGTCCAGCAGTGGACTTTAAAGGCTGGAAGATAGGAATTTAGATGCCTAAAGCTGTGAGTTCTAATCGAGTGCTTGATATCGTAACTTTGACTTTTATCGTTACTTCGATTTTTAAAGTAGAAAATTAATTGCCACGTGCATTTAAGAAAGTTACTGGTGACGGAAGACATAACGAATAAACATACGTGTATAAGAGTTATAACACGTCTACCAATGCACTCTCTGCTTGCGCCCTAGTTTGAATTCGAAGATCCAGAATTGTAAGTTAAAATTCATAACGTGTAGTTACTCTAGCCACTGGTGGATTTACACATTTGCCGCAGGATATTCAAACTTTGACGCACCATCTTAACTTCACTATTCAGATTGGAGAGCCGCAAAAACGAGACCTTGTTTTTTTGCTGCTCCTAATTTTATAAAAAAGTTACCAATTTATTTTTTATCAAATAAAGAAATGCAAAATAAATTTACCACCCCTAAAGTCTGCAACAATAGACTCCAGCCTACTCAATCTATAAATATAGGTATAATAATAATAGGTAACTCTGCTAACTTCAACGAATTTTAGGTCAAGAAAATTCAACAAATTAAACTAAATAAAAACAATTCAAGAACTCTTCAAGTTCAGGTACATTCTTCCGAAATTTATTCATGAATATTTCAGGCGCGTTAGATTGACTTCACAAACAAGGGGCATTTTTACAGTGGCCTGTTTTAATATACTTTGAGCCTTAAGATTGGTGGAAATCTTATAAATCATTATTATCATCATAATCAACCCAGTACTGTCCCACTGTTGGGCACGGGTCTCCTCTCAGAATGAGAAGGATTAGGCCATAGTCCACCGCGCTGGCCAAATGCGTATTGGTAAAACTGCTTTGAATACTTTTTCTTTTTTTTTACATTTCTCAGGTATGTAGGTTTCCTCGCGATGTTTGCCCTCGCCGTTTAAGCCTGTCATAATGAAAATCGGGGACATACAATCTTACATACATATCGAATACAGACCTTTCTTTTTGAACTATTTAAAAAGAACTGCAAGCAATATTTAAATTGAAAAATATTACAGTTATCTAACGTACCGAATTAAATGCGTCCACTGGAACCGATTAATTACAGACCTCAGGACGGAAAATAAAAATATGCGATTTTTATGCATCAAGAGGTTTTCATGCCCTTTCATTTTACTGCAGCAGTTATAATTCACTCATGCGAAAATTCACTGAATATTGTAACCCATTTCATTGGAAAATATTAACATATAACTTGGTTCGTTAAATATTGTAATGTTATTACAATACTGTTTACCTCTCCTTCGCTCTCTATAATAGGTGACCGAGATACATTTTGTTCATGATATACCAGTAGCATGCAGTCCACCTGTGTGGTTAGTAAGTGGTCACTGCCGCCCATGGACATCTATAACATCAGAAGTCAGAACAGAGGTTTTAACTGAAGCTGATCACCTCATATATAAGACAGGCGGCATTCACATTCATTTTCAAAGTGGTAGAACCCTTTGTGGTTCGACTCCGGCGACACCACCGCAACACCTTTTTCTGCCTAGTAACAGCAGTGTTAGGCGCTGCTGTGTTCCGGTTTGAAGGGTGTGGTAAGGGAGACAGACTTTTCCGAGGCGTTCCAGCTTAGTCCTCTGGGGTAGCAGCGCATCTGTTGCGGTCATCAGGTAGGAATATCAAATCCTATCTGGGGTTGATTACAGATGTCCATGGGCGACAATAGCCACTTACCATCAGGTGGACTGCATGCTCGTCTGCTACTCCTATATTATAAAAAAAATTCACACACTTCAGCCAAAACGCAAAAACTGCTTCACGCTAGAAATAAATGTGATGTGTGAATTTCAATTTGACGATGGTACCTCCCTGATTAAGCTACACTTTATCCTACCACCAAATACAGAATTTGTGTAAGTACAGTAAATAATACAAAAACTACTCACTGTAATAGCTGTAATAGCTCCAAAATCACTGTAATAGCTCCAAATACAATTTAAAAATTTCAATTTATTACGGTTCAAGAGATAAAGCCTTGTGACAAGTGGACATATAGCGGAGTCTTAATAATAGGGTTCCGTTTTTATCATTTGGGTACGGAACTCTAAAAATCAGTACGATTTCTGCAATTTGTCCGTGTTCAAATTTTGCATCCAACACAGCTCTGTAATTTACGATACATTGAATTCGAAGAGATTTTGTTTCGTGTTCATTTGGAGTTGTGTTCACTCTATATTTGCGGAATTAAAGCAAAATAGGGAAATGCATTGATTTAATTGAATAAAAAGTAAGTAAATGTGTTGTAATTGTTGTTATGTAATAATTTTATTTTTTATCTACGAGTATGTGTCAAATTAAAATTATCCTCATCAACCATTTGTCTGGCCAAGGCTAAGCAATGGCGTTATGGGTTAGTAATGGCGTTCATACAATTTTGAAGAAAAAATTTTAAACATCTTTCCGACATTTAGGTCATCTTTATTGGTGGTAGGACCCTTGGTGAACACCAATTTCTGCCTCATAACAGTAATTTTAAACACTGCTGTGATCTTGTTTGAAGGGTCTGGTAAGGGAGACATATTTTTCCGAACATCTAATCCTATCTGGAGTTGATTACAGATGTCCATGGGCGGCAGTGGCATCAGTTGGACTGCTTTGTATGATATAGGAGTAGCAGATGAGCATTGCTATTCCTATATCATACAAAAAATCAAACTTCTTATTCTTTCGCTTCTACGGCCCCGTTTCGCGACATTTTTAAAATTATTTTTATAGTAGAAGATCCGAAGCTAAGTCGAACTGGACCGAGCTGATAATAGAATGAAACTCATTTTATACCGAAATTAGTACATTGGGTAATACATTAAAAATGGGTTTGCTAAAAAATCCTGGACAGGATAATTTTAATTATTTTTTGAAAAAATAATTTTCATTTTGCAGACAACCCTATATCAACGTGTTCAGAATAAAACAGCGCTTCTACTGATATAAAATTTTATCTATTATCATCATGAGTGAAAGTAGTTGCCAGCGAAATACCTGTTTATACCTGACAACCCAGTAGTTCGTCCACGTAAATAATAGGCAACCCAAAGCCTGCACATTCTGTATGTTTTTAACATTCACTCAGAATAGAATTTTCTTATTATCTTGATGTTGCAAAATTTAATTTTCAATTAAATTTTAATTTTTCAAAAAATAATTAAAATTATCCTGTCCAGGATTTTTTTAGCAAACCCATTTTTAATGTATTACCCAATGTACTAATTTCATTATAAAATGAGTTTCATTCTATCAGCTCGGTCCAGTTCGATTTAGCTTCGGATCTTAGACCATTAGAGTGAAGATAAAACAACCGACTGCATTTCTTAGGCATTGTTTTTTGTAAACATCTTACAAGTTCCGTAACTACACAACCTACCTATTCTTTTACCTTTTTCTTACTTTACTGTTACGTTTTTTCGTCATAAGTAGTAAAGAAATGATGGAAGATTTTATTTTGAGTGCTTCCAACCGTTTTGAAGCCTTAATTTTCTCCGTTAATTTCAGCGGGAATAGACTCAAAATTTCATTTCAGTTTCAAAAATATCCAAAAACTTACTACTTGGATATTTTTTAAACTGAAAATTTTCGAGTTTTTAAAAGCTTGTATCTTAAAATATATTTTCAGGAGATTAAAACTTACAAGTTGTAAAAGTACTTCGCAGTTTTGAAAAATTAGGTGACAACAATGCAAAACGATATTTACCTGGGCTAGTGATGGACTTTAGACATAACAACCTGAACTGAACTGTCTATCAAAACTTATTGTGTTGAAACTCTTTCAATACTTTATTAGTTCCATTCGTTTGATACTTATCTAACTAGGGACTTAAGTGGTTTAATGAATTTAATGGTAATTTCGGAAAATAGCTATGAGAATTGAAAGTTATGAGTTTAGATGTATAATCATAATTTATAATAAGTATCCTTTTAGGGTAAAATTTAAACATGTATGCTTATTACATAAAAAATATAGTTTGTTTTATTTTTTTATTTTATATTTTTGTTTTTAATTTTTGTTTCTAATTTGTGTATATAGTTTAATTTATTTAACTTTTATTAATGATTAATTTAATATATTTTTTGTACATTGCTAATAAATTAAAAACTATGTTTAGAAAAAAATTATACATTATCTACATACCTAAAATCTAACATGTAACATGTACTTTTTAAAGGCTCAAGTTATCTATAACAATTCAAACATTACAGGTGCTTTGACAACTTGGACTGCAGTTCGACTTTGCAGAATTGATTCTCTAAGGGCAAACAGTAACGATCAATTGTTGGAACTTTGCAACACTGACAGCGAGTTTGCTAACTATAACCTCAGATCTAGAACCCTCGGGTTTAATTATAATAGAATTTAACACTGTATACAAATATCTAAATTGAATATGCTCGTAGTATGTTTTTGTTATGTATTGTTGGTGATCTGAACTTAATTATTAATTAGTATTTTCTAGGTTTACAAGATAATTTAATAGGTTTTTATAATAAAGGTGTACCAGACGAGCATACATTCCACCTGATGGTAAGTAGCTTTGCCACCGATGGACATCTGTAATTAACTCCAGATAGGATTAGTTACTACCTGAGGTCGGCCACAGATGCGTCGCTACCGATGAGGACTAGGCTGGAACGAATCGGAAAAGTATGTTACCCTTACTACACCTTTCACATCAAGAATAAAGCAACGCGTTACACTGATGTAGGTGTGGCAGTGGTACCGCCGGAATCGAATCACAAAGGGTTCTCATACCTTCGCAGTAATGTATATCTATATCTCTTTAATAATGGCTGATTTCGGTTTCGATTTTCGCGCAATCACAGGTTTTTCTGGCTTGGCTTATTACTAAGTTTTCACTATGTATATAAAAAAAATCTATTGCACTTTACCAAACCCTCCAACCAAAACACAGCACTTACCACAACACTATCAACAGTAATTTGTGGTACTCAATAAAACCCTTCGTTGCAGAACCTTTAAAAGACCCTTACCTTTATGTAGCCCTTAAAGTTTGTCCGTTACCTTGAGTGTGTTGCGCAAACAGGGGTCCATATTGCAAACGAAATGAAAAGTCAACAGATCCGAGATGTGGCTCTCAACGGAAATTATATTACATTCACCAATATTTATTTTCGACTACCCTTTTTACGTTCCATACAATGTGTTCGACAAATATCGTATTGACTTTCGATTTTTCTCAATGTTTAATGGGATAGCGAATGAAATGCAGTAGATATGAAATCATATTATTCGTAGTCTACCCATTACTGTCCCACGGTTGGGCATGTAGTCCGGTCAATTTAGACAATTGAAATAACAAAAATTACAAATAAAGTGTCAAAAGTCCCCATCGATCCGATGTGTGCGTCGGCACTTATTCGGGGCCAAACGTCGAATTTTAGGATTTTTGGAATTTTCTCGAAAACGGTAAGTTTTATCGAAAAGTACCTTGGACCAAACTTGTAGCTCTTTAAATTCTCTATAAAATGGTGCTTATATTTTTTTATCTTAAACCAATCATTATTTAGATATTGCGCTTGTAAGAATTACGTTTTACACGATATGCACATATTTCCACACCACCTGTAAAATAGCATACTCTGCGCGTTTTATTAACGTGGCTTCCCCGGGAGAACTATTCCACGAACCTTTATGATGTTGAAACTTTATGAATTTATGCTATTTGATCACTATTTTATATCTAAATTGACCGGACTAATGGTTCTCCTGTCAGGATGAGAGGGGTTTAGGTGTTATTCCACGGCGCTAGCCGAATGTGATTTGATAGGCCTCACACATCTTTGACAACTTTTTTAAAAACTTTGATGCAATCAAATGATGAATATCCGAGCTGCATCCCAGTGATTTGAATTTCCGCTGCTGTATTCGGCAAGGATAACACTTAAGTTAAAAGGCCTTACCTAATTCCCTAGCCGAACGGTGGTCGCATACCGTCGTGTACACCAGATGGTGTTGCGAACGCCACGCTCACCTGGGCGAAGCCCGACGAAGCAACGCGCTAAGAAGACTCCGGTTGCGTTCCTCTAGAGATACCGGAGTCCTCTGCGCAGCGCCGAGGACGGCCACCGGGGTGGTTTTACACACATAACCTCGTGCATAGGATACCTATTGAGGTTTCCCCCTCATAAACAAAAACAAGTTTTTAGCTACTTTAGAACGTTTGGATGTAAAGGTATTTTAGGAATTTTCATCTGCTCATCTTCTAATGAAGCTGACTGTACTTAATTTGATAAGTATTCTGTCGGTACCGTTTGCTTATTAATATTCATCGTTGCTCTCAGCCCCCCTTTTGCGAACCGTACCTAATGTGTGAACAGTGTCATTAAATTTGGGGTTTGACAAGATTGTCACGTGGTTCCGTTTATGTGTAGGTACAATATAGACTTTTTCAGGGTATATAAATTTAATAATAAATACGTGTAATAAAAATTAAAAAAAAAAATCTATTAAAAATACAATAGACATGAAATTAAATGATTTGTGGTCAATCTACTACTATCCCACAACTGAGCACGTTCTCCCCTCAAAGTAGGAGGAGTTTAAGCTATAGTCCACTAAGTGTGATTTCATAGACTTTACACGCCTTTGAGAACATTTTTAAAGAGCTCTGATGCGTGTAGGTTTCCCACGATCTTCTCCTGCCGTTTAGCAAGCTAACTAATTTCGAACGAACTTCGGATCCCCTGATTAAGAGGCCAAGTTTCTATATTTAAACTATCTGCTGCCAGATAAACGCCTAGCCTATATAATCTTGAAAGCTTAATACAATATTCTGCTACTAATTTCCTTCTATTGCGTATGATACGCATAGATTAGTAAAGATACTTTGCCGCCTTGAAATTGAATGAAGCCACAAATGGCTTATTATCGTAAGTTCTTTTTTTGAATTCTTGACAAATAAAAACATTTTTAGAGAAAATTTACAAATAAATAACTAATACTGCGTAATTTACATGAATTTACATAATAAATAAATAATTATTTCAAATATTTTAGGGATATTTTAGCACGGAGACGTGGCAAAACTTTTTTACGCAAGTATTTCAATTCTCAAAACTGGGTACATTTCCTAGTTAGTAGTGAGTAATCTTTACTTATCTATGATGATACGTTACATTAGTAACAGTAACCCAAATATTCTATTAGGGCTAACAAAAAAGGGCCCAGTTAAGTATCGAAGTGGACTGTGCCCATACCTCGTTTATATTTCCATTAATATTCATGGTTTCCCTCTCAGCTGCCCTTTTGTACCTTACCCTTTGATAAGTAAAATAGAAAGATACTTCACCGCCTTGAAATTGAATGAAGCCATAAAAGGATGATTTTATCGTTTATTTTTTGAATTCTTGACAAATAAAAACACATTTTGAGGGAAAATTTACGTGTAATTGACCAATACAACGAAATTTACGTAATAAATAAATTACTATTTCAAACATTTTAGGGACATTTTAGAACGGAGACGGGGCAACACTTTATTTAGGCAATAATTTCAATTCTCAATACTGGTTACACTTTCTTGTTAGGAGTAATCAATCTATGTATTTTACTCATCTAAGACCGTACCCTCAATATTGCGCGATATGATTGAGTTTGTATTAACAACCATCATAGAATATTTCCACGGATTATTTTTTTTGGAAAACGTTACCATATTCGCGTGAAAAATATTTTTGGAGGTTTATTTTTTAAAATGCGGTAGGCCTTCCGTAATTATAAGATAGAATTCAGCTTTATAAAAGCAGTGTTAAACGCTGCTGTGTTCTTTTAGAAGTTTTTAGAGAGATACACTTACGCCCCTTATTGATAATCAATCTATCCAAGGTTTAGGCTACCAAAGATTGAAATTTTTTGTCCACTAGATATTGTAAAATTTCGATCTTAGATAGGTAAACGGATAGATTGATTATAAACAATGGACATTATAAGAAGGTTTCCAACAGTTCTATTTGCACGATCTTTTTTGCCACGAACATGCAAAAGGAATAAATGAAAGGAATTCTCATTCACTAAATGCTATGGCAAATGAGCTCTCCTTCAAAGCCCACGGCAGTCATGACTCCTCTGGTGTTGCAGATATCTATTGGCGACGATGACTACTTTCCATCAGTACCCTTAGTATGAGATTTTACATTCTTACAGAAATGTCTGTTTTTGTATTTGTTTATATTTGCCTATACATTTCCGATCAACACCCCCAGCGGACTGTATCAGAACTAATTGGGAATGTATAGGAAATACGTAAACAAATGCAAAAGCAGTTATTTTTGTAAAAACGTAAAAACTCATACTAGGGGTACAGGTTACCCGTCTACTCAAAACTAACTCAATCTGCATGTAAATTATTGTGAACCTAGCTCAAACAAAATTATTCGTTACACATCTCATTATAATGACGTCATTATTTTTTTTTACGCGCCAGTTGCTCTCACAAACGATGACTACAGGAGCGGAATCAATGGATAAAATACACGATCAAAATACTGGTTTGAAAAGTGCGGAGAAATGTCGTTTCATTCGTAAATCCTCTAAAAACTATTTTTTTTTTTTAATATTTTTCAAACTTGAAACATTTTCTGGTTAGCAGTGAGTAATCTTTATCTATGTCTGAAGATCTATGAATGAATGAATGAATCTATGTCTGAAGATGGTAGAACCAATTGTAGTACAACTCCGGCGGGATGCCACACCTATTTCTACCTAATAACAGCAGTGTTAGGCGCTGCTGAGTTCTGGTTTAAGGGGATTGGTAAGGAAGACATGCTATTCTGAGGCGTTCCAGCTTGGTCCTCAACGGTAGCGGCACATCTGTGGCCGACCTCAATGATCTGTGGTCGGCGGCATTTACTATTTATCATCAGTCGCGCTGCATAGTCCTCTATCACTCATATATTATAAAAAAAACCTTCAACAAATCAATTACATTTTTAGGTAATATATCTATGAACAAACTTACAACTTTTTTTCCCGCTCAAAATACAACTCAAATGTCAAGACACTTTTTTATACTAACTCATAAAATTTTACCAGCCAGTGATTACATAAATGTTATCACCATCTGAGATAAAGATGGATCGTACATAAATACGTAATGAATCGAGATAGCACGTAATATATATTCAACAGTCATTAATAATTAATAATTTAAGTGATATTGTAATTATATGTTAAGTAATTAATTATTATTCCCTTGGTTGTGTAAGCCATTTAAAGTTTACATATGCCTAATTTTATTTTTAGGGTTCTGTATGAAAAAACAAAAATCGAAACTCTTATAGGATCACTGGTGTATTTGTCCAAAATTAATTGAAATTTGGTATGCATGCTCTTTTTGGGTAATCTAAACATTAGTTAACAATTTGAAAAAAACTATAATGTTTCCTATAAGTAATGTAAATAAAAAATCATGAGCACCATCACGATCAACTGTGGTACACGTTATGGATCATATTTTCGATCATATTATACGATCATATTTTTTATCAGGTCATATAAATCTATTTTATTACTACTTATTTCCTTTTAAGATTTGTAACTAACCCTATATCTACATTTAATATTCTTGCATTGCAATGCATTATTTCTTTTACCTAAGTAAAATCACGTTTATTATTTCTCTTAAAGACAAAATATTATAAGTAAATGTTATTTTATTATTTCTATAAATATTTAGTTTCTCGTAAACGATTGTATAAACTTAAGATAATTAAATATTAATATATATCTTAAACCTCACATTTAGAAATTGATACATTTATAACCAAATTGATTATTGTTAACCATAATTATTTAACAAGTATAGGTGTTATTATTCCAATTCATTTGTGCTACCCAGACGAGTGGATTCTGAGGGATTACTACCACTACATTTATCAACTAAATAGTATTTCCACCTCGCGTTATGCCAAACGCACACTCCACATATTTAGCATCGGATTTCCTTATTTGAAGGTGGTAGAACCATTTGTTCGAACCCGGCAACACCACCTATTTCTACTTAATAACAGCAGTGTTAAGGGCTGGTGTTATTCCAGATCCCGTTTTAAGAGTGTTGTAAGAGAGACCTATGTCCATTTTTTAAGCACGCTCTGCAGAAATAGCTTAAAGAATTTTAACATATGTGGTGTAAGCAATTGACTGCAATCTTATAAAAAGTTTTTAATAAGTACAGTCTAATTCTCCTCTCCTCTCCTCTCCTCTATTAATAATTTCTATAAAAATAAATCCGATGCCGTGTGCAAGGGTCTTTACTCTACGCCGTTAATTCCACAAATAGCATTCGCTTAATCTGCTTTATGCAGTTTCATGTTTCAATTTACGCTTAAATTAATTCAAACAGATACTTTGTTGTCTCCAAAACCGTTAAGTTTGTTAATCTGTTTATACGCTGAAGGTAATCGACCGGATCAGAGATTTATGTTTAATAATATAGGAGTAGATGACTACAATCCAATACTATCAAAGCCAATAGACATGTAATGAACCCCAGATAAGATTTGATTCGTACCTGAGGAAGGCCGCAAATGCGCCGCGCCTAAGGACTAAAATCAGAAAAATATTTGGCCAAATGAGACTCGAACTCGAACTAAAGGTTCCGTACCTTTTAATTTTTCATTTATATTTTATTTTTAGTATTTATTTTCATAGCAGCCATAAAACTGAATGCATTGTGAAAATTTGTAGTGTCTATCTATTACGGTTCCAGAGATAGAGTCCTGTGACAGACTGACAGAGGAGCAGGCAGCGGAGTCTTAGTAGTAGGGTTCCGTTTTTACCCTTTGGATACGGAACCTTAAAAAAGTTGTTTGGACTCTACCAATTTGCACTCAACTTTATCTTTCAATATATAATAATATTCATAAACAAAAAAAACATGTTTGCCTGGGATTTAAGAACTACCATTTTCTAAGCTCATATGCATACACGTTGTTAAAATTTATGACTGTCTGACCATCCATTTACGTTCGGGCTAATATACGCCGGAGGGTAGAAAGGTGTATGTCACTGGCAGTTAGGGTTGCCACCCGTTCTTATAACAACTGTGCTATAAATTAGGAATAGATATCTCACCGCCTTATAATTGAAGGAAGTCATTAAATGGCTTAAGCGGTTGACAATTCTGTCAGTCATTTAATGGCTGTCATGGTGTAATTTGCGCGGAACAATGCCGGCATGTGCAGTTAAGTGATGCAAAAACACGAAATCGAAGAAAAAGTGCAGAGAAATGTCGTTTCATTAAAGTACGAAAAGTATTATATTTTCTTTTGTAATTCAGTTATTATGGATCTCTTCTCCCGGAGTTCTCGAGCAGTAGTTTCTAATATGTAGAAATAGGTCAGCTAAATGAAAAAAGTTGACACATGTTTTTTTTACCTTAACTTATTTTATAGGAAGTCGGTGAAACAATGTTTTTTAGAAAAAAAAACTATTTTTTCCCGACTGTGGAGTACAATGTTTTTCGAGCGTCGGTCTGATATGTTTTCATTCTTTGGCACACCCTTCAGCCCAAACGGCTTTGACGAATTTAACACATGAGGTCTCGTTAAATTCATCTATAACTCTATATTCTGTATCTCTTTTGTAGCTATGCGGGTTGACGACCCGCGTGGCGGAGCGGTCACCATACCGGTCTGATGCACAGAGGGTCCCGGGTTCGATCCCCGGCCAGACAGAAATCTAAATGATGAATTTAGAAATCTAAATGATGAATTTAGATTTCTGTTTCTGCGTCTGGATGTTTGTGTATTTGTCTGCGTGTGTTCATAGCACCCACGATATAGGGAATCCTAGAGTAGGGCTGGAAGTGTACAAAGCGTTCTATAATAATCTAGGCGCACGACGTTGCGTTAGAAAAATTTAAGCCTTTTTTAGAAAGTGGCACCCCTACTAGCAGTATACAGAGACGAAGCCATGGACACAAACTCGTGTACTAAAATTTGAGTGCAATTCACGTTGTGGTTTGTGGCCTCATCTGACCATGACAATGCGGATTTTGGCTTACCACCAATTAGGCAAAACGTTTATACATGTTTCATCGCCAACTTTACCTCTTACCACATAACGGTGGTTTAAAATGATATATTTTCATCGATAAGTCACTCGAAGCATATTAATAATTATTAGTATCCTTTTATAAATATTTTATAATAAAATTGATAAAGCAAATGAGCATGTAGTCAAATAAAATGTAAGAAGTAAGATTTGTTGGCGGAATGAAATAGAATATGTTTAAACGATTCTTATACAATTGATATAGAAGTACCAGACGAGAGTGATGGTAAGTAGCACTGTCGCCCATAGATAAGTATAGATATCTCACCGCCTTGTAATTGTAATTAAATTACTTAAACAGCTGATGATTCTGTCAGCCCTTTAATGGCTGTCATGGTGTAATTTACGCTGAATAATTCCGACATGCGCAGTTAAGACACGAAATCGAAAAAAAAGTGCGAAGAAATATCATTTATTTCGTAAATTATCTAAAAACTACATTTTTTAAATATTTTTAAACACGAAAATAATTGACAGTGACAATTGTCAAAAGGTTACATTTTCTTGTTAATCTTTATTAATATATGCTGCCGCTCATGTACATCTGCAATCAACTCCAGACAAGACCAGATTCCCACCTGACTGAACACAGATGAGTTACACAAGTATGTCTGGATTACCACACCATTTAAACCAGGACACAACAACACTTAACACTGTAATAGAGATAAATAGGTGTGACGGTGGTGCCGCTAGAGTTGAACCACAGAAGGTTCTACCCCCTATAAATTTCGATTCAATGTGGAAAGATAATATACAAATATACAACACATACGCGTGACGACAAAGGAAAGTCTGATTATAGATTATCATTAAGTGAGCATATAAAAAAAATATCTATATCTCCAAAAGTAATAATTCAAAGAACATTTTAAGTTTTTGTAGCCATTAAAATATTGGCCCTCTCAACTACATTTTCAAACAAGTTTCATTAAATCTTTTTATAATGTCGTAGTGGAGAAATATCTGCTAATGCTTGTATCTTGTTGCCACAAGTTTGCTATTCAAGTGTACTATGATAAATTACAGTTTAAAATGCTAGCCTAAAGTGCTGAATATTTTGCAAAGTGTGTCTTATCGTATTTATTTATTTATTTATTTATGTAATCTTCTTATACCTAGAATATGGTACAAAGGCGGACTTAATGCTATAAGCATTCTCTACCAGTCAACCTTTAGGTTAAGCAGAGATCAGCGAGGACGGCACTAGCAAAATCAAATATGTATAATCTAAATAGTAAATTCAATATACCCACTAATAATATTTGTATACATATATTTATATATAAATGGTAATAAAATAAACACATAAGTGCATAAATAGTAGAAAATAAATTAAACAAATATAATAATAATATATAGATAATGCTAAATTAATTCCCTAGATGTTGTTTTAGATAGAATTCTCTGACTTTTGATTTAAATGTCTGCCGGTTCAGAAGTCTTTTAAGATTAATAGGAAGGGCGTTCCAGATACGAGCAGCATGGATGGCAAAAGAATTATCGTACGACATGTTTGAAACTTAACGAGCTCAAATACACTTAGGTCGTAATGAATAATACATTTTTCTGTATTATAAAAGTGGCATTCTACCTAATGATAAACAGTTGACACCTATACGTAAATGATTATGTAAATGATTGTTTACCACCAGATGTAATTGGAGCCCTAGTCTGTAGCACTACCATGAGTTTACAAAAGTATTACTCGCTAGCGACTGCGTAAAATAAATATATGAAAAATTGTACAGCGCCTCTGGTGGTTACTCGTAGAACTAAATTCCGTAGTGTGAGCCACTCGTAACGTAAAAAACCTATCGAAATCAAATCGCTAGCGAATGTCATTATGATCTATTGCCATACAAATTCGGTCCCATGAGTCATTAATTTGACAGACGTTGTCAAGAAATACCGTAACGATAGTAGTTATGTTATTCACTAGCAAAATGACAATAGTTTTCTATTTACAATTTCTATAGTGGCGTTTCTATGCCAACTCATGGTAGTGCTACTGAACTACATAGCTATGGCCGATTCAGATCGGCTGTTCTTAAGGACTAATTTGGAACGTTTTGAAAATGCATGTCTCTCTTACTACACCCGACACACCAGGATTCCCTTTGAATCATCCATAATAGAAGCGAATTCGAATCATCGAACCCAAAACGTTCAACAGAAAGAGTTATCAAATAATCTAAGTTCACTCTTTATGCAGAAAAACGGCCTTTATGCAGACGTAACTAGACACCGAAGTGTCTAAAAACTTTGATGTGTTTGTTGAGGGGACATCAGTTTACATTAAGCTTCGCCGTTATATAATGGATGACTCCTATTTCTACTCCGTGGCGATCACAATAACAGAATGTGAATTTGTAATTAACGTTGATTAAACAGTTAAACAATAATTAATGGTTTATTTTCTTATCTTAAAAAATAAGCTATGAAAACAAGAATCCAATACTTAAATACAATTTATGGTTATTTAAATTAAAATTTATATGTTAATAAATTATTAGATACAAATATATATAACGGAGTAACAGTTTAAAAAAGCGTGACGTCAGCACCGCTGACGTCATAATTATTGTTATGATGTTGATGAATGACTCGATGAAACCTTCGAAAGCAAACCACACGAGAATTGTTGAGCTTCGTTTATTCTTCGGGCAGCATAACGACGTCCTAAGGAGGTCCGCACTGTTCCACAGCTCGAGCAGTAATGTCCCGATGTCGCCAGTACGGCCCTTTTTATAGGACCGGCGCACGTGCACTTGTTTTCCTACTTAAGATGCAGGTAGTTTTCCTCAGGTGTTTAATCATTTCATTTTATAATAGGAGGACTGCCGTATTTGCTCCGACATATACTAAATGTTGTTTATTTTCCCTGTTGTGTTACGTTTAAACCTTTTTTTGTGAAAAAAAAGATAATTGACCATTTATCATTTTTAGACAAAAAAAATTAGAACACGTCCTTACTACGGCAAATTTCTAGATCCCTCTCAGAAGTGACCTTTACGCAGTCGCCTCGCAGACGTAACTAGACACCGAAGTGTTTGAAGACTGAAGTGTTTGTTGAGGGCTCTTCAGCTTACATTGCGCGTCTCCGGTATATAATGGACGACCCCTGTTACCACTTCATTTGTTGTGTTCCACATTATTAATGTCAAAGTTTGTAAAAAAATGTTAAATGTACCTTAATTTCTTAATTTAAAAAGAAATATTGTTGTAAAAGACGAAGAAATATATTTTTTGTTTATTATCTCGTAATAATTTTTACATAATTTCGTTTAAATTTTGAAATATGTAAGCACAATACATGCTTACTATCTCAAATAGTATTTATTCCTCTCAGAAATGACCTTTACGCAGTTGCCTCGCAGACGTAACTAGACACCGAAGTGTTTGAAGACTCTAAAGTGTTTGTTGAGGGCTCTTCAGTTTACATTGAGTGTCTCCGGTATATAATGGATGACTCCTGTTACAACTACATTAGTCGTGTTCCTTATAATAATTTAACATTATTATCAAATTTATTAACAAAGCGTTAATTTTACCTTTATCACTTAAATTACATAAATAATATGATACTCAATAAGAATCACATAAATAATGCACTTTTACTTTTATAATTCTATTTTTTTTAATTTCGAATTTATATATGAACTAGCTGACCCGGCAAACGTTGTGTTGCCATATAAATAAAAAAATGTTAAGGGTGAACAACCTTTATCACTTAGGGGTATGAAAAATAGATAGTAGCCGATTCTCAGACCTACTGAATATGCACATAAAATTTGGTGAAAATTGGTGAAGCCGTTTCGGAGGAGTACGGTAACTAACATTGTGAAACGAGAATTTTATATATAAGATAAGCAACATATGTGCTTACTATCTCAAATAGTACTTATCCCTCTCAGAAGTGACCTTTACGCAGTTGCCTCGCAGACGTAACTAGACACCGAAGTGTTTGAAGACTCTGAAGTGTTTGTTGAGGGCTCTTCAGTTTACATTGCGCGTCTCCGGTATATAATGGACGAGTCCTGTTACCACTTCGTTTGTTATGTTTCTCATTACTAAAGTGTCATTCATTTTAAAAATATGACGGAATATTTTTTTTATATCAAATAAGGCACATAAGAAAATATTAACAGTTTTTTTTGAAGTAGGATAGAAGTAGGAAACCAACCATAATGGCAAAACGTTACTTAGTGGCAATTAATGACGAAATCCAACCCATAGAGATAAATAAATAAATAAAATAAATAAACGCTACGCTACTATACAATAAATAGACGATAATTAGTAAGCGCATCAGTAACTACTAATAGACTATTTAGAGATTAATTATCACTTGCTAAACGGTGTAGGACAACATCGTGAGGGAATACCTGAGAGACTTATAAAAAAAATCTCAAAGGTATGTGAAGTCTACCAATACGCATTTGGCCAGCGCAGTGGACTATGGCATTATTCTTCTCACTCTGAGAGGAGGCTCGTGCCCAGCAGTGGGACAGTATTGGGTTGGTGATGATGATGATGAAAATGTTCTAGAGAACCTCAAGGGTTCTCCTAATTTACGCTCCATGATGACATCTCATGATCTCAAGATGATTTTTTAGGTGGTAGAACCCTTTGTGGTTCGACTCCGGCTGCACCACCGCCTTTGAGATTTTTTTATAAATCTTTCAGGTATGCAGGTTTCCTCACGATGTTTTCCTTCACCGCTTAGCAAGTGATAATTAATTTCTAATACCCACATAACTTTGAAAAATCAGGGGTGCGTGCCTGGGATTTGAACCTCGGACCCCTCGATCGAGAGGCCGAGTTTCTTAACCACTAGGCTATCACTGCTATTATTCATAGAACATTTTCAATCGTAAAAAATCTGTACTCAATCTCTTAAATTCTTATGAGAGGTTGCAGTTACAGTGATATAAAGAGTATTATTTTATTCTACTGTATTGAAGACACATATTTACTGAACACACGAGCATACCCTCGGGATACTGTTCCTGGAGAGAATTTCCAATAAAATTGAAGATTTATATCGAACTAGGTAAGTCCCCAACGTATAATTCCAGAGAATAGTTGGCAATTAGAAGTGACAGTCAGACAGTGATAGAGAGCAGTGATAGCCTAATGGTTAAAAAACTCGGTCTCTTGATGGAGGGGTCAGAGGTTCAAATCCCAGGCACGTCAAGTCTACGCACTTGGCCAGCGCGGTAGACTATGGCCTAATCCTTCTCATTATGAGAGGAGACCGGTGCCCAGCGGTGGGACAGTAATGGGTTGATGATGATGAAAGAAGCGACACGTATAATGCAACGTCAGATTCCAAACAAAGATAAGATTGCGATAAAATTCGTAAAACCGATTGCATTTACCTGTCTTCAAAGTGTCAGTGTTAGTATAATACATTTGACAAAAAAATATACAAAATAAATGCATTGTTTTATAAAAGTAAATCAATCTATGAATTCAATCTATTCTGATATTTTAGCATATTTCGATAACGTTGACGTTAATGTCTCCTTAATGTTCTTAAATAAAGACATTTCACCTGCTTAGACATGTCGTGGTAGAGTATCGCCATTATATCTTGAAAGGGGGTTTGTATCCAGTAGTGGATGGTAATTGCATATTGCTGTTAAATGAAAAATATTGGTATACACAAAACACACATATCTAATCGATTCTCTAGTCTGTGGCATTGTCATAGCGCTGAATATACCTAGAAACATACAATATCTCTGAGAATGCTCGTTCCTATCTTTTTTACCAGAAATATAAAAAATATTTTCACTTGCGATTTCCGTAAAAATAAAAGAATCTCAAAACATCAAAAAATCTAGAGCCAAAATTTTTTGGCACAAATGGTTATAAAAGCTACTAGTTTGACGCGATGTCCTAGAAATGGAAACTTGATAAAAGTCGAAATCCCTTTTTGAATTCAGATACACAAGCATTGAATTTTCTCTCGAATGCCGTTAGTATTGAATATGGAATGCAGAAGGGTACAAACGTACTTGCGTTTTTAAGTAAAAAGTTGAGCTTTATAAATGTTTTCATTTCTTACAGTTTTTTAAGTTAATTACATGATTTAATAGATGACCGAATAGATATTTAGGTAAATATTATTGTAAATATGTTTTTATCTAAATTAAGTTGTTTGTTTAGTTCTTAAAAAGTAAATAGTTTCAAAATAAAAAAAGTAAAGAGATTCTTAGGTAACTATAACCTACATAATAAAATAAAGAATTCTCTCATACCTACGCATTTTTTTAATTCCTAAGTCACAGTCGTTGTAAAAGAAATTAAATTTAGTCAGAAGTTCAGAGTCAGAGTTCAGAAGGTAGAAGTTCTGTTTTTCTTTTGAATAAAAAACGGACCGTTTAAACGCCCAGTGTAGTCGTGCCCTAACGCAAAATGCCTTTTGATTCCTAAACGTAGTCGCTTGCATCTATACTATTGTGCAATACGTGCAATTTTCCTCTCAAGTGGCACTCAATCCGATTTCACAGTTGTCTCGTTTGAGAAAAATGGGTGAATTCCCCAGATTTGTGGGGGAAATGTGGAAAACTGATTACTTGAACGTTTTCTCATTCTTGAATTTAGTGAAACGGTTTTGAGGATTTGTGACGTAACTTTGTATTGAAGGCGAATTGTGAAAAATGTAGTTTGCGGCATTTTCGGTTAATCGTCATATTCTAAAGATTAAACATGAAATATTTCTACTCTTCTGATAAAAATGTATACGATCATAATAGCGACAACAAACTTGTGAGGTTATTTTCATTGTTCCACGTAGGCACTACCGTCGCACTGATTTCTGCTTAATTACAGCAGTGTTATGCGCTAATGTGTTCCGGTTTGAAGTTTGAAGTTTGTAATCCTCAAAGTTAGAACCGCATCAATGCCTGACCTCAGATAGAACGCTAATCTTATTTTAAGTTGATTACAAATATCCATGAGCGGCACTAGTCTCTCACCATCAGATACAGATAAGCATGCAGTATGCTTCATTTCTTAATTACATTACTCGAAAATGTAATATAATGAAAATAGCAAAGCCTAAACTAGTTTTCATTCAAAGTAAAATATTGATTAAATAATGAAAAAATCTATTTACAGCCAACGTTCTTCGTAACATGTTCTTTTTGTTCCTTGGACCCGGCGGCAATACTCCTTGTTATTAAAACCTACAGTAACGTAGAATTAAATCACATGTGTGCTTTTCCGTAATATAATAATTTTAATTAATTATTTTGTGCTACTTTAACGATGTGTTGTTTTTATAATAAGTGCCCATAGCAGTGATAGCCCAGTGGTTAAGAAACTCGGCCTCTGGATCGAAGGGTCCAAGGTTCAAATCCCAGGCACTCAACTATAATTTTTGAAAATTATGTTATTATTATAAATTAATTATCGCTTGCTTAAACGGTGAAGGCAAACATCGCGAGGAAACCTACCTGAGACACCTGAGAGATTTATGAAAAAGGTATGTGAAGTCTACCAATACGTACTTGGCCAGCGGGGTGGACTATGGCCTTATCCCTCTCACTCTGAGAGAAGGCCCGTGCCCAGCAGTAGGACAATAATGGGTTGAGGATGAAGTGCCCATTTATATATTCACTGTCTAGTATGAATGTATGAGTTAACATAAAAAAGAAAAATAAATGCACTGACTCCATCTATTCAATAATTCAATCCGTTCAATAACAATTACTAAAGATATTTTTTGGTATACTATGGTCCACAGATACAAAAATTCAAATATACAGTTAAGTAGACTAGTAAATATTGCAAGTTTTGTTGAAAAACATATTTTAGGTGTTCGATGCGATACATTACGTGACAAAAAATGGTTGAGATTGATTTATTGCTAAGAGACTCTATCGATACATATTTTTTACACTGGCTGCCGAAACACATTTTTTTCTTATCAAAGTAAAATATATTTTACTTATCAAAGTAAGTAAAAATTACTCACTCCTAACAAAAAAATGTAACCAATTTTGATAATTGAAATTGTCACTGTCATCTATTTTCGTGTTTGAAAAATATTAAAAAAATGTAGTTTTTAGATCATTTACGAATAAAACGATATTTCTCCGCACTTGTTCTTCGATTTCGTGTTTTTGCTCCACTTAACTGAGCATGTCGGCATTGTTCCGCGTAAATTACACCATGACAGCCATTAAATGGCTATCAGAATCGTGAGCCGTTTAAGCCATTTATTGGCTTCCTTCAATTACAAGGCGGTGAGATATCTATACGTATGTGTGCTCTTAATATTAAAATTTACGTTTATTCATTGTGAAAATTCCGGACAAATTTACGGTTTAAATCTATGTACGTAATATTAATGCAACTGAGTCAGTGTATCTAATCTATACCGGAATATTCAATATTAGCCGGCATCATTGTCATATTCATATACTTTCACGGTAAATAAAACATGGTTGAATTTCAACAGAAATTCTACGAAGTATATCCAGTGTGAGAAATGTTGTTTTTATTTAAATAACTCGAAAAATTTATTTAATTTAAATGTTTGTTTTCAATTTTTCATATAAATTATTTATATTTGAAATCTAAAAAAAACATAGTTGTGCAGTAGTAATGGTTTAAAATAGCGTTTGAAAGTATTGGTTTGAAGGGTTTGGTGAAAGACCAAAGATGACTAAGAGGTTACTAAGCTAATATCAAGTCCACCTAAAGGATTGCTTAATTTAATTCAATCAATCTTTTAGTTTTTTAAATTGAATGAAAATCAAGCACGGCTGTATTTGACCCACATCTATAGCCTAGGAACCCCGCACATCTGTAGTGGAACGGTTTATACGACGAATATTCTTAGCAGCTGTATAATTTAGTCCTCAGTGGTTACAACGAGCAACGCATCGAATCTGAGGTAGAAATCGAATCATATCGATAGATGATTACAGATACCCATAGGCGACAGTGGTCAGTTACCATCAGATGGACTGTATGCTCGTTTGTTACTTCTGCGCGCTCGCTGTGTATAAAACACTTACATTTATTTCTATTTTATCGAGCGTCCCATCGTTGGCAACAGACAACAACGCATTTTTTAAGAAATTCAGGGAAAATTTTTGGTTCTATGCCTTATCATTTCCAAAAAATAACACCATAGACGCAGAAAGGTCAAACAACAATAACATACAAATTTCATGTCAACATAATTTATGAATCTCCACCGTAAACCATTATGAAGGTAATAAATTCCAAAGATTTATTGTTATAACTATTTCCATATAAACGCTCAAATTTCATTTTGCACCTTATGACGCGGCAGTATTGGAAAGCCAACCATAAAGCTTCATCCACAATGAAGTTTTCAATTTTTCTATAATGTAGGAGTAGCAGACGAGCTGTCTACCTAATGGTAAGTGGCTACTGCTACCCATGGGCATCTGTAATCAACCTCACTTGGGATTAGATTCCTAAGTGAGGTCGGCCACAGGTGCGCCGCTACTCATAAGGAGTAAGTTACAAAGTCTCGGATGAGTATGTTATGTTACAATTATGTCTTGTTTGCTGTAGTGTTTGCCGATGATATTATTTCGAACTTAACGGTTATGACACAATTAAAAAAACATTTGTGCCTCCTTTTCCTCCTACTCCTTCTTAAAAATACAGTACATAATAACTTCCCTCACTCTGAAATAATACTCAAAAAAATGTTATAATATTAAAACTTGTAGAAAATTGTACAAAGAACAACAATTCTACAAATATTTGTTACAGCTCCGAACAGAATCCAGTTAAAAGTTCTTTTCGCGAGAGATTTCTAGGTACAACCAACTTTCATAACAAAAGTAAACTTAAGCTTATGCCAGCTTCTGTATTTACAATTAAGTTACATTTTACAACATATTTACAAATACAAAATAAATTTTACAATTTTTCGTGTTATTTCTTTCGACGTCTGAGACCAATGACTAGATGAAAACGTGACAATGTGTGTTGTGTGTTATTTTTGCCTTAACCTGAAGGTACCTACTAGAATCTGAAGTCCTTCTAGTTCTACTCCAAAAGTAACAGCTCCATGCCAACTTTTGCCTTATAATAGCAGTGTTAAGTGTTGTTCTGGTTTCCCGCTTGTGGTCAGGTTAGGTTAGGTTATTTTTATTCGATGCGTTTTAAACTCACTCCTCTGGCAACATAGACCTATATCTACCTTTCTTGCAGTTCATTAAAGTAATAGACACTTCTGTGAAATGTTTTTATGTGCATAGGAAAAGTTTGAATTTTTTGTTTATTTATTCTGTAACTACTTACCAATAGATGGACTGCACGATCGATTCTTATTTTAATTCCAAAACACAAAACAATCATTTTTCAAATTAAGTGACATATGAAAAAAAAATCTCAAATTAATAAAGAATCTAACCTAACCTAACCTAACCACACCCTAAGCGGTACCTTTTATTAACCGTGTCTATAAATGAAAATCGAGCGTCCGATTGACACTTTGACTTGACAAGGGTCGGCTCGTCCCGGCGATTCATTGCCTTCATTGTCCCTGCCGGAGATCGATGTGGCGAGCTATGACTTACACTGTCAGGTACTACCACAATTGAAATGTTTACTTCAATTTCTGTGTGGTCCTATTAAGTCATTTATTTTTATTAACTCCAAATTGGCCAAGACTGTTCTATCAATGGCAACATCGACGCAGCGGTGCTGCCTTCGTTGCTGCAATCTTTACCAATTGTTGCCCACTAATGTTTAATATTTGACAATTTCTCTAGGCTTTTTTAACTTTGGTAGGCAAAAAATGATTATTACTATATCTATAAGCTACTTATTTACCTCACATATATGGCATCTATTAAATCTGCAGGATTAAACAGCTGCCCAGTAGCTTAGGGGTCTAATATACGAGCCAACGACGGTCGTCGATTGTCACTCGTGTATTAAGTTTACTGTCGTTCATCTGTTACCTCACTTAGCAATAACATAATTATCGCCCACGTGATAGTACCCAATATCGGTCACCTTAAAGACGCAGTTTTTAATTTAATCGTTCTACACAGGCTCCCTAAAATTAAGAAAACAGTCCAGTATGGAACATAAAACCTAAGTTGAACGGTTTTGGCTGTACGTTGATTTCTAAAAAATGAAAAAGTCATTTAGTTATCACCATGCTGTTATATATTTAGTTTATTATAGAAGTTTTTTATAACCTCCGTTTAATTTCCTTTCATTTGATACCCTACTCCATAGTTTCGGTTAACTTTTTTTTTGAAACGTGTTAGTATTTCGATTTACGATTACGACGTATTACGATTTTTTTTCTAATACCTATCTAAGGATACTCGGGTCATTGAGACAAATATGTTGACACCTTAATTGTCGACAGTCATCAAGCCGTTTGTTAGATCCGACCAAATAAAGAAAGATAAACATACAAGATACGCGCGAAAAACATAACCCTTCCTTGGCAGTCGGGTAAAAAATAGTCACCTAAATACAAAATCCATCTTGTCATACTGACGAGTATCACATTAGAGACCCCTCATTAATTATGTAAAGAGCGTATGTACGACGTAATTTGTGAAGCAGGAAAACTGAACTCCTAATAGAGTCTAAGGGTCTAAGAGTGGAAATGAAATATTGATGTGGTCGTGAATAACTTAACACGTCTCTCGGGGTCCGTATCAAAGTGTGGCATCTATTTTGTTTACACGAACCCTTGAACTATCCCGTAGTAATTTGTCGCTGTTAATAAAGTTTTTGATTAGTTTTCTAGTTAAAAGTATTGAAAGGTTTACTTGCCGCGATAGTATTATTTTCCCATATGCCTTATATGATATTCCTGACTGAACAATGTATGTTTACTTTTACACGCATGTCATGAAGTGCCGATGTACGTAGTGTTGGGGGTTTGTTGTGTGGACTGTATTAACTAAAAACTAAACTTTGGAGGCAGAATTAATTTTATTATAGTAATACACATACAAGCGGATTAAGCGGATATTTATTATTATTATTATAATAATTATTTTAGTATAGTTGTACCGCCTTCATTTTTTCTGCACATCCCTAAGGTTGATTGGAAGAAAATGCTATTTAGTGTGGTGCAAAAGGCGGATTAAGTCCGCACACACCACACTGTTTTTAACATGGTCAATAAATAATAAATAAATAAAAAAATGGTGGCGAACGGAAAAGATCTCAGTGTTGCCACATAATCATTACGTTAACACTATTGTTGGGTTGCTAACACGTAGCACGACATGCGTGACACGCGTGCACGTAGTACACGCGTGCGAGTAGGACATAATTTTGAGTTGGACACGCGTATAATTAGTAAACGCGTGCAGACTTAAACACGCGTGACAGGAATAAGAACCTTTACTAAATATTATATTAAGTTGTAATAGCTTACTAGTAAATCATAATTGAATAAGAGTTCTACTCGGAGTTGTCACATATGCGTTGCTGATCCTGAGTAGGTACTGAAATAGAATGCCCCCTGTAAATGTATCATTTGCAGGAGGCATTCTTATTTCATAACACGCATACACGCATATAACACAAATAAAGACAAAGCTAGATTTAACAACAATCTAAATGCATTCACTTGACAAAGAATCGAACCTACACAATCTACATAGTGTACTATTTTATCACGCAAATAATATGACATTTCGAAAAAATATTCAGGATATTTTTGTCTCTCAACGTAACATAATTCAGTCATATTGAAATCATTTACAACCCTTCAAAAATTCACATTCACCAGTAATAACTGTACTGTACCAGTAATAACAGTAGCCTAATCTAAAGGCCGTTGTGAATTTGACAAGCGTCGACAGTGGAGGATGCTGTTGACCCAATTCCACCGGCCGCTTGCTATAACAACCTTAATTGTTCTAGAGGGTACACTGACGTTATATTCCATACCGCCTGTATTTCTAAAAAGTTATTCCTGGCCCTAACAATTTGGTTATCTTGACCTTAATATATAGGTATGTCACAGACTATTAAGTTAGAATTAAAACTACTTCGCAACAATCCGCTACAAATATGTATGATGGTATATATTTTAAACCATGCAGTATGTACCACCCTCCCTCCCACATAGAATGCGTGCAGATGCAAAAAATAAAAAATATACACCACCATACATACCACCATCAACACGTGTTTTGCTCCAAAACGGAGCATCATTAGGGTAGATTGACTCTACGACGATTAATCGTTAAATCGTATTCAACGAGTAATGTTAACCAATCGTTAAATCGTAACTAATATAATATATAATGAACTGGCTAGGTGAAAATTGGCCCATTTTTACAATAATCTAATAAATACTACAGACCGTAGTATTTAAGACTAGTAGATAATTTGCTATTTTAAATATCATACAGGGAGCTAGGTGAACAGCACTGTTAAGTAAAGAGACTTGTCTAAAAATTAAACAGCTAACTATCTCAGCTAAATGCTGAGAAGTCTTTCTTGTACTGTACAAAAAATTCGTCAATGTAATTTAACAAGAAAAACTTGTTGCTATGTCAAAATCGTAAAATACTTCACTCGTTACTCTGGTAATGATTTAATAGTCGTATCACAATCATTATGAAAGTATCTTATTGTACAAGCCAAAAGGTGACCAATAAAGATCAATTAACTTCATTACTTTTTCCTGTCTTGTATTCTTAGTTTCTCGAGAAATATTAACCAATTCCCTAAAATACCGAATAACTTGAAAATACGCGGTAATCCGTTTACAGTTCTTTTCATTTCGCCCCAAATTCAAAATTTATAGACTCAAGAATTCATAGCTACGTTCATGACTGGCTTAATTAAACAAATTGGAACAATTAACACTGGTACCCTGAAATTAAACCCATCATCAAGTACAGGTGACCTGGTTGTAATTAGCCCGGGTCATGTTGAACTCGATAAATCTTTAGTACCTGCATGGATGACCTGATTGGACGGGCTTAGTTGATTACATTTTAGAAATATTAGGGCGTCCGATAAAACTGACGCGTATTCAGAGGGATCCATTTTTTTTGAGGGTTTGAAAGTGGTAAAAACTTTTGTGGTTCGAGTCCGGCGGCACCACCACCATACCTATTTCAACCTAAGAGCAGTGATAGCCTAGTGGTTAAGGAACTCTCTCGATCGAGGGGTCCGATGTTCAAATCCCTAGCACGCACCTCTGATTTTTCAAAGCTATGTGACTATTAGAAATTAATTATCACTTGCTAAACGGTAAATCCACAAAACAAGTTTTAACTACTTCAACATTCTCTAAAATACCTAATAACTTGAAAATACGCGGTAATCCGTTTACAGTTCTTTTCATTTCGCCCCAAATTCAACATTTATTGATTCAAGAATTCATAGCTACGTTCATGACTGGCTTAATTAAACAAATTGGAACGATTAACTGGTACCCTGAAATTATACCCATCATCAAGTACAGGTGACCTGGTTGTAATTAGCCCGGGTCATGTTGAACTCGATAAATGTTTAGTACCTACATGGATGACCTGTTTGGACGGGCTTAGTTGATTACATTTTAGAAATATTAGGGCGTCCGATAAAACTGACGCGTATTCAGAGGGATCCATTTTTTTCGAGGGTTTGAAAGTGGTAAAAACTTTTGTGGTTCGAGTCCGGCGGCACCACCACCATACCTATTTCAACCTAAGAGCAGTGATAGCCTAGTGGTTAAGGAACTCTCTCGATCGAGGGGTCCGATGTTCAAATCCCTAGCACGCACCTCTGATTTTTCAAAGCTATGTGACTATTAGAAATTAATTATCACTTGCTAAACGGTAAATCCACAAAACAAGTTTTAACTACTTCAACATTCTCTAAAATACCTAATAACTTGAAAATACGCGATAATCCGTTTACAGTTCTTTTCATTACGCCCCAAATTCAACATTTATTGACTCAAGAATTCATAGCTACGTTCATTACTGGCTTAATTAAACAAATTGGAACGATTAACACTGGTACCCTGAAATTAAACCCATCATCAGTACAGGTGACCTGGTTGTAATTAGACCGGGTCATGTTGAACTCGATAAATCTTTAGTACCTACATGGATGACCTGATTGGACGGGCTTAGTTGATTACATTTTAGAAATATTAGGGCGTCCGATAAAACTGACGCGTATTCAGAGGGATCCATTTTTTTCGAGGGTTTGAAAGTGGTAAAAACCTTTAAGGTTCGAGTCCGGCGGCACCGCCACACCTATTTCAACCTAATAAGAGCAGTGTTAAGCAATGTTGTGTTCTAATTTGAAGAGTGTCAAACCTAGCGGCGTATCTGTGGCTGTCCTCAGACAGGGATATAATCCCATTTGGGGTGGACTACTGCAACCCCTGGACAGCAACAGCCACTTACAATCAGATGGACTACCAGCTCGTCTGCTATATTATAAAAAAGAGAGAGGACTCGGGTCCACATGGTACTTTTACCGCTGGTCGCTAAAACCACCCGGTGTTCACCCTAGGCACTGCGTAGAGGTTTACGGAATCTCCAAGGAGTAGTCAGAGCATGTCGACTCCATCCAGGTGCTGTTTTACCACATGGTCTGGTATGAACGACGGTATGCAGTCCCACATACCACTGTGCTCCTACTCAGGGCCGGATTTAAGGGAGGGCAACCGGGGCGGCAGCCTCAGGTCCTCAAAAAAGAGGGGCCCCCACAATAGAGTCGTCGGTTTTTTTTTAATTCCGACTAGTAAACACTAGTAAAAAAAAAATCTTTTCCTTCGATTTTTTTTCGCTTTATCTACAGCACCTTGTACAAACATGAATACTAGAAGAATCTAGCTGCGTCTCACAAATATTTATTGAAAAACTCAACTGAAAAAATTGTTCATTTAACCGGAAAATAATTTGGGGCCAGAGGGCCTCCACTCTAAATCCGGTCCTGCTCCCACTCTTGCTGGCTGTAACTCTAAAATCCCTCTTTTAGTAGCCACTCATTAATTAATAATAATGAGATACTGGTTCCTACTCTGGCCCCGGAACTACAGTGGAACACGCCTCATGTAACGATCTTTGTAAATAAGTTATTCTGAGCCCAACATCAGAAGGCAAATTAAAATGTTCCAGCCTTAATTCACTGGACGTCCGTAAACCATCCCTTCCTTAAAATTCTATCCAGAGTTTACCCAATTGAGATATGTGTGTAGAATTTTAATTATTACTCAAATTCTCAACTTTTTTGAAGTTTCTATAAACTGGACTATCACGTCCAGTTTATAGCTGAAAATAATTTAAATAAGATAGAAATAACATATTATATTCTGATCCAACTGATGGTAAGTTTTTTTTTATAATATAGGAGTAGATGAGCATGCAGTCCACCTGATGGTAAGTGGCTACTGCTGCCCATGACATCTGTAGTCAACCCCGGATAGGATTAGATATTCCTACCTGAGGTCGGCCACGGATGCGCCGCTACCCCTGAGGTCTAAGCTGTAACGCCGAACGTAGGAATATCTAATCCTGCCTGGAGTTGATTACAGATGTCCATGGGCGGCAGTAGCCACTTACCATCAAGTGGACTGCATGCTCGTCTGTCACTCATATATTATAAAAAAAAAGTCAGGTAACGAAATATAAAAAATCTACATTCACAAAACAAGTTTTAACTATTTCAACATTGCTAAATTAGACATTTCCTGAATAACAAAAATAAACAAGCGTAACTTATTACTAAGATTTCAGTACACAAACGTTATTTTCGACAAAATTCCAAGCATTTGTCAACTTCATTAGTTTGGCAGTTCTGCTTAACGAAGATGTTTACCTCAAATACTTCTAGAGTTCTAACTCTATCAAAGATGGGAGTTTTAAACTTGCTGACTTCTAAAGTAAATAACTTAACACAAATAGAAACAAATTTACTGGGTGTTTGATAAATTGCGAATTTGAGTTTAACGGTGTATTTTATATTGTTTTGTAAATAGAAACTGCTGATAATGGACATCAGTACCCTTAGTATGAGTTTTAACGTTTTCTCGAAAACGGACGTTTACGAATTCGCTCTTACAGCGCTCCCGTGGACCGTATCGGAACTAAAATTCCGCAGTAAAAGTTTAAAAAACGGAACTAAAACGCTATTAAAATTAAATTTAAAATGTTAAAAAAAGCATTCTATTTATATTTGTAAAATTAAATGTCGTTACAATTGACTATTTATTTTTTTAATACTCATAATGCGAAATTTTAGTTCCGATAAGGTCCACGGGAGCGCTATGGATGCGAATTCGTAAACGTCGAACGTTTTCGAGCAAACGTAAAAACTAATACTAAAGGTACTGTAATCAACTCTAAATAGAACTCCTACCCAAGGTTGGCCAGAGTTGCGTTGCTGCTTACAACGACCACGATTTTTTAAATCAAATTGATTAGTGGATTGTAGTACCGCCAATACATACGGTCACTGCGGCTAAAATCTTCTCAATAAGTCTATGCAATTTCGCTTGTGATCTTGTTTATCACCGGACCTACAAGCGCAATAAAACCAAATCCTAATATTCCTCCTCATTAAGCTACAATATTCGGTGTAAACGTTTGTCCCTCGCCTTTGAAACCATAACACAGCTGTACCATTAGTATGAGTTTTGACGTTTGCACGAAAACGTTCAACGTTTACGAATTCGATTATACAGCGCCCGCAGTGGACCTTCTCGGAACTACAATTTAGGATCATGAGTTTTAAAAAACTGAATAGTCAATTGTAACGAGATTTAATTATACAAATATAAAAAAATGCATTTATTTTTACATTTTAGTTAATTTTGGTAGCGTTATAGTTCCGTTTTTGGAACTTATAGTGCGGAATTTTAGTTCCGATAAGGTCCACGGCGGCGCTGTATGAGCTCATTCATAATCGTTGAACGTTTTCGAGCAAACGTAAAACCTCGTACTAAGGTTACTGCACTTAACTGTCATAAGTTCCTGTCATAAGTCAAAAATATATAGGTGTGTCTTGTATGGGCAATTATAATACACTTAAAAGAGAAGTTATTTTTGAAACCCTATACAATATTTAGAACTTATATTACTTAGAGCTTACAGCTTAAAGTTAAGCTTTAATTTTAATATCTTGTTATATTTAAGCTAACTTAACAAAAGCTAAAACTCAAGTGCAAACTAATTTTAAGTCTATATAATTCTAATAGAAGCACAGAAGGGGCGTTCGGTTCACGATGGCAAATTAGCGGCAATGTTGGTGCACGGAAAGCGATAATCAAAACGCTGTTCGATCCCACAGCTGACGTGATGGATGGTTCGTGGCGATTTTGTTATGATGGAATCATATCTAGCTTATGTAATATGTATCTAGAAATAAGAAATAAGTATATAAAATTTCCATCTTTAGTTGGGATATCAGGATTAATGGTATATGGAGTGCTACGGAATGAAGGGCTACATAATGTATTATTACTACATAATGTTCTCTACATTTCTAAAAATCCATTCAACCCAATTAAGCCAATTGTAATTCTATTAAACTTAAATCAACTTAAGACAAACTTAAACTTAAGTGCAAGCCATAATTCATAATTAGAATTAATAATAATTCTGGTAGAAGCACATAAGGGGCGTTCGGTTCACGATGGCAAATTACCGGCGATGTTGGTTCACAGAAAGCGATAATCAAAACGCTGTTCGATCTCGCAGCCGGCGGCGTGATGGATGGCTTGTGGCGATTTGGGTTATGATAGAATCATATTCGAAGCATTATAGCTTATATGTGTTAGACGAGGCATACGTAGGTATACAATATAACCATCTTTAGGTGATATGTCAGGAAGGTGGTAGAACCTTTTGTGGTTCGACTCCGGCGGCACCACCACCACACCTATTTCTACCTAATAATTGCAGTGTTAGGCGCTGCTGTGTTCCGTTATGAAGGGTGTGGTAGGGGAGACATACTTTTCCGAGGCGTTCCAGTTTAGTCCTCAGGGGTAGCGGCGCATCTGTGGCCGACCTCAGGTAGGAATATCCAATCCTATCTGGGGTTGATTACAGATGTCCATAGGCGGCAGTAGTCACTTCACATTTCAGAATACCGCACTAAACTCAAGTGGCTCCCCATTCGCTTTCGTCGGAATGCCCATGTCCTTTCACTACTTTATCGTGTGCTATTTGATCCAAGTACTCCTCCTTATCTTAAATGTCGTTTCAACTACCTCCACTTAGCCCATGACCGCTCTCTACGTTCTACAAAAAACCTTGTCCTCAGCACTCCTATGCACTCTTCCTCCTTCTACCATAAATCCTTTACTGTTGTTGCTGTCCGTCTCTGGAATTCACTCCCTAAATCTATCCGACTATCTAGTTCCTTACATGTTTTCAAGAATCAAGTCAAGGCTCATTACTTGCTTTGATTTGAATTTCCTCCTCTTTTCATCCTTCTTCTCCAACACGTATTTCCTTTTAGTGTACCTATTATACCTATGTAATACCATTTACATAAGATATATCTGTAGTTTAATTATATACTTTCTGCTTTTGTGTACACCCTACCTTCTACATGTCTCATATATCTTTAACTCCGACCAAAGGTTGTCTGGAAGAAATCGCTCATTAGCGATAAGACCGCCTTCTTGTATACCGTCTCTAATATTTTCTTATGTATTTCTTGTATTGTGGTGTACAAATAAAGAGTATTTGTTGTTGTTGTTGTTACCATCAGGTGGACTGTATGCTCGTCTGCCACTCCTATATTACCAAAAAAGAAATAAAAAAAGGAAGACTGGTACTCGTATGGTCACTGCTACGGAATGAAAGGAATGCTACACACGTATAAACAATGTATATAAATACATTTGGCTTTGTTTAGAATATGTGTTCTTGTATATACGTTGTCGGGGATTATCCCGACAACGTTCCCAAGGTATATCTAAAAACCTCTGACCACGAGCAAAGCCGCGGGTAAGTAGATTTATCATAATCCAAGAAGAAATTGAAAAAGATTTCTCTACAACTATCTTTTGTAATTCGCTTAAGAACATGACTTTTCCTATCCATAAAAATGGACCAAACGAACAAAGCTCTGACACTCTTTTTATTTACATTTGTGGGACTTGCGGTTCGGATTGAAACTAGATTAAAAAGTCGGGCTCCGGGACTTAAACCAGGTTTAAAAGGAAAATTAGTACCTCTTTCAAACATTTCAATGGCTTTCGTTTTTTCTTGATGGATTTCAGTACCAATTGTGACACTATTCGTGTTTCTTATTAATTCTTTGCTTTATTCAAAAATGAATCTTTTCTTTATAACATAGTATTAGTAGACGAGCATGCAGTCCACCTGATGGTAAGTGGTTTCTGCCGCCCATGGACATTTGTAATCAACCCCAGATAGGATTAGATATTTCTACCTGCGATAGGACTGACTAAGTTGGAACGCCTCGGAAAAGTATGTCAATAGCGGTTTCTTGTATTGTCTATCTATTACGGTTCATAAGATAGAGACGGAGAGACGGACAGACAACGAAGTCTACTAACAAGGTTCCGTTTTTACCCTTTGGGTACGGAACTCTAAAAACTATACATTGGAGTACAAAAAATGACGGCTCGAACATATAACCTGCCGAGGAATATCTAGAAACAACGATTCGGAATTTTAATACTTGATGAATCAGGCAAACTCGCGGGTCTTTACGTGTACGTATTAAAATGTTGGAGTGAAACTCAAAATTACACCACACCGTTTCCAATGTTGTCTGCATTGCGGGGAGATATGGCTATTGGCTAGGGATGCAACGATATAGCGAAAATTCAATAATATCGATAATATATTCATATTTTCATCGACGACACGATATTACTATATCCAAAAAATTTAATATCGATACCTAAAATTGTATATTGTTTTATGCAGTTATATGACCTATTTCTACCTAATAACAGCAGTATAATACAGCGCCTAGCTACTGTGTTCCGGTTTGAAGGGTGTGGTAAGGAAGATAGACTTTTAGAACGAGGCGTTCCAGCTTAGTTCTCAGGGGTAGCGGCGCATTTGTGGCCGACCTAAGGTAGGAATATCTAATCCTATCTGGGGTTGATTACAGATGTCCATGGGCGGCAGTAGCCACTTTCTATCAGGTGGACTGCATGCTCGTCTGTTACTCTTATATTATAAAAAAAATATATGATTAGTATAGGTCAGCGAAAAAATATCGTCATAATTAATGTTTTCGTAAGACTTTAAAAAATCTTCCTTCTTGGATATTTTCTGAAAGTATTAAAATATCAATATTTTGACAATATCGCGTGAAGCTTTCGATATTGCAGATTTATCGGTATTTTCAGCCTTTGATATTAATATCGATATTCAGTAATTTGCCACCTTACATCCCTAATTATGGCCTTCGGTCATAGCTAACTGCCCATACTGGTTTAAACCAGATCCGACCCCAATAGATACGATCTCAGTGAATTGCAGGTTTTAACCCCCTTGAAGAACGTGTAGGCGTTGAGGTTTTCACTTTAATGTAGATTAACTGTTCCTTACACGGCTTCACCAATGCATACCTTCTTTAATTTCGACTTAAAGTTACATAAAAGTTGGTATAAATAATGCTTTCTTCACTCAAAGCTGTACACACACACACAAAGACGAATACGAAAACACCCGGACCAGAACGCATCTAAATTCAGATATCGGTATATCCGGTTATGGTTCAGATGTCTACCAGATTTCGTTACGATTAGCTGATTTTTAAATAATTTAAAAGTGATTTTGAAATCAAAAATATTCCTGGTTTCCCTATACTACTCCTAACTAAATAAAAATCTAGTAAACCGTTTTAATAATAAAGAAATAAGCAAATCAGCTGCATTTCCAAATTTTAGATATTTATGTCTTTGGCCATCGATATACTACTAATTAAGTATAAAATGTCATTGTCTTTGGCATATTTTGTACCTATCTATAACAGTTAGTATACTATACGGTAAATCCTATCCAGTCCTATTTATTTTATCACATTTTCTAGCATACACTATGTAACTTGACTGACATTGATTGCTTTCACAAGCACGTTTTCCTCCAAAAAATTAATTGCTGACAGAATGACAGACATCAATACGAGTCAGGTTTTCCAAAAAGTTTCAATTACGAAATTCCTACTCGTCTACATAGTTTTTACTTTAAGCTTGTTTACTTCAATTGCATGGAGATAAAAATAATATCAGAATTTGAGTTAAAAAACAATAATTATCATATTAAAAAAATATCTTACTGTTTTGTTTGATGTTTTGTGCACTACTACGAACATAGCCGATTATGACCGATCTTTTCCTAAACATCGATGTACGTATTTTAAAGTATTTACTAACTCATATACGTATATTATTAACAAGTACATAATATATTCCTACGTATTCATGATGTGATAACTAATATATAAGAAGAATTAAGAAATTAATACGATTCAAAAGACAGTGCAAGATTTACTTCAACTTAATTTATATTTTCAATAAGTAAGTACTCCATGAGTTAAGGCTAAGTAGTATTTCAAATATTTTTCAGCAAGATACTTATAAATAAGTTACGCATAAAACATTCCTTTGAGAATTGATAAACGTAAACATATTTCCCATTCATATCTTGAACGGCAGGTGTTATGTTAATTCCGGATAAAATAAAAGTCGCATCAATTTATCACTGTCATTTCGTATCATATTAAGCTTAATACGAAACATCAAAAGTATGAAAATATACCCTCAGATATTCGCATACCCTCAATGATAAAATTGAAAATTAATTACCTCCGAAAATGTAATGTAATATACGGCTACATACAAACGTAATGGATTAAATTTACATTTCCATCGGTGGGAAGATTGCCTCCAATTTTCCAATTTTCTTTACCGTCACTGTAATAGGGATGTCACTCACTTAAATTTTTAGACTTTTATATAACTTGCTTTGTTGTTCGTATGTGTGTGGCTCAAATCTTTAAAATTAATTTTACAGTTAACCCTACCCGATTGAGCTAAAATTTTGCATACGTTTTAGTTCGTATAACAATGCATTAGTTTGATGACGTCATATTAATTCCAACATGGCGGATCAATTATTTTTTATGCGCCTTGTGTTTGGGTTATGGGTGTCAAATGAAAGGATTTTCTAAGAAGAATACGAAAAGTATTTTTTATTTACTTCGGACAGATTAGGTACTTTCGTGCACGGGACTTTATTTTAAGGAACCGGTCAAGTGCGAGTCGAACTCACACGCAAAGGGTTCCGTGCTGAAATATCTATACTAATATCTATACTAATATTATAAAGAGGAAAACTTTGTTTGTTTGATTGTAATGAATAGGCTCAAAAACTACTGGACCGATTTTAAAAAATCTTTCACCATTCGAAAGCTCCATTATCCACGAGTAACATAGGCTATATTTTATATGAAATATATTTAATAAATAGATTTTGAGGTGGTACAAAGTTTACCGGGTCAGCTAGTGTAACATATAGACTTAGTCATATAGGGTTAAATTATTTTTAAATGGTATTTACTGTCATGCATTTCAGCTATTGTAGTACATACAGTGTTAGAAGTAGACGTGGCACTTCTTCCACCACGTTTGGTATATACTGGTTGCAATATTTGAATTTTATAGAGTTGCATAGTTTCATTGGTAGTTGGTTGTTTTTTTGCTGTCTTTTATATTTATTTATTTATTTATGTGTATTGCAATTATTCACCATAATGAAGAGTAAACAAGTGGAACGCTACTAGGTATAGCCTTGCTTTTATAAGAGAGTTTTTGCCATAGATTTTCCTGGTCTGCATCTTTTCTGGAATGCATATAAAATTTGGTGAAAATCGGTAAAGCCGTTTCGGAGGAGTACGGTAACTAACATTGTGACACGAGAATTTTATATATCAGATAAAGTGTAGTCACAAATGTTTTTTCTCGTGACATTTTTCTGCACTAAAGCAACTTATCATTGATAATATTCAAAGTCGTTATCTATATTCAAACCATCAGTGAAAACCAAAATCCTTACCCTTAGCCTCTTGCATATAACAAATTTAATAGTCCTTTTAACCCAACTTTAATACTAATTTTAAAGTAGCCATTAAATATCTTTTGAGTACCCACCCGCTGCACCTAATTAGACGAAATATAATCTTTATTACGTAGAAATAGCCCCGGTAATGGCTCAATTTATAGTACTTTCATCAACTTCAATTAATAGTTTGTTTGTTACGATTGTTGGGGGTATCTCCAATGAACGACTTGAATCCAACTAGTTATTTTTAATTAATTCCAAGACCTCCACAAACATCGTCCTTGAAATCTGTCGTTTCCCGCCATAATACCCTTTTGTTTTTTTTTAAATCACGAATACAGCGTTACAGGCAATTAAATATGTGGCCAGCATTATTTTTCGAGTGAATGGTTTTAAACTAAATATTAAGGTAAATCAATTTTCCACCACATAAAAGTGGTTTTTTCCAGTATTCCTTCACAGTACAGGCAATTCTACTCTGGAACGCTCTGCCCGAAAACATCAGGAAAGCACCTTCTAAAATCACCTTTAAGAGACTCGTACGGGAGCATTATTTACGACAGTCATTTGACAGATGAGTCTATCAATTTTTCATAGTCCACATTATTTATATATTTATATATATATATATATATATATATATATGTATATGTACTTTTATTTTTTTGTATTTAGTATATTATGTCATTTTATTGTATGCAGTTTAATATTGTTTTGATTTAGAAGCCTACCACATGTTATCGCCATCGCCCAGGGTTGACTGGCAGAGAATGCCATTAGGCATTAAGTTTACCCTTTGCTACACTAGTTTAAAGTGTGACAAGAATTTTAAGCTAAATAAATAAGATATAATAATAAATGTGACTGTAGTGTATCACCTTGTGGGTAGTTTGTCTCGAGCGCATACGACACGGAATGAGAGCGGACTGTGTGACTGGAGCGGACTGAGTCATGCTACACCGTCGGTGAGGACGGGCGTGTTGGTGCGTGAGCGAGCCAAATGGGGTTTAAGTGATACTAGTATCTCGACGTTGAGTCGAGAACACTACAGTGACCTTACACGATATACTTACCATCTGAGTAGTTTTTAATACAGGAGCCGACGTGCATGCAGTTCACCTAAGTGGCTAATGCCGCCCATGGACATCTGTAATCAATCCCAGATAATATTTAATTCCTACTCGAGGTCCGCCACAGATACGCCGCTACCCCTAAAGTCTAAGCTGGAAGGCGGAAAAGTCTCCCTTACCACATCCTTCAAACAACGTTTAAGATTGCTGCATTGTTGTTATTAGGCAAAAATGAAATAGGTGTGACTGTGTCTTCTGAAATCATACCACGAAATTCTACTGTAGCGACTTCCCGCTACCCGTCAAGAGATTGCGCAGCTGAATCACGCTATCGAAGTTTTCTAAACATCTTGCATACATACAAGTACCGAACCGAGACTGTCGGAGAACGGCCGCTCCCCGGGCATGATCACCTAGCCCGGCGGGAGATCTCCCTATGCCAAAGTGGTGAATTCCATGAAATCATTTCCTTGCTTACCAAGCTGAGGATCAAACCTAGAACCGTCTTACTTTTCAGGGTATGGTAACCTATCTGCCTCGTAGATACCCAAAAATCATAGTTCTTTCGCAATACCTTTTCTCTCAATAGAAGTAACTCCCTCAGGTATTTGTTAAAAAAGACCAAAAATGTAGCACGATAACACACAAACACGACCTTTTCGAAATAATTGCGTTTAAAACTTTTCGCAATAAAAGAACTGCGGTCAGGATTAAAATTCGGCGGCTTCCATTAGTCTCCCTGCGTATTTGAGTGGGCATGAGGGACCTGTTTCACTGAACGCGAGTAACGAGTAAAGCGGCTACAACTTTTTTGTCGGTAATAAGATTGATCTAGAAGTACTATTCCGGTAATGACTAGCCCGTGTAATAATCAATCGTAAGCATTTTGTGCCTATTAACGTCTGAAATATGTCAATTCTTTTCTGAGTAACAAATTACTAATTTCAAACTAGTAGGCAAAAATGTGTTAAGATTGATTTTTGCTAACGAGCGTAATACAAGATGCCAAGGTAGCCAGAATAAGGACATCGGTATATTCCTGAACGCACCGAGCAGTCATAAACAAGCACGATGACAATGGATGCCGCAACACTTGTTTTCAGCAATGTATATATGGAAACTTTGCTTTTATTCTGGTGGATAAATCTTAAAACTAAAAATTTTAGTTTTCCCTCATTATTATCAAATTATTAATTCTTCTGCGTTGTTGTTCTCATATACTCGCATATGTAGACTTTTATGTCTAAATATGGCGTTCTTATTGTGAATTTTCGAAATTTTCACTAGGTTTGTAAACTGTTGAATTCACACTGGAGCGGGAATATTAAAAGTGTTAAAAAATATAACAACTAAAACCGACTACTTAACATCCTCTTGAAAGCTCGTAAGCGCTCATTTTTACCGAGCTTTCAGTTGCAGTACTCGCATGACGTCGGAGTTTTAAAAGTTAATTACTCCTAGTTTATTAATATGAATTTATTGGCACACAAAAACTGTTAATTAGGAATTTTAGAATTACATTTATTCAACAAAAAACTTTAGTTAGCTAAATCTGGTTTGAAAGGTACGGGAGAAATACCTGAGTTGTATGAATTTGTTTCTTTAAGTGTAGCAAAGCATTGGGCGCCGAGTTTATTTTAATACTACATATTAACTATAGTTGTAAGCCACTAATATTTAGATGTATTGCTGACTCAAACAAACCATTTGAGCTAAATATAATTCTTTACAGGGTGTTTTCCTGTCGCAAGTGTTAACGTACACATGTTCCACACATACGCATGCATCATGCATTCTATCTTTTCATTCGCAAACGCACGCAGATCACATAGGTACTATAGCGAACTTATACATGTTTAACAGACTCTATTGAATATTACCATGTAAATCTTATTCGACTATAATATGCGCGCGTGTTTGCGTGTGTGTGTGTGTGTATGTGTATGTGTATGTGAATTTGTATAAATGAATGTGGTTAGTGGGTATGCGTGTACATACCCTATGTATGTAGATATTAAAATTAAATCGCCAAACAATAAGCAGACGAAATATTAATATTTTCAGAATTCGTACCTCGCTACGGCCGACTACACAACAACTCGGTGAGTAGGCATTAATGTGCGCGCTTCCGAACTTTTTTATTTACTTCCAGCTCGACCCAAGAGTTTTGTAACCATTTCAACTTTGTAACGTTGGTAATTATAATTGTAATGCAAAGAGGCCCATTTATTAGCGGTATCACGTCCGCTGAGGTTTATGAGAGAATCGTTATTTATACGAGTGACTTTTATCTGAGTGCCTTTGTCTTTAAGTTTTAAGTGGGTAAGGTTCGGCTTTTATGGATGTCCAGTGAATTAAGCTCAGATGTTCTAAGATATCTTTGAAAACTCCTTGAAAGGTTTTATGCATATAAAAGTGGTAGAACCTTTCGTGTTAGACTCAGGTGGCACCACCGCCACACCTGCGCTGCTGTGTTCCACTATGAAGAGCGTGTTAAAAAAATCACTACACGAGTTGTTCCAACTTAGTCCACAAGAGTAGCGAAGCATGGCTCATCGACTCCTACTCTATTTGGAGTTTTACATAAAGGACAAAGTATTCTTCTACAAATAAAGCAAGGAATTAGAAGTATTACTATTATATGAGACTAACTCATACCATCTGTAATTAGTCCGTATAGAACAGGGGTTTCTACCTGAAGCAGGTAACAGCTGCGTCGCTACTTCTGAGATTTTTTTATATGTACTATAAGAGTAGCAGACTAGCTTGCAGTCTGGGGTCGGCGACAGACGCGCCGCTACCCCTGAGAACTAAGCTAAAACGCCTCGGAAAAGTATGTCTCCCTTACCACACCCTTCAAACCAGAACACAGCAGCACTTAACGCTGCTATTATGAGGCAGAAATGGGTGTGGCGGTGGTGCCGTCGGAATCGAATCACCAAGTCTACCACCTTCAATTAAGATGGTCGCCTTACATGTAAGGAAATTTGACTGTTTCTGAATGCTGCAGCATTTTAGTAACTTTTAAGAAACTGATATAAAAATAAGAAAGTAATTTACCTTTAAAGCCTTCCTAAAAGCGACGATAACTTTTACATTGACGTAACGAAAAGTCCAACAAAGTCCATTCAAATGATCACGTTGTTGCATTTCCTTAACGAACTAAATGGAAAGTGAGGTAATGGTTAAAAGTTCAGGCCTTGAAGAAGAAAGAACTGTCCGTTATTCTATACTTATATCTACGAAAACCAAAAACATACTTAGAAAAACATCGAAATGTTGCCGTTGTCCTACTTCTGTACCCTTACCATGAGTTTTTACCTTTTGACCAATATGACTGCTTTGGTATTTGATTATGTATTTGCCCATAAAAAATCCAATCAGCGCCCCTAGCGGATTGTATCAGTACTATAGTGTCAGTAACGTAACATTAAATGTCCAAAATTGACAAACGCTTTATGTTTCGTCTCTCTTTTTTGCGAACATGTGAGGCAGACAAAAAGACTTGAGCACTTATTTATTGTTACGTTTACTCAGTCTACTGAAGCAAACGGAACAGAATAATGGATTGAGCAAACGTAACGTAAAATTGTGCGATGTTTTGAAAACTCATGGTAAGGGAGTACCCTTAGAGTACCCTCAGTAGAGCACGGGTGAGAGAAATGTAGGCAAAAATCCACCGCGCTGGCCAGTGCAGATTGGTAGACTTCACACCTTTAGATTTTCTTATGAACTCTCAGGCGTTTAGGTTTATTTACCACGTTTTCCTTCACCATTTAACTAATTAGGTTGCAAATTAAATTTCATACAAAAAAAATTACACATCTCCAATATTCTTCACTTATCTTCACAGAAGCCTTGGATCCTAGTCCAAGATATTTATAATATTATTTGTTTCTATTTTATAAATTTCATTTATGTAATTTACAATACAAAAACAATACAAAATTAAAATAAAAATTAATTATTATTAAAATAATATAAAATATACTTGCTATTTCTGTTGTTATAATTAAAATCTATATTACTACTAGCTAACCCGGCAAACGTTGTGTTACCATATAAATAAAAAAATGTTAAGGGTGAACAACTCTTATCACTTAGGGGTATAAAAAATAGATATTAGCCGATTCTCAGACCTACTGACTATACAAATAAAATTTGGTGAAAATCGGTAAAGCCGTTTCGGAGAAGTACGGTAATTAACAGTGTGACACGAGAATTTTACATATAAGATATACACGGTTCTGAAACTACTTGTATTGTTAAATTATACGTAGAATAACAATTTTAAAGTTCCTTAAATTCCCATTACACTGGAAGAGATGTGACGAGGAAATAAATGGACCTACAAAGTAAGAAACAAACAACTTACTTAAACTTGCTACTTCAGTTAACAGCATTTCATTCTTTATTTAAAGAACAATGTACTGTAATTATATTGAGTTGTACTGTTTGCAAAATTGTTTAGTTATTTATTTATTTAATTTTTACAAAATCCACAGCACTTAAAATCATACAAATACATTTCTTATATAGTATTTCTTACAGCCAATTACGATTTATAGATAACTTTAGTTATAGAATTTGTTTAACACGAATTTATACTATCTAGCTTTTCAAACACCTCGGTAGTAACTTCTAGAAAAATATTTTAAATGTATTTTTTTATAATATAGGAGTAGCAGACGAGCATGCAGTCCACCTGATGGTAAGTGGCTACTGCCGCCCATGGACATCTGTAACCCCTAATAGGATTAGATATTCCTAACTGAGGTCGGTCACAGATGCGCTGCTACCTCTGAGGTCTAAGCTGGAACGCCTCGAAAAAGTAGATCTCCCTTACCACACTCTTCAAACCAGAACTCCGCAGCGCTTAACTCCGCTATTATGAGGCAGAAATAGGTGTAGCGGTGGTACCGCCGGAGTCGAACCACAATGGGTTCTACCACCTTCAAAAGAAATCTAAAGCAGGCAGTTTTTTGAGAACAATAAATAATGTCAAGGCAACGGGGAATGCTTGAAAGCAATCATAACAATCATTTATTTCAGTGATTCTTAGTCTGTATATTATGTTTGTTTATTACTATGGATCTTAATGTTAGCCTATGTTAGTAAAACCTAAGACTAATAACATGCATGAAAAGAACAGTTCTTTTGGTGTTAAGTAGCCACTGCTGCTCATTGACAGCTGTTATGAATCCTAAAAGTTATAGTTTCCTACGAGGCAGATAAAAGTAAACATAGTCATAAACTCACTAACAATTCTATCATCCATTTATTACTCCTATCGATATATTGAAAATAATGTAAATTCAATACAAAATAATGAATAACGGCGAAAATTTGACAAATAATAATCCAAATTCAAACCTCAAGGGTCAGAATTTGCGGCTAACCAATTTACTAATGCGTCAAATTTGGCACTTCAAAATGTCAGCACAAATTACACAATTGTTCACAAAATTGTTATTATGAACCTATTATCGTCCCCACATTTTGACTCATGTTTAATAGAAAGAATATAGATTGTCTACGCTAGAGACAATTAACTAAAGTATTAAAAATCGTTAATCCTGAGGATGTTGATAAGGACAATGGTACAAAATTATTAAAATCGTGTATTGTCATCCGGTATTGATTGACAATTAACTAAAGTATTAAAAAATCGTTAATCCTGAGGATGTTGATAAGGACAATGGTACAAAATTATTAAAATCGTGTATTGTCATCGGGTTTTGATTATTCTTCGAAATTTTGAATTAAATTGAACGTTCAAAGTGGATAGAAATCGGGTTTAAAGATTCCGTTACTTAGTTACGTACATACCTCCATTTTTTTATAATATAAGAGTAGCAGACGAGCATGCAGTCCACCTGATGGTAAGGCTAACTGCCGCCCATGGACATCTGTAATAAACCCCAGATAGGATAGGCCACAGATGCGCCGCTACCTCTGAGAACTAAGCTGGAACTTACCACACCTTTCAAACCGCAACACAGCAGCGCCTAACACTGCTGTTATTAGGTAGAAATAGGTGTGGCGGTGGTGCCGCCGGGGTCGAACCACAAAGGGTTCTACCACCTTCAAGACATACCTACATACAAGCCAAGCTAATAAAAGCGTGTTAAAAAGTTGGTTGTTTTGTTGTTCTACTGCATACTACTACTGTTTTTGGCGTATAATAGCTAAGTAAAGCGCTGTGTTCTGACTTGAAGTTTGTACTAAGGCAGACACTTACTCGAGGCGTTTAAACTTAGTCTTCAGGGGTAACAATGCGTCTATGGTCAGCCTCAAATAAGACACGATTTCTAATTGATTGTTTACCGATGTCCATGGACAGTAGCAATTTATCATAGAGTCTATGACTGTGTTATATGTGACGAATGACAATTTGAATTACCTAAGTATTGACAAAATAATATTGTATAAATTTATTACAATCCTGACATTATTATTATTGACATCTTTGATTATTATTGTATTAATTATTATTATTATGTAACTCTAACGAATTGGGCTATAAACCTGTAATGTTAGGTGTAATAATTGTAAAATATAATCAAATACTAAAAATAAAAAAGTCCATAGAGAACTATGTGTGTGTGTTTTATAATATAGTAGAAAATGAGCTTGCAGTCCACCTGATGTGGTAAATGTTCATTGTGCCTAACCCAAGTTTGGATTATCTCCTACCTGAGGTCAGTCATAAATGCGTTGCGCTGGGAACTAAATTAAAACGTCTCAAATAAGAATGACCCTCTTAACACACGCTTCGACTTTAACCGCCGGGCCTTAACCACAAAGGATTCAACTCCCTTCAAATTAATACTAGTACACGTATTCTCTGATACCTAAATTAATTTAAAAAAGCCTGAAAAAGGTCTACCTGACAACTAATTAATTGAAAACTTCTACATACAAATAAAATGAGACCCTAAAATTGTTTAATAAAGTTGTTCATATGATATGAAACATTTTATTTAGGGACCCGTCATAAAAATATTTACGTCAGAGTTTATTATTAATTTATGTTTATGATAAACCTGGTTTGTTTTAATTATTTTGGGCAAACATAATTTTCATTTTACGTGGCATACGACGGTATGGCGTGCATTAATGGTTTAAAATGAGCATAATATTCGGTTTAATCTTAGATGATTAAAATACATAGATTGATCACTCCTAACAAGAAAATGTAATCAGTTTTGAGAATTGAAATTGTTGCATAAATAAAGTATAACCACGTCTTTATTCAAAATTATCCCTAAAATGTTTGAAATACTTGTTTATTTATACGTATTATTTTCTCTAAAAATGTTTTTATTTGTCAAGAATTCAAACAATGCTTTCTACACTCACGCTTTCTACACTCACAGCCCCACACTAGGATTCCCTGTATCGTGGGTGCTATGGACACACACAGACAAATACACAAACACCCAGACCCAGAAACAGAAGTCTAAATTCATCATTTAGAAGTCTGTCTGGCCGGGGATCGAACCCGGGACCCTCTGCGCGTCAGACCGGCATGGTGACCGCTCCGCCACGCGGGTCGTCAAACAATAAATGATAAATCATCCTTTTACGGTTTCATTCAATTTCAAGGCGGTGAATTATCTTTCTATTTTACTTATCAAAGGGTACGTTATTAAAATATAGAGAAATAAATATTGATGTCGATACGGTTTTATATTTTAATTACAGTTGACGTAATTGTGCAATAAATAATTATATAACAGCGATTTTCAACCAAAATATGCCAGTGATATAAATTATAATGAGACTAGCTGACCCGGCAAACGTTGTGTTGCCATATATATAAAAAAAATGTTAAGAATGGACATTGACAACCCTTCCCTTAGGGGTATGAAAAATAGTTAGTAGCCGATTCTCAGACCTACTGAATATGCATATAAAATTTGGTGAAAATCGGTAAAGCCTAAACGGCGGAGGAGTACGGTAACTAACATTGTGACACAAGAATGTTATGTATAAGATGATATCGAGTGATAAATTATTATTAAGGATTCGTTGTCTACCCATTACTATCCCACTACTGGAAATGGGACCCCTTTTAGAGTGAGAGAGTTTTAGACTTTAGTCCAATTGGTAAACTTAACCCTTAAAATCTTTTTTATTTCTCTTAGGCGTTTCCTCAAAATTTTTTCATTCGCTGTTTAGGCACGTCATCATTAATTTCTAATATGCAAATAACTGAAAAATCAGTGATGCATGCCTAGGATTTGAACCTCGATAACTGAATGAGAAGCCGAGTTTTCAACTAAAGATAAACCAAACATAAACATCGTAACAAAAAAGCAAACAGGGAATTGGAACCCAAAACAACGCAACGATACCAGGATACCATAAAAACATGTAAGTAATCGTATCTCGTAAAACCGCAAAAGTTCACTCAAACGCTTGTTCCGTGAAAACTTTGCCAAACTTCGCTGGCAAATATTTAAGCGACGGAAAGCGACAAAGTTACAGCCAAATACTTAGCGATAAAGTCACACGCGAAACATTTAGTGAATTTCGTTACGAATGCCTTTACCGCAGCTTTTTTGGAACGTAACACAAAGGGACGTCAAGGGCTACTTCAAAGGATATGGTTTTTGTGTGAAATTTATGATAAGTATTTGAAGGGCTTACGACCGTTGCAGACTAGCTACTTTTAGTACCGGTGTTTCGCGTTTTAGTCATTGCATCGAAGCTACATCACATTTTGTGACTACCATGTACGTGTCTTTTAGCGATTACATTATTGATACAACGTGTTGTTCACGTTCAGTTACTGTATTCGGCGTTCAAAAGTAGCTGCGACCAGCGCTCTATCATGTGTGGACTGTATGTCTTGTATGTGCGTTTGATCAGTGCATTTCGCTTGCAAAAAAGTAGCTGATTTGCCGATCGCCGACGCTAGTCTTATATAATGGGGACCTATTGTAATTCTTTTTTTTATAATATAGGATTAGCAGACGAGCATGCAGTCCACCTGATGGTATGTGGCTACTGCTGCCCTTGGACATCTGTAATGAACCTCAGATAGGATTAGATATTCCTACCTGAGATAGGCCACAGATGCGCCGCAACCCCAAAGGATTAAGCTAGAACGCCGCGGAAAATAGGTGTGGCGGTGGTGCCGCCGGAGTCGAACCACAAAGGGTTCTACCACCTTCGATTCTTGTTTCAATAGGGGTAAAAAAAACAACTATAACATTAACTGAAACGAAATATAAACGTAATTAATCACGTCAAATAAATTGCTTTGATAAAACTTAATTATTTTCATCAACCGTCAAATTACTGAAAACATAAATTTCCCTAAATTATACACCAAAGCACCTATCTTCTAAACAGGGTAAACAAATTTTCAACCCCTCAAATTACCCCACAAATACCTTAGCCAGTTAAAAACGTAATTAGGCAGCAGATGTTGATAATTGCTCGTTTGCACCTCTATCTCTTAATTATAAAGGCCTGAACTTTTGTAATGAACTACAAAAGTTCGCTCGGTACCTAAAAGCTTTAGTTACAGCGCCTTTGAGAGAAAAACTAAGATCTGTTCACGCGTACTACGACAACGGCGTAGGTGGGTGCTTAGTATTAAAAAGTGTGGGGAAATAGTGGATAATGAAAAGTGAATACGATACTGACCACATCTCAACCACAACGAAACGAAACTACAGGCGACACCACGCAAGATCGAAAATACAGTTTTTAGGGTTCCGTACCCAAAGGGTAGAAACGGAACCCTATTACTAAGAATTCGCTGTCTGTCCGTCTGTCACAGGGCTATATCTCCGGAATCGTAATAGTTTTTTTAGAGAGGAAGCATAACGGTGGCAGCTATAACAACAAATACTAAAAATAAAATAAAGTCTAATATTAAAGGGGATCTCGATACAACAAACCGGATTTTTTTGTCATTTTTCGATCTAACTGTAAAACCGTACTAGGAAGACTTCTATAACTGGTATTATAATAAATACAATTAAGAACCATAAAACATATTTTAATATACTTATTTTAATTTTATTATACGTTGTTTACGTATCATTCATCATCAGCCCAACGCCATCTATTGTTGTTTCATATAACTAAGTATTGTTGAAAATAATAAAATGAATAAAAAACAAGTAAAAAATAATGAACATTTGGTGGTACGGAAGCCCACGCCAGGTGGTACGGAAGCCAGTTAACCCCAACTGATTGAACTAAAATCATACACCTTTTGTCTGATGACAATGTATTATTGACGTCATACTTAATCCAATAATGCGGACGTAATTATTATGCAGCCCTATGATATGATCTAATGCAAAAGTTTCTAATATAAATACGAAAATCTTATTTGAATATTGTTACCAAAGTACCTACAATAGAATTCAGCGAAGCACGTAACCACTGTCAACATTTATTTGGTACCGCAGTGTGGTACGTGTGAATAGGCACTTAGTCACAAAGAGGAAAGCTAAAGCAGGTGAGCGTCAGACATTAAACTTTAGTTTAATTACAGAGAGCGCTTACGAGGTAATAGCTTAGTGAACAAACAATTTGTTGTGACTCGGGCACGTTTTAAATCTGATATTTATTTGTGAATTCCCGAGTTAAGGGCATCGTAATATGAAACACTGTTCTCAAGTAGGTACGTTATTATATAAATTATGTTCCGACACAATTTTAACTTTCTAAAAAAGTTGCCATTATTTGTATAAGTTGCATTATAAACCTTGTCTTATTTGAGATAATGTTTTTATAATTGTACTTATTTTGCTTTACTTATAAAGTCCTTCGACATTTTATCGCTGCCGCAGTGAGGTATTACGTGTGAATAGGCAGTTAGTCACAAAGAGGAAAGCTAAAGCAGGTTAGCGTCAGACATTAAACTGTAGTTTAATTACAGAGAGCGCTTACGAGTTAATAGCTTAGCGAACAAACAATTTGTTGCGACTCGGGAACGTTTTAAATCTGATATTTTATTTGGTTCACGGCATCGTAATTTGAAACACTGTTCTCTAGTCAAGTCCGTTATTATTTAAATTACTCGTATGTTCGGACAATTTCTTTATTATTTAGATATTATGCTATTATTATAAATATTTAATATTATATTTGTTCATTAATTGTGTTTTTTCAAATATCTCAGATGAGACTGGAATCCGACCTAACTAGGTTGGTCACAGTCGCATTGGTACTGAAGACATTGTTAATTATAAAATGTCCCGTGAATATAAACATAATTGAGAGTTTGTACCTTTGTGTTTTTATTACGCAGGCTTCAAATCTTGTTATATACTACCACAAAATCGCTTCTTTATAAGAAGAATGGCACAACTCAAAATTCATTTTTCTGTTTAAGATATCTACAATTTAATCCCAAATATTTCCTATTTTAATGTGTCCTAACAGTTCTGTGGTTATATACATAACTACTTATAATTGTATTTATTATTATTTTTATTCTCATTTAAATAACAGATTTCGAAACAAAAACATTGTTTAATTTTAAACTGGCTCTCATGGAAAATTGCCTTTTGTACTTCTGCCATTATTCTTGCAAAGAATCGAATTATTCGGAACCTATAATACTTGTAAGCAGTGATAGCCTAGTGGTTAAGAAACTCGGCCTCTCGATCGAGGGGTCCGAGGTTCAAATCCCAGGCACGCACCTCTGATTTTTCAAAGTTATGTGCGTATTAGAAATTAATTATCACTTGCTAAACGGTGAAGGAAAACATCGTGAGGAAACCTGCATACCTGAGATTTATAAAAAAAAAAAAAAAAAAAAATCTCAAAGGTATGTGAAGTCTACCAATACGCACTTGGCCAGCGCGGTGGACTATGGCCTAATCCTTCTCATTCTGAGAGGAGACCCGTGCCCAGCAGTGGGACAGTAATGGGTTGTTGATGATGATGATGATATAATACTTAGTCTCAGCACCGCTTTGAGAGGAAAGCTAAAGCAGGTGAGCGTCAGCCATTAAACTGTAGTTTAATTACAGAGAGCGCTTACGAGTTAATAGCTTAGTGAACAAACAATTTGTTGTGACTCGGACACGTTTTAAATCTGATGTTTTATTTGGTCCCCGGCGTCGTAATTAGAAACTCTGTTTCCTAGTCATTAAATTATGTTTTGAGACAATTCTGACTTCGTAAAAAAGTTTTCATTGTTGGTATAGGTTGTTTTAAAAACCTTTGTTTATTGAGAAATTGTGTATTTTTTAATTTTACATTTATTTATGAATTGTGTTTTATTCAGTACTTTTAACTCGAAATTATTGCGCAACTTATATTAAGTGGTCATATATTAACTTTAAACAACGGAAATAGGATCGTAGTCCCACCCATCTGAGATTGGCCATAGACGCATTGGTATTAAGGACTAATTAAGAATGCTTCGTAAATGTTTATTTAAGAATGTATATATTATGAATGGAGATTTTTGGATTTGGATTGGATTTTTGGGAATTCCTAACTATAGTTATCTCTTAAGAATGGAGGCCTCAAATTGTGTGATGAACTTTAAAATGTTTCTTACTTCGTACCTATAATCCATAGTCTCAGCACCGCTTTGAGAGGAAAGCTAAAGCAGGTGAGCGTCAGACATTAAACTATAGTTTAATTACAGAGAACGCTTACGAGTTAATAGCTTAGCGAACAAACAATTTGTTGTGACTCGGGCATGTTTTAAATCTGATATTTTATTTGGTTCACGGCATCGTAATAAGAAACTCTGTTTTCTAGTCAAGTCTATTATGATATAAAATGTTTTTAGACACAGTTTTCAGTTTCCAAAAATATTATTAATGATTTGTGCAAAGCAAACATTTTTTACCACGCTTTTATTAACTTAACCTGTACCCATGTAAGTACGTAGCAAACGTAATTTTTTTACTTATTTCATTCAATCTATAATTCTATACTAATATTATAAAGAGGAAAACTTTGTTTGTTTGTTTGGTTATAATGAATAGGCTCAAAAACTACTGGTCCGTTTTTAAAATTACTTCACCATTCGAAAGCTACATTATCCACGAGTAACATAGGCTATATATCTGAAATATATTTGATAAATAGATTTTGAGGCGGTACAAAGTTTGCCGGGTCAGCTAGTTACTATAAAAGCGTAGCGTTGAAACGACATTTGTATATTTTTTCAATTTAATATTTGATTAATTGTGACAAGACCTTAAATTCTTCGGGGCGTTAATATGAACCGCAGTAAAGTTTGAATCCTTACTTTATTTTGAAGTACTTCCTATACCTAAAATGAATTGCACGTGCGTTGCAACTCCTGAAGACTAAGATGGTCCTAATATGTAAGTCAGTTGACATCCACACCCGTCCATAACACAAGAACTCCTTCACTTTACAAATACGGGTGGCGATGGTACCACCCCACGAATCATATGTAGTTAGTTTTTTTATAATATAGAAGTAGCAGATGAGCATGCAGTCCACCTGATGGTAAGTGGCTACTGACGCTCATGGACATCTGTAACCCCAGATACGATGAGATATTTCTACCTGAGGTCGGCCACAGATGCGCCGCTACCCCTGAGGACTAAGCTGGAACGCCTCGGAAAAGTCTGTCTCCCTTACCACACCCTTTAAAACGGAACACAGCAGCGCCTAACCCTGCTGTTATTAGGTAAAAATAGGTGTGGCGGTGGTGCCGCTGGAGTCGAACCACAAACGGTTATACCACCTTCAAACCAGTACCAGTTAGTTCTACCTATTGCTTCAGTTAAAGGAAGTAACTCATTTTTAATTGTCCCCAAATTTCCTTAAAACCGCTTCTCAAGCCAAATTCTAATTCAAAACACATTACAATTCCCAATCGGTGTCACTTCTTAATTGTCAATTCCATGGAGCCTATTGTAAAAGGACAATTGGATTTAGAAGAAAGCGTTCCCTTTAAATGGATTCCAATTTGTGCTTAGAATCTCATTTGTTATCATTGTTCCACGAATAACTGGTGAAAGTGAGTTACCGGTAAGTAAAAAGATTACATTTTGGGTCAATTGTGAACGAACTTAGTCCTTAAGCAGTACTGTGTTGTGAAGGAATGAATAAGTAACTTCTCGGGAGTAACGTTACTATGTTAGCGTTGAATTTCTTGAAAACAAATAGTATCAGTTTGGGTCGAGGAAGTAAGTAGACAGTGATAGTCTAAGAAACTCGGCCTCCTGATCGAGGGGTCCTTTTTTTGATCACGATGGAGAAACCTTCAAAAGGTACCCGATGCCGTGGGAGCGACACAGGGTTATATGGGACTCTTACCGCACTAAAACCCCCCGGTGACCTTCCTCGGCGCTGTGTAGAGGAGTCCGGGATCTCCAAAGGAACGCAACCGGAGTCCTCTTAGCGCGTTGTCCCGTCGGGCTCCGCCCAGATGAGCTTGACGCTCGCCACACCGTCTTATGCGTACGACGGTATGCGATCACACATACCGCCGAACTACAGTGATCTAGTGGTCCTAGGTTCAAATCCCAGGCACCATTGATTTTTCAATGTTATGTGCGTATTAGAAAAATTAATTGTCACTTGCTTAAATGATGAAGGAAGAAACCTACATCGTGAAGAAACCTACATACCTGAGAAATCTTAAAACTACCGCCACGCCTATTTCTAAAGTTAAGCAGTTCTTGCGATTCGGTGACAGGACGTGGATGCTAACTGAGTTACTTAAGAGACAGATGTTTCGAGTGGCGATGACCATCATGTAGTCTGTATGGTCGTTTGCAACTTATATCTCATAAAAAAATGTAATTAAATTTATTTAGATTAAAATCTAATTTTTAAAATTAGTCATGTCGCTACAACTTCATATTGAATGGTAACTCATATATTTAAGTCGTATGTATTGGAACAGTAATTAACTGGCATACTGCTTATATATAACTATCTGAAAAAAATTTATCAGGTAAGCAAAACGAAGTTTCCTAGTAAGGTCGAAGATAAGTAACTGGTAAGCGAATTTTGCAAGCAATTCCGCGCTTCGAATGCGAAAAGACTATTCCAACTTGATTTCCGGTTAACCTTTAACGTCTCAACTCAAAGATCTCATACATATTTTTACAAAATTTTCATGAAATTTTATATGCATATTCAGTAGGTACGTTCCCGAATTACAACAAATTGTTTGTTCATTAAGCTAACCTAACCTAACCTAACCTGCTTTAGCTTTCCTCTCAAAGCGGTGCTGGGACTAAGTATTATACGTACCGAACAACTTTTAGTAGTATTTCAAAATAATGTTCTAGAGTAGTACATTGAAATTTAAGAAATTTTTGTCCTTAGTGTGCGTAAAAAAAAGTCTGAGGGCGCAAGATTACTTCTTGTACGTTAAGGGAGGCTTTGTGTGAAGCTAAATTCAGTTTGTGGGTTCACAACTCTTTTCTCTTGGCCGCCATCTTGAAAAAAGGATAGAAATCGTGTTCGTAGCACATAAAAATATAAGAACAATTACAGTCCCAAATTGAGACTAATTGTTCTTACATATATATTTTTTTGTTGTAGGTAGAACCAAAATAAATAACGAAAATAGATCGAAATTTAGGCACAAATTACTTTTATAACTTTTTGTAGTAATTCAAAAGACATCACATTCAGACAAACGATAAGAACGCAATTTTGAAACTGTTTTAAAAGCGTACATACGCCTGTTTCAGCGTCTTACGAACCATTGTCAGTAAAAGTTACGATATCTTTATTATCCTGCGCAGATCTCACTACTAAAATGAGAACAATCGAAATGAAGCATTAATTAAGACGTTTAGTAAATCTCACTGTAGGACCGGGTTTATTCGCATTTCACACAATGGAACAATACAAAACAGTGTATCTTAGCAAACTTAATTTAATTCGTCGTATCGGTGACGAATAAGCGAGAAAAGAGTACTGAGCAAAAGATTCGATAAATAAAACAAGTCGTGCTTATTAGGGTTCCGTACCCAAAGGGAAAGAACGAAACCCTTTTACTGAGCCTCTGCTGTCTGACCGACTGTCACAGAGCTCTATCTCTTGAACCGTAATAGATAAACACTTAAAATTTTACAAAGTATGTATAACGGTGACCTCTATAACACCAAACACTAAATAATTCGCCAGGTACGAGTCGAACTCGCACATGGAGGCTTCCGTACCACCGAATGTTCATTATTTTTTGCGAAATTTTATTCATTTTATTACTTTCAACAATACTTAGTTATATGACACAAAAATATATAGCGTTGGGGTAATGATGAATGATACGTAAACAACGTATAATAAAATTAAAATAACTATATTAAAATATATTTGATGGTTCTTATTTGTATTTATTATAATACCAGTTATAGTAGTAAACGGATTGTAAAACTTTCACCCTCCTTCCTAGTACGGTTTAAGAGTTAGATGGAAAAATGCCGAGAAATACCGGTTTGTTGTATGGAGACCCCCTTTAATATTCAACTTTATTTTATTTTTAGTATTTGTTGTTATAGCAGTCACGGTTATACATCCTCTGTAAAAATTTAATGTGTCTATCCATTACGGTACCGCTGATATAGCCCTGTGACAGACGGACAGACGGACACACGGACAGACAGCGAAGTCTTAGTAATAGGGTTCCGTTTTTACCCTTTAGGTACGGAACCCTAAAAAATGGAAAACACTTGCACAGTAGCACTTGGCCATATATTATTCCCATATCCTAATCAGAGATATGAGTTAGCTACTGCAAAAATTCACGTATTTTCAACAAACTGAAATCTAGTAGTAGCGACGCATCAGTAGCTATGTAATCAACTTGAAAAAGAGTAAAGGCCAAGATTTTCATAGAAATATCACCATCTCGAATTGATTATTATATATATATCGAATTGATTTGATTGCTTAGTATAGAGAGCAGTGTTCACTTGCATGTACCAAACATTGTAAATCATTATTAAATAATTTGTCAAACGATACATGTCTAAATTGGCTCAATAAAGATTTTTATTATTTATGATTTATTATTATTAAAGGCTGTCATATAAGACAGATTACATGCTACCAATTGATAGTAATTCGTAGATGGAAATTTCTTATAAATAAACTAATATCTTACTGCTAATATCTTCACTCGCCTATCTCACGAGGTGCAGTCAGTTCTTAAACGGGAATCACAATTAATTTCCTTGGAGCGGGAAATAGAAAAGTGGAGCGTTATTGTACGCTTTTCTCTAAATACCTGGATTTTCTCCATAGACAATTGAGTATATATAACGGCCTTTAAAAGTTTATTATACTTTCACAGAGTATTATACCTACTTGCAATTAAAATATGATAATCATACAACAACAACAACAATATTTTTGAAATGTCGGTTCTGCGACCTCCCGTTTTTACCATCTAACTAAGCAACAAATATCTTCTAAATATCGTTTTTTCCCACACGCCCATTTTTGCCTTATAATAACTCAATAACTAGCATAAGTGCAGCTGAGGTTTGAAGGCTAAGGGACACGAAGCGTTCTCAGGGTTAGGACATATATGGCTGGCCTTATTTAGGATTCCAAACCCGTCTTCGGGTTGATTACACCTGTCCAGGGGTCGCAGTGTCTACTGACTATATGGTTCTAGTTAAACCATAACTATATTGCTAGATTTGAAGACTAAATTTTAATGCAATGCGTATTAATTTTGAAGGTGGTAGAACCCTTTGTGGTTCGATTCCGGCGGCACCACCGCCACACCTATTTCTACCTAATAACAGCAGTGTTAGGCGCTGCTGTGTTCCGGTTTGAAGGGTGTGGTAAGGCATACAGACTTTTCCGAGGCCTTCTAGCTTAGTCCTCAGGGGTAGCGGCGCATCTGTGGCCGACCTCAGGTAATATCTAATCCTATCTGGGGTTACTTACGGATGTCCATGTGCGGCAGTAGCCACTTACCGTCAGGTGTACTGCATGCTCGTCTGCTACTCCTATATTATAAAAAAATCAAAGTCTTTAAAGTACCTTAAAAGAAGCTTCTATTGTCCACTATTGGGTATAAACAATGTCTGAAATACAAAATCTAAACTTAATAGAGAAGTCGATCAAAGTCCCTTAACTATATTTTAAAATATTTTTGTCGCGACAAAACTAGGGGCGCCATGACCTCTAATATTTGAAAGAAAGAAAGAAACATATATTTCATAATGCAGAAGAGATATGGAGGTCTGTAATCCTAAAAATGGCGGCACATTACGGTTTGTTACACTCAAGAGATATTAAGCGTCTCAACAGGAGAAAAATAGGGTACCGGGGATTGGATTCGTGAAATTATTTTCTGCAACTTTATTTTTAATTTACACAAAAAATATATGACTAGAAAAATTTATATTAAGAAACATTTTGAAAAAACTCTTCTGAGCAAATCCATTCATTTGATATCCATATGATGGGGTGCATAAAATTATAAGTGGTCGGCCATCTCAGGGCATCTGTCATATTGGATTTAAAATGATGTTATTAACCTTATCATGTATCTATACCGAACGTCAGCTCAATTTCTCAAGCTCAAATGTCAGCTCAATCAATTAGAGTTAATTCGTTGAAACTTTAGACGAATTAGTACGACTTTATACGATTAGATTCTCACAAGCATACGAACTAACGAACTAATAAAGCAAGTTAAAAAAGGGTCCCAATTAATATGGTAATACAAAATTTTGGCATTTATACATGCCTCACGCTCACTTGAGTCCCAATATCCGAAGCCTATTCGGAGGATATTAAATTTATAAAACGAAATAGAAAAATGTTGGTCATTAAACCAAGTAAAAAACGAAATAACTCGTCTTCCATATAACTCACAAACCAAGATACCAAATTACAAATACACAAAACCAGAAATAAGTAAAGTAAACAGAAACGGGATGTCGTTAACAGGAAATAAAAGAAACTTACAAGTCCAAAGTCGGTATATATAGCCACATCTCGAGAAAATCGCTTAGTTAATGAAGAAACTTGTATGAAACATGTTACACACGGAACATCCAAAGAAATAGAGTTCCATTTTGTCATTAAGACGTATGGAACCCATAAAAGGTTCTCCTTTCTCCCTTGTTTTTTCATTTTATTTTATTTCCTATTCATTATTATATATATATATATATATATATATATATATATATATATATATATATATATATATATATATATATATATATATATATATAATTAAATATAGAGAAAATGCTATTTAGCATTAAGTCCGTCTTTTGCACCACACTGTTTTTAACATGGTCAATAAAGAGTAAAAAAAGGTAAGTAACTAAACAAACATCTAATACAAGACTTACAATTTCTGATCATTGAAATAGATCTTATGCAAAGCTGTGCTTACAAATTATGGGTCTAATGAGCAGTGCGGCCCGAATTAAAGGACTGTTCAATCTAATCAGTATGCGATCTGCGCTCTAAGTCGTCCGAATTAGCAAAAATATTAGCCAATAAACGTTCAGTCCTTAGTGTCCACACTTAATCTACAGATATATTGCTGAAGACACTTTAAAGATTCTAGAACCCTCTGTGGTTCGCATGCACCAACGCCACACCTATTTCTGCATCATAGTAACAGTCTAAGTGCTGCTGGGTTCTGGTGTGTCCTGATGTTGCGGGAGGAGTGAACGCTCCCCCAGGACAGAACCCGATCGGGGCATCGCGCTTGGAGGACTCCGGTTGTCCGTCGGAGATACCGGAGTTCTCCAAAAAGCGCTGTGGACGGCCGCCGGAGGGGTTTTAGTGCGGTAAAAATCCAACATAACCCGGCGTCGCTCCCACGTCGTCGGCTACCTTTTGAAGTTTTCCCCCTCGAAAAAAATATGGGTTCTGGTGTGAAGGGAGATATACTTTTGCGCAGTATTTCTTAATCCGCAAGTGTAGCAGCGCATCTGTGGCTGACCTCAGGTAGGGATCTAATCTTATCTGGGGTTGATTATAGATGTCCAAAGACGGCAGTAAACACTAACCATCAGATGGACTACATGCGTGATATATATCTCCGTAAAGTAATTCAGTCCGAATTTATTTTTATAATGTAGGAGTAGCCGACGAGCATGCATATAACAAAGCTAATATTGGTAATATCATGGTAATAAATACAAAGATATTTTTAACAAAACTCCAAGTCACCTTACTTGCGAACTATAAACGGAAAATTCTAGAACCTTTAAAATGTTCGCTTTGTTTTTTATTTCTAATTTATTTACCGAACGAAAGGCGAGATCGTTAGGTTACTTTTTTATTCTAGTGTAGTCTGGCAGAGAGAATAGTCGATTTAGCTCGACACGAGACTAGGAGCACCATATTAACATTAAATAAATCGAGGATACTATGTTTATAAACAGAGGGTATTACCAGTAAGAGGAAATTTATTTTTACTTGTGGAAGGTAATGTTTTTAGCGAATATTTCATTTTTATTATCTGTAATGCCTCACGGCCCAAACGGGTTAATGTATTTTAAAATATTTTGGATTAATCGTTAGACGTTGGATTTGTCTGAATTGTGGGAGTCACATAGGCTATATTTTTAAACAGTCGTGTTTTTTTTTCTATAATATTTCTCTTATTAATTATTTTTGGGAAAGTAGGAGCGCCACTTAAAAATAGGTAATGAACAACAATAGCAAGCAGGAATTTACTTTATTTTCAACTTAGCCTAAACAACTCAGTATAATCCACAGATATAAACGGTGCACGCCCAATTATTAGCCTGAAACCAATACAGGAAAATGATACCTCAATAAAAGTCCTAGCGAATTTAAAATGATGGTGACCCCAGCGACAATGTGAGATGTTAGAGACAGCGTCCTCAAGATGATTTGTTTAAGTTTGCCGGATATCTCCTCGCTGAAAGAGATCTTTGAGAGACAAAAGGTTTTTTTTATGATAGAACGGGTATAAACATGTAAGGAAATGGTTACAGTGAATAATGTTATTGAAAATACCTACGCCTACTAAGATTTTAAATAATGAATTAATTAATAATGAAATGTATGTATGGACCTCGGAACAAAATATATGTATAGTCATGCCTGTCGTAAGAGGCGACTAAAAGGGGGCTTCCGGGGTTGCCGACGGCAAGAGTGGGAGCTCAAACCGTCCGGAGAGCAACCCCAGGAAGGACGGCGGCATGTGTGGTCGCATGCCGTCGTAAACACCAGATGCGCGGGAGGAGCGTAAAGTGCTCCCCCCAGGGCAGAGCCCGACCGGGGCATTGCGCTCGGAGGACTCCGGTTGTGTTCCATTGGAGATCACGGAGTTCTCCACCAAGCGCTGAGGACGGCCACCGGGGGGTTTTAGTGCGGTAAAAAATCCACATAACCCGGCGTCGATCCCACGTCGTCGGGTACCTTTTGAAGGTTTCCCCCTCGAAAACAAAAAAAAAAAAGGTAGACGAGAAGGCATACAAAAGCTTACATCTACAGAGTAGGTACATACTCAATATAACAGTTAAGTAATACTTACATATTTCCTGTTAAATTCCCAAAACTGACCTCAGAGTTGAAAAGGGTCTAGAGTAAATAAGAATAATGATTACACCGGAAACCGAACGCATATATTTTCCTTACCGTTAAAATTATACAAAAATATTAACGGAATACACAAAACATGTTCAATGGAAATGTTGGAACCTTTGATCCCAAGGATTTGACCCCGACCTGACCTAAATTCCCCATCTTACAGACCTGACGGTTGCCTTTCATTATTTTACCTTAAGCACAAAAATATGCATATTTAATGGGATACAATGGGAAGTGAGAGAGTTTTTCGATTCAGTTTCCGTGGCACAACTGAAGACTGTATCATCTTGCCATTATTGTACCACTGCTGAATACGGGTTTCCTCTCAAAATGAGAAGGATTAGTCCATAGTCCACAGCGCTGGTCAAGTGCGTATTGGTAGACTTCACATACTTACCTTTGACATTTTTTTTATGAATCTCTCAGGTGTGCAGGTTTCCTCGGGATGTTTTCCTTCACCGTTTAAGCACGTGATAATTAATTTTTACTCTAAGTGCGTACCTAGAAAAGGGGCCGACTTTCTTAACCCCTAGGCTATCACTGCTTACCAAAGACTTTATAAAGACTATCTTTTAAAAGATGGTAGAACTACAATTGTTTGACGGGGGCGGTATCACAGCCTCGTCTATTTCTAGCGTGAAGCAGTTTATGCCTTACGATGAAAAGGTAAAGATGGCGACTGTCTTACAAATGGGGCAACTATCTTAGTCCTCAAGAGTGATATCTATGATCATTTTCAAATAGAACCCCTATTTTACATGGAGTTAGTTATAAAAAGTCCATCGGCGACTGTGACTACCCGCCCTCAGGACTTGGATTGCATTCTCGTTTGTTATTTCAATTATACAAAGCTAGCAAAGAGTGAAACATTACCCTCTGTCTGGTGCAGTCGGATAAAAACTGGTGTGCCGACGTTGCCGCCAAACTTGCGCTACGTGCTACCACATAACTTATCTAGAGATATTACTTCAGACCAAACATTACTCTGCATGCGCGATGACAAAAACTCTCGCTAAATGACTTAGAAAGATGCATCCATTCTACTAAAATCCCGTTTAATTTCCTGTCTCGAAACTTTGGCCATATATTACTAAAACTTTGTCCGTTCGTAGACACTACGAAGTAATAGTGAACGCTAAATCAAAGCTTTTGTCGCCTCCGTTCTTGTTACATACAATATCATCTCTATCTTGTGGGTTGCTTACACATATTAGTAAAGATTACTCACTCCTAACAAGAAAATTTAACCAGTTTTGAGAATTGAAATAGTTGCGTAAAAAAGTTTTGCCACGTCTCCGTGCTAAAATGTCCCTAAAATATTTGGAATAGTTGTTTATTTATTATGTAAATTACGCAGTATTAGTTATTTATTCGTAAATTTTCTCTAAAAATGTATTTTTGTTTTAGTTTTTGTCAAAAATTCAAAAAACTAACTCACTTATTAGCCTTTTGTGGCTTCATTCAATTTCAAGGCGGCGAAGTATCTTTACTAATCTATGGTTTCTTATTGAATTATATTTATTACACCGAAATTTTGCGGATTACAAAAATTATAATTTGAAAATTGAAATTACAAATTGAAGTGGATGCCTAACCGAAAACATTTTATGGCATACATGTTGACATATAGATCATATATAAAATAATCATGCGAGAATACTATTAGTTACTAGCTGACGGCAAACGTTGTGTTGTCATACAAATAAAAAAGTTAAGGGTGACCTTTATCACTTAGGGGTATGAAAAATAGATACTAGCAGATTCTCAGACCTACTGAATATGCATATAAAATTTGGTGAAATCGGTAAAGCCGTTTTGGAGGAGTACAGTAACTAACATTGTGACACGAGAATTTTATATCTATACTAATATAATAAAGAGGAAAACTTTGTTTGTTTGTTTGATTGTAATGAATAGGCTCAAAAACTACTGGACCGATTTTAAAAAATCTTTCACCATTCGAAAGCTACATTATCCACGAGTAACATAGGCTATATTTTATATGAAAATATATTTGATAAAAAGATTTTGAGGCGGTACAAAGTTTGCCCGGTCAGCTAGTATAAGATATAGACAATTTTTTCCATGAATTCACAATCGCGTAGAATCAATACAATTATACAGCAATAACAGGATTTATCAATGCGTCGATAAAGCTTATTAATGCTTTTATGCTCATTGCCTTGATTTTACGATACTCTGATATTTAAATTGAGTGTTCTATTTGTAAATCATCCCAGCTCAAAACAACAAATGAACAAATAACTTGCTTACTAAACTATTGAGTTTAATAGGCACATGAATTTTATCCGAATAGTATTTGAATCATAGCTGCAAATCAGGCCATACATCAGCTTAACGTTTACTAGATAGAAATCCTTTTTGATTTCTATGACTATAAACTTAATTTAATAGAGATTTATGAGTTGTGAATTAAGAAACGCGGCCTCTTGATCGATGGGTCCGAGGTTCAAATCCTAGGCACGCACCTCTGATTTTTCAAAGTTATGTGCGTATTAGAAGTTATCTCTATATATATCATTTGCTTAAACGGTGAAGGAAAACATCGTGGAAACCTGCGTACCTGAGAATTCTAAAAAAAAAGTGTTCAAAGGTATCTGAAGTCTACCAATTCGCAATTGGCCAGCGTGGTGGACTATGGCCATTCTGAGAGGAGACCCGTGCCCAGCAGTGGGATAGTAATGGGTTGATGCTGATGATGATGATGAGCTGTGAGGTAGTAAACATGCATTTGAACGACAGCTCAATTTGTAACATATAAATATTTGAACCGGTTCATACCATGAGCTACGGATTATAGAGCAACCTATGACCTATGTCTTATTAATATAGCTCGCATCAAACGACCTCTAGTGGAGAAACAATGTAACATCCCATTCACCTGTGCCTGCTAACAGTGTAATGTAAAGTGTTCGGTCGTAAAACGTGTGTAGAACTATGCGACATAAAACGGGTATGCTAACAATCTTCTCTTTTATAGCTCTTACTTTGATGTCCCGTATTAAGTAGCAACATCTACTCGTAAGTTAGTACATAAGTACCACTAAAACCATAGATAAGTGTAGCAAAAACGTCTATGGCTGGGATTAAATGTCAAACACGCTTCTGTGCTTCGGACTGTGCGTTGAGCTAGTTTCGGTTGTCATATCCATCTTTTAAGGGGAGAGAATCCTTTGCGGTTCGACTCCGGCGGCATCGCCACCACACCTATTTCTACCTCATAACAGCAGTGTTAAGCACTGCTGTGTTCTGGTGTGAAGGGTATGGTAACGCAGACACACTTTTTAGGCGTTCCAGCTTAGTCCTCAGGGGTAGCGGCGCATCTGTGGCGGACCTCAGGTAGAAATATCTAATCCTATCTGGGGTTGATTATAGATGTCCATGGGTGGCAGTAGCCACTTACCGTCGATGGACTGCACGCTCGTCTGCTACTCTTATATTATAAAAAAATCTTTGATCCCTATCTGAGACCTTAAAACATCCGAACTGGACACCATTAGCCTTGTACTTAAGAATGGATCATAAAAAGAGTACAGACAGCCAGAGTGAACCACTACGTATATGTTGATAAATTCTAGTCTAAATATATCCAAAAATGTATACTTTTAAAGATCTCCTGAATCGGACTAAATCAGCGTTATGAATTATGGTCTAAACCTTTATAACTTTCAGAGGAGGCCCATCCCTTTAAAGACAGTAAGAGTTAACGAAGTTTACAAAATTTACCTCATGTAATTCCACCGTTAATTGGCATCAAATGTAATTTGAAAGTATAAACATCGATTGTTGAAATGTTCTCGCGTCGTGTTTTCGGGCGTTCGAACAAACAAAGTTTAACATGCCTCATTATTTACAAACTTTACTTATAAACATGGGTGTCTACGTTTGCGGAAATTCGGAGATAGTCCTTTTTATTTTTAATTTAAATAACCCACATTTAGTTACAAGTTAAAACCAAAAGCAAAGTATTAAAAATGTTTAGTCTTGTCTTTCTGTCGACTTATATTGCGTATAGAGCAAAAATATGAAGCGTTCTTATGCACAAAATTAAAAAAAAATGTACAACACATAAAACGGGATGGATAGAACGTATCTAGATCAAAATATTATATGTTCCAGTACAAGTTTTATCGCAACCTTTTTTTAATAATATAGAAGCAGCAAACGAGCATGCAGTCCACCCGATGGTAAGTGACAACTGTTATCCTTGCGATATGTTTTACTGCTGTTTCTTTCGTGTTTCCCTCTTTTTCCCTTCTCTCATTATTTTCCTCCTTTTGTACTAACTTTATTGTTACCTACATAAACTTTAGGTTTCTTAAAACTAAATGTGTGTCATATATTTTTATGCTCAATAAAAAAACAATAAAACATTCTCTCATTTTATTCGGGAATTTCCCTGAATTTTGCACTTTATTTTTGGTAATCCTACTAATAAATGAGCTTAGAAATGGCGATTTTACCATCATTATAATGAGATATTTGTAAATGTTTTAACCCTGTTCAAAGGTAAATGAACTCTTTACAAAATTTCTTACAATGCTGTAACTTTGTACAGAACCTGAAGGTTTTTGTTACAGAAATAACGAGTCAAGTTCACTTGATGTTATGCGGTCAGTGCAAAGTACTTAGCCACATTTATAACAAACTCCTAAGAGCTGTCAAACTCTGAAAGGATTTTGCATAGACTATTTTATCGGTACGGATTTTGTTGATCAAAATGCTACAAGCGCTTGCAAGGCCACGTCAAATGCTCTATCCTCACGTTTGAATTTGAATGAATTGGTGCCGGTTTGGCAAACGTGCGAATGCATTAAATTGGGCCTGTTGCGTGTGAGTATTAAGTTAGAAAATGTCATGCAAGTATAAGGTGTAAAGGAAAGAAAATTATACGAAGCGTTCCAACTTAGTCCGCAAGGATCTTCGGAGTCGAACCACAAAGTGTTCTACCACTCTTCTTGATTACTGTTATCCATGGATGGCACTGACCACCATCAAGTGGAATGGGTGCTACTTCTAAAGTAAAAAGGTCTATTAAACACCATTAGTGTGTGCCAATATGAAAAAAATATTTCAAATGATTTTGAAAAACATTTTTTTGATTGGTTCGTTAATCAATAAGAAACACAAACAGGAAACCATAAAAACGTCGTTATGTAGTTAGTGAATTCGAAAGCTCTTACAAGGAGAGTGTTGTATAAAAGTTGGTGAACAATTTAGGGATGGCGCTGTGAGATCGGTTAGTGGACAAATCTTTTCTGAATTTTTGATTTTTTTGAATCCATTTCATTGACGTAAATAATCGATTTTCTAATTGGTACTAAGTAATTTATCGATGTCAGATAATAGAAAATCATTTGTGTATTACTTTTTTCACAATGATAATAATATAATACTTTGCCACTTATTTTCATACTGATATTATTTCGTCTTCATTTCTGGGCGGGACAGTCGACGGTACATCTTTTTTTGGCGATACTCAAAATAGTTTTGGATTCCTTAAAGATTTACGTTTCTTAAGTATTATTTATCAAGTTGTCGATTTTCTTGTAAATCTTTGTATCTAGTGTTTAATTCGAAGAGATTTAAAAATATATTTTTCGATAAGAGTACCCATCCCTATAGGAGTCCGAAGCTGTCTGACTTCTAATGAGTTTTAGGGGACTAAAAGACTCTTAAGCTAGATAAGGCAGCCTTTTGTCAGATATTTATGAAGAGGTGATCTTTTGATCATTATTTTTCAGGTTATTACCTTATTCGTTTATCATTTGCCTTGTTAGCAAAATTTTTATATGGTCATGTAAATGATAAATATACGTTTTTACGTAAAAACTAGGTTTCATTTAAAGAAGACATTGTCCATCAAGCTACCTAAGCTAGGCTGGAATTTTTTGAGAAAATAACTTTCAACATAGTTGTTTCCCAACTATTTTTTTTCTCACAGCTAAAGAAACTGATAAATAATGTGTGATATCCACATATCTTCGAATAAACTTTAGTGCTTATCCGACACTTAAGGTTCGAACCTTCGCAAGCAAAATAAGAATTTCCTAATACCTATTCCATCAATCGCGACTAAATACTCGTAGGCAATACGACAACCCTTATAAAAACAAAGGTAATAAGCACCTCGTATAATAGCGAGGATAGCGAGCGATCTGACACCGGCCTCACTAATGACTTTCGCAAGAGTTAAGCAGTACAATGCATATTTCAGTCTAGTCAGACCACTGCTTTGTGTTTCAACAGATTATTCGAGGCATAAAGAAATCCAACGGAATGAATTGAATTAAATCCACCTTGGATTTGAAATCATAAATTTAAGAATATTTTGAACGTGAAACGTTCTCTAGTTCTATGTCGCTTCAGAATCGATTTATTTTTTAAGATATTTTTGTTTGCTCATGATGTTTTCCTTCACCGTTTAAGCAAGTAATAAGTGATTTCTAATACGCATATAAATTTGAAAATCAGAGGTGCCTGGGATTTGAACCTCGGACCCCTCGATCGAGAGGCCGCTTTCTTAACTACTAGGCTATCACTGCTTTTATACTTATATAATTATTTAATTAAAACGTTCTATTCAATAGGTATGTACATTATATCTCTCTTATTCTTCAATGGTGTATTTTATATGATGTCGGCTACAGTACAAGGTAGTCCTCAAGGGTATCAACTGTAGCCGACTTCAAATAGAACAATCCTATCCGGCTTCGATTTAAATAACCCACGCGCTACTGTAATCGTTAACCTACATTTTTTTATTACATAGGAGTAGCAGACGAGCATGCAGTCCACCTGGTGGTAAGTGGCTACTGCCGCCCATGGACATCTGTAATCATCCCCAGATAGGATTAGATATTCCTACCTGAGGTCGGCCACAGATGCGCCGCTGCCCTTGAGGACTAAACTGGAACGCCTCAGAAAAGTATGTCCTTATCACACCCTTCGAAACGGAACAAAGCAGCGCCTAGCACTGCTGTTATTAGGCAGAAATAGGTGTGGCGGTGGTGCCGCCGGAGTCGAACCACAAAGGGTTCTACCACCTTCAAATATATGTATAGATAACAGTGGGTCTTATCATTACGAGGACTGCAAGCACGTTTCCTACTTCTATAAAAAATGAAAACATACAAAAATATCAGAAAATGTATTTGCTCAATGATCACAAAACCTTTTAATACTTGAACGAAACGAATGTTACGTCCGAAATTCCAACGCAAAATATGCTACATCTGTACCCTTACCATGAGTTTTCAAAACATCTCACAATTTTACGTTACGTTTACTCAATCCATTATACTGTTCCGTTTGCTCAGTAGACTGAGTAAACGTAACATTAAGTAAGTGGTCAAGTCTTTTTGTCTACCTCACATGTTCGCAAAAAAGAGAGACAAAACATTAAGCGTCATTTAATAAATTTAGACAGTTAATATTACGTTACTGACACTGTAGTTCTGATACAATCCGCTAGGGGCGCTGATTGAAAATTGTGTGGACAAATACGCAAACAAATACCAAAACAGTCATATTTGTCAAAACATTAAAACTCATGGTAAGGGTATTGTCTCTTAGTAAAATTCTTTTCCAGCACCATGTATTCTTAGAGCTGGAACTTTCCATATATTTTATTTAGCGATATTGTAGTGAACCTTTCCTCGTAATTTTATCTGGCTTTGTACCAAAAACTCTATATTTGATGACTTTATTCTCTGGGCCTTTAAATTTCCGATGAGATGGTGCTTTTATGTGACAAAGGATGGGTCACGTATTTCATCGGCTTTTTTTATCAGACAAAACGTGATCTCATTATTATATACGATAGACGTAGCTGACTTAAATAAACATGTAGAAAGCAAAAAAGTAACTGTAAGATAATCCGCTGGGATCGTTTTGTTTTATAGACAAAATCTATTTATAACCGCGGCGCGAAAACAAATACGCGACCTTATAACCATCTTTTTTTTTTTTTTTTTTTTTTATAATATGAGTGTAGCAGACGAGCATGCAGTCCACCTGATGGTAAGTGGCTACTGCCGCCCATGGGCATCTGTAATCAACCCCAGATAGGATTAGATATTCCTACCTGAGGTCGGCCACAGATGCGCCGCTACCCCTGAGGACTAAGCTGGAACGCCTCGGAAAAGTCTATCTCCCTTACCACACCCTTCAAACCGGAACACAGCAGCGCCTAACACTGCTGTTATTAGGTAGAAATAGGTGTGGCGGTGGTGCCGTCGGAGTCGAACCACAAAGAGTTCTACCAGCTTCAACATCTCTTTTTATCGTAACATAATGTAAAGTATAATAGGTTCAAAATTTTAACCGACTTTTTTCAGAATGTCTGTGGCATTTTATCATTGCTCCCTTGGCATCGAAACCCCTACACGTGTGTTAAATTCATTTAACGATGCTATTATTTTGTGGCAGTGATAGCCTAGTGGTTAAGAAACTCGGCCTCTCGATCGAGGGGTCCGAGGTTCAAATCCTAGGCACACACCTCTGATTTTTTAAAGTTATGTGCGTATTAGAAATTAATTAACTTGCTAAACGGTGAAGGCAAACATCGTGAGGAAACCTGCATACCTGAGAGATTTATAAAAAAAAATTCAAAGGTATGTGAAGTCTACCAATACGCACTTGGCCAGCGCGGTGGACTATGGCCTAATCCTTCTCATAATGAGAGGAGACCCGTGCCCAGCCGTGGGACATTAATGAGTTGATGATGATGATGATGATTATTTTGTTACACAAATATGTTATACAAAAATATCATGAAAATAAAAAAGGCAGATTAAAAACTTTTTACTCGTAAGATCATTCTGGCCACATAAATCAACAGGCTATGTTTTAATAAAAAAGGAATAAAATTAATTACAGCGAGAAAAGTCTTGTAATTGATTAAAGTAAATAACTGGATTAATTATTTCAGGATTCCGCGAACAAGTACGATTTATTTTATTTCAATGTTGACTTCAAATATGAGTACTTATTTAGCCGTCCATCTTGTTTTAAATTAAACTGGCTTAAAGCAGCATACAATATCGTCTTTAATGTTTATATTTTATTTAATTATTTAAAAAATAAATAAATGGAATGTGACATTATTTGAAAACAAAATAAATTATAAATGGTTTTCAATTTTTATTTACGTTAGTTTGGATCAAAAATATTATTAATTTTTTTACTATACCATACAGCCACGGTACAAGTATCTATAGATCCTTATACTGTGATACAGCCATATTTAACTTTAGGACTGTTATTACTATTGTTTACACTTATCGATAAAATTAACAAATAGGTATAGTCCCCGTAAAACTGCTAGTCCGCTCTGAATTTAGAAATGAATCGCGTCGCCAAAGCAAATTGTATGACTACACCTGCTCGGAACAACTTCAGAGCGGACTAGCAATTTGGCGATAACTATACTTATATTTTGATCACATACAATACGTACACTCCATATATTGTAATTATGCGGTCGGATTTCATACTATTGCTTGCTAACAGTGCGAATTGAATAATATATGATGCGTAACGTCGCATGAATATATAACGTTGACATGTTTCCGATACTCCATTGTAGTTAGGGATACAAGTTTGTGAAATTATCGATATTAATATCGATATTTATATAGAAAGCCTAATATCAATATACTGATAATATCAAAAATTTAACACGATATTATCGACAATTCATAAAATATTGAACTAGGTAGAGCTGTTTTTTCGACAACAAAGATATTAAAAAAATTAAGCACCTTTTGTACCCTAACCTACTCCTGTTCTTATACAGACTATTTAAAATACTCGACATAGTTATTTCTCTTCTTCTGCATGATATTTTCCAATTGGTAGTATTTTGTTAATCAAAATAAAGATGGATATTTTGGGTCTGATATTTCTTTTATAATATACAGACGAGCTTGCAGTCCACCTGATTGTAAGAGGCTTCCGCCGCCCATGGCCATCTGTAATAAACCCCGGTAGGATTCCCATCTGGTCGGTCATAGATGCGCCGCTACACCTAAGCTGGAACACCTCGGAAAAGTCTGTCTCCCTTACCAACCCTTCAAACCAGAACAGAGCAGCGCTTAACACTACTGTTACTAGACACAAATAGGTGTAACGATGGTGCTGCCAGAGTCGAACCACAAACAGTTCTACCTTTTTCAATTGAATCGACGTAATCGACATTTCGATATATCCCTGCATCACTAGTTATAGGGCAGTAAATATCCCGGTTAAGACGCCCACCTTTCGTGAACAGACTGGGACAGGTTATAAATAGGATGATTAATGGATATTTGAAGGTAGAACCGTTCATAGTTTGACCCCGACGCTCAATCGCCATACCTATTGATATAAGAGTAGCATTAAGCATATTATGGTCTAGTTTGATAGGTGTGATAAAGGATGTTCCTGTAGTCTCAGGACTAGAATAGTGCTACGGTATCCCCTGCCTGTCGTATGAGGCGACTAAAAGGAGGCTTCAGGAGTTGCGGGCGGCAAGAGTGGGAGCTCGAACCGTCCAGGAAGTAACCCCGGGAAGGACGTTGTAAGCATACCGTTGTAAACACTAATATACTAAAAACTGTATTTTAATACACTTTTGTCCCAAATTATCCAAGAGAACATTAGGATGAGCTAGAACAATTCATTTTAAGCTAGTAATACAATAAAGAGAATAATGACAAAGATTCCAAGCTTAACTCTAGCAAGTTTCATAAGTGAAAATAATTTTACACATACTCTCACAGAAAACCGTTAAGCTAAGCTAACTATACTCTCGAGTATTTACGGAAAGCGTTCTAACAGAGTATGTGGGTTACCAATGTTAGTCTGTTGTTAAACATAAATATGTTATTCTCCGTTATTCGCTTGGAAATATCAAAAATTAGTTTTTACTCACGAACGTCTTTCAATGTACGACGAATACTTAGTTTACTTGATAAAGCGTGAAAACCATTTGAACCTCTTTTTCAAGGTGGCGGCGAAAAGGCAAAATTTGCGACCCCACAAGCCTAAGAACAATTACAATAACCCCCTCTTGACATCCAAAAAAAATACGTCTTCTGACTTTTGCACACTAAGGAACAACAATTGTAACATTTACAATATTATTTACATGTACAATATTATGACGGGCACGGCCCATGTCTGCGGTGTCGCAAAATAAATACTTTCGTACTTTGTATAGAACGATATGATATTGATTTGCTAAAGACTGGTGACACGTCTGTAATGCGGCATAAAATTTACTCAAAATTTCTCCCTAACGATATACATACATATTTCCTCTTATCATTCGCATTAAAGGGTTTCGCAGATTAATTACCCTTTCGAGCCAAAAATATCTAACTTCCGAAATAGGGCCATTAGCAAAAGCGCGTCATGTTAAGCTTTAAGGGAATGTCATAACCGCGGCTTTATGCTTCCAGCTGACCGCCACGAGCGTACCGGCCATCCGACTAAATTAAAACGAGTACTTTTTGTACATTTTGGCAAAGATAACATGGAATTTACTTTTGCCATATTTTCAACGTTGCTAATTCTATTTTAAAAAACTAATGACCAAGGAATACGTTGTAAAAAGATTGTGTCGTCTATTAGAAGATGAGGAAGATATTCGAATTAATACCACAAGTCTACAAAATGATTTTAGGGAAGGTGATATGAGCGGTTTTGTGACCCGAGCCAGCTGACCTCCAAGAGCATACCGGCCTAATCCGACTAAATTAAAACGAGTACTTTTTGTACATTTTGGCAAAGATAACATGGTATTTTACTTTTGCCGTATTTTCAACGTTGCTAATTCTATTTTTAGAAAGTAAAGGCCAAGGAATATGTTGTAAAAATATTGTGTCGTCTATTAGAAGATGAGGAAGATTTTCGAATTAATACCACAAGTCTACAAAATGATTTTAGGGAAGGTGATATGAGCGGTTTTGTGACCCGAGCCAGCTGACCGCCACGAGCGTACCGGCCTAATCCGACTAAATTAAAACGAGTACTTTTTGTACATTTTGGCAAAGATAACATGGTATTTTACTTTTGCCTTATTTTCAACGTTGCTAATTCTATTTTAAAAAACTAATGACCAAGGAATATGTTGTAAAAAGATTGTGTCGTCTATTACATAGTAGATAAGAGAGGCCCTCGAATGGATAGCATAAGGTTACAAAATGATTTTAAGAAAAGTTATATGAGCGGCTTTGTGACCCGAGCCAGCTGACCTCCAAGAGCATATAGGCCTAATCCGACTATTTAGTACAAAACGTACTCATTGTAATTTAATGAGTACGGTTTGTACATTTTGGCTAAGATAAACTGGTATTGTACTGTGCTAATCCTATCTTAAGAATGAAAAAACCACGTTGTAAAATATTGTGACGATTATTATTGGAGGATGAGAAAGGCCCTAGAATGGATATCACGTGCGGACAAAATGATTTTAGGAAAGGTGATATGAGCGGCTTTGTGATCCAAGCCTCCGCTGACCGCCACGAGCATACCGGCCTAATCCGGCTAAATTAAAACGAGTACTTTTTGTACATTTTGGCAAAGATAACATGATAATGTACTTTAGCCGCATATTCGCCGGACTGGTGCAAAATCAGAGTATGTTTAAATGAAGCAAACTTATTATATAGGTTTTCATGTGTCAAAAAATATCCTGAACTTCGGATCCACCACCTGGAGTCCTGCGTTGTAATAGCAATTCAACACTACTGTGTAGAAGCGAATCAGATTTTTATGATAAAATTGTAACGCCTGACAATTCTCTATCGCTAATCTGTCGTTATGCTTTTCTGAACTGAGAACCCACGGAACGTTTTTTCTTTTTTTAATATAGAAGCAGCAGACGAGCATGCAGTCCATTTAATAGTAAGTAGCTACTACTGCCCATGGACATCTGTAATCAACCCTAGATAAGAACAGAGTACTACCTGCGGCCACGAATCCGCCGCTAGTCCTGAGGACTAAGCTTGAATGCCTCTGAATAGTATGTCTCCTTTACCACTGCCTTAAACCAGAGCACATCAGATCTTAACATGATTGTTATAAGACAGAAATAGGTGTGGCAGTGATGCCGCCGAAGTCATATGATAGCCAAATGATGTTTCTGTTGGAATAAGTTAAAAAAAATTAATCACTATGGACCGTCCCAATTACGTTAATTAAAGACAACAAAGTCACCTTTCATCAGCAAAACTTCGCACATTACGGCAAATTTTCCTTTTATTATTGGAAACGAAAGAAATCAAAATAATCCCAGTTTCCTGTTCATGATTATTTAATGATATCATCTTTTATGAGGAACAAATGATGTGATCGGGAGTAGTCACGGTCTTTTATTGACGTCTGCAATCTAGAGTCTTGGTTTCCTCTAAAAGTGTTAGAGGTTTAGGCCATATTCCACCACGCTAGCCAATGTCTAAACAATGGGCTTGATGTCAAATTTTGAAAATCCCTTCTATAAAGTACGTATATGCCTACTGATTCCAAAAATCGTTTTATTTCGGCAATAAATTCAGTATTAAAGAAGACAATAATATCTTTTATAGCTAATATGAATTAAGCGCGAAAACGCTCGCGGGTGTCATGGCGTCCGTTGGTGACGTCACAGTAGATCATCCCATACAAAAGTTCAAGCAATTCAGTGACATACCCAAAAATGACGTCATTCCCGCCCCGTTTAGCGTTTCAGACACGCTTCGCTTTTATTTCATACTTTTATTTTATTGAAAATATAATAAGTCTTAGACATTTTTTTAAAAAATAGGTCATTTTTGAGAATCCTTTCAATAAATTGTTTCTACCATCATCATGCCTATTGTCACTTGCCATTGGTAGACTTCACACACGTTTGAGAACATTTTTTTAAACGCTCAAGCAAAGTTTAGTCACTTCCTCCTAATTTCTAAAACGCAACATAACTTGTAAATTGACAATTTTAGGTGCATGCTGATGATTTGAACCCAGGGTCCCCGATTGAGAGTCAGTTTCTAAACAGTAGGTTATTACTGCGTTATCGCTTAGACAGCAACATTTACTACTAATTACTCACATTACTATCCCATAACAAACACATTATAGTTTATCGCAACTTTGTGATACTTTGTTTGTATAGATGAGCGCCCATTATTCGATCGTTATGTTATCGTTTCTTTTATAGCTTCGGCTTACTGCAGATTAAATTATCGAGCGACTCCCAAATTATTATCAATTATCGACTGAATAGCCTTTATGAGCGCATCACATTAAAGTTAGTCTTTTGTGTTGCTACCAGAACGATACCACCGTCATTTGCATAACAGCAGTGTTTAGCGTTCATGTGTTCTTAATTAAAGCGTATTGTATGACAGAAACTACTACATGATCCAACTTTTTACATCTTATTTTTTATTTATTTTAATATTAGAGAAAAAACACAAAGATATAGTACGTAAAAAGGTACTTCTTATTTATGTAAGAAAAATATTCCAGCAGACCCATGTGTGAAAGGGGTTTCAGAAACAGGCGGTCTTCTTACTCAGAGGTAGCAACATATTATGTACCTGTACACAACCTCAGGTATCAGTGACGGATTTACATATTTGCCTAGTAGAAGTCTAATCAAATTTTGCCGCACCTGCCGACCTGTACAATTCGATATCCTAGTTCAGGGCTGTCCTGACTAGATATCGATCGATCGATCGGGGACCACTACATTTCGCTATATATATTAGAGGACCATAAAAATACCAATGTTAATTAATTCTCTCCCGAGAGAAAATTGCGAGTCCGAATTTCAAACTAATATGCTATCAGTATTAGATTACAATAACAAAGGCCAGTAGTAACTACACTATAGTACAATTCATAATTAGGTGTCCAAAAGGTAAACAAAGGTGTTGACCTATCAAGAAAATATGTTTCAAATGGTAGTTTCTTATTTTTGACAATATTAAATGAATACAACGATAATAAAATAATAATCTAAATAAATTAAAATCAATTCACATTTACCAATATTTATATTAACTCAATTTCATTTCATACAGTAATAATAATGAAAAACAAGATTTATGGTAGAAAATTAAATTGTGATAATGGTAACACAATCGGGATCCAAAACTTTTTTGTGCCGCCATTTTTAAGTTTCGTAGTTGATATTATTCATTTTCGTGATCGTGGTCGAACTCAAATGTTTTTTACTTTTCAGAGCGCTTTTTTTTTTAAATTGTGTGCAGTTAGTAAGTTCTTGGTTTTTTGTTCAGTTTGTAAAAGTTTTCGTTTCATGTTAATTTGTTAGGGTTTGCAATACCTGTCATCGTATTTTGACAATGACATTTCTTTGTTTACATTTTGGACACCTAATTATGAATCAGACTATAACTACATTTATTAAAGTTATTTATTTTATTTATAGCAAATCATACGTCGGTATTCAAATTAAAATGGCAATTAAATAATCTTTGTTTACTTTGTTACTTGTAGAATTTCCAATTAGTCTAATCTCATTTTAATCTGTTACTGTTCATTTAAATTCTAAACAAGGGATTAATTTCAACTCTATTCTGCCCCAGTTTAGCAGTTCTATAAATAAACTGTTGTGGGGCAAATTATTATTGTTCCATAACAAACCTCATCACGGAAGTGAAACCTTAATCCTTGGTTGTCAAGTGATTGATATGGATCGTTGGTTATACCCTTAAAAGGGCCATCCTTACGCATAGCGAGGTAGAAACGAAGATATTTATTAACTTAAAAAATCCGACTCCCAATTACAATGAGCTGATATATATAATATAGGAGGAGCCAATGCCATTAGGTATGATAGATCTATGGGAGGAGCAGACGAGCATGCAATCCATGCAGTCCATGGACCTCTGTAATCCATCCAGATAGGATTAGATATGCCTAGCTGAGGTCGGCCACAGATACGCCGCTAATCCTGAGGACTAAGCCTCGGAAAAGTATGTCTCCCTTACCACACCCTTCAAACCAGATCACAGCGGCGCTTAACACTGCTGTTATGAGGCAGAAATCGGTGTGTCGATGGTGCCGCCGGACTCGAACCACAAAGGGTTGTACCACCTTCAAAATTTTGAATCAGCGGATATCATACTTTTTTAAATTGTGCTAAAATATACTCGATCGAGTTAATAAACAAAAAATTAAATCAAAATCGACTTTCCATGTACGAGTAAAATATACGATGCTACAAAAAAACATGCAGAAACTTATAATATCCCTTCCTAATAACAACCCTCTTTATGATCTAGGGTTAAAACACAAAATACTAAAATACTGCGCTTAATAGAGCAAAACTTTTAAAAGCTTTTAAAGAATGTTTAGTTTTAAGTAACAAGCTTTCATCCCTTACTTAACTTCTCTAGAGGGTGATTTTTCGAATATCTTTTCTTAGTGTTTATCTAAGTTTTGTAAGGAATTCCTGTACACAAAATAAATTAATTTTTAATCGACTTCCCAAAGAAGTATTAAACGCTTTCTACACTCACAGCCCCACACTAGGATTCCCTGTGTCGTGGGTGCCATGGACACACACATAGACAAATACACAAACACCCAGACCCAGAAACCGAAATCTAAATTCATCATTTAAATATCTGTCTGGCCGGGGATCGAACCCGGGACCCTTTGCGCGTCAGACCGGTATGGTGACCGCTCCGCCACGCGGGTCGTCGTCGTTATTTAAAGCACTTATCTACTTATTCTTGTTACAATGACGTGTTGAACATCTTGACCTCTGAAAATGCATATTAAAGTTACGGAACTTTCCTTTCAGGCCAATAACACCTACATTATTTTCTGTTATTGTTTAAAGGATTTGGGAAGAACCGATACATGAGGCGTTTTCACTTAGTTTTTGGGAGTAGTAATGCTCTGCGATCAGTTATAATATTTGGTTCATGCTGCAGATGATTACGGGTTGCTTTGAGCACTTATCATGCAACGTAAATACTAAGAACTGTTTTTGTCACTTAAGGCCCCCAGACCAATGATGGTGATGATGGTGATGGTGATGGTCGTATTCCAATGATGGTGATGAGTTCGGCGACCCTTTTTTTCGCAGATTTATACAGATTTCACAGATTGTTTTGTTCTAACGACCGTTTTTTGAGGAACTATGTTTTGGGGGGCCCGCTGCTGGACATAGGCCTCCCCTAGTCTGCGCTACTAAGATCGGTCTTGAGCCATCTGCATCCAGCGGTTACCCGCCGTCCGCTTCAGCTCGTCAGTCCACCTGGTCAGGGGGCGTCCTGTACTCCTTTTGCCTAGACGTGGTCTCCATTCGAGGACCTTCCTACCCATAAGATAACATAAAGTCTTTATAACATACGGCAAAGTTTAGTATCGAAACCAGCTACTATACTGCAAAACGAGTCGACAATTGAACAATTTATACAAAAATAGAGGAAATAAACTGGTTTATTCTGGTATATCCAGTCAAGAGAATATTATCCTCAAAGTATCAAAAAAAATATATTAGAAACGTAAATATAGAATCATTAGCAATGTAAATCGAATAGTAGGTAAATATGTATAACGCGTGACGTCATCACCAGCCGTCCACAGACTGATAATGTTGCGTACAAAGGCCATTTTGATTTTGACGTTTTAGTCAGTAAAGAGAATGTGTTGACGTTAGACGTAATATTAGACAGCGGTGAAGTAAAATGTATTAAGATATTAGATAATACGTTGTTTCATAGATGTAGTGTTTACCCATTCACTTATAAAGGATTGGAATTAGTGATTGTACTTTTAAACGTGAATCATTCGCGACCTTAATAGCAAATGTGCTACGCTTGCGTCGTTGTTATCTCATCCTTGTCTCTCGTCTAAAGTGTGAGTAAGATAGAAACAAAACAATATTACGCGGCTTTTATCATTTATTGATAAAGTTTTAATCTTTGGCAGATAATAACAAAATCTTTGGATAATAAAATACATTTTTATGCGATTAGGCAGTAGTTTGAATGTAGTGCAAATATTGTAGTATAGTAGTTGCAAGTTATTGAAATTTAAGAAAAAATGGAACCATATTTGAATAAAAGGTATCGAATGAAGAGTTCAGAAAATTTCGAAGAGTATTTAGAATTTCTGGGTAAGTGGAAATCTCTATTCAAACGTATTTATTTATAGAAGGTCATTGAATTTATTAAATGAAAAAAAATAATTTTATTTGTCGTTTTTAGTGTGAACGAGGCTTATAAATCATATAAGGACTATAACAAACCATTTAAGGACAACATAATACCTTTACTTTATTAAAAACAAAATTTAATGTACTAACTTTGCATGTTTTTATATCTCAAATTATTCAAAAAACCTGTTTATATTCACGTATAAATGTAAGGATTACACATATGTAAGGATTTTTTACGTATTCAATATAAGAAACCTTATGTAATGAACTAATGATAAAGTGCGTGCTGCGCTTATGCGTAGGACGTATGATGATGCGTTAATAAAGATAAATGTCGGAATCGCATCGGAAAATAATTGCATTATCGTTTAGCTAGCTTATTTAGCTGGTAAAATACATGAAAGGTATTATCATCTCGTCGTCAATCTATTATTTGTCCCGCGCAAGTGTGAATTGGGAGGCTATACAATACACTAACACACCTTTGAGAATATTTATAACAAATTCTTAGGCCTGGCCAAGTGTGCATTCGTACATTATGGTACGCTACACCTTTGAGAACTTTTATAAAGAACTCTAAATTGTTAAGGTTTCCTTACAATGTTTTCCATCACCATTATTGCAAGTTATGCCTAATTCATTTCTAATACGCATATAAGTTTAAAAAACAGAAAAATAAATAAATAATTAATCTGTAGTGAATGAGATGATTGATGATGAGTACCTTACTAGGCTAAGCCCTTCTTATGCAGAGCGAAAACCCCAAGTCTAGCTGTGAGCCGTTAATGAGGAAAAAAATTGCAATCTATATACAAATATTATACACGGAAACAAAATTCGTTTGAAAATAAATTCAAAATATACCTAATATAGTCGTAGGTATATTTTCTTATCTAGTATTTTTATTTACAGTCCAAAATTGTAAGCACTCATGATATTTTGGCTTAATCGAAAAACAGTTTCTAGCATCTTGTCCCGACCAATAACATGACGCATTTTCTAGTCCAATAATATTTAGTTTATTATGTCTATAGCCTAGTCATATTAAGCACCTTTTCACAATAGATTCAAATTTTATTTACTAAGCACGTACTCTATAACTAAATTTTCTTACAGGTGTAAGCTTAATAGTACGCAAAATCATAACCAACTTGCCATGTGATTGTATTCTATCACAGAATCCTGATGGATCCTACACTATTACTATTACGACTACATTCAAGAACTTCAAAGTTAAGTTCGTACCCGGCGTGGAGTTTGAAAGCATGAGGCTTGATGGAGAAAAGGTATGTTATCAGGGATGGATTAGGCAAGCGGGGCAACCGCTCGGGGCCCCCACGATCCTATCTATTACTATAAATGCGGATGTAATTTCCTTTGTTTGTTCCTTTGCTCCACTTTCACGCTTTAAGTACATAAACGATTGTCACCAACTTTTGTACACACGTGTTCAGGAAATAAAATAGGGTACCTATTCTGTACCTAATTTGGAAAAATTACAGGTCACGAGGGACAGATAAAAACCTTTGAATGCGAATGCGAACCTTTGAACGAAACCGCGGGTAAAAGATAATAGAGAATAAAATGCAAATTTCTAGGGTTTTTTTTGTTGAAGCAATTGTATTTGTTGGCAATACTTTTTTGGACGGAGAAAGATACTCCGAATAATAATAAGAATAATTAGGGGCCTCCGCGTCTCCGTTACCCGAGGGCCTCTAGACTTCCAAGTCCGACCCTGTAAATAATAGTTTCAAACTCGGCATATGAAATTGAATTGAACTTTGCGATTAGATCACATATGAAACGCCGTACTACTGTTTCTCTGTGATAATCTTAATAAGTATGTGCTAGATAGTTTTTGATTGTGATATTAATAAGCTACATTCTTACAATTACAGTTACTTATTAGTCTTATTACTTTCTTTATAGGAATACGAGTACTGGGCGTGCTAAAATATTATTGTATATCATTAAGATTTAAAATGAAATAGTTGATTTCTTCTTTACTTTTCGTAGTTTTTTTTGGTATTCTTTAAAAGTAGTAGACTTAGTTTTGGCTCTGGTGGCACCTTATAATAAATAACTGTATGAAGCGCTATATCCACGTTTTAGGGGTGTGGTTAGGGTAGGAATAACACTTATACGAAATGTCCCAGTCCTTAGTCCTCAAGGGTTATTACCCAGCATCCGCGGCCGACCTCAAGACGAACGCCACTAGTATCTGGTGTCGAGTATACGTGTCCAAGTATTAGAGAGACCATTTACTACCGAGAAAACTGCATAGACGATAGACGTCTGCTACTTTCCTATTATATAAGAAAATAACTTCTCGTCTAATAACTACGTCTGAATCAACGTCTCGATTATTCATTGTCATGTCCAATAAAATAAGCAATATAAAGTGAAAACTGAATTACAACTTTGTTCAAAACTTTGATTCAAGGTGACTTTATTCCAATTTTACTAAAACGGCGGAAACTTTTGGATCGTCTTAGCTCGCCGTTCTGTACTTTTTTATAATATAACAGACGAGCGTGAAATGCATCTGAGGGTATGTAGCTACTGCCGCTCCTGGACATTTGTAATCAACCCCAGATAGGATTAGATATTTCTACCTGAGGTCGGCCACAGATGCGCCGCTACCCCTGAGGACTAAGCTGGAACGCCTCGGAAAAGTCTGTCTCCCTTACCACACCCTTCAAACCGGAACACAGCAGCGCCTAACACTGCTGTTATTAGGTAGAAATAGGTGTGGCGGTGGTGCCGCTGGAGTCGAACCACAAAGGGTTCTACCACCTAAATGTTACCCTTACCACACAAACACACCTCTTTAATTATATCTATTACTTTTGAAACAATTGTGGATTTTAATTAATTGAAACATTAAATATTTTCAGGTTAAAGCAATCATGCAAATCGAAGGAAACAAATTAATAGAAACACAAGTTGCTGCAAACGGATTGAAAGGACATCACGTTACAGAATATACAGATGATTTTATATACGTGGTAAATATAATTTAACTTATCTAATTCATGATCTGATATTATAGGTAGCAGGTACTATTTTAAAAATAGTCATACACCCTTTATAAAAACCTAGACGCACGGCTACCAGATTCATAATTTTATTTACTAAGGTGTTCCAACTTACGCTAGGTATTAATAATCAATCTATCAAACGTTTTGGATTATAAAAATGTTATTTATTATATGGAACTAAAGTTTTATTAACATATTTAATATTGTTTCAGACGATCAAGGTTGAAGGTTGGGATGGGACCTGTACAAGAACTTATGAAATAGTTAAATAAAATTCTACTTATACTTTTAATGGGAATTTTGAAGATATCAGACAAAAATCGAAAATTTTAGTGTTTTTTGTAAATAATATAAAAAGTGGTATTGAATTGACAGATAAACTAATTTCTATTTTAACAACAAACAAGTAAAATCCAATGGGGGATTCCTCGAACTCTTTAAGGCAGGCCAAATAAGCCGAAATAATACTCCATTACGAAATTAATATTATTCATAACCAATTAACCATATTACATAAGTACTTGCATATGTGATAATACAAATACACGTAATTTTAAGGATAAAAATCTCTTTCATTTTGCTACTGTACCGAACCATAAGACCTATAGATATATTTTTAACATTATACGAGAACCTATTTAAATTTCTTAAGAGATTCTCTTAAAAGCTTTATTACTAAGAGGTTGTTATCGCAAAATTATTTAAATGTCACCTAAATGCCAACTGGCTCATAATATTCGTTAGCAATTAAATATTGTGCAATATCTAAAAATATACTGAATTTTCGCACATAAAATTAAATTTTGTTTTACAAAATAATTAAATATTATTTTTGTCATTTAATATTGTCATAATATTTAACAATGAAATATTGTGCAATATCTAACAATACACTGAATATATACAGGGTCGGTTTTAAGGAAGAGGCAATGGGTCTAATATCCCGGAGTTTCCGCAAGAAAGGGGCCCCACATTTTTTTTATTACAAACGATATTAGGTAAAAGTGAGTTTTTCTAAACATTGTTAAAATGTTTTTATTTTGTTGTAGTAAATTTCTGAAAGGCCTGATGGAAAAAAAAAATATTTTAATTCGGAAAATAAATAATCCCTTGGTGCCCCCAGGGCCCCCACTCCAAATTCGACCCTGGATATATACAAATTAAATTGAATTCTATCTGTTACAAAATCTGTTAAAATCGTCTCGAAAATTAAAATTTGAAATGTTTTGGTTCCGTCACTTTTACTGAAGAATATTATACTTATTCTTAATTAAAAAGTCCTTATCAAGGAAATTCATCTCATTAATCGAACAGTAAGCATCTACGATAAAATCAATTATGAAATTGGCATATAGGTAATTAATTGGTTAATTTTTGTTTATAGGTAAGTACATAAGATTATTATTAGGTCGTATCGTATTATTTTCCCAGAAAATCTTTAATTTAATGTCATAATCGAGATACTTATCATTATTAATGAGTTAATTGCATAGATTATCTTATTAGGCTGAAACGAATTATACATAAGATGACGACAAATATCACTGATTTAGTGCAAAAGTCCATAAAACTTGTTTTGATGTTAACATAAACCACGACAACCCACGTGGCGAAGCGGACGCCAGACCAATACCCGTCTGACAGTTGGTTCCAGGTTCGTTCCCCTCAATTCCCCTCCTGTCTGACTGATATCTAAACGAATTTAGATTTTGGTTCTTGGTCTGGATGATCGTCTTAATGTTAGAGGCACCCACGATAACGGAAAAAATCTAAGAAACATTTAAAACGTGTTATTTATTGTATTTGGCAAATTGATAGATATGTTAGACAACTTTGATAGTGTTTTGAACAAGATTTTGTGAACAGACTGAAAATACTTATTACTTTTTTTATAATATAGGAGTAGCAGACGAGTAATGCAATCCACCTGATGGTAAGTGGCTACTGCCTCCCATGAACATCTGTAATAATTCCCAGATAGGATTAGATATTCCTACCTGACGTCGGCCACAGATGCACCCCTACTCCTGAGGACTAAGCTGAAACGCCTCGGAAAAATATGTCTCCCTTCAAACCAGAACACAGCAGCATTTAACACTTCTGTTATGAGGCAGAAGAAGGTGTGGCGGTGGTGCCGCCGGAGTCGTACCACAAAGGGTTCTATCACCTTCAAATCACTCTTTTATTCTTTAGGTCTATCTCTTATAAAAAGACAGCCAAACTAACAGTGTATTTCCTTTACAAACATACACACCTAAATCACGTAACCCCAAAATATCGTCAGTTTGGCGTACGGCTTTCGGAAACATTTCGTACGGCAGAACGACGTGTTCCGGTTGTTTGTGGTTATTCCATTTTCAAATGTACGAACAACCACTTATAACCGCGATTTATGGTTGAATTCTTGTGGGCATAGAACGTCACTAATACAATGAAAGATGATTTATATATGAAATGTAATCTATCACTATAAATATTACAAATTTTCGAGAGTATGTATGTATTATTCTTGGGCACTCCCTGCAGTCCAAAAGGCTTGACGGATTTTAACATATGAGATGTCGTTGGACTCGTCTAAATTGTGAGAGTCATTGATCAGCTATATAATTAAACGGTCGGAATTATTGTTTTTAATAGATATTTAAATTATAGTTTTCTCTGAAGTACTAGGTTTAAAAACCAGTTTTATTTTAACAGGTAGAATTTCACATTTCACAATTTCTCCTTGTAACACATTTTTTATTTCGGTTTTGGTTGCCCTTTTCGGTTGTATGGACATTCGCTATTACCACGAGCTCATGTGATACTAGTATAAATAACGGTCGACCGCAATTAGCCTACTGTTCTGTGCTCGTAAATGTTCATTTCTACTGTTAGTACGTGTCTATCGTAGTAACTTTTCAAAATAATATTTTCAAATGCTTAAAACTTAATATTTATTAAATATCCCAGGAAAAAAATAAACATACTTTCTTTTGTTAGAAATATCATAAACCAAAGTTATCCGCCTGCAAATTCATATTGTCTCGAATTTCGAAACAAACAATTCACAATTCCCGGGTAACACGGATTTCACTTTGGTTGTGGTTGTCTTGTTTCGGTTGCATCGACATTCGGTAACATTACGAGCTCTAATACGGCTGGTATAAATAACAGCTGCACGCAATTATATAACAAACGCTGGAGTTTATTTACGTTAATTTATTATTTTTTTAATGCTAGTCATAATTCAAATTATTTTTTTAATGCTAGTCATAATTCAAAATATTATTTTATCGTTTTTAATATGTAAAACTAATCACTTCTCACTAATCTCCCAAAAGACAGTCTAAACAGATAAACGGTATTTGAAAATATTTTTCTTCCTTTCATTAGGAATAGCATGTAAATGGAAAATTAGAAATGGCCATATTTATCCGCCTGCAAAAACGTATCATCTCGAATTTCGAACCGAACATTTCACAATTTACCCGGATAACTTTGGTTGTGGTTGCGCTGTTTCGGTTGCATCGACATTCGCTGATATCACGAGCTTGTATTGCTGATATAAACAACAGCCGAATGCAATTAGTTCACAGTCCATTAACGTAGTACCTATTCAAAATGTTATTGTATTGTGTCAATGGCTAAGCGTCTATATGTAAATGTCTGCCTGTAACTAATTCCAAACCTGCTTTGTACCGGTTAGATGGGTGTGGTAAATATACTTATCTGAGGCGATCCAACTTCATTAAGGGTACCTAGCAACGCGACTGTGGCCTATCTCAGGTAGGACATTAATCTTATCTAAGGTTGATTATAGATGTCTATGGGCGGCTGCAGCCACTTACCAACAGTACAGCATGCTCGTCTGCTACTTCTATATTACAAAAAAGGTCTTCTTGAAAGCTATCACGCATACTAGCATATCTATATGGATTTACAACAATATGAATGAAGATACAACAGCATAAAGTCTATACGGAATAGATTTTCATGGTATCACCACAGTCGACCTACGTAACCCTTTAAGTACCCAATCACTATCCAGCGACATCTGAAATAGAAAAATTGGGAGGTCGTGTATTTTCGTGTGACAACCAAATGCCTAATAGCCGACGCGGTAAAATGTCGACTAGGGTACGGATTTGCCGAATTTGTCAACGCCACCTTTTAATAGGGTAGGGATTGCGACCCCGAGGGACGATGTATTAGTTTATCGATCTTTTGACATAAAAAATGCAAATTCACTCAAACAGACCACCAGTTTAAGTCTTCCAGCCTAAATTTAAAAATAAAATCTTTATGGTATGTCAAACAGTCCAACTCTATAAATGTTATTTTTGCTTGCTTTTACATCAGTAACGAAACTCTACCAGAGCCAGAGACCTCTCTGTAGTCGAAGACATGTTAGTGATGTAAATGCTTTCTAAAGGCTTCGTAAAGACTTCCAATTTGCCTTTATTAAAATAAGACTCGTTTACAGCAAAGGTTTTTTTACCTTTAAACCTTCAACACGGTATAAGCACTTCGCATTCAACTTGATTCGCATGAAACAGGCAGTGATAGCCTAGTGGTTAAGAAACTCGGCCTCTCGATCGAAATCCTAGGCACGCACCTCTAATTTTTTAAAGTTATGTGCGTATTAGAAATTTATGATCACTTGCTAAGCGGTGAAGGAAAACATCGTGAGGAAACCTGCATACCTGAGAGATTTATAAAAAAAGAAAATCTGAAAGGTATGTGAAGTCTACCAATACGCACTTGGCCAGCGCGGTGGTCTATGGCCTGGCATTAGTTATACTTCTCGAACCACTTATAGGTTTATAATTCGACTACCATAAAGCATACACAGCGTATCACTCAATGTCTTATGAGATAAGATGAATCGCAAAAAAATGTATTTTTCTCTAATAAACACAAAATAAACTATACCTATGTCTGTAAGTTGCTTATGTCTCTAAATTATAAATAATATTTAAAGTTAACATGTCCTTTGGAGCCAAAATGGTAGCATTAAGTTAATTTAATAGATAAATGTTTACCACCAATAAACTGTTTTAAATTTCCACATCACTGTGCTTAGACATGCGAACAGTAGCTGTAGTCGATAAAATACTCGTGAAAAACTGTTAGGTATTTTAGGAGCTGTACTTGCAAGTCCAAAGCAAAGTTCATGAATGCAGTTAAGGTAATTTATTGCATCATTTGTCAAGCTCTAGATACGAGTGGCGTGGCCGATATTTCTTGCAAGCTAGCGGATTTGCAAGCAAGAATTCATCGACTATAAATATTTCAGAGGAATTCGTCGTTCAATAGTAACGGCAATTCCCAACTTTGCTAATGCATTTGCATTCGGTATATATTAAGATATATCCTTATTAGTGTAATATATATTGTTAATAAAGGTAAAATAGAAAAGAATAGTAATGTTTGATACAGCATTATATGCAACCTATTTGTAAATTATTGTGGCTGATAATTATATTCATGTATATTTGTATGTGTGTGTGTGAGAGAGAATGACAGTGAGACGAACATAGAAAATGCCTATGTCTTCATTTGCATGTATGATCATGCATGCCTACATGTGTATATTTATGTATTTATTTATTTATTGCACCTCTATAAAAATAAAAAGATACAATAGGAAAAACTTAATGCCTGATGGCATTTTCTGTCAGTCAAATGTGTATGTTACAGTAAGGAACTTTACATAAATCCGTGTTATAAAGTTAAAGGACATTGTATCTAAAATACCTACAGTACCGATTACTCCTACAATTGGAGCCCTTTAGAAAGTTTTGACCTTCTAAGCCCTGTAGCTATCCTAAAGAAACTTAAACTCCGCAGAATAATTTCTCAATTAAGAAAACCGCTAGACGACACCCTAGAGATAAGCCTTCAACTTTAGAACTGTAAGATTTCTTCAAATAGTTAGGTATTTCTTACTAAAGTGTTTCAAGATGACGATTAATTAAATCAATTTAAGTCAGAAGACTGTTTTGTCGCAAAATATTATTTCTAAATCCCGGTACGATTATTTGATCTAATACAATAGAATAAAAACTTTCGAACAACAATTTAATATGATTTACTGCGATACACAGAACAGCATAGAACAAAACAGTATAATAAAAAATAAGCAAGAAATACAATTATTTTATTTATTTTACTACTGCATACAAATATTAAATATTTATTGTCTCAACTGGTTGAAGAGTGACAATAAATCGGCGTAAACTTTTTAAGTTAATCGCAGAATAAGTTAGATCTTGCCTTAACTACTACATTAAATTGGTCTTAGTATGTTCATTATCTTAAAAATAAGTACTACCGACTACTTTTATTTAAAGATAAGACTTATCTATTACTATCCCATTGCTATGCAAGGGTCTCCTCTAAGAAGTCTTTAGGCCAAAATACACAACGAAAGTCTAGTACAAAATTGTTAAACTTCACAAAACTTTAAGAACTTTTTTCTCTCGACTCTCATTGTTTTTTATAAAAGGACAAAAGACGAACCTACCTCAATACATGGCTATATAGCAGCCATCGCTTATAATCTACCCTTTATACTTACCCTATACAACTTATAAGAGAATTCCTCTTTACACTTATTTCAATAACAACAATGCTTCACTTAGAGTTTCTAAAGCACATAATATGGCACCGGATGAAAAGATGCTAAGAAAATATTGGAACGTTTCATCATCAATCATACGTGAAAGGGATTTAAATAGCACATTGAAAGAGAAGCCTTCCGGATTGAAGCTGGATAAAGATCTGAATTTTAAAGGAAGTTATGCAACAGATATCTAGAATGTATAGGTTTTCTTTAATATCTTTAAATATCTTTTAGTTCAATGTAAATTGTTTTTGTATTTATATCTACGATATTATAATGATTTTGTTCGTATTATAGAGTGTAAACACACTTTCTGATCTAACACAAAAGCACGGGTTTTTTTATGTTTTGTTTAAAAGCTTGACGACCATGATAAGTGACTACTGTACAGATAAATAAAATAAAGTAAAAGCTTTCTACACTCACAGCCCTACACTAGGATTCCCTGTGTCGTGGTTCCTATGGACGCACACAGAGACAAATACACAAACACCCAGACCAAGAAACAGAAACCTAAATTCATCATTTAGATGTCTGTCTGCCCAGGAATCGAACCCGGAACCCACGGCGCGTCAGGCGGGTAGTCAATAAAATAAGAATCTTGCCTGAGGTTGGCCACAGATCCTTTGTTACCGCTGAGGTGTTGGACCGCTTTGGATACGTCTCTCGTGTCATCGGGAGAGCGAAAGAGTGCTACTAACGTACCCATGGTCCCGACAAAGAGCGTATAGAGGAACACCATGGGATTTTAACCACTAAAAGTCCGGTATATCCTCTACGCTGCCCCCGCGGCTGAAAGGAACACACGATGGATTTCCCTAGATAACACAAAAGATACGTTTCCCTTGCGAGGAGTATCATACCGAAGAAAAGTTTAATCGAAGGTTAAATCTTTATTTTATTAAATAAATGACAACCATCAAACGCAATCGAAGTGCGAAGTCCGTACAGGCAAGTATAGGCTACATTTAATAAAACACGCACATGTTTTACCTACATATTATATTAACTTATCCAGCCTTCTACGCGACCCCGCCGTGACACCGGCATAAAGTTTATTAACATCAATCCAGGTAAACGAAATAGCTAATAACTTTTAAACGAGCGTAAAAAATACCGTTGGAATAAAATTCATACGTGTAATACGTACAGAACTCTACCAGTGTTAATATGTAATTTCCTACTTTGAGCAACTGTTTTTTCGTTTAATGTTATAAGCGTACTATGTCTTTTTTTTAATGATTATCAACCCATTACTGTTCCACTGATGGGCACGAAAGCAGTGATAGCCTAGTGGTTAAGAAACTCGGCCTCTCGATCGAGAGGTCCGAGGTTCAAATCCCAGGCACGCACCTCTGATTTTTCAAAGTTATGTGCGTATTAGAAATTAATTATCACTTGCTACACGGTGAAGGAAAACATCGTGAGTAAACCTCCATACCTGAGAGACTTAAAAAAAATCTCAAAGGTATGTGAAGTCTACCAAACTACCAATACGCACTTGGCCAGCGCGGTGGACTATGGCCATATCCTTCTCATTATGAGAGGAGACCCGTGCCCAGCAGTGGGACGTTAATGGGTTGATGATGTATGATGGGCACGGGTCTATTCTTACAAGTATATGGATTCCCCATGATGTTTTCCTTCGTCGTTATAGCAATTGGTAATTGATTTCTAATATACAATTATAACATAGCTTTGAAAATTCGAGTTTAAACTTCGGACTACCCGATTGGGAAGTTGAGTTTCAACCTCTAGACCAGCGTTTCCCAACCTTTTTCCGTCCACGAACCCTTAGGAATTCAAGCAAATTTTTCACGGATCCCCTTAATAAAATGAAGAGCAAAAAAAAAAAAACAATCCCAGCCAAAACATAATTTGAAAGAACGGTTTATGTATTTTGTTTTTGGTTTATATATATATATATACATTAATAATGGTGTTATACATCATTGGATGCATCTTTTTTAATTTTATAAAATACTGTGTGCTTAGATCACGTTTTTCTAATAAAACTGGTTTGCTGATTTTTCATTTTGCGGCCCTTTTGCATTTAATGAGCAATTTATGTATGGTCCGGAGATGACACCGCGGACCCCCATACATATACTCGCGGACCCCCAGGGGTCCGCGGACCACAGGTTGGGAAACGCGGCTCTAGACTGTTCTTTTCTGCCAATACGTAAAGCCCAGCGGACCAATGGTTCGTTTACCATAGCTATTTTGTATAATTATGGAAAGATAAATCATACAAAATACATTATTACAGGCTTCATGTTAATTCATCATTATTTTCGTAACTATTCATTCATTTTCAGTAATTTAAGTAAACGCCGAATGTCAAATACTTAAATCAAGGTAAAGCAATTTGATTAGATTGAAGGAAAAATTACTAATTTATTTCTTTAAAAGCTTTCATTCCCTACTTAAGTTTTTTAGTGTATAAAGTTTCTTAGTTTATCTAAGTAAATTGCGAATACGAATTCAAGGAAGGAATCAATAATGATTTAATTGGATTAGATTTTATTGGAGAAAAAAAATAACACTTGTATCTTCTATTGAAGTATTCATTCAACATTTAGCTCCCTTAGGGACCTACCTATAAGTTAAAAAAAAATCTTACTTGTCCTTCCCGTTAGTAGAAAAACTTCTGTGAATTGAATACTATGGGAGCCAACAATTTAAGATGTGCAACTCAGTTTTTAACCGACTTCAAAAAGGTGGTTATCAATTCGGCCGGTATCATTTTTTTTTATGTATGTACACAAATTACTCCGCCGTTAGTGGACCGATTTCAATAATTCTTTTTTTATTGTATAGAGACGAACTGGAAGTTGGTCCCACTTAAATATGTTTAGGATCCATCAAGGGGTTCTGTAGAAAATGAGGGGAACTTCTCCACCCATGTAAATATAACAGCCATAACTTCGCCGTTTATGAACCTATTTTAATGCCTTTACTTTCGTGTGTGTACAATTGCTACAAGTTGTTCCCATTTAAATATGATGAGGATCAGAGTGACTTATTTGCCCATACAATTTGGAAATACTATGGGCCAATATTTAAACAAATACCAAAACAGTCATATTTGTCAAAACGTAAAAACACATGGTAAGGGTACAGGGATGGTAAAAATCTGTTAAATCTATTCAGTCTAAGTTAAGCTATTAACTTAACTTTGAGACAGTAATAAACTATCAATCGTTTGGAACACTTGTCTTTTCAATCGTAACCCACACTTCAGATCGACACTTCAGCTAGGACTTGAATACAGCTGTTAGGCGGCAATGGCCACTTACCATAAAGTGAACATGGTCGTTTTCCACTTGTATATTATAAAAAATGTATTTACAGTGGAAAACAGAATAATTGTATGGAATGACCATTAGATACAGCTCGCTCCTGAGCCTACAGAATTTCCGGCTACACTTGGAAGTTTCCATCAACTAAACTCCTAATCGGATTACGATGAGATGTCGGGATAAAGGAAACGCTAAGGTATGTCTACAAAAACCGGATTTACCCGGATTCTATATATTTCATTTAGTTTTTAACGTTCACGTTTGGAGACATTCGTTTTTCGATGTTAACTTTTTACTCGTCTTTATTAGTAGTATATCGATGTTTTTACTTCTAAACTTGTAATTCAGTATTTTTAGGTCTAAATTAAGGCATAAGGTATAAGACAAGTCGATAACTTACTACTGCCCCACTGTTGGACACAGCTCTTCTGTTAAAGTGAGGGAGTTTAGGCCTTAATCCACCATGCTGGCCAAGCGCATCATAAGTGAAGACTTCATGCACAGGTATATGAGAACGTTTCTTTGACCCGATGGCAAAAGATAATGTTTTTCGAACACATGTATGTATTTCACTGCTTTGGCACACCTCACAGCCCGAACGACTCGACGGATTTTAAAGCATGAGATGCCGTTTTATACATTGAAATTTTGGGTGTCACACATAGATATATTGTGTCACACACTTCACTTACTTCCTTTTTCAGTTACTTCTTTTTAAGCGTCATTTTGTCTTTTGTTTTTATGTTACTTAATTACTAATTTTGGAAATTTGTTTTAAGCACTTAACAGCATTAAATAAACACGTTAAAACGGTATACCTGCTAGGAAAAACCTACGTCGACGACTTATGACGTCACATGTCCATCACTCAACGTATGACGTAGGTACTGTACGGCTTTGTGAAACACGAGCTTTGAGTTTTTATGCAGAAATAAACGCGAAAAGTTGGTTTTGCTTTTCCGAGTTAACAAAAAATGAAAATGCTACCTACCACAGGAGTGTTGGAACGCCTCAAATGAATACATATGTACTGCCTATGTATGTATTTGTGGCGCTTTTTTATGCAATCGATCATAAAAGAGCTTGCAGTCCGTCTGATAGTACCTAATTAATCATTGCTCATAGACATTCCAAGTAGTATTAAGTTGTACCTATTGGAGACAAATGTGTCGCTACTGAAGTGTAAATTGGAATGCTTCTTGTGTCTCTTACATCACCTCATTTAAACATCTGTATGAACTAGACAAATATTATAAAAACAAAAAACCTGACTGCATAAAAAATATAGCCTATGTTAGCCATTTAGACGAATCCAACGACACCTCGTATGTTAAAATCCGTCAAGCCGTTTGGGCTACAAAACATGGCAAAAAATGAACCATACAAAGATATACTTGTATGCGCTCGAAAAACATTACATTTCGCAGTCGAGTAAAAGGTTACCTTATTGAAGTCTATTATTTTCATACTCTACGACGAAGACACTTAAATTAACTTTAACATAAAAGCCGTCTAAGTAAGTGTTTGATTGCAAACAAACACTACGTTCAATATCTCTTAATGAATACTCCAGGTAATAAAAAATATGAAACGGCGCAGATAGGGATGGCGATTCTTTCTCAAAAAGACCGATTCTTGAATCGATTTGAATCGAAGTGTAAGAAATCGATTCACAAAAAAACATCGAGGCTCAAAGAATCGATTGTCAAAAAATCGATCTTTGATCTTTTCAGCTAAAAAGTACGAAGATAGCGAAAAAAGGTCATCAGGACCAAACAAGCACTGAAATAAGTATCCGACAACGAAAAATGTATATTACACATTCAGCAAACTTCGAAAAGATTGACTTACGATTTTCTAGCATGAAAGATCGATTACTGGAGATGGATTAAATTAATCCATGTCTTAGCCCAAAAGATCAATTGTACGATTAATCGATCTCAGATCGCCATCCCTAGGCGCAGATTGTAGACAATATTACGCGGAGCTTAGCCGGGTTTTATGTAACCTTGGTTCCCTCTGAATATTAAAGTGTAATTTTAAGTTTACCAACATTGAAATTTTCGCAATTTCGTTGAGACTCGATGATTTTATGCTTTGTGAAAAAAATTCGTGTAAAAAGGAAAAGATTTATGATTTATAGCTACGTGTCTGCCTGTGATTTGTACTTTGCTATTTTTAACGCTAATATGCCTATCAGTGCCGTTTGCATGCCACGGAAACATAATATTTTTATTGTTGTTAAACATGTTAAGTTACCTACATTCCCAACTACTTATGTATTATTTGAGATAGATTCATCTTTTATCTATACTAATATTATAAAGAGGAAAACTTTGTTTGTTTGTTTGATTGTAATGAATAGGCTCAAAAACTACTGGACCGATTTTAAAAAATCCTTCACCATTCGAAAGCTACATTATCCACGAGTGTTATAGACTATATTTTATATGAAATATATTTAATAAATAGATTTTGAGGCGGTACAAAGTTTGCCGGGTCAGCTAGTAATAAAATAAATTGGGATCTCCACTAAATCAAAGCACTTTTACTAAATATCTTACAATTAATTCAGTAATCTATAATTTTTAATAACTTTATATTATTTTCAATGTTATGCATGCACGTTCAGTGTATATTCTATAGGATAATACATATTTTAGGGTAAAACATACCATACCACGTCATTCTGTACCCATTAGGTACAGTATCTCCAATCTTCATTGTGTGCGACACACTGAAGTTAATCTTGAAAATGACTGAACAGGTTTTGTCGAGGTTTCGACAACAAAGGAAGACCGTAACGGAAGTAACAAACATATACATACACTCAAAATCAATATGTACGTAAGGCTATCAGTACCCTTAGTATGAGATTTTAAGTTTTTACAAAAATAACTGTTTTTGTTTTTCTTTACGAATTTCCTATATTACGTATTACTGTATCAGAACTGAATGGAAATATATGGAAAATACGCAAACAAAAACAAAACAGTCATTTTTGTAAAAACATAAAAACTCATACTAAGGGTACAGTTAGGTTTAGCGGGTGACAACATTTCAGAAATAGAAGGACCAACGCCAAATTCTAGACTGGTTTTTAGTAATGACCTGCTGATGCCCATACATGAGCTTTTAGGTGGCGACAAAATTCCAAATTACCTTTTCTTTCACCATCCAATTCTTAGACGTCTTTGACTGAGCCAAGCCCCAAAATGATTATCCTGAATCGAAAGTTAGTAACAAGAAATACGGTAGTTTAATATTAAAGTACAATAGGAAAAAAGCAATCCTCATTTCGTTGTTAGCTCTTCACAGCTCTATATTACTCTCAATGCGAAATAAATTACTTTCTGTATTACATTTCAAGGTGTCAAATATTTACTCACATATTAGATTACGACTGTCTTTCGAAACAATATGAAGTTCCGTGAAAATGTCTACGGTGATACAATATTACTCGGAGATGTCTGTTGCCACGTGTACGGTGCTTTCTATCAGAGATATGAGTGATTACTAAGCTATGGATGAGTGTGATCTCGACCAATAGGATTGATTTTTTTATATAGGTACCTACTAGCTGACCCGGTAAACGTTGTGTTGCCATATATAAATAGAAATGTTAAGGGTGAACAACCCTTATCACTTAGGGGTATGAAAAATAGATAGTAGTCGATTCTCAGACCTACTGAATATGCATATTAAATTTGGTGATAATCAGTAAAGCCGTTTCGGAGGAGTAGGTACGGTAACTAAAATTGTGACACGATAATTTTGTATATAAGATATAATATAGAAGTATCAGACGAGCATGCAGTCCACCTGATATTAGATAACTACTGCCGCCCATGGACATCTGAAATCAACCCCAGACAAGACCTAATTGCCATCTTAGATCGGTCACAGATGCGCCGCTACCTCTGAGGACCTTCAAAATAAATTTTATTCGGATTAAAAATAGAACAGTTAGTCCTTTATAGGTAGGTACATATTAGTGTGCGTAAGACTCATAGTTAAGTAAGGTTAAGTTCCATATTAAATCAGTAATAATAAAGACTTCACTCCATCAACACACCTCTTATTCGAACCTGCCTGCAACCACTCTACATGGCGACCCGGCCAGGATATTAATTCGAAAATAAACAAATGAGCTTAGTCAAACTATGTTAAATGGCAGTTAAACCATCGAAATATCTATTTCAAATACAATTCTATAATATACAATGCCTATTATAACTAACTTAGAACAAAAGGTCGGCATCAGTTCAACAACCCTAACTTTGACAGATAATATCAGAATCATACGTCACCCGCAGCTCTCCACAGATAGCCAAAAAGATAAAACCCCTGGATAACAAGGTACACCCATAAAACGATGTCATGGCGTGTGTTTATGGTTCATTCTGGAGATGACGAGGCTATATGGCCAGGTTTATTGTCATATTTCGGGCAAACATCGTATCATAATAAGTTTTGGGTATAAAACTTACATAGTTTACCCAACACGTGTAAAATAAGAAACATTGTACTCGTATGTACTATGCGCAACTATGTATGATCCTCTAAAGTCGAACTTTATAGTAATCTGTTTTAATATCTGAGTGCCTAAGTACAAATAATGCGTAAAGGAAAAGTTATGTATAAGCACGTAATAGAGGACGTGGTAGTAGATAAAACTTCATTTAACGAGAAGAACTCGAAACAAATATATTAAAGCTAAATTTAGAACTACTTACAACGCTAGTATCGCTAGTCAAATACGAATTGGTAGAGTTCACATTTTGTTGAGAACATTATGTAAAACTCTTATGTTATCTGTCGCCGTTAAAACAATTGAAAATGCAATTCAAATATGCACTTTTATAAACACAATAATTTTGAAAAGCCTCTACATCTACCTCTGCATATTTAAATCCAACGATTAGAGTAAATAGACGAAACTGAACTAAATCACTTTCGTAGGCGAACTAACTCAAATAATAGTTACAATTAAATAATCTTGAATTCATCGTAAATTGGCGCAGCTTAAATAACTCTAAAGCAAGCCAAAGTGTCACTGCTTTTACTTGAAGACTTCAAACATTACCCAACTTAAATATTCACAGTATAACTATCACCAAACTAAGAGCTCTAATTCCAAATATCTCATTAAGGCCAAATCTCTCTGAGATAGCACTTAAGAACGTCAAGAAACGTTTCTTTTGTCCTCTATTGAATGACTACTCGCATATCAATCATTAAAAGTAAATAACTTTAATATCCGGGCAGTGCCCAAGAAAATAACAGAGATGAATCGACCTATTTATTAACCGACCTCCAAAAATAAGGAGGTTATCAGTTCGCCTGCCAATTGTGTGAAGCTAGGACCAGGGCGGTCTAATTTTATGAATGTAGGAATAACGTTTAGCAATGTTGTGGAACAATTGTAAAAAATATAGGTAGGTATATATTTCGTGCATTTTTGTTTTAAAATGTAAGCGTTCACTTTCTGTTTCGTGACATATACTTAGTAGGTAGTTTACAAGATTATATATGTTTAGTAGACACGTATTCCAACTTTAGTAATCAAGAGAATGTATATCAAAGCATTGTTTAAAATTGAAATTAAATAAACACGTTGGATCAAACCAAAAAATAAATAAAATACTCTAGAACCCTACTCTTCTAAAAAAAATAATCAGATACTAAATCAAAATAAATTAAATAGGCAATGCAGAATTTACAATAAGATAATTATCACTAAGTAATGAATGACACATTTACGTTAGGTATCCATTACTCTAGGAAGTAGGTACCTACTTATTTTGGTGTTTCAATAAGTGTACTTACTTTATCGAAATGAAATGAAATGAAATATATTTATTTGTATAGGCCAACGACGGCACTTACAAATTGTCAGGTACAATATTTTTCTTAAACTACTACCGGATCGGAATCGTAGCACAAATTCCATATCAGTCACGAAATAACTTTATTAAAAAATATAATGGTCCCATTAAGGTCACATGGCTTTAATATCCCTCCAGTAACGAAATAAGTCCAAAGTAAGCCAACGACCCAAGGAAGAAAATAACATAGATAAATCGGTGCGCTTATGAATCGTATATGAACCAAATGCCGAGTTTAGCATTTCCAAAAACTACTTCATTAATCTTACTTTACAAAATGTAGAACACGAAATAATGTTGGCAGGCGTCTGATGAATAGAAATGATTAATGATTCCCGGTCTAATGCTCCAGCGATATTTGTTTGATACATAGCACACGGGCATAGCTTAGTAGGAAATTCTACGCTTGTGATTTACATTTAACGCCATCCTGGATATTAACGAGGCGACAGCAACGTAGCTTAAAGATTAGCTCCATATAATATTTAGAGAAATACCTATACCTAATATATTTCAGGTACATTCAGGTACATCTGAACACATACGTCAAGTATTTAACTTTAGTAATAGTACGTCAAGTATTTAGAATGCACGGATACACTGGTATATTCTCATAGAAACTGCTCTCTTTGTAGGAGTCTTTTTTATAATATTAGAAATAATAAAAAAGAATATCGGTAATATTAGAATTTGCCTTTCCTCTTGTATGTACCATGATATGTCATAAGTCATAAATTACATACTTATCCGGAGGATTTTAGTTAGTGATGGTCACTGTAACTAAAATCAGCTGTAACTGTACAGTACAATTTATTTTTATGTATTTATTATGTGCTGATTCAAGTCCTTTACCGATGGATTTGATATACTATCCTTTCGACCATTATTCCCAAATGCGAAGTGCGAAAACCCCACCGGCGTATGTTTACTGTCCGCCTTATAGCAGCTGTATCCCGAAAGGTGTTATTAAACAGATGGAACATTCTAACTTAGTCCGTTGTATAACGCACCTGTGCCCAATCTCATAATATATGCAATGGACATCTTACTTGATCGTCGATAGTATGAAATTAATAGTATTTTATTCTTCTATATTTCTTGTTATGTATAAGTTATACGCAAGAATTATAGACAACAAAATTCATATTTGCAACTTAAAACTTTCCTAGATTTGTTTTAATGATTGTCAACTAGCTTATTATAAAAAAATTAAAACAATGATTTTAAAAATAAAAGATCGTTATTATTATTGTGGAGTTTTTATTATCCATTATAGGTAGCACTGATGTGCCCATAGTTTATTAGTTATTTCTATTGCTAACATCAAGATACATGTAGATAAAATGTAAACAATAGGAAGTAGATAAAAGACATGTTCTCTTAGGCAGTGTAAGAGTCATTTTCTGGAAAGAAATTACAAAAAACACGTGTATATCTAAGTTACTTAATTACATTAAAATATTTATCAGTCCCAGAATATTAACGCTTACAACAACTAAATATTTAATCGTCTGTCACGAGCACGACTCTGTTCTTATCTACCCTTACATTAGGAGCACTTTTGAGTTTCTTAATAAATTTATCAGCGATTCTATCATCTACTTCATTCCCTGTAGCTTCAATATATTCGGCAAGAACTTTCTTTTGCAGACGTTTGAAGGGCACTTCATTGCCTTTCTTCTGCAGGACAGACATAATAACAGCATGCCAGTTGAATTTGCCATTATTTGTGTCGACTTCCTCGCTTTTGGCGACATTCTGGTCATGGAGGCAAATGCTTTCTTCAGCTTCCGCGTCTTCTCCATTAATCTTTAGCTTTTTCTTTTCAGTTTTTAAGGGCGGATTTTGAACACTGTCCTGGCTACTCTCATTTGTATCTGACGCAGCACCGACAGTGTCTTGACGCTTGCGTTTCTTATTTTTGTTTTTACCTTCCGTTGGGGGATGGTTCTCGTCATTAACACCATTAAGCTTATTTTTGTTTTTCTTTTCTTTTTTAGGCTTTTGTACCTCTTGTTCCTCTCCCTCAGCGGGTGGTAAGACAGCACTTTGCAGTTCCGCCTCATACTTCTTGCGTTTCTTCTCCTCCTTTCGCTGTTTTTTGGACAACTTTTTATCAACAGTCGCTTCTTCTCCATCTGCGCCATTTACTTCAACCCCATTTTCAGAATTTTCTTCCTTATCTTTGACATCTTGAGAAATATTGTCTTCAGTAGTTCCATTTACTTCTTTTTCTTCACTTTGTTCATTATCACCATTCAATTCTTTTTCCTCAGAATGTCCATTAGTTTTAGATTTGTCACCATTTTCATTTTCAGATTTGTTTTTATTTTGTGCATTCAAATTCGACAGAGCAGCAAGTTTCACAGATATTAAATCCCAAGCTTGGTCAATGTCTTTTGGATTTGTCTTGTGGCCACAAACATTTTTGACAAAGTTCACAAATTTTGGCTTCTTTCGTGGAGTATTGTTGTGTTTGCTAATAGTTTCTATTATTCTAAGAACATTTTTGGAAGCAGACTTTTGTTCATCGAGAACAGATTGCAACATTTCTACCCAAGCATTTTGTTTCTTTTCGCCTTTCTTCTCCTTTGCCATAAAACCTTTTCCAGAGTAACGTTCTTCTTCAGTAATACATTTTGTATGAGCTTCATAGTCCTTTCCACTGAAAAATCGTAATTTAATTATTAATTTTGATATAAGTATTAAAAATCACAAAAAATTGTGTGATTACTCGTTTAAACTTTTGCCAAGACGTAGATAGAAATTACAAGTATTTATTACTTGAATTTTTAATTTAATTTGTATTTTTTTAGATAAGTTGTTAAAACCTAATATTAGAAATAACAAAGTTACAACAGACTCTTACTATTTTCAATTTGAATATCACTTAGATAAGGAAAAATAGTTTTCTCCAATAGTTTTCTTATCAATAATATTTTGAAGATACTCACAGAAAATCTTTGAAACAGTCCATGCAAGATAAGTTAGGGTTGCGGTTCCTACATTTAGTCAGATAGTGCTTTTCGACCTTCGGCTTCTGAACAGACTCTCCACAATGTCCACATGTAAAGACAACCATTCTCAGCAACAAACTCTGTAAATGACAAGTAAGTACAATCATTATACCTATTTATATAAATCAACATTTTCTTAGAAGTAACAGGTAAGTAATTGTTTTTATAATATTGATGTAGCAATTAAATGTAGAGTATAGTCCGCGTAAAACTGCTAGTCCGCTCTGAATATAGAAATGAATCGCGTCACCAAAGCAAATTGTATGACTACTCCTGCTCACAACAACTTCAGAGCGGACTAGCAGTTTGGCACGGACTATACACCTGATGAAAAAGGTATTACTGCTGCCAATGGATATGTGTAGGTATAACCTGACTCTGGCGAAAAATGCTACTCTTGAGAACTAGGATGGTCAGCTGACTTATAAATCAGGCGACATCCACACTACTGAAATGCAAAAGCTGCTCACACTAGAAATATAAGTGGCAATTGTACCTTCATGGTTAAACTATACTGGTTTTTACACCTTTCCATCCTAGAACTTGCATTTGCGTTAATAATGTGATGCCTCTACCCCCCAAAAGTTATTTGATGACAAAATGACACAATTATGTGTCATAGGATTAGTTGACTATGAGTCAGTGACCAGTTTTCTTTTCGCTGAGTGATACACATATCATAGATTGTTTGGTTCTGACAACCCGGCCTTGTCTGAGGCCCGGGGCAGTCTGCCCCTTCCGCCCTCTCTTTATCAATATTTGGTAACAATCAGAGAATAAAATCTTTTTCATTTTACACATACAAAAAGGCTCACAACAAAAAAAAAGTAAAATGAAAATCATTATAAATTGTAAATAATTTGTTTACAATAGTTTGTATACTTTATTATTTTATAAAGATTAAAATAGCACAAGGTGTGTCAAATTTTGAATTATCTGTCTTTTATCTTTTAATCAAAAAATGACTAGCGGTTTTAGGATTCATAGATAGATAATTTTCTTTTTTAGTTCAATTATCCACTTTTATGTTGATGCGGTCAATGTAAACAACAATAACATAATTAGTTACATATCTGTAATTTGTATATAAAAGTATATATAAAAGGGTTATTTCGCTGATCTTTACAAAGTCATAACAATACCTGTTTATTTATTGTTCATATATCAGTATTGATGAATAAGTATAGCTAATATTCGTGACAAAATAACAGATAACAACACTGCAACATAAATATTTATGTATAGACTTTAACAACATGTTCCAAATTTAAAATATTCACATAGACTTGATGTAAATACAAAAATTGGGCTATACTTTTCGCAGCGCAAAACACCTGATGCACAAAAATAAGTATACAAATATTACAAGCGCTCATCAATAATCGATACGTACCTATATTGTTTAAAGGGAAACAAGTAATTTATTGTATTTTTGATTACTTACTTCTATGAAACGCTCAGAATTTACTAGAAATCGCTTTCATCCGACAACAACACGTGCAATATTTATTTTACACGCAACACGCTCAAATAACCACCAAGATAATATTTGACAATTTAATTGACGTTTTGTGACTTTTGTGTTCCTGTTTCACAAAAATTGGCATTTGTCATTCTAAGCACTTTTGTCAAAAACTAAGTTTCGTTTATGCTCTATCTTCTTGTGAGAAGTATATATTAAAATGTAATATAATATTTACGGCTATAAAGCTTATGTTTAGGAAATTAATTAACCGATCAAGTCCTCGATTGAAAACTCATACTATAGGTTTAAAAATACTAAGTGTCTATGACTTATAATAATTATAACTGTATTTTGGGTTACGCTCATCTAATTTGTTAAGGGTATTTATAACAAAATAAAAAAAAACATATAATATATTAATAAATAGTTGCAACTGATAATTTTATGGTATTTGGCTGCACAGCATAGAAATCGTGTATATTAAGGTAACAATCCTTGACGGTTTGAAATGTGACATTTACTCATTCCAATTTGACATTTATAAAACTAAACGCTGTTTACGGGTGTGTCCAACCAAAACTCCAAATCAAATTTATAATTATTTGTAACAATAAATGTATTATAACTGATTATTTTTGTGATGATACAATAAAATATCATGGGGATCCATTTTATCTATATGCTTATTTCGATATTTATAGGTAAGTTTGAAAGTTAAGTAAAGTTTCCGAAGTTACAATAAGCAATGATTTGAAACATTTTGAAAGTATTTCTTTTACCGGTATTATATTTAAGGAAGCATAATAACAAATAAGGCTCAACTATTTCTTATATAACTTATCATGCAACTTTTAATAATGTATTATTAAAAGTTGCATGATAAATTATAAAAATCTGTAAAATACTTAATTTATTATAGTTCGTAACTTCGATTTAATTACAGTGGATCATAGTAAATACATTATAATTATTATATGAAGCTACTTGGACCCTTTCTGAACCTTAGCACCACCTCCACCTATCGCTATTGTGATCTGGTTTGAAGCATGCAATAAAGGAGTGACACAAAAGGCATTTCAAAATGATCCAAAATTCTATAATAATTTGGCCCTTATTGACTGACCTTATGGCTTATGTTCGACCTCATTCCTATTTGGGCATAATGACAAATATCCATGGGCAAAAACCAAATTTCCTACCTATATAAATAATAATTCAAATGATAGAGAAAATTTTGTCATATTTAATTTCGTTGGCCAATTATGATTGTGGCCTGATATTACCTGTAGCCTGTATAAGGCACTGATAGCTAGTAAAATGTACCATTTCATTGTTAGTTCTTTAGTAACACTGTTTTCCAAATAAAACAAAATATTATCTTTTACATTGCAGTATCAGTCCAAGCAAGCTACTATGGCAGTGAGAGTATATCAAATAGTTTCCTCGGTAAAGACAAGGTGTTAGGTATAGACTTTGTGACTTGGTGCACAACATCCATACCTGAGCAGGAGAAATGTGAGAAGTTCGCCAAAACTGCTGAGCAGGATAAGGGCTTGTTTGGAAAGGACTACATGGAGATACATTGTAAAAGGGTAAGTCAGTAACAGGTAATTTCATGTTTTTTATATAGATAAATTTTCTTTGTGTTTTCTATACAGATCGAGAGGCTGTAGACAATATAATTATATATTTTATATAATGTTCAGCATAAAAGTCTGCTACATAAAGGTTTGTTTTCTTGTTTGCATAAGTAAAAATATGTTTGTAGGTTGTTGTACATAAAGGTTTGCACAAAATCCTACTGTAGGAATTATGTTGAAGCAATGGAAATGTGCATAGCATGTTGTAAAATATTATCATAAACATTTTTTTGATACAAAAATCCCTTAATGCATAATCATTCAATATGTAGTGCTATAATTTTATGTTTTGGCTGGTATCTGGCAGTTGCTATATCAACTAGATATCATATGACTACAGAATTGAAAATGGGAAATTCTACATTCTGGATGTTAGTATTTGATATGGTGATAATCAAAAACAGTAAGTTACTACTATAATATATTTTTATTACAGGCGTTTGATACAGAAGAGTGTATGAACTGGGTGGACAGGGGCGAGGCATCATTACTTGCCCTTGACGCAGGTGAAGTTTATGTCGCTGGGAGATATCATTCACTTATACCAATCTTACAAGAGGTAAGTATATAAGTTGTGAAATTGAAGAGGTATATTTTCTTGCACATGAATGCCTTGGATTTCAATGTTAAACTTCTATAGTGAGAGGCTTGAATTTATACTATTAGGCTGTCACAATGTTAGAGTTCAGATTAAGAACCTTAAAGTTATTAAGATCAGCATTAATCCATTCTCATCAGCCCTTTTATTGATCCTATCTCTATCCTTTCTATCTTTCCATCAAAGGTAACATTTTAATAGTACATCACGATACGCGTGGCCAAAGTAGCCTATTTTTGCACGGCGTGAAGTTAGCGCCCGAGCGCAGCGAGGGTGCTAAACGCCCGGCACATAATAGGCTACTTATGTCACAAGTATCGTATACTATTTTATAGCTCGTGTGACATAAACCCGCATATACTTGTGAAGTAATATGAAAAAAAAATGATAATCATTTTGAAACTTATAAATGATTGAAACTAAAAATTATGAATTAAAAAACCAATAAAAATGTGACACAACCAAAGCCATTGAAATTTGATGTGAAGAAGTCTTAATTTAGAAAATTTAGTAATTTGTATCTAGTAGATTTTTGTGTCAACAAGTTTCAGTTGGCCTATTCTTTTATTCGTGACGAGCTTTTGCCTGCGGCTTCGCTCGCGTTACGATTTTCATCCCCTATTTTATCCCCTTGGGGGTAGAAATTGATCAAAATCCTTTCTTAGCGGATGCCTACGTCATAACATCTACCTTCATGCCAAATTGCCTCTATCAACGCTAATTATTTTAGGTTTTGTATGTTACATACAAATCTTAAAATAATTAGTGGCATCTCCACCTAAACGTATTAAAGAAACATGATAAGCAATCATATAATATACTCGTATACTAGAGATACAGTACAAAATCGATTATCCGGACGTCAGTTATACAGATTATTTGTATTGCCAAATGTGAACAAGTCACTTTGTAATAACCGCAGATTAGATACGTTGTGTGTGATATGTGCATTTAAATTCCAGAAAGCAGCCAAAACGCAACTAGAAAGTTATAATACAAACCAAAAACCCAATTGCGTAAAAATATAGCCTATGTTATCCCTGCAATTTAGATGAATACAACGACATATCATATGTCAATATTAGTGAAGTCGTTTAGGTTTGACAAAGAATGAAAAATACATACGTACAAAAATACGGCCGAAAACATTGCCTTCCGCAATCGGATCATATAGCTTTTCTTCATAAACGCAATTATCCAAATTTTTGATAATCCGAATGCCGTACAACAACAAATAGTTCGCTTTATCAAGTTTTTACGGGAGTAGTATTATGGCTAATTTTTATAATGATTCCTAATTTAAATATGTCCTACTTTGGTGCGTAGCGAAAATACACAGTCAAAACAAACAATAAAATTCGATACAGCTCAACAGTAAGTCTTACATTGATGCTATTGCTTAGAATATACAAAATGGCAAAAATATTTATAAATACATGCAAAATAAAATATTAACATAATTATTGCTTTAAACAAAATAATCCTTACTCACTTTTAATTTTCAAATGACATTTAAAAGTATGAAACGTTCATAGCGATGTTTATTTTTTACAACTGTGAGGGTAGTGTACTGACATTAATACAGTGTAAGAATCGGCTACTTTGGAGACGGAAAAGCGTGGCTAAAATGCGGGTTTAGGTCACAGAGTGCTATAAAATATATTTTATATATACAATGAACTTAATTAGTTATTTGGATAAGTAACATTGTATATAAATTATTATATATAACTTAATTTGTTAGCATAATATATTTTATAATGAAAAAGCATAATATATACTTATGTACTCACCATTTCCCACAGTTGTATGGCCGTGGTGAGTCCTACCAATACGCAGTGGCTGTGGTGAACAAAGGAGGCCTACCATCGATACAGCCTGGTATGGGGCTGCATGGTCTTCGTGGGGCTAGAGCTTGTTTCCCAGGTGTAGGATCACTAGCCGGATGGGTCATGCCTATACATACTGTGAGTTTTTACTTATTATATGAATCTTTTATAATAATAATAAAATCATAGGCTACTGAGCTCATTTTATCTCTATCGCAAATTATTAAATGTCATCTTTGTTTTTCAGTATATGATGAAAAAATTATTTGCGAAAAAGACAATTTGCGAACACCTAGTGATATAAAAGTATGGTCACAAGTAAATTTTACATGTAAAGTGACTATTACTTTGTTCTTTTGCTTTCTTGGAGTTTAATATACATATGTTTGAAATAATAATGTATAATTACCATCCTAAAGATACAATTAACTCTTTCTTAAATTTTGCAGTTGATGCGAGAAGGAGGACTTAAAATAACTGACTGCAATAATCATGTCAAGTCAGCCATAGAATACTTCAGTGACTCATGCGCACCAAACTCCTTGAAGGATATGTACAACCCTATTGGAGACAATTCTGATCAGTAAGTAAATAGTCTTAAGATGTCTTGTAAATGACGAATATACAAATTGATATTGTTCCATCCATTGTTTTCCAATACTTCCTCTTAATAACAATCTATTTATCTTGTTAATATTCTGATGAATACAGTTTAATATTAAGCATATGCACAATTGCACACACACATTTGCAATATAGTACACATACATAGATGCATACCCAGAACTACATTTTACATTGCACTATCATGATACATACATTTAAATGTCAAACCACCATCATTTTGTTCCATCTTTTTTTAGGTAGGTAGAAAAAAATGGAACAAATCAGTTCTGATATCTAGACACGATCTATTTAAATATTATAGTAATATTAAAATAATTGTAATATTAAATTATATCATAAATATTTTTACTCTTTGTAATTTTATAACATATTATAATATAATTAAGTACAACTATATTTTGTTACCAGATTATGCAAGCTATGTGCCGGTGGGGCGGGTGTACGATGTACCCTGGCGGACCCCTACGCGGGGTATGAAGGGGCGCTTAAATGTTTGGTCGCCGGCGGTTCAGGCGAGATCGCGTTCGTTCGAGACAGCACTATCCAACATGCGCTGCTCTCGCAAAAGATATTAGGTGAGTTTGTTAATGGAAAAAGCTACAAAAAAATATGGATACATGATTCATAGTGGAAAATAGACTCCTTATCGGGTACACACTACTATTTTATTACAAATCTTATTCATCTATCATTATATATTATCAAAACTATTTATGAAAGTGATAGCTCAATGATCATAAATTTCTTTGTCACAATAGGCAGGACTCCAATTTCAGTCATAATCATAATGATTTACTCATTTGTCAGTAAGGATTTTGGGAACAATGCTTACTGTACCAAATTTTGGCGTACAAATGATACGATCAGTCACAATACTTAGCAGTCTATTTGGTTAGTTTGTCTTTAATAGAGAGAAAAGCATTGCAAATGATGATAAGGTTAATTGACAAGACCACTTATAAATTTACATTTGTAAGACAAAAAAAAATTAAATACTTACTCAATAAGTCAAGTGAATACATTGAAATTGATTACATATCCTTATTTCTGTTAAATTTTCTCAGGAGGGGTAACAGAAGACAACTTCGAGTTGATCTGCCGCGACGGGTCCCGAATGCCAGTGACTCAATGGGAACAATGCAACTGGGGTCGGGTGCCCGCTGACGCTATCGTTACTAGCAGTGCCGCTACACAGCTACAAAGGACAAAGTAAGCGTCAATAAATGGAAACTTTGTATTACTCATATGTGAAAAAGAAGCTTCATCTCACACTATTATTGAACAATGAAACCCGAAACCTTTTAAAGTGCAAACATCATATTTAGTTATTTTATGGGAAACAGATATTTTATTTGAAGACAGTTGGCAGTTCTTCACCAAAGATTTTTTTATAACAAAAAAAAAATGTTATGAAAATTTATCATACTTTTTCTCTGGGTTTGTTTATTTAAATTTTATTGAAAAAGAAAGTTATAGTAATTTACGTGATTATTCAATTATAGATTAACATCTCGTTATATTTATAATAATAAAATATGTTACTTTTCACAGATATCAAAACCTTGTGATGAAAGCAGTGGAACTATATGGCGATCCGAACCCTTCAAACAGGATTTCTAACCGCACCATAGGTTACCAAGCCAGGGATGGTTACGGCAACTTGTTCACCACATCGACCACAGAGGCCTCACGTTTTCAATATGATGCATTCAGACAGAATCAGTTTAATTATAATAGGGAGAGGGAGGAAACTGACTTGAACAGGTTAGTTTACTGTATATAGTGTGCTATTAGTAATTTACATATATGATAGTGAAATCACAATGACATGTCCATAATATTATGGCTAATAGTGCTTAACAACTAATAGTTATTAGATATGGATATGAACCAGTTAAGCATTTTTATTTGTATTCTGCTACTATTGCAATCATTTACCTACACTGGTTTTTTTTACACTTTCGCACTGTAATGTTTTTTTTTATTCATACATTTTTGTGCGCATATCTGTGCACATATCGCTTAGAACTTCAGTCAATGCACTAAAGTAAATATTTTATATGAAAATTTCAGTTTATATCCTACTTGTTACATATTATATATTATGTATTTTGCAGTGTCAGATTGCACTGATTTTTATATACAACTAGCTGACACGGCAAACGTTGTGTTGCCATATAAATAAGAAAATGTTAAGGGTTACAACGCTTATCACTTAGGGGTATGAAAAATATATAGTAGCCGATTCTCAGACCTACTGAATATGCATATAAAATGTGGTGAAAATCGGTAAAGCCATTTCACAGGAGTACGGTAACTAATATTGTGACACGAGAATTTTATATATAACATATATAAAATTCTCAATATAAATATAAAAATATATGTACATTTTATTTATTTCAGGGATTCAATGCCAACTTTCAAACCAAGACTGGATGCCTTGGGCCAACCAATCGAATTGCCTTTTCACTTGTTTAGATCGAATGGTACAACGGATTTGTTACTACAGGTATGTAAATCATCAGGAGAAATACTAATTTAAAAGCATATTAGGAATATATAACCAAAAAAATTCCCTTTACTATTACGAATATGTCATGTTAATTTGTGAAGTAACTATAAACTTATTTTCCTTTCTTTTATTAAAGAAAAAGGTAGAAGTTATATTTTTGTACCAAAATTTTCTGGAGATAATAGATTTATTTTCTACGCCCTGTAGGAAAATATAAATTAAATTGAAAATATGATTTCTGCCTAGTCCAATATTACACCCAGCACCTCCTGCTCAGAACATTATACCACTGGTGACCACTGACCACATAGGTAATTTATTCACATAAATATATTAATTTCCACAGGACGCCACAATAAACTTCACGATACTATCGGAGGAGAGGCAGGCAGCTAAGCACATTCTCAACAACAAGTTCGTGGGCGACCAAGCTGAGCTGGCGGTGCGCGGTGTGCGCGACTGTCCAGTGAAACGGGCGGTCTTGTGTGTCACCAGCGACCCGGAGATGGACAAGTGTGTTAAGATGAGGGTAGGTGGTCATTGTCTTTATTAAAGTTATTAGATACAGCTTTTTTAAGTTTAAAAGTAAAAAGAAAACTAAACGAAAAGTTTGAGTTGTGGCAACTGCCCGTTACTCGTCAAGAGATGGCGCCACATATATTCTGAATCTCGCTATCAAAGTTTTTTTAACATCTTGCTTAAATAACAGACTATTGGCGGACGACCGCTTCCCGGACATGATCGCCTAGCCTGACAGATCTCCCTTTGTCAAAGAGTAATAAAAAAATAGAAACAAAATTGTTAGCATGTTGAAGGTTGTTTTTTTAATAGAAGCTTCCAACTCCAGCAGCGTTTGCCATTGCTATTGTAGTAGAATACGTATGACGTCTTCCATATTTATGTCAGTGACATGAAAATGAAATGAAATGAAAATAGTTTATTTCTCTCACACAAAGGTCTTATGTTAAATTGCATGGTTACAACATATGAATATCTTAAACCTTACGTAGTGAGAGACTGGTGCCTATTGTAGGTACCTGAATTACAGGTCACCAATGCCCTTCCGCGGAAGACTAAACAATAAACATTTGTGCGAATGCAAGTTGACGTGTGTGTAGTAGTGCAAATGTGTGTGTACGTGTACATGTAAGTGTGCGAGTGTATGAGTGGGTGTATGATGGGTATGTTTGCATATGTGGTAGACTCTGTGTGCGGCTGTGTGTCGATTATTGTGCATTTAACAGTGCATGCATAGTAAGTAGTAAATGATTAGCACGTTCATAACGTGGAGCTCTTATCGTGTTATCAATTGTCTTTAGGTGGCGTTGAAAGCGGCGTTCCTGACGCCGTCGCTGGTGTGCTGGCGCGGGCACAGCACGCGGCACTGCGAGCGCGCCGTGGCGGAGGGCAGCTGCGACTTCGCGCTGCTCGACGCCGCGGACATGCTGCACGCCGCCTACCGCCACCGCCTCGTGCCCTTCATGCAGGAGGTGAGGGGTCCAGGATTAGATTCCCGTCTGCGTGAAAAACTAAATACGGGCGTCTGCTAAGACTGACGTGTGCTCGAAGTGGGCAACTGCTTCTGCCAAAGGCGCGTCCAACACGTGCGAGCTCATTGTATGCCCGCCGCATAGACCCGTCACACGCGCGCAAGCCCCTCTCAAAATCTTAAATGATGTAATTCTAAGTTTAATTCCTTTTTTGAATGGTATTTATTTTCGTCGTCAATTACATTTAAATCATGCCTTCGGCTGAATTAAACTCGAAAACTAAATCACATTATCCTTAAAGTGGGAGAGTCATCACCTATAAATTTTGGACTCTCAACACATTTAAAACATCCAAACAACACATAAAATTAATCTTCGCTTTAGGTGTACACGAGCGGCGATAACTGGTACTACGCAGTGGCAATAGCTAAGGAACAAGACAAGGACACCGATTTGACGTACCTTCGTGGCAAGAACACGTGTCATACGGGCATCGGGAAGGCGGCTGGTTGGGTCTTCCCGTTGGCGTATCTCATATCTAATGGATGGATTCGGTGAGTATCATAAATAACTTTTAAATGTAATTAAGTAGTCTTACGCTCTTTAGTTCCATTGGTTTATCTTTCAAACATTCTATAAATTGGAATCACTTTCTGTGAAACTAATGACAATCAAGCTGATCAATGAATCAAAATATAGTTTACTCAATTTTTAGATCAGAATGTATGTAATAAGCATAGAAAAATAGATCCTCCAATTCAGCTTTGTAAATTAATGACAAAAATATTTTCTAACATAATATTATGCTATATAAGTTAAAAAAAAATCGATACCACAGACAGACGCAATGATTTTGAAAGTATTGATTTGAAAATATTTATCAAATAACTAAAAATACTTTAAGCAAATAATGACTTCGAATTAAAAAAAATATAATTAGTACAAATAAAAGATGTAAAAGAAAGATCATTTATCTATCTTTTATAGCCCGTACGGTTGCGACGGTGCCCACGCCGCGGCGCAGTACTTTACGAAGTCGTGCGCTCCGGGCGCGCTCAGCACGGAATACGTGGACTCTGGCACCGTGCCGCACGACAACTTGTGCCATCTGTGTCATGGTTCTTCATTCAGGTGAGTTTGAAAATCCGCTTTGTACATTAACTTTATTTCAAAATCAATCGGGGCCATACCGTTACAACGGTGCCCACGCAGTACTTCATGATGTCGTGCGCTCGAATACGTGGACTCTGGCACCGTGCCGCACGACAACTTGTGTCATCTCTGCCATGGACCTTCCTTCAGGTGAGCTCGTAAATAACTTTGTTGTTATGTTTGGGAGTTCGCCCTATTTCATAAACGTTGTTGAAGATCAATCGAGTTCCAATGATCAATTTAGATACTTATGCATGTTTGGTGAATAATTTTTAAATTTTAAAATATATAAATCCCCGTTTCAGACCTTAACGCCCCATTTCTAACAGGCATTATGACAAAATCCTCCTATCTTAAACCAATGTGACCTGCGATTAGAGTAACGTGATAACAATAATGGTGTTGTTACACCAGACGTTGCCGCCGCGATGCGAGCGAGGACTACTACGGGCCGCTGGGCGCGCTGCGCTGCATGGTGGAGGGCGGCGGCGACGTGGCGTTCGCGCGGCACACCACGCCCGCCGCCGCCTCCGCCGGCCGCCGCCGCGAGTGGTGGGCGCGCGACCTGCTGCCCGACGACCTGCAGCTGCTCTGCCCGGACGGTGAGACACACGCGCGCACACACACACACACACACAACAGACGTCGTTATATGACGAAACACAACACCAGACGTAATGTGACGCGAGTCAGATCGAATACACACACACAAACACAACAGACGTTATTATATGACGCGAAATAACACGCATACACAACACCAGCGTCGTAATGTTGTGCGAGCGCATGAACACGCGCGCCCATACGCATATATACACTTTGACTTTATATTGTGACGCGGTGTAACACACACATCTAACACTATCTGATGAGACAGCACGGTCGAACACACACGCACTAGAGATTGTAGTGTAACGCGAGTACATAAACACGTACATTCGACACGCATAAAACGAGCGGCACAAGCACAATAAGAGGAAAAGAAAGAAACAATCAAACCCATGTAACAAACCTCTGTTTAAGTGTGTCTTGTGCGTGTCTAAAAAACATTCACATTGTTAAAAAAAATAAAACCCACACAAAAAAAAGATACACCCCAAATCAAAAACGCGTGTACCTGTACATTATTTCTATTTTTAACCTTTATATGATTTACACGATTTTCTTTCTCAAAGTTATTAAACAAATTTGACTGTCCTACAATATGCTTATTTCATTATTTCAGGGACCCGAGCAAAGATGCACGAATACAAAACTTGTAATCTTGGCAAAGTGCCAGGCTCTGTGCTCATGGGCAGACCTAATCACACAGAACTGGACACATACTCCAACCTCATGGTTTACGCTCAGCAGTTTTATGGATCAACCACTTCTGATGAATTTAGGTAATGTAGAGTATTAAGAGTGAAATAAAAAATTAACATCTCGTCAATTATGATAATAGTGCCAAGTCTATATTTTTATTATTTATATAAAAATGTAAGATCTTTTTCTTTGGAATGTATTCACATAACACACCTTACCTTCTCGGACTTAGAGCAGTTATGTTTTCCCTACTGTATCTTAGTTAGAAAACTTTATAAGAGAATTAAATGACATTACAATTTATTCTTAGTACCTAACTTTCAAGAAATTTCTATCAACAAGTTTATCTGTACCAAATAAATGAGTACATTTAACACAAATCTGTTCCACAGCTTCAGCATGTTCTACTCGCAGCCTCCGTACTCCGATCTGATATTCAGCGACGACGCGGTCCGTCTAAAGCCCTTATCACACGATATGCGCTCCGCAGAAATAATCGCCGGTAAAGCGCTGCCCAGGGCCGCCCGGATAGTGTCGTGTGACGCGCCACAAGCATCGTACTACATAGCGTCCGATCCTGACTTCCTTTCACATGCGAACAAAAACGTTGTTGTTGGATTCGTGATCGCGTTAGCTCTATTTTTAGTAGCTCTAGTTAGATAGTATGATTGTAATGGCAACTTTTTAATTATTTGGACAAAATCATATTTTAAAAGTTGCACAAACATATTAAGGCATAAATTGAATAAAATGTAAATCATTCACATTTTGTCCATGTAATTTAAAAAATTACCTCATTCCATTTAGGAGCAGCTCTTATTTAGGTTAAGTATAAGTAATAACAAATACCGTCCATTAAAAGTGCCTTTTTTATACTTAAATATTTTTTACTTACTGTATAATTAATTGACTTCCTTTACAAGTTTATAAGGTTTTATAAGTTATTGAATTTCATTTGATGTGTATATTTTTATATTCCACATTATTCAGTTATTTTTTCAGTATCTTTTACTTTTAATAGCTTTAAGAATCTATGGTTGTCTATTTTATTGTTTTAAAACATTTATATTTTCATATGAATCTCATGACTGATATTATTATACAGTACACTGGAAATAAAATACATATTACAATTTATTGTTTTATTATATACATTTTCCTCATTTCCTTAAAAATACTATGCAAATAATGTTTTATGGTTGTAACAAGCAAATCCATCCGGTAATACTTCGAACTGTTTCATGATTTTTCTAAGATCCATTCTTCGACAAACTTCTTTTACAGCTGGTATAAGGCTCTTTCCATGTTTATCAATCCTGCATGCATGCTCTCGAAATTTACCAAAAATGCAATTTGTTCTACATAATTCTATGTTTATTAATGGGACCAGCCCATGACATTTTGGCGTAGTCTTTGCACATAAACTCAATGCCTTAAATGATAGGTATCGAAAATGATTGATACAGTACACAAACAAAATATCTTTTTCCCTACTCTTCCTTAATGTTTCAATCATAGTATTACAAAGTTTTACAGTAACTCTTTTCTTATAAAGCTCCAAGTATTTTTGCATTTCGTTTTTATTGCAAAGTATACTTAAAATGGTACAGAATTTGTTAGCAGACAGACATAAAGTCAAAAAAATATGCTGCCAAATAAGCTCTTCATTATTATATTTAAAGTTAAACAAATGAGAATTAATATGAATTCCTGACTGACCAATTCTATTTTCAAGAAATTTATTGATATCAGATATTGCACTAGAAAATGTAATTTTATAACACATTTGCCCTGTATATATGTAGCTGGCTCTGCATACTTCCAGAGATTTCGTATTATAAGTGTATCCTAAAAAAGTAATTTCATTACTGCATTTTGCCATTGAGTGTTGAAAATTTGCTACAGTTTTCTCAGAGTTAACATTCCTATAATTTGACAGGGCAGATAAAAATGATTCAGCATCTTCGAGAGAATCTGTTATATAAAGATAATCATCAACTGCTCTAACAAATAATTTTAGCTCAGAATCATTCATCTTTAAATGGTCTGTAAAATATATCTCATCCATACGAGTGTAATACAACTCTGAGAGAGCCGGGGAGTACTTATACCCTTGCACCAATCCTTCTTTCCATTCATAAACTGTTGAGCCTGCTCTAACTAGCAATGGTTTCCGTAGTTCCATTGTAATTTCTCTGTAAATCTGTGCATATTTCTTCTTTAAATGAAGAGGTTGCTGAGTTTTCTGGAATTCCATGTTTCTTTCAGCTAGAATCTTCATAAGCTTTTCTCTATTTATTGATCCAAATGCATTGCTCAGATCAGTCTTAACAAAATAAAGTTTTGGTTGATTTAGATTCATCCAAACAGAATGAAGGAAAGCAAATTTAGTTTCTATCTTTTTTTGTGGTTTGCCATTTATAAGTTTCAAAAAATTCAACCTTTCTTTTATTTTGTATTTTTCTGCAGAAGTCATGACATCATTCTTGTACCTCACAATAGGTCTATAATTTTTATTTGGTTTTAAGACTAAATGCAGTTTTGGTATTTCTCTCTTGGCAATTTTTAAGTGAAGTCTTTCCTGAAGAGAATATTTAATTTTTATTTTTTTGCCCAAGCATTTCTGCTCATATCTGCTAATCATTTTGGAAGTGATCATATTTGAAATACTTTTATCATAAAAACTTTGCCACTGGTTTTTCCAGAAGAAATGTAGTTTATTCTCATTAACATCTATTTTGCAGCTTGTAACAAAAAAGTTCAGGCATATTATAGCTGTGAGGACATTCTTCAATATCCAACATATTGTTTTCGTTACTACCTGATTTGCTGTTGATGGTGGTAGAGTGTTCCATGGATATATTTTGACATCCCAATTATGTATAAACTTGGGTAGAAATATGTGTTGGTTCTTCATACTAAGGACCACAACTTCTACCACTTCTTTAAATAATTTAATATTATACCGGTTTCCAAACAGTTTGTTAGGTATAGTCTCATATAAAGCTTTCCAACATCCTATAAAAATTTCTTCTTTATTCACTGGAACCATATTCATATGTATTTTGCCCATTTCATTCGGTTTATTAAAATAGTTTTTAAAGTCCTGTTTACTATTATTTCTTACATTCATTCTTATAGCTAATAATATATCCGAAAACTCACTTGGCACTTCATCCACTAATAATTTGTCTTCTAAAATATGAAGTAAAAACTCTTTCCTGTTTGTTTTCTTCAGGAACTTTAAATTTAACACATTTCCAATTGATCGCACATTCTGCTTATTTGTAAAATAGCGTGAAAAGCAAATGGGGTTTTCCATTTGTGCTAATAATTATAATATATTGGTGTTTGATGAACATTAATCTTATTTTCCTCAAATCGCTCTCGTACTTAATAGTAAAATGAAAGTTTCTAAAATATGATATTGATTTAAAAGACGCGGGGACCTGTCGAGACATGTTCTTGTAACGATTTTTTTTAAAGTTAGGAATCACATTTCTCGTATCTAGATTAACCTATATTATTATAGCTAACAAAGTTATTAATCAATCACTTTTGTTATTAGGACAAGATTCATTTATTAAAATATTTACCGTTTATTATAATATTCATAAATACTTTGGGTTAGGTTCTTCGCCATATTTAAATTTCCCGCGTTATTTGACACTGACAGATCTTGATTTTTTAATGCATATTGTAAAGTACATAAGATTATTTAAACAAAATACAAATTATACATATGTAATTTATTTTTACATAATATACTAAAATGAAAATAATTATTGTATTTATTTCTTACAAATATCTTGTAATAGTGATATTCTTTAATTTTCGTAAATAATTGGTACACGTAATCGATATCTCTTTAATATATTTTATATTGCATAACAGCTTAATAAAATAATATTTTCACCACTATTATCACTTCTTAGTTCTTACTCAATTCAATATTAACACGTATTGTCTCCGTTGTATAAACCATTATATCTTATCATTTTATTTATGTCACTCTTCTATTTTGTGTTCATCCCGTCTAACCTACAGAGCAAGTTCTGTTATTAATTTTATCATTCATAATATTTTGTCCATTAAAAAATGTCCAAATCATTAGTATTTGATCTTCTTCAAATATTTAAAAGTAGTGTTCATGCTGTATTACCAGAAAATTTAGTAAGAAAATACTTTAAATATTGTGAAGTAAGCCAACAACTGACTGTAGCAGGGAAACAATTTGATTTATTAAAGAAAAATGTTTATGTTGTCGGTACTGGTAAAGCTGTACAAAACATGGCAATAGAGGTTGATAAAATATTGGGCTCTAAAATTAAAGCGGGAATTATAAGTATCCCTGTTGGTAGTGTTGTATCTAAATTAACAAACAAAAACATTAAGTTTTATGAAGGCGCCAAAAATAACTTGCCTGACAATAGTGCTGTTGGTACAGCTAGCAAAATAAAGGAACTTGTAACATCACTGAAAATTGATGATTTACTTTTAGTTCTCATATCAGGCGGTGGCTCGGCATTATTGTCTTTGCCAAAAGCACCTATAACTTTACAGGAAAAAACAGACTTAATTAAAAGATTAGCAAATTCAGGAGCTGATATAAAAGAGCTTAACACAGTGAGGAAAAGATTATCAGATCTAAAAGGGGGACAGTTGGCTATTAAAGCTTATCCAGCCCAAGTTGTTTCTCTAATATTGTCTGATATTGTTGGGGATCCTTTACGTTTAATAGCTAGTGGGCCAACAACAGAAGATGAAGATGATTCAATGGAAGCACTGAACATATTAAAAAAGTATGAAGTGCCTATAACAAAGTCTATAGAATTTTTACTGACTAACCCTCCTGATTATTACAAAAGATTTCCTAAAGATAATGTATATAATTTTTTGATAGGATCTAATAAACTAAGCACTGAAGCAGCTTTTGATAAATCAAAAAGTTTAAAATACGAACCAATAATTCTTTCAAATTCCATAACTGGTAATGTAAAGGATGTAGCTGAAAAATATACTGAAATGACAAAGCATTTTTGTAAATTTTTGCAAGGCAACATAAATTTAGATGGATTGAAGAATGAAGTACAAAATCTGAAGATACCAGGAATACATGGTAATATTTTAGACAACATTTCAATGAACACTAATAATTTATGTTTGATTCTTGGAGGAGAAATTACTGTTGAAGTTAAGGGCACAGGGAAAGGTGGCAGAAATCAACAATTAGCTCTAGAATTTTCGAAATTATTGCATAACATTAAGGATGATTTCAAAAAGTTTGAAATATATTTATTGAGTGCTGGTACAGATGGTATAGATGGACCTACTGATGCGGCTGGTGCTATTGGCTATAAAGATTTAATAGCTGATGCAGATAAAGAAAATCTAGATGTAGACACATATTTGAACAATAATGATTCATACAATTTCTATAAGAGCTTCAAAAATGACGAATTACATGTGATAACAGGACATACAAACACTAATGTGATGGATATACATTTAATAATTATAAGGCATGAGAATTAAAACTACAATATTTATTATTTACGATACAAGTTGTTATAATTATGAAGAAGGTTTTAAGAATAAATTAAGTTTATTTTGCTTATCCTTATCTTGTTTTAACTTTGCAGTTGCCAATACAGCTTTTTGGCAAAGTCCTGCAAATTTGTCCTTTTTCTTTTTATTATTCTTTATAATCTTGGGTTCCTCTTTTACTGCACTTTTCAAAATATTCTTCTTATTGTTCAAAGAAAATACTTGTACTGTATTGCTGTATACATTGCATGTAGCTTTATTTCTTTTAAACTCTTTCTCATTGACTTTTTTTGTTGTAGCTTTTACTTCTGTTCTTTCTTGCTCCGGTTTAACTATAATATGTTTGTTAGGTTTTGGGATTATTGTTTTTGTGCTGTGTTTACAGAATGCACAAATTTGTTCCTGTTAATAGATGAAAAATTCGAATTAGAATATTTTAAAATAAAATTCAAAGAAGTAAATAACAAGTAGGTGATTTAAAGAAAGAATTCAAGTGGTCAAATCTTTACTTGAAAATTGGTTTCACCATAATACTTACTAATTCTTTGCTGTGTAACAAGTGTTCTTTACTAGCTTGGGTTCTTAATTTCTTTTGTGACTTTATCCTTTTTCTTTGCCTCTTACTGATTTTAATTGATCTCACCTAAAAAAACAGGTAAATATCTGTTGTAAACACTAAAACAATTGTACAACAGTATGAAAACCATAAAAATATATAAATAATTTGATTACAAATGCAAAGTGTATTCCTGATGAAAAAATTGAATGCTACATTATGTATTATATTGTGATACAAATCTTAGTAAAATTGAACCAGACATACTGTCAAATCAGTCATTCCTAATCATATATTCTGAGTTACTGAGAAATGTAACACAACAATTAAATGTCTCCAAAACATTCTCTAAATAAATATTATTATGTGTCTTGATATCTTAATTCGCAAATCAGCCAACTCCACTTTTTGTCAAAATGATTTTTATTTACTGTGATAGTAAATGGTGTTGAATGAAATCAAAATATATAAAAAAATAATTTTGACAAAAAGTGGAATTGGCTGATTTGCGAATTAAGGTATCAATATACTAAATCTTACATTAATCTCAGACCCTTTTCTCCACTCCAAACAGCAGTGTGAACATCGAACTTGCTCCGAAAAATGTTTTTGCGGTAAACCATATCCTTTTGATACCTCCTTGCATCGCATGCTGTTAAAGATAGAACTTATGAACATACAAATGTAAATATCATTTTGGTGCACAAATAAAATCACAACTGCAGTATAGTCCGCGTAAAACTGCTAGTCCGCTCTGAATATAGAAATGAATCGCGTCGCTATAGCAAATTGTATGACTACACCTGCTCGCAACAACTTCAGAGTGTCAAACTATAATACACATTATACACAAATTGTATTTTTTCCTAAGAAACTGTGAAAACATTAAAATACACATAGGCAGATTAAATTACGCTTATTTAATATAAAATGTAAATTTCGTGATTGTAATCTTTTAATTTACTTTATTTGCATAAACTGTATAGTGCTTTAAAGGTTCATGGTTCATGGAAGGTTTAAATCCATCTTTAGATACATGAAATTATTTATTTCACAAATCAAAAATAAAAATATAATCATACGTGTAATAGCTTTTCAATATTTCTTGCGTTTTATTGATATTTACAACGGGCAGACTTGATGCTGCTTTATATAAAAATGCGATCTTTGCTTCAGCCATTATTGCTTATAATTATACGCTATTTATTTTAAAATAAATTCTCATTTCGTTTTGTATTTTACCACGTTGTTTTGACTCTTATTTGACATGAATAAAAAAAAAGTTCACAGACTACATACTGTACGACAGTCTGTATCAAATTTGACATGAACAGAAAAGTTTTGTCGGACTATATTTAAGAATATCTAAGTGTTATAAATATATAAATCATTCATTTATTGTGTTCATTTATTCATGAGAATAAAAATATTTATAATACATTTAACACTTGTTAGAAATGATGTCTTTACACAGCAATTATTTTGTCCCAAGCGACGAATGTATTAAAAAAATATATATTTCCCGCCAAATTTGTAGTTGTCATTGTCATTTTATTGTTTTTTTGAGACACCCGGCAGAAATCCGAATTTAACGAGATTTTCCAAAATCTAATATTTACTTAATTTTAAATCACACCTTTATACGAAGTGAAAGGAAACTTATAAGTTCAGTTTACTGAAATGAGGTTTAGAAGAAATTGATAAATAACCAAACCTTTTTTAAAGTAGACACCATCGCTATGTTATAAGTTTATATACAGTGCTGCGCAGTAAAATCGGCGTGAATATTTTTTATTAAGGTGTAAATGACAAAAGTTTTATAGGAACAAGTTTTAATGCGTCGTTAGTGAATTGTGGCTTGATATAAACATGGATGTAGCCGATACCTACGCGACTCAGAGCCAGGTGAAAGATGAGGTTGGAGTGCGCTGCCAGAAACTGTTCCAGGATTTCTTGGAGGAGTAAGTATATTACTGTTGTATTCTTTACGAGCATTCACTTTTTATGCAAACCTAAATACAAAGCCTAAATGTCATTTATAACCTATATTTTGCTGAGTTTGAAATAAACCATATTACATATTATAAAGTCTGTACACAAGCAAACCCATAGGGTTAATTTTAATGTAACTGCTACTTAAATTTAAATTCAAAGTTTATTTATAGTATAAAAGAAAGGTACACTGTAAAATACACAATGTACTTACTTAATACACAATAAATTGCTTATTGTGTTATTAAAATGAATATTAGTCCATTTATATCTAGTACTGCATGTTCATTTATTTAAAATTTCAATTTTTTCCTATATAAGAATATCTTGCATTTTTCATAATATTGATCAACCTAATTAAATTTCCAGATTCAAGGAAGACCATGAGTTAAAATACGAGAAACAAGCCAAGGAACTCTTAAAGCCCGAGTTGAGTACACTAGAAGTCAGCTTCGATGACGTCGAAAAGTACAATCAGAATCTCGCAACAACCATAATCGAGGAATACTATAGAATATATCCATTTTTGAACCAAGCCATCTTGAATTATGTATTAAGTTTAGCTGATAGTGGTATGAAGAAAGATTTGCAGGACAAGGAATGTTATGTTTCCTTTGTCGATGTCCCCACGAGGCATAAAGTGAGAGAGTTGACAACTGCAAAGATTGGCACATTGATCCGGATATCTGGACAGATTGTGAGGACTCATCCTGTGCATCCAGAGTTGGTTTTGGGCACTTTCGTATGCTTAGACTGTCAGACTGTTATTAAGAATGTGGAGCAGCAATTTAAGGTATTCATTTCATATAATTATTATTTCTCATTTTTGGTGGCTTGGTAAAATTGTTACAATATTTTTCAATATAAAATGATGCCTTGCCCACTTACTTTAAAGTGTTTTTGTGTGAAATAAAGTAAAGCAAAACAGTGAAAAAGTCTAAAATGCATAATATGTAGCTATAGGCCAGATATGGCCTACCTCTTCTAAGAATTTTCCATACCACATTTTAGGAGATTGCAAAATTTTATTTATGGAAAGCTGGACAACCTTTTTATTGATTGGGTTACAAAATTGTATTCATACCTGAGATGACATATTTTAGGAAGCAACAAAGATCATTTCTGAAGTGAATATATTTACATTGTTTATTCCTATTACAGTACACAATACCCACCATATGTCGGAACCCAGTATGTGCAAACCGCAGGCGGTTTATGTTAGATGCAGACAAGTCAGTGTTTGTAGACTTTCAAAAGATCAGGATCCAGGAGACACAGGCAGAGTTGCCCAGGGGCTGTATTCCTAGATCTCTGGAGGTCATACTTAGGGCTGAAGCTGTTGAGTCTGTACAAGTGAGTATCTATGACATCAATCTATGATATAAATTGTGAATTCATATAATTTATTTTTATCTGTCTATAGAAATGTATTTATAATGTTTGTTAATAAGTGTAATTAGTGCATAACCGTTCTTCCTAACTTTAAAAAATAAATAAATAATAAATATTTTTATCTTTTTTTTGCTAGTCAACATGTGTATATCTTTGAACATTTTTTTGTCTATAAAAATGTCTTGCTTTAACAGGTATACTTTCGTCTATATCTAAAATTGCTCTAGTTATTTAAACATCTGGTTTATTTATACATTCCGTACTAACACTGTGTTAACTTTATGAGCAAAATTATTATGAAGCTTTTTAAGTTGAGTTTAAGACATCTCTATAGGCATATTCCCATTGTTTAGAGATCTCAATTGTGTTTAAATATAGGAGCCATACTAATACTGTTGTTAATATTTTTTTAGAGTCCATTAAACATCTGATAATAGTTTTATATCACACATATTCCTCTGTGACATCATCACACTCTAGTCTCAATATATCGTACCAGTGATGAAATAAAAAAAAATATAAAAAAATCTTATTTAAAATATTGTTTTTAGGCTGGAGACAGATATGATTTCACAGGCACGCTTATAGTAGTACCTGATGTAGGATCTTTATCATTCCCTGGAGCCAAAGCAGAACTTACAACAAGGACAAGGCAAGCTAATGAAGGACAAATGGAGGGGATTAAAGGGTTGAAGGCTTTGGGTGTAAGGGAACTGCATTATAAGTAAGTTTATAGTTTGTTTTCATGTTCAAATTGAGGTATTTCAGTGATGTTTAATTATTATCACTGATATTATGATATGGTATTGTCCGCATCAAACTGCTAGTCTGCTCTAAAGTCGTTGCAAGCAGGTGTAGTCATACAATTTGCTATGGTGACGCGATTCATTTCATATTCAGAGCGGACTAGCAGTTTTATGGGGACTATATGATATTATAAGGAATAGAAAGCTATGTTTTTATTGAGTTATCTGTGCGTTATGTAGATCTGATTTTAACTATGATTAGTGTCTTACTATGGCAAATCCAGATAAGATATTTAGTCCTACCTGAAGTTGATTACAAAAACATTAACTACTATGTATATGAAAGTCCTTATTAACCATAATTACTAACATTTCAATATGTTTCCAGGACTGCGTTCTTAGCGTGCAGTGTACAGGCGATATCTCGAAGGTTCGGTACAGCTGAGCTCGCGACGGATGATATGACAACAGAAGACATGCGTAAGCAGATGACAGACAAGGAATGGGACAAGGTATTGTTGCAATACTAAAATTGAGTGTTACATTACATGCTCTGTAGTTTTATCTTATCTGGGGTTGATTATAGATGTCCATGGGATGCAGTAGCCACTTACCATCAGATGAACTGCATGCTTGTCTGCTAATCCTATATTATTAAACAAATAGATACTTTGATATATGCAGTAGAATTTGTTATACCAGTAAGACAGTAATAAGACAGTAACTTTGTTTTTAATAATGAGTAAAAGTTATAGTATTGTTAGCAAAATAATTTATTTTCAGGTATATGAGATGTCAAAAGATCGCAATCTGTACAACAACCTAATTGCCAGCCTTTTCCCAAGCATTCATGGCAATAATGAGGTCAAGAGAGGGATTCTACTCATGTTATTTGGTGGAGTCGCGAAAACTACGCTAGAAGGTAAGAATAATGTCATTATTTGTACGAGATTAAGAAACTGTTTGAAGGTGATAAGATCCTTCTTGGTTCAGCTCCAGAGGCATCATCACTTCACCTTTTCGTTCCTAATAACATTGAAGGTTAGGGAAGGTAAGGAGAGGCACTGATATACGATATTCTAACATAGGCCTCGGAAGTAACAACACAACAGTGGCGAAATATAGATAGGACTTTAATCCTATCTGAGGTTAGATATCATGTCCTTGGGCAGGAGTTATCACTTACCATCTTATACGAGTATATAGACTCACTAGCTTTTACCCACTGCTTCGCTTGTGGTCAGAGGTTTTTATCTATCACTCGAAAATAGTTCTTTTTCTCGTTTGATTACATGTGTACCAAACATGACAATTGGTTATGTACTTAGGCGTGAAATTCTAAACAAACAAACATACTCACATTCGCATTTATAATATTTAAACTCATAAAAACATTGACTTAACTTCAATGCAACACTCTCAGGTACAACGCTCCGAGGCGACATAAACGTGTGCATAGTGGGCGACCCGAGCACAGCCAAGTCTCAGCTGCTGAAGCAAGTGAGCGAGATCACGCCTCGCGCGGTCTACACTAGCGGGAAGGCTTCCTCAGCCGCCGGTCTTACTGCTGCTGTGGTTAAGGTAGGATATATGTAGAAAATGAGCGTCTTATCATCATCATCAATCCATTACTGTCCCACTGCTAGGCACGAGTCTCCTCTCAGAATGAGAAAGATTAGACTATAGTCCATCGCGTTGGCTAATTGCGTATTGGTAAACTTCACATACCTTTGAGAATTTTTTTTTAAATCTCCGGTATGCAGGTATCTTCACGATTTTTCCTTCACCGTTTAACCAAGTGAACATTTTGAAAATTCAGCGGTGCTTGCCTGGGATTGAACCTTGGACCTCTCGATCGAGAGGCAGAGTTTCTTAATCACTAGGCTATCTCTGCTATAAGCATTTTATATGCTTCTTTATTTTTTATATTGTTTCCTTGTAGGCTGTTACCCACCAGCTATTAAATCGACTCTTATTAACATGATATAAATAAAAGAGTTTTAAAGTGCTAGCAATATATACCTAAAATAAATATACCCTAACAATAATGGTAAGTTGTAAACACAGTAAATAGATGGCTCGTCATAAATCTAAATGAGAACAAAATCCTAACTGGATGCAAACATTCTGAATATTAATTAAGTAGTAAAAGCAAGATTCTTTATGGTTAATTACTACTATATTTTTTAGGTTAAAATTGCCTGAAATAAACAATATACACCTTCCAATATTGAAAAAGTAATGTTTCTTTTGTACCTTGATATAAATGTGGTCTGACGATGGTATCTTTGATTTATGGGTGGGTGGCTTTCCTCATCACAACCCTGTAAATCTCTTAAAGATAATTATTTACTGGATTTTTTTTATTACAGGATGAAGAATCATTCGACTTCGTCATTGAAGCAGGCGCTCTTATGTTAGCGGACAACGGCGTGTGCTGTATCGACGAGTTTGACAAGATGGACCCTGGGGACCAGGTCGCTATCCACGAGGCTATGGAACAGCAGACCATATCACTTGCTAAGGTAACTTGAAAGTTATGTGAAATAAGCATAAAAATGTTGTAAATAATTAAAAAGATAAAAATAGTTTCAATTATTGATCACATTTCTATTAGGTAACCTTCGCCCAATTTATCATACCAGGATCATAGGTTAAATGTTCTCAAGTGACTTCTTAAAATTCTATGAAACCGTCATGTTCTATGAAACCGTCAAATTGTATCTCACTTTGCCAGTGGTAAATATTAATAGTTTAATTCCTTCTTACAAACAATAAAGATAAAAATAGACATATTAGACACACACCTATTTCCATAGGTAGTGAGTAGCAGTTATAATAATAGGCAGTATGCATAGATGTGCCACATCTACTAATTTGCATATGGCCAGTGTGGTGGACTTTAGCGCACATCCCTCTTATTCTGAGAGGAGACCTGAGCCGAGCAGTGGGACAATAACGTGTTGACGATGGTGACTAGATAGTAATTATCAATAATGAAGCTTATTATTACCATTCCAGGCAGGTGTCCGAGCAACCCTAAACGCTCGCACATCCATCCTAGCCGCAGCGAACCCTATCGGCGGTCGTTACGACCGCGCGAAATCATTACAACAGAACGTAGCCCTCAGCGCACCAATCATGTCTCGGTTCGACCTGTTCTTCATATTGATAGATGAGAGCAGCGAGATGGTTGACTACGCTATAGCGAGGAAGATTGTTGATCTGCACTGTAATAAAGAGGAGACGTATGATTGTGTGTATTCGAGGGAAGACTTGCTGAGGTACATCGCGTTCGCGAGGTCGTTCAAGCCGATGATAACTGAGGTGTGTAGTAATTTATCTAGTAATTAATTTATGTTATATATTTATTTATTTTGTTTCAATGAAGATTAAATTTTTTTAAGAACCAAATATGTTGTAGTGCCCTTTTGTGGAGACATTTTTAGTAATAGGTGTTTTTGATGAAAAGTTTTAATATGTCCTTTGTTTAATCTTCCAACCCATACTGTTGTAGTTCACAGTAGGACAGAAATCAATTTTTTTAAGTTTAAGAACTGATCACAGTTGGTTTACTAATTTTAATAAGCTTAGAATGCCTTGTATAAAGACATTTACTTACATCTAGTCTGATCATTTAAACTAGCAGTGCTCAATATTTGTTATTATATTGAAAGACGAGTTGTGAGTAAACACAATACCGCAAGCATAGAGTCATCAATTAGGAATCAAATATGTTGTATTGACGACCTGCGTGGCGGAGCGGTCACCATACCGGTCTGATGTGCAAATGGTCCCGGGTTCGATCCCCGGCTAGACAGATATCTAAATGATGAACTTAGATTTCTGTTTCTGGGTGTTTTGTATATTTGTCTCTGTGTATCCATGGCACCCATGGAACAGGGAATCTTAGTGTGGGGCTATCATCTGTAAAAAATAATAACACATTCGTATTTCAGGAAGCGGGTAGACTCCTAGTGGAGTACTACGCAGCGCTCCGCAGTCGGGACGGGGGCGGCGGCTCCGGCGCGTGGCGCATCACGGTGCGGCAGCTGGAGTCCATGCTGCGCCTGGCCGAGGCCATGGCCAAGATGCACTGTAGCGGTGTCGCCACTGCACAGCATGTGCACGAGGCTTATAGGTGTGTACATCACATAAGTTATAGATCAGATAGAGAAGCTGAAGCTGCATCAGGCAAATTTGACTGGAAGGAAATCGGGAGCTTGTCTCATAGGCAAGCCTATGAGACAAGCATCTTAGTACTCCAGAATGACAATACATCTATGATGGACTTTAAGTAGGACTCCTGTTCTGAATACATTTATCCATGCTGCGGCTAGCCGAGGCTATGGCCAAGACTCACTGCAGTGGTGTAGCCACTGCTCAACATATGCATGAGGCTAATAGGTGCGTACACAATATAATTATAAGTACAGTCTCAAAAGTCAAAGTAGATTTCAAAAATACAGATACACCCAAGCGTTCATAAGTAGCTGAACACAACTAGCATCATAATTAGATGAACGTCGTAAAGTTTCAAAAATAGATGAACAATACAGTATCAGAAGTAGCTGAACAGTGATATATCATTTTTTTTTTTACTTTATTAAGAGCTACCAACAGAACTATATGTTATACATGACTGACAATGTTATTTTATTAAGTAATATAGCTTAGTATAGTACGCATAATTCCATTTACAGGTAGTCACAACATGCAAAATAGTAAGTGCTTATCACCACTAACTGGTGTTGCGGGCAGGTTATGTAGGTGTAATCAGAGAGCCAATGCAGTTTAACACAACCACAAGCATATACTCCGTAGCAACAGTAAGGGCACGCATTATCTTCGTCCCGCTAATATCTATTAATTTGCTGTTGCGACGCGCCTCGTTTCTATATTCTGAGCGGACTAGAAATATGATGCGGACTCTCCTATGTTTCTCTTTCTAGTATGTTAGGAGGCTCATGGAGCATTAATTCAGGCAATCTTAACTTTGAGGTGACTATCTTATTCCTGAGGGGTGGCAATGCATCAGGAATAATCACAAATAATAATAAGCACCAGGTAGAATCTGTTTTATATGAAATTGATTTCAGATGTCCAAAGCGGTGGCAGGGACCACTTATCATCTGATGAACTATGTACTTATTAAATACCAGTCAAAACTAACATTCTTGTCTTCAACAGGTTACTGAATAAATCCATAATTCGAGTCGAGCAACCTGACATCCACTTGGATGAAGAGGAACCACAGTTCGAACCCAGTATGGATGTCGATCAGGAAATACCAAATGGCACAGGTAGCAATTTTATCTAAATAATAATTTTATAAAAATAAGACTCATATTTCGATAAACCTATTTTCATTATTTTCTTTTGGAAATGAAACTTTTTTAGACGCGCCAGAAGAGGAAAAAAATGATCAGCGTTACAATTACTATTTTAGTAGCGAAAACTATTATAAGATTAATATTTAATTTTGATCAGTCTATAGATATGAAATGTACAATTTTGTATTTTTTTGTTTTGTTTTTGTGTATAATGCTCAATGAAATCCATTGTAGCATCACTTTACAATGCGTAAACTGATTTCGTAATATTATTTACAGCCGAAACTCCAGTGAATGGTGATTCTGCACCCAAGAAGAAGCTAACATTGTCCTTTGAGGAATATAAAACATTGAGTGACATGCTGGTTGTATTCATGAGAAAAGAAGAAAATGAGGCGGAAACTAGAGGTAAGATTAAATAAAAGATACACTGTACTTTTCTGAACCCCTGACAAAGTGTCTACAAAATTTGATCACAATTGGCTATGTCGTTAAGGGATCAAGGTGTAGCAAACTAACCCACATTCGCACTTATAATATTAGTTACGATCAGAATATATAATACCTGTATGACGTTTATAGAAAGACTCCTCTATTTAAGAAATATCAAAAGTGGAAATTTGAAGGCTGGTTGAAAGTAGATTATTATGGTAGATTATTGTTACGGCTATAATATAAAAAAGTCGTGGTGTACTCGCGCATGTGTAACATATAATGGTGTCATGCGAATGTACAACATCAACATGCAGAAGTATACCTTAAAATGATGTAATTATAGTTTAAAAGATTCTTGACGATCCTGATGAGGAGAATGGGATAAAATTATTAAAATTGTGTATTGTCATCGGCTCTTGATAATTTTTCAAAATTTAAAATTAATTGGATCGTTCAAAGTGGGTAAAAATCGAGTTGAAATTTTTTTTGTATTTTTTCTAGGTGAAGAAAGCTCCGGCATGCGGAAGAGTGCAGTAGTGGGCTGGTACCTGGAGCAGCTGGTGTCGGGCGGACAGATTGAGAGTGAAGATGAACTGCTGGAGCGGAAGACATTGGTTGAGAAAGTTATCGATCGACTTATGTACCATGTGAGTAACTTGTTTTTTTATATAAGACATGTATTGAAGAGTAATTACTTACTTAAATTGAGGTTGCTAGAACCAGAGTGGCCTAACTGCATTTTAATAACTGAACTTTTCGTAATTTAAAAATGTTGCACACTTTTACTTTTCTCCATATCATTTTTTTGTAGGTAGGCTACTCTGGTTCTAACAGCGTCAATTTGGCTCTGTTGTACATCAGGTCGTTTTGCCCTATTCCACTGCATACATCCTTCACTGTAATTTGCTTTTGGTCGTGCGATTTAGTTAACGAATCCGGTGAAACAGAATGTGGCCAATACGTTTGAAAAGCGACGTAATATTAACCAATCCTAAGTTATATAGATCGCACGAATTTCCACCACCACCCATATTGAATGTCTAGATTCAAACACTACTACTTTTCGCACAAGCTCAAACCTTTGAGTTATTTATTCACTTACATATTTTAGCTATAACTTTATTAGAAATATTAAACAATCAAAGTTATAATAATCTGTTATTATTCCAGGACCAAGTAATAATCCCGCTGTCCACAACAGGTTTAAAAGCAACACAAAAATCATCAGATCAAGAGGTAGAAGACGATCCATTACTAGTTGTACATCCAAACTATGTAGTAGACTCTTAAGACGTTATGTATAAGCTGGTCTTTTTTAATAAATCTTGTTTTTTAATAAGTTGGTGTTTATTTTTGTCTATTTAACGATTATGTTAATGTTATATTTCAGAGTTCATTTTTTGCAAGATCGAACACCCAACATTATAAGATTGATGATAGACTACACTGTTTTTCAAAGACTACTAAAAATACATCGACCTCGACACAAAACATACTACAACTAAAGGCCCGGCGAAACAGAACGCGTATTTTAGCGCCGCGCTAGGCGTTAGCGCTAGAAGAAAATCCTGACGCCGCGGTCTAGCGTCGAGTTGTGTTGTACCACAGTACAAATATGGACCAGTATGGAAACTAAGCCTAGTTTATAAAATAAATACCTACAGTTCGTCGAGCAATAGGGTTGTCACTATATTATTTTTTTATAATAGTGTTATTTATTTCTATTTTAGCATTTACTGTGCTGTAATGATCAATCAATCGATCCATATTTCTACTGTGGTTGTACTGGGTTACTACTGAACGGTCACACAGCGCGTACGCTTGTCGCGGCGCTCGGCGTTCTTGTCGCCGGGCGGTGTATTTTTTTACAGATTTGCGTACAAGTGTCATTGTATGGGTAAAATTACGCGCGCGAGTACGCGCTGTGTGTCCGCTTACTAGTAACTCAGTATTTACTACTACGGCGTAGGATTTACTACTAGCGCTAACGCCGTAGCGCGGCGCTAAAATACGCGCATTGTGTAACCAGGCCTTTAATGTAGTGTTTTATATCTGGGACAATTTTAAATCAATGCCTAGATGGTATAGCAAATAATGTAGCTTAGTGGCTAGTTCTTATATATATTTTTTTTTTTATAATATAAGAGTAGCAGACGAGCATGCAGTCCACCTGATGGTAAGTGGCTACTGCCGCCCATGGACATCTGTAATCAACCCCAGATTGGATTAGATATTCCTACCTGAGGTCGGCCACAGATGCGCCGCTACCCCTGAGGACTAAGCTGGAACGCCTCGGAAAAGTCTGTCTCCCTTACCACACCCTTCAAACCGGAACACAGCAGCGCCTAACACTGCTGTTATTAGGTAGAAATAGGTGTGGCGGTGGTGCCACCGGAGTCGAACCACAAAGGGTTCTACCACCTTTAATAATATTTGTAGCTTTTAAAAATATCGGATTAGATCAATCCTTTTCCAAATGATTTCCTATTCAACGTTACTTATTAAAACAGATTATGATTACGAAAATAATTAAATTTCATTTTATTTCAACTTATAAAAAACTGATTACAACAAAACAAAAACTTAACACCTTTCAAACACTTTGTACAGATCACAGAGGTTTGCAATTTGTAAAATGGCACCGTTGCTTACAAAACTAGTAGGTGGTAGGAAGTTCCTTCTGATCGCTGGAAAAATTATGTGCTCCTGTTTCCAATGCTCCGATTTGATTACTTCTTCATTATCATCCGGATTGGGTTGTGAGTAGAAAACAGCGGTTTGTCGACTGAACGTGTCGAAGCATTCCTTCTCAGCCTGCCAGTTCACTTCAGTCACTAAACGCACGAGGAAAGTAGGTAAAGCGCCCATGAATGGTGTGTGACCATCTAAAACATTTATTCATTATTAAAAATTTCAAATTACAAATTATCTACACCCAAACCGAAAATCTAAATTCGTTATTTAATTGGTTTACTCATCTCGAAAGATTTACCAAATCACGGACTAATTGTTTCAGGGGTCACTTTAATCTTTAAGTAATTTTGAATATATCTCTGAATGTGCTGTAAGTGAAATAATTTTAACATAGTAAACAAAAAATATATACATATGAGTAGTATTAGTGAATCCATTTAGAAATTGTGTGAAAACAACAACAAATAAATATATAAATAGTGTGGAAGTCTTACCTAACAGTAGAGGCAACGCCATCAACTCCCCATTACTAGTCATTTCGAAAGAAAAATATTCTAACAGCATCGCTCTTTTGCTGACCAAGAGCTTGGTCATCTGTTGTGCCATTTCTCTCATATCACCTAACAAAGAAAAATAATACAAAATTTCAGTTGCCCTTTAAAAAAAATCTTCAATGTTTCATTTAAAATTTTCATTCTTCTCTTGTCTTATTTCTCTTTTCCAAAAAATACTAAAAATAATTTTATTACCTAATTCTGGATTCCATTCAGCCTCTTGAGAGCTGAGACCAAGTACAAATAACTCTTCTAAAGGTAGTGGATTTGATAATTTTATAAGTCCAAAATTTTGGAAATCATATAACAATGTCTCATAGAACAACTCCTCACTGTAAGTAATACATAATATGACTAGATAAATTTTATTAATTGACTTAAGTTAACTAAGTATAAAGTAAGAACAAATATACTCATAGCATATACATTGCTTTTGAAAAAAAAAATTTATACCAATTGATCTTAATAAAGATTGGAACCTGAAGATGGAGCAGTAATCGAGATCTATTTTATATTTGATTTTCTGACTTTGTAATATTTTTTTATCAGATTTTTATTTTTGTAATTATTTTTTAGGTAGATAGAAATCAAAATTAGAATCTAATATAACTTACGCTAGTCTTCTCGTATCACACAAGTAGAGTTTAGTAGAGTGTTGTATCAGTGACTTGTGACAATCTATGCAAGCTATAAAAATTAGATTCGCCAATATTTCCCTTAAATTCGAATTACAATTATTTTCAACATCCATTCGTAACTGCTTCACACTTGTAAGTTTCGTTTCTATTCTCTCGTAGTGAAATGTTCTAGTTTTGAATGATTCCTGTGAAAAACAGAAGACAATAATTATTAATTAAAGGTTTGTGGTTCGACTCCGGCGGCACCACCGCCACACCTATTTCTACCTAATAACAGCAGTGTTAAGCGCTGCTGTGTTCCGTTTTGTGGTGGTGTGTTAAGGGAGACAGACTTTTCTCTTTTTTTATTCTATTATAAAAAAAATAAAATAAAAATTTCAATTACAACAGTATAATAAAGTGGTTACACTTATATCCGAGAAACAAAGAAGAATACATATGACGGCAAAATAAATAAAAAGTAAAGTATTATAAAATTACAAAAAAAAAATTCTAACTGCAAATAAAAGACCTATTGTATGAAATAAAATAAATAACCACTCATCCCAAACATTTAAAAATATCTTCTGTTTTGTATTAAAAATGTGACATCAAAATAAATAAATGTGTACCTTTGGATCTATATAAGAAATATTGGCTTGGTCTACAGCTGTATACGGTTTCCACTTTTCCTTACTATTACTCAGATTCTCATTTGGTTCGGATATTATGGAGTTTTCCAATAAATCTTCATCCTGATCCATTGTTTCGTCAATAACAATATTTGGAATCTTTTTAGAATCTTCTCTATTATTAATCTCATTTAGTTTTTCTTCGATTTCAACATTATTTGGTTGAACTATTTCCAAATCCATTTCAGATTCAATAACTTTGAACTCAACAGGTTTATTTTCCAAAGGTTTTGTGTTCGCCTGAAAAAACTTATCAATCTTCTGTGTATCAGCGTTAACGCGGACTAAATCTTTTGCGTAGACTTTAGCGCCATCTGTTGTTTTTTTGACGATTTCTTCGACCATCGTTGCGCCTGGTAAGCGAGCCTGAAATTAAATAATTGCATCATCAAAGAAATAACATATACATTAAATAGTTTGGTTGATTTTACACACCTTTGACATTATGTAAAATATGTAAAATACGCAAGAAAATAAGTTTCCTAATTTAATGAAATAAATTGCCAACATAGTAAATTATATACTTAAGCGCCTGTTTTAGATCACTATTCATATTTTTTATATATTTTCCTAGTACAAATAAAGCAAGATTCTAAAAGCAATGTTTTTGTATTTATAAGCCTTTATATATTATCATTATTAAGTGTGGATTTACCTGTGTATACATAACTCTAGAAGAGTTGCAACTAAGCAACTTATTTTCGACGCATGTTTTTATTTTATCGATGATTTGTTCCTCATACAGAAACTGTACTTCATGTTTAGTTGGATGTACGTTCACATCCACATTCCTGGGATCTGAAAAGTATCATTTTATAAGAATACAGAAAACTAATAAAATTTGGCAACCTTCCGATATTCGCCAAGAGATGGCGCTACATGATCGTGAATCACGCTATCGCAGTTTTTTAATTTATGCATAATCAATTCTGCAAAATAATAATTATCCTATTAGTACATCTCCCTTTACCATAACTGTTATAATGATTATGTTAATTTCTACTTTGAGCCAAAGGACATCTTTATGAAATTTAAATTGCATCTTTCAACCACAAAATCTTTAGGGTGCAAATTGAAAAGCCGAGACGACTGTTAGACCTTGTTCAGATAGAGATATTATGATTTATGTACTAAGTTTTCGAATTGTATTAACTTACCCAATTCTAGACTGAGATAAACAAAGGCATGAGCGTTCTTTGGTAAGTAAGTTGAATACACAGAATCTACAGCTTTTCTTATGGCTGAAACAATAAGAAATGGTGCATTTTCTACACATTGTTTTCAGATTTTCATATCAAAAACTTATAAAACTTTGTTCTCTTCAATTTTAGTTTTACAAACACTCACAAACACACTTAGTATAGATAATAGATATAGAAATAATAGGCCTGTTAAAATAATTGTGTGCTTGAATCCAACAGAAATACAACAAAACTTACTACTAACATTGTGAGTCAACTAATCGATGGTTGATGAAAAGCAGCATTGTACCCTTCTTGTGGGAATAATTCACATTTGTAACATATCCGTGTAGTGTTAGTTTTAAAGATGGATCCTTTAAATCGATCTCCAATAGCTCTCGAGCTATTGAATTACCATGTATCTGAAAGCATATTTGTTTATCTTATAATGTATATTCAAACCCTTTATGCAGTAAATTTTTATTTGCAAACATATTTTTTCGAAAAAAAAATTAACTGCAACGGCGCCACCTGCCGGGCCAATCTATGACAAAGACTATAAGTGTAAATCCTATAAGTATAAATTACTTCTTCAAAATAGCTGAAGCCGTTTAGACGTTAAGACGATTTGTTTTTGTTTCTAGGGGTTGTAGCCACCACTATTACCCCTTGGCGACACCCAAGAAGCCAAGAGGCTTAGAGCGTTTTCTCATATTTAAAACATTCAAATACATTGAATTCTATCATTTTTGTAACCAACATACTTACAATTCTAACATTCTCAATCACAGACGACTTTATAGGCGTTTTAACGTCTGTATTTTCCCCAAACTTCTTTAACGTGAACCCCACATGACTATTATGTATAGCGTAGCCCCCAACCACCTCCATGATATGTGTGTACTCCTCATTAGGGCTCCGTAACGCACGCTTCCGAGCTATCACATTGTAGAACAGGTCTTCCACTGTTATTTGGGTACCGTTGTTGCCTGCACATGCTTTTATAGGCCCTTTTAGCTTGCCGTTTTCGTATGACGCTCTGAAAGGGACAGTTTATTTATGTAATTGAACTTACTGGAATTATTGGATCTTTTATTCTGTTTCTATTTGTGGATTGCTGACGTCTTTATATAAAATGTCTAATAATGATTTGCAAATTGTTCAAAAGTATGAATATAACATTATTTAAAAAAAATCCTCATATATCTAAGTATCTCTCCATGGCAATTTTACCAATACCACATATATCATTTTGTATGAATCTCCTCTGCCTTATAACACTTTTTAGATCAAAACATAGCAGAGGTCGACACTGCTATTCTAATTCTAAGGCAGAGATGAGTGTTGTCTCCAAAGTTAAGCCACAAACTTCCAAATCTATTCCAAAGTTACACATAATTTTCTACATTTATTGTCAGACTTTACATAGGGTTTATTTCTGTTTGTGCTTGACTAAGTAGATAAAGAAGTTGCCTGAATATTAGTAGCAACTACTTAATATATGTTAGAGTCCAGGGCGATCTGCTAGTCCGCTCTGAAGTTGTTGCTATTTGAAGCAACTCGTTTCTATATCCAGAGCGGACTAGCTGTTTGGCGCAAATTATAATTTTCCATATAAAAAAAATACTGAAATATGAATCATACTTATAAGCACACTTATCAGCTGCAGTTTTAGTGAGTATGGTGAGGTGTGCAATATGGCTGATGCTGGCCAGTGCTTCCCCACGGAAACCATATGTATTGATGGCTTGCAAGTCTTCATACTCTCTCAACTTAGATGTGGTGAACCTTTCACAGACTATGTCCAGGTTATCATTCCTGATACCTGTTCCGTTATCTTGGATCTGAAAGTGACGAGTCTTGCTTATTTGTACATTTTTTCCTGGCCATAATAATGAAATAATCTAAAATGACACTGTAAATGTAATATGAAATGTTCTAAAATAAGATTGTGAGGTGACTAATTAAGGTGCTTCTAATCTTTACTTTTCTATTATTATTGACTGTATTATATTAATTACTAATTATTATTTACACTCTAAATCAGAATTACCTATTACTAAAATCAGTGAAAAACAATGATGGAGTTAATATTTTTAAAACAAAAATAGTTATTGAGTAGCAACAATTTAAATCAGGCAGATCACATATCGCGTTGTAAGAGTCAGACGAACATATCTACATTTTGTCAGTTTTACAGGAGAGCAAAAATAGTGTGAAAATTCATCACTTCAAACTTTACCAGATCATTAATAGAGATTAATATACAGTAGTTGAAATTAAAATATATATTAATATATTGTCCTACTATTAGAGTTTTGAAATATATAAAAAAAATGTTTATAAATGTTTACAAAGACACAAAATATATATTTTTATTTATTCGGTATTTTATTTATCAAATATTGAATATAGCGTTACGTCATTTTGCCACTTCATAAAGGACTACATTGTGTACTGTTTTGTAAAAAAAAAACAATTTTTGTTTTTTTATACATATGTTGATCTGACTCTTACACTGCGATATAAGCAAAATATTAACACCATTTTGGACATATTAGTAAATATTTATTACCTGTAAATATTTTAAACCACCTGCTTTGACAGTTATGATTATATTTGTCGACTTGGCATCTAAGCTGGAAAGAAATATATTCTATTTTACTTTTCACTATCATTTTGATAGGATTACATATCTTGTTTCTGTAAAACAGCATAGTTCATGTCTTGTTTAGTTGTAGGTGATTTCATACATTGAATTTACATTGATAACTGATTATATTGAGTAATTAATTTTTGGATTTTTTTTTTTATATGGTGTAGCAGGCACGGGTGCAGTCCACCTGCTATTGGCGCCTATGGACATCTGTAATCGACTCCAGATAGGATTAGATATTCGTTCCGGATGTCTGCCACTGATGCACCTGAGGACCCCTGAGGACTAAACTGGACCACCTCGGAAAAGTATGTCTGTATGTACCTTCAAACCAGAACACAGCAGCGCTTAACACTGATGTTATTAGGCAGAAATAGGTGTGGCGGTGGTGCCGCCGGAGTCGAACCACACCTTCAAAAATTAAATAAAATTTTATCTATTTACCAACATTTTTAAAAGTAGGTAAAGTGTCATAACTTTCAGACACTGAAAGATAATTAGATAATTAGGGATATCTCAACAGGAGAAATTTACAAATAGTAACTTTAATTGAATTAAGCAAAAATATTACCTGTTTTCAATGAGTTCTTTTAAAGCATTGGCCGGTCTTTGCACAATCTCACCCGCAGCTATTCTATTAACAACTTCTTCATCCAACTTTCGTATAAAACCGGGCTCTGACATTATTTTACGTTTACCTAAGACTTTTAATTGAAAAACAACCTTTACTTGCTTCTATCCTATATAATCTCTATATATATAAATCTTTAGCGCCCTGTCTCTGTTCGCCGCATAAATACCTCGTCGCTCGTCCGCATAAACGCTCATTTATTACGAATACATATTCTGGATTCAAATCACAATCGCTGAATTAAAATATTTCACATTCAAGATTATCTCAAATTTTTGATTTGGTTTGTTTTCGCGGTTGAAATAGTTTAATTTTCTCTTTGACATTGTCAAATGTCAAAGTCATTGAATTCCTTCTCAAATACCTTGAAAATACAGTCAATTAATGAATGACAGATTATAGTTGAATCTGTGGTACAAACTCCGTTAGGAGTATCTGTATAGTTGTTCTGTGGGCACATACTGGGACTGAGTATATTTGTTCTGTGCTGGGACAATTTCGAGATTGACAGTTTGAGTTTGTCAGTTTCAGTTTAATGATGTGCCGAGTCGGCCATTTTTGGTATTCGAGTACTTTAGTACTCATATAAAAAAGAATCGAGTCAGTACTCGAGTCCAAAGTATTCACAAGGTACTCGAGTACTTTGCACAACATACAGTCCAATAGTACGGAAGAGCAAAAAAAAAAAAACGCCACTCACTACACAAAATTAAACAAGTTTTTACTTGTACGAGTAGTAGTTGTAGTGTACGAGTATCGTCAGTATTCGAGTATTACTGGTACTCGAGTATCACTATTGGTACTCGAGTATTCGAGTTTATGTAAGTACTCGAGTACTGACTCGAGTCGACCTGACTCGGCACATCTCTATTTCAGTTTAGTATTTGTCATTTGATGTGAAGTTGCGAAAATTGTACTTTTATGTATTTTGCTACTCAAGCTCGAAAGTATTCCAATATAAATTGAGTATACAATAGAGCAATAACGTTTTTTGATACTAAATTCCAGTGATACCAAAAAGTGTACCAAGTGGTGTGCATCGCTAGTTAATTTCGCTATAATTATAACATAATATTATATTTACTTCTTCAAGTTTTCGCTTTATCTTAGATATCTATTAGTTACGCCGAAATAACGCCTTATTACATAAATAAAAAAAGCTACGATAATTTAGTTGCTTTAAAAGCACTACCTCAAGTTGGATTGATCTTAAAAATATTTAAGCAAAATGAGTGATTCTGATATGGACTATGACAGTGAAAAAGAAATAAAAGATTTGCGGGCAATGAGACAAGTGATAGCATCTGATGATTCCATAAGAAAGCCCCTCGCAATTGATTGTTCATCAGCGGCATCCACGTCAACGGCTCAAGTGTCCAACGCCGTTCGAGACGAGGAGACTTCCAAGATAGACTACGCGTTAGCACTAAACAAACAGTGCGATGAAAAACTGCAGCGTCTCGAGAAAGTTCTAGAAAATCGCTTGAATGAATGTAGGGACAAGCTTAAAGTGGTTCGTGGTCAAAACATATCGGATGAGATGAGAAAGGAGTCATTCAGGTACATTAATTGCGGGAGACCCTACTTCAAGGACAAAGAAAATTTTATCGCGCCCGACAACAGTGACGCATTGATCATGGCTAAAAACAACATGTACGACTTCTCTAGCATCACTTCGGTGCCCGGCTGGACCCTACGAGACAAAGCACAACTATGGAACCAACTTGAGAAAATGACAAAAAACTTGAAAAAAAGGGAGTTACAATCGCAGATATGTGCACTGAAACGTGATGGGAAAAGCAAGAAATTCAGTGAAAAAGTTGCCAATGACAGGAAAATTGCATCGAAAAAAAAAGAACTTAGTAGGCTTAGTAAGAAAAATCTGTATAAGTTGGCCTTGCCCATCGATAAGGACTATGATTGGGAGGAAATTACACATACCTTAGACCGGAGACACAGCGCTGCAGAGTACCGAGCTCTATGGAAACTATATCTACACCCGTCCATAAATAAAAGTAGTTGGTCGAAAGCGGAGCATCAGTTACTACAAAAAGTGGCACATGACAATGGACTCCAGGACTGGGACCTAATAGCCAAACAAATGGCAAACAATCGCACAGGATACCAATGCTTTGTTTATTTTCGCACAAACATGAATAATACATTTACAGGAAGGAAGTGGACAAGCGAAGAAGTAGCATACTTGTTAAGATTAATAGAGTATTACAAGGAAGATGACTACATTCCTTGGGTTAAAGTGGCATCCCTTATGGAAAACCGAACTAAAATTCAAATTTATAACAAGTACTCTAGACTCTTAGAACAGAGAAAAGGAAGATTTTTATTAGAAGAAGATGCTGTTATTCTCACCTGTGCAGATGACTTTGGTTCAGATTACAAGAAGATGACACAGTTTCTGCCAGGGCGTTCCATGGCCCAAATACGTGTCCGATATCAAGCTCTGATGAAAAACAGAGTTTCCACGGTTTGGACGGTAGAAGAAGATAAAAAATTACTCCAACTTTTAACTAATCAAGATAGTACTGCTAATTATGCGAGCATTACTAAATACTTCCCTGGCAAAGACCGTATTAATATACGAGCTAGGTATGTTACATTGGTTAAATGGATGAGAAGAAATCCTAATGCTGATATTGCAAAAGCACCTAGGCGAGGTGCACGTCGTCTAGGCCATGGCAAAGCTTCTGATAATTTAAATGTAGCAATAGAAAGCTTAAGAACTCGTATGCAAACTGAAGCTAACAAGAGAAAGTTTAAAGGAATTAATGATACTTCTTCAGAAGAAATGATAGAAGATGCTATAATGGCTGCATTAATAAATGAAAGAATTGGTAATGACACTCAAGCAGTTAATGATTATCTGACTCGGAGCAGCCATCTTTTCTGAGAAATACTAATTATCAATTTAATTTAGTAAATGAGGGTAACTTGCAGAGAATACTTATTTTATTAAGAGCTAAGCTGGATGAAGAGCGTTTCCAAACTCGCCAATGTAAGAATAGTCCAAAGCTAACTAAAAAAGATGAAGGTTCATGCGTTATTAAGGTGAAGTCGTATTCAAAACAAAACAAAATAAAGAGCATAGAAATAGATTCAACTCCTGATATATGGGGCACACACACATTGAAACCTCTCGAGTATGTGTTGCCTCCACAATATGCAACAATCACAGGCTGCAGGAAGCTAATGACATACGTAGCTTCTAAGCATTGCAACAATAGTTTATTTAATCTTTCTTTATTAGCACGAAGAAATATACTTATACGAGAGCAGTTAGATATTTTGATGGAAAGGTTTAATACATTGTTCCTGTGGCCATTGCTACTTTCAAATGAAGGTCCAAATTTAGCAAATGTTATGAGAAGGGAACCTGGAGATCTGGCTGGACCCTCACAAAAAATTATATTATGCAGGGACATCAGTGATTGTGGTTATGAGATAAGTGAACAAAGTGTACCTGTAGTTGTCCCCTCAGATTCAGATGACGAGAACGAAACTTGTCTTGAAGTCAATATAAAGCGTAACAGATTTAATGTAAATGTAACACACTTTTAAATTCATGTGTAAGGACTTATTATTTATAAAATACTTTTAAATATTCCACATTTTATAGGTTTTTTAACTAAAGATAGTACAGAGTAGTTGCAAATTTGAAGAAATTAAGTTATAATGAATAGTAGGGGAGCCCACGATGCTAAGTGTGTGATACTTGATGATAGTTAGGACTCTTCAAAAAAGGTGCAAAAAGTTCTCGTTCAAACCCGGCGATGCATTGGAGACTCCTCTGGTGTTGCAAATGTCCATAGGCGACATCAACTACTTTCAAATTCAAATATAAAAAGAAAGACCTATTGGATTTTCTACATTAGATGATAGAAAAACAGGTAATTGATGTATACTTTTTGACAGTGGAAAAGCTCTATAGGGTTTTAAAAATATAAAGTAAAAGAGTCAATACTCAAGCGCAAAGTTCCCATTCAAAGATCTGACAATTCTGATGTGATGTGAACTCATCCTGGTGATAATGGTTCAGCTTCATGTCCTGATTATGCTGCTTTGAAATTGGATAATTATTCTCCTCTTGGGTTCCCCTACTATATCGTTTTTAAATAACTAAATAAGCATAGCCTTAGCTAGGGGAGGGACATAATATATTGCCATCCCATATGGCAAGAAAAATAGAACATGTATAAATTATAAAGATCTTCAAATTGATTGACTAGGATAATTTATTTGTATAAAAACGTTGCTGTAAATGAGTTTTATAATAGGGTACTAAATTATATAATATGTAGGTAATATAACCCTCTAATCTTAAGATTGATCTGTTTGTATCTATCAATCTTAAAATAAACTAAAGAAATGAATAACTGATGATATGTAAATAATTTGTCCAATTCATTATACTTCATTAAATGCATATTTTTTGTATAATAATTGAAATTTCTATTTTGTGTTTTAGCTTTTTAAAAGTACCAATGTACCTGTTTCTGTAAATATTATTATATTTAATGTAATGTAATATGGAAATAGAAAGGATGCTTGCATTTTTGTTGAAAAAAATCTTTAAAATAGTGCCCACTCTGTATATTGGTTATGCATAATACGAGTATATAACACTATCTTTTTATATGTTGCACCCAATGGTAATGTACTCTACTTCGATAAGTATTAAAATACTTAATAATTGTCTGTAATACAGATTAGAAAATAAGTTAGAAAAAAGTTTATACCTATAGGCTTTATTATAATACAATAGTGAAATGAAAGTTTGTAAATCATGTTACAGTAATTCCTTAATAAATCTCAGTTTCTGAAATTGAGTCTTATTTATATTTTTTACTTAAAGGTTTCTTGAAGCTTTATGGCAATCAGCCCCGCCACCTATTTCTGCGAAGCTAAGTCGTTTTTTACTAGTATTTCTATATTAAATAAACCTATATTTAAATACAATCCACCCGATGAGGTCAATGGCACCCACAAAAATCTACAACCCACTGCAGAGTATCACCACAATCGAATCGAGTTTGTTTTATTGATGCAACTTTTATGAAATAATAAAATCGTCGGAAAGTTTCCTAACATAATTTACCTTAGGAGCAGTCCAGAAAGGGGGAAATTATTACCTACAATATAGTAGAGCATGGCAAGTCAATAAAACCAACATGTTATGACTAAAGTATATTAAAATATGAATTAAAATAAGGCATTACAATTCACATTTTATAGATTCTTGATTACTTCCTAATTCATTAAATTACTAATATTTCTTAAAATAATGTTTTATGATGTTATGGAAAGGATATAAATAGTAATTTAAAATTTTCAATGGATTATTTTTATAATTTCATAAGAGATGAAAAGTAAGTTATGATACTTTCTCACTTGTCCGCATGAAAGTTCCATCAAAATTTTAACTTGTTCCCAAAACATAACCATTGTATAAAAAAAACTTTCTCCAAAAGAAAAAAATGATAAGTTAAACCAATTGAATTATTTTGAAATCACAGACGTAAGTTTTTATTTATATTAAATACATAGAAGAATATTATTATAACGGAATTATAAATCATTTAAATTATGGATCACTATTACTTATACTAGAATACGAAATGCAAAATATAACTTATTTCAAATTTTGAAACAATTACAATCGTCAGGTATATTTTAGCTACACATATTTACAAACATTACAATTTCTTTGTATATTTATTTACACTAGAAAAATCAAGAAAATACTGATAAGGAAAATGCTAAAAGCATTTTGTGAAATAATCTATAATAGCTTAACTTTAATCCGTACATGTTAACTATTGTTACAATCGAGCAATAGACATACACACATAATATCAGAAAAAAATTGGAAATTCATTAAAACAGATTATAAAGTTACACAACGTAATAAGCTGTTTTAATGAATTTATCTTATCAATATACCAAAAGGCAGTGATAATTAATTGTAAACATTTATTTAACTTGCATGTTTCCATTATGTTTGAAGAGATCACACAACACGTATGCTTGTATCCATAGACAAGGTAACCAGATAATTAGCCGTCCAGCCGAACTCGGCCGAAGATGCCCGAGCGCGCCTTACCAAACTTTTTACTTGACACCGAGAAGTCACTGAATAGAAATGTCATAATTTTATTTTTTTGTACTAGTGACTTGAAGGAATACGTTGTATCGGTAAAATAGGTTCACATACTACATATTAAAAGTACCTATTATAACTACATATTTTTAGCCACAAATAATAAGTAGATAATTGGGTACTTGACAGTTATAACAATAAAATATGAAATATATTGGATATGATAGCTTATAAGTAAACATAAATTATGCAGTATTTCGTTTATTTTTTAATACGTTCTAAGTATTTTAATTTTTAAAAAGAAATTTTCGATTTTTTATCTGTGGATTTTAAATCCCAAAACGGCGACAGTGCTGCCTCAAATGTCATGTGACGTCACTACATCGAAACCAAACAAGACAAATAATAATTAAATCGTTTGCTGTTAGAGTTGGTTGAATTTATGTTGTGAACCGAAATGAAGCCATACTATATTAAAGCTGATAGCGTGAACCTGCTTAAAGAAGATCCATATATGCAGTGCAATAAATCAAAATGGATACAAAAACTTCCGTGAGATAACCTATGGAAATATCAAATAAACAACGTAAGTAAAACATTCTTTATATTTACATTTAATCATATCGGACAATTAAAACATTTCTTAACTGACTTCAGACAGAAGAAAGGTTGTCTTCAAGTAATTATTAAGATTTTTTTTAAATATACTTATATTCTTATGTGAACTGTTTTAAGGTTATTAATTGGTTATATTTATATTTACAGATCTTCCCGACAATCGTATAGTGACGACGTTATGGAGTATGTGCAGTTTAAGAGGAAGGCAAGTTTGTGTTTCATGAAAAGTAAAACTTGTCCTGAACCCAAGGTACATCAATGAAAATGAAAATGTGATGACTGTCCTGCCTAGAAGAAGTGAGGAGCCAAAAGTTTCGAAAGTGGGCACCAGTCTGAAATACATAAATTAAAGTAAAGTACACGGGAAATAGTACTTCTTTACTTGCGTAACCTACCCAACAAGATGAAGGAAGAAAAGTGACCATACAGTTCCTATTATTGCATTGCAATTTAATTCTGAAAATGACAGTGATAAAAATATATATCCATTTGTTACGGAAAATAATTTTAGTAATGAAGAAAAGCAGACACGCAAGCAGCACAAAAATTTAGCTTAGGTGATCTGTAGTAATTATTGTAACTGTAACATATGATAAATATATACAAAAGTTCTACTGTGTGTACTCACTAATAGAACCATATAAACCAAATAAACAAAGAAATCGGTTAACAAAATACTAATATTAGCAAATCATGTATTTTTAATTATACAGTCCTGTAACTTAATCAGTGCACATGCACCATCAATAATAACACAGTCATGAAATTGTGTCCTATTAATTACAGAATGGGCCCTTAAAATAGAATTCTCATAGACGTCTTATGATTCTATTCTTATCATAGACATCTATATAATATATTAAATATATGAATACTTCCACTTGCTGTTTTGTTTTGATTACGTCCCGTTCCAATGATTTGGAATTGACGAATCACTCGAGAGTTACTAAATTTATTCCTTTTTTTTCAATAATACTTCTCTTACATAGCTAGTATAAAATGTCATTGCTTGCAAACAGAGGATTTAAACATATAAGAATCTGCAAGTTCTTTAACGTTTATGAGATTTGGGTTTAGGAACTTGTATAAGCAAATTTGTTACGATCGTACTTGTACACATCGTCACTGCACACGTCTTATAACTTGTCATTTATTTAAATTTTAGTTATAATAGCTAAATAACTCTCAATTTTCTTCTAAGCGTTGTTTGTTTACAGTGTAATGACGTTCCGCCACAAAATGACACTTGACCGCCTGATTTAACGCGACGTTCCGTTCACCGTAAAGAAAGTTCGATTTTTATTAATGAATAGCCCTTTTTTCGAAAAAGTGATCAATAAAAGGCATATATAATACGTATACTAATTCATTAAAACACTTTCCCAAAAAGTGTCAAGTAGCCAATTTAAAATAAGCCAAATACCAAGGCGCTAAATTCGGACATGTATGCATGTCCATGGGCCGATTAGGACATTTTTTGTTTCGGGACATGTATACAAGTCGCTGGGCATCTAACTTTTAAACTTGCTTTTGTTATGTATGTAAGGGTAAATTATGATAGTAATCGACGATCGATCGAATGGTGGCAGTCGGTTTGAACTATCGAATGTAAACAGACGAAGTAGACAAGCTGATGTGAAAATGTGAAAGTCTTTAAATCTTTACCCTCCATATTGTGCCGAATGTACTGATTATTGGAGAAATAAAAAACGTTAGATTTTATTTTGTTACTTTGTCTATGGAAAAGTGTAGCATTGTTATTGTAACTTTGATTCGTCATTATACTAACAGCAGCTTCGAGCACTTATGATTTTAAATGATTTAATTTTCCTTTAATATTCGCTCATCATATATTCGAGAACGAATTTCTAAGCGTCTTTCAATGAATGAGATCTTTTAAAGCAACACTATGCTTAAAATTGAAAAAAATCGCTTGAACAGATTCATAGCTAAATTGAAATCAAATCCACAGTTCTTTTACGGGATCATTTTAATACAATCATAAACTTAGATCATTTCTTCAGTGGAGATTATAAGGGAATATGACCATCACATATAGATACTTCATTATGACCATGACCATTTTTAAACTCACAAACTAGGTTTCCCTGCGTTGCTAGTCATAGACACACACAAATGCAAATACTCTAACAGGCAAACCCAAAACGCACACATAGATCCATAATTTGGGATTACTCTTTGTATCAAACATAACCCTTTGAACGATAGATTAGCATGAAAATCAAATGTTATTCATCATTATAGTTAATATACGCGTTAAGGTAATCCCCCCCACTCTCCCCCATGTATTTAAGGGGTGGGGGTGCCGGCAGACAGACTGTAGTGGCAGCATTCTCTAGTTCCTTGCGACGTTTCCTATTCTTCTTGTCCCAGGGAGCGTATGGTATCTTCAGGTGGACTGTCTGTATGTGTAGTTTGACTGCACTGCTCTGTGTGAAGCGGCGGTTGCAATGCTGACATTGGTAGCGTTTTTCGCCTGTGTGTACCTGAAAAATAATTATGAATTTGTGGGAAGCTTTTATGATTCAACTGGGATGGTATTCTACCACATTTTTTGCTGTCTTTTAACAGCAGTGTAAAGCTGTTGCACTCTGGTTTGAAGGGTAACAGGACACTTTTTTTTAACATTTAAATCCTGTTGTTTTTGTACATTTATATAAAGTTTACATATATTTATATGCAATTATAGTTTTAATTGAAATAAAGGACGAGCAGCCTGTTCACCTAATGGAATCTGTGGCCAACCCAAACAGCAATGAAGTCCCATTGTAAATTGGTTATGCTTAACATCGTATTACTATCTTCGAGGACTATGATATAATTTATCTTGGGTCGCTTAAAAATAACAGCGGAACATAGCAGCACTTGACCCTGCTATTATAAGATAGACATTGGTGCAGTACCTTCAGTTTTCAACCACAAAAAAACAGAAATAATTATATTTTCATGGTTTATAATACTCACAACTAAATGTCGATCTCTGTTGCTAACCATACTGAACTTGCGGTCGCAGTGTGGACACGAATAAGGTTTCTCTTGTGTATGCGTTCTCATGTGCACCATTAGATTCGCATATTGCTGTAAAGTTAATATTTGTTTATGATATGAGATTTTTATGATATATATGAATTTATAATATGCGATCCTTACACTTACAGATAATTAATTTAATAAAAAATAATTCATATAGATATATCATAATCTATACATTGATTTTTATATAATTGATTTTACCCTTTCATGGTGCGTCTAAAGAAGTTTCAATTCAAAAAGTACAATAACAACTGGATCACTTTTATTATTTACTTCAAAGAAGGTGAATCTTAACTCAGTCTCTACTCTACTCTCTACTTTCATTTAATCTTTTTAATTCGTACAATAAAAACTAATGCTTTTATACAACAATGTTTTCGTACATATTTCTACTCATACAATTTTTTCAAGTCTTTATTCTGTCTATATTTATTTACTAAAATCTATCATATCAACTATATCATGAAGTAAACGGTATCGACAGTTACCTTGGTAATATGTCCGCAGATGTCACACATGTACCGCTTGAGGAAGTCAGCCCCGGGGTGAGCTGACTCGTAGTGTTTCCGAGCCGCCACGTCATTACGTAGCGTTTCTCCACACTGTAACACACAATTCAAATATATTTTGAGAATATAAGAAAAATAACAATATAAATATTGTATGTTTTTTTTTATAATATAGGAGTAGCAGACGAGTTTGCAGTTCACCTGATGGTAAGTGGCTACAGCCGCCCATTGACATCTGTAATCAACCCCAGATAGGATTAAATATTCCTGAGGTCGGCGACTGATGCGCTGCTATCCCTGAGGACTAACCTGGAACGCCTCGGAAAAGTACGTCTCCCTTACCACACCCTTCAGACTAGAACACGCCAGATTTTAATACTACTACACTAAGAAATACACCCTCAATATTATTCCACTACCTGATAGTGTCGCTTATAAGGATCAATTTCTGGGAAGTAATGTTATGTGACAAATGAAAGGGACCCGCCGGCACCCGTTCGCTGCCCGCTTTCGCCCACGGGTACAGCTGCGTTAGCGTGCCCTTACGTTACGGAGTATATGCTAACTAAACCTGTGCGCAACAACTTCAGAGCGGACTAGAAGTTTGGCGCGGACTAACTAATTTATACTGACCAGTTCGCAGTCGTTGGAGGTGGGAACGCCGTTGTTGACGACGTCTGTGGCGGCCAGGCCGCGGCCGCGTGGCCGCTTTCTCGTACGCACCGGTTTTGAAGAGCTGTAATGTAAAGTTTTTAAATATTATGTAAACGTCATTGGTACAATAATTGGTATTGATTAAGCCCAGTTAATACGTACTGGAGGTGGAAAATGCTGTAGTACTTAGTTGGATTAAAAGGCTTGTGTTTAGCAAGAGAACAGGTAGTAACTAGGGATTTCAAAATCATGTATTCAAATTGAATGTTACTTGCATTAGTAGAGAAGGGAAATGATTTGAGAAACATGTTTCTCAAATCATCTCCCTTGTCATTTCACATGTCTATATCATGACCTTATAATAGAAGGTTTTTTATAAATACCATGCCTAAAAAATCTACATTTGTTTTTAATTTAAATTTATAGCGTACAAGTCTTTCTTAAGTCACGTTTTTTTTTCAACAAACTATGTTTTTACAAATACGAATAATTACATGTACATTCGTAGGTGTACCTAGCACATACTCAAATACACGAGTGACGTAACTTATGGACAATAACAAACTTAAGCCATTAAATCTATAACATCTACGGTATCTCTAATACATCTTAGTATAACCACAAAATAAAAACGCCCAAAAGTCAACCTCATCATACATGACGTACGTACTGCATTTCTTATACCTACGTTCGGCGATCGCGCTAGGGTTGCATACTTTAACCGATGCACTCATACTCCAAACCTACATTAGCCCGCATATCAAACTTTTGGAATAATATAGGTGTTTTGTTTTTTCAAAGTAAACTCGGCTAGGGAAAAATATAGTTAAAAAAAACGAATGATGCAGTTTTAGTTTTTATCAAAATCAGCCTCGTAACTTCTTCCAGCATTTTTAGCTAATCCTTATAGTTTCGGATTTGGCCCTGAGGGTTTATTTGAAATTTTCATCCTGTATAAATGTGTCGCTCACATATTGATTATCTAACGCATCTCACTAAGTGTCAGCTTAAGCAATACGTATATAAATGTGTCGCTCACATGTTACTTGACTCACAAAGTGTCAGCTTAGCCAAGTTGTATGTCTATACTAATATTATAAAGAGGAAAACTTTGTTTCTTTGTTTGATTGTAATGAATAGGGTCAAAAACTACTGGACCGATTTTAAAAATTCTTTCACCATTCGAACATATATTTCATAAATAGATTTTAAGGCGGTACAAAGTTTGCCGGGTCGGCTAGTAATGTATACAGCGTGTGCTCACATGTTGGTCTGCGCGTGCTTGGCGGAGCTGCCGAAGTGCGTGGTGTAGGCGGCGGCGCAGCGGAACTGGATGCCGCACTCCGCGCAGTACAGCGCGCGCGCGCTCGGCGCCGGCGCGCTCACCTCCTGCGCACGAACATAACTCAATATGTATAGTCCAATTCATAATTACATTTTTTTTTATAATATAGGAGTAGCAGACGAGCATGCCGTCCACCTGATGGTAAGTGACTCCTGCCGCCCATGGACATCTGTAATCAACCCCAGATAGGTTTAGATATACCTACCTGAGGTCGCCCATAGATGCGCCGCTACCCCTGAGTACTAAGCTGGAACGCCTCGGAACAGTATGTCTCCCTTGCAACACCCTTCATGAGATGGCGCCACGAGTATTCTGAATTGAAGGTGGTAGAACCCTTTGTGGTTCAACTCCGGCTGCACCACCACCACACCTATTTCTACCTAATAACAACAGTGTTAGGCGCTGCTGTGTTCCGGTTTGAAGGATTTCGTAAGGGAGACAGACTTTTCCGAGGCGTTCCAGCTTAGTCCTCAGGGGTAGCGGCGCATCTGTGGCCGACCTCAGGTAAGAATACCTTAACCTATCTGGGGTTGATTACAGATGTCCATGGGCGGCAATATACAATGCCGATCCAGTATTCATTTTAAAAAAATATTGTAACTGACAATTTGTAAGTGCCGCCGTTGACCTATACAAAAATAAATATATTTCATTTAATGCGTAAAATGACTGATTAAAATTTACCTGTACAGTGTGTGATCTCATCTTGTGGTAGTAGAGTCCCGTCTCGCTGACGAAGCTGTGGCCGCATAAATCACATATGAACGTCGACGGATGCTTTACGCGAACGTGTGTCAGTCTTGTTGATATTTTACTGAAAACACACATATTACGCAAATTAAAAAGCATACTATAGTCTGATTCATAATTAGGTGTCCAAAATGTAAATAAAAAAATGTCATGTCATGTTATTGTCAAAATACGGGTATAGGTATTTGTTATGTATTGGTGCGGGCTGCGTCCCGCAAGTCGGAGGTAGAAGTGAATAAATCAGTGTGCAACCAACCGGCGAGTTTGTTTGACGTGCATTCCCTAATATCTTCTCTGAACATACACCACAGTATTGTAAACCTTAACAAACAAAAACTTTAACATACTTAACAAAAACAAAAATTCGAAAACTACACACAATTTAACGAACGTGCTATGAAAACGAGAAAACATTCGAGTTCGATCACGATCACGAAAATTAATAACATCAGCTACGAAACTCACAAATGGCGGCACAAGAAATGTTTTGGATCCCGATTGTGTTACCATTATCATATTTTATTTTCTACCATAAGCCTTGTTTTTTATTATTATTACTGTATGGAACGAAATTGAGGTAATATAAATATTAGAAAATGTGAATTGATCTTAACTTTAATTACTTTAATATCGTCAAAAATAAAAAAAGTACCATTTGAAACGTACTTTCTTAATATAGACCAGTGCCGAAGCTTTTAAAAATGGTAAAAAATGAAAAAAAATTACAATAGAATGAAACCCATTGGAAAAGGAGGGGAATATGATCAAAATAAAAGGAAAAATAAATTACGGTCGATCCGAGTTCGGGAAGTGGGAGGGGGTGAGCTTTTAAGGGTAAAAAATGGTTTATCTTGATTTCCGGCTAATCTACACGTCCTATGCGAAAAAGTTCAATGGCAAAGTTGTAGGTAATAAAAAGATCTACAACTTTTGTATTTGCAATTTATTCACATAACCTCAAAATTTGGGTGAAAAATTAAAAAACCAAGTTTTTGGTTTTTTATTTATATCTTTTTCAAAAAAAATGTTTTTTTATACGAAATTTGGTGGAAACTTACCTTATTATGTACCAAATACACTGTAATTTATTTGATTAAAAATATTTATTTTTTCGCCTTATTTTCACTTAATATCAAAAAAGCATCCTAATTTTCAATCGAAAATTCTGACGTCAAAATATCAGCTTTTTTCAAAAAGTTTGGGGGCTTTTTGTTCGTTGAAATATCTACTTTCTGATGGTGTAAAAAAAAATATACATAACTATAGGAAATGTTCTCAGAAAATGCAAAAAATTGAAAATACCCAAATTCGAAAAAAAATTTTATATCATTATGTACAATTTTGAGGTATTTATTAAAATTTACACTTTAATTACTCAAAAAACGTAAGATTTCATGTTTTATTGATAAATGAAAAAGTTGCAAATTAAAATATACTTCAATAATTAACAAACAAATAAGTTAATACGTTATAAGGTACTACCAAAATCAAATAACAAGAGGACACTACCAACTTCACCGGAGTCAAATCCACAACCACAAATGGCTAGCTCTATGCACACTTACAAAAAAAACAAAATATTACTACCGAATTCATCGATACGTAGATCAAACAGTGTATCGGAAGGAGTCCTAAAACCAGGCATCCTAAACTTTCTAGTAGATAAAAAGGCTATCAACACAAAACCTGATCAGGACAACGACTATAACAATAAGCAAGCCTAGCAATCAACCCACCCCTCCCTCAAGAACAAAGCATCTAAACAAATTAAAAAAATTAACAACAAACATCTTCCAACACGGCTGGTCACCGAGGAAGATAATGACCAAAACCCTCCAAAGATTTTAACAAACAACGAAAGTATCAACAAAACTACTATTAACTCAATATCCGAAATAACAAACAAACTATACATATTAACATATAATGTAAGAACCCTATCATCCTACCAGCATCTGATTGAATTGAATGAAGCTCTTAAAAATATTAAATTCGATATAATTGGACTATCCGAAATCCGTCGAACTGGCACAAAAATAGAAGAGTACAAAAACTATATACTATGTTACACAGGCCTCACTCAGGGACTTTACGGAGTGGGCTTCATAATAAGTAAACGGCACAAAGAAAGTATAGAAAGTTTCACAAGTATTAGCGACAGAGTTGCCCTACTAAACTTAAATCTACAAGGTTTTAAACTATCACTTATACAAGTATACGCACCTACTGAAGCAGCAATAGAAGCAGAGATCGAGAAATTCTATATAGACATATATAAAGCTATAGAACAAACACACAAAGTTTACATAATTATGGGAGACCTAAACGCAAAAATCGGCCAACCTAAACCAGATGAACATCTTATTATGAAGTCCAACGGATACGGCTCAAGAAACCAAAGAGGACAAAGACTGATAGACTTCGCCATTGAAAACAAAATCGCTATCCTAAATACCTTTTTTAAAAAGAAACCTAACCGCAGGTGGACGTGGAGATCGCCAAATGGAGAGCATAAAAACGAAATCGATTTTATATTGTCAAATAGTCCAGGCATTATAAAAAATATCGAAGTTTTAAACGTCAACTACTACTCAGACCACAGACCAATCAGAGCAACCATAACCTTATCAAAACGAATAAAAAATAGATCGAGTTATACTAACGGCTACAAAGTTACGTTGAAAAACGAAGAGGAAGCAAATAAATATAGAGAATACATAACCTCTCACCTACCACATTTACTTGAAGACCACAAAAACACCTCAATACAAACTTACTACGACAAATTGGTCAACGCTATCACCGGGAGCCTCCAGAGTACTAAAGCATCATTCAAAAACTCAACAAGAACAAATAGTATCTTATCAGAAAAAACTAGTTCACTTATAATGAGAAGACAGGTATTACAAAAGACCAAAAACAAAACAAGAGCCATGAAAAACGAAATTTCAGCGTTATACAAAATAATAAGCAAGCACATAAAACATGATTACGCAAAACACAGAAGAAATACTATAGAAAAACACCTACAGAAATCTGGCAGCTCAAAAAGAGCCTTTAAAGCACTGCGCACAAACAAAACATGGATAGAAGGTCTCATAAGTGGAGCTAAAACTACAAACAACCGAAAAAATATAATAAACATATCTACAGAATTCTACAAAACCCTCTACAGCGACCAAAACCAGCAGAATATTTACAATAAAAATAACCATAATAACATAACAACTATCAATTGCAGAATACCACCACTAGATACGAAAGAGGTCACTGATGTAATAAGTAAACTAAAAATTGAAAAAAGTCCCGGCCCTGACCACATAACTAACGAGTCCATTAAAGCAGCTTGTACTCTACTGTCTACACCGTTAACCTACCTGTTCAACCGCATTATAGAGTCAGCCAGTATACCGGCACAATGGTCTGAGACAAACGTAATCTTAATTTACAAAAAGGGAGACCCACAAGACATCAGAAACTACAGACCTATTAGTCTTCTACCATGTCTATATAAGATCTTCTCGACTCTTATAAATCGTAGAATCAGCGTTATCTTGGAAACTGTACAACCAGTCGAACAAGCCGGTTTCAGGAAAGGTTTTTCAACAATAGACCATATCCACACACTAGATCTTCTAATAGAAAAGTACCAAGAAAAACAGAAGACTCTACATATTGCTTTTATAGACTACATGAAAGCCTTCGACACTATATCTCACACAAGTATTTGGAACACGTTAGAAGAGCAAGGAGTAAACAACAACTACATAGAGGTCATCAAAAGTTTATATAGCAATAGCACCGGTAGAGTAAAGTTGGAAAATATCGGCCCAAGCTTTCCTATTAGGAGAGGCATGAAACAGGGAGACCCAATGTCCCCAACCCTGTTCATTGCTATTCTCGAATCGATAGTAAGAAAACTGGATTGGGATAAATGTGGCTTATATATTGACGGGAAATACCTGAGCCATCTCCGTTTTGCAGATGACATTGTCTTACTATCAGAATCTGCTACCCAACTCCAGCTCATGCTAAACTCCCTAAACGTACACAGTAAACAAGTAGGCCTTGAGATGAACCTATCCAAAACAATGCTTATGACAAACAGCATAGAAAAGAGGACAATCTCGGTCGATAACAAAATACTCGACTATACAGAAGACTACGTATACCTAGGTAAACAAATTAGTTTTGACAGAAATAGAAACAATCAAGAAGTAGAACGTCGTGTACAACTCGCTTGGAATAAATACTGGAGTCTGAAAGAGATATTTAAAAGTACCATGCCAGTTAACATAAAAACAAAAGTATTGACGTCATGCATCTTACCATGTTTAACTTATGCCTGCCAAACATGGAAGTATACTAAAAAACTAAAGAATAAATTATCTACTTGCCAACGAGGCATGGAACGCAGTATGCTTAACATAAGAAAGATACAAAAAATAAGACACACTAAAATTAGACATCTAACTAAAGCAACAGACGTTTTAAATCACGCTCTGAAACTAAAATGGAAATGGGCCGGTCACGTAGCGCGACTGCAAGATGGGAGATGGACAAAAAGGGTGACAACTTGGTCCGGCCCTCCTGGCAAACGCTACAGAGGTAGACCGCTTATGAGATGGCAAGACGAGATAAGCAAGATTGCTGGACTCACTTGGTTACGTAAAGCACAAAATAAGGAACATTGGAAATCTTTGGAGGAGGCCTTCACCCGAGGAGGGGTTCTAGAGAAATAAATTTTATAAAAAAAAAAAAAAAAAAACAAGTACAATAAATGCATGTCAACTTAAATTTAAATATAACGTAATGTATAAAACAATCATTCTATGTACTTTGTTTATTAATTTAGCAACAATATATTCCTAAAACATGGAAACAACAATGTAAACTTTTTTTCTAGAAATATAAGGCTTTTTATTTTTATTTTATTTATAAGTTAATAAAGTTAATATTTAATAAGACATCTACAATATTTTGAAAAAGTTGTAGAATCTTATTTAAATAATATTTGTAGATGTCTATTTACTGCTGTTTTAAGATAATTTATATACCTGAGTGACCTTCGGTAAATTTTAGCCCATTGTAAGTTATTTCATAGAGAAGTGGGGACGGACCTAGGAGGGTCTGGGCTTTACTACATACCTGCTATTTCGTAGCAGCTGTAAAAACCGTTAGCCAGTATTCGAGATACAGAGCAGTGTACAACATCGTTTTTAAAAATACACGTGCAGGCTCAGTTACTCTAAGTGAATTGTGAGAAATTTAGTTTATTCAAAAAATCGTTTGGAATCTACATAGCAAGGTAAATACAATCTGTATTTTAATCTATATTATTCAACTTTAAAATAAAAATAGTAATATTTTCTTTCATAAATAGTATGTTTAACATAACATAACCTAAAAAATTAAAATTGAATGATATTTTAGTACAAGAATAAAAAATAGTAATTTCGTTTATTTTATACAAACAAATTTAGTTATACTCATGATAAAACTTTGAAGGCATTATTAATTTAATTTTGTCTTTTCAGATTATCAGTATGGATGGAGTTGTTTGTATAATCTGCAATAAGTCAGATGACAAGCAAGTGTATGAAATAAAAAAATCAGCTTTGAATCGTTATAGTGGAGTCTAGCAAGAAGAGATACGACAATAAATACAATTGGGTTTTTTTCAATTTTTTGCATTTTCTGAGAACATTTCCTATAGTAATGTATATTTTTTTTACACCATCAGAAAGTAGATATTTCAACGAACAAAGAGCCCCCAAACTTTTTGAAAAAAGCTGATATTTTGACGTCAGAATTTTCGATTGAAAATTAGGGTGCTTTTTTGATATTAAGTGAAAATAAGGCGAAAAAATAAATATTTTTAATCAAATAAATTACAGTGTATTTGGGACATAATAAGGTAAGTTTTCACCAAATTTCGTAAAAAAAAAAATATTTTTGAATAAGATATAAATAAAAAACCAAAAACTTGGTTTTTTGAATTTTTCACCCAAATTTTGAGGTTATGTGAAAAAATTGCAAATACAAAAGTTGTTGATCTTTTTATTACCTACAACTTTGCCATTGAACTTTTTCGCATAGAACGTGTAGTTTAGCCGGAAATCAAGATAAACCATTTTTTACCCTTAAAAACTCACCCCCTCCCACTTCCCGAACTCGGATCGACCGTAATTTATTTTTCCTTTCATTTTGATTATATTTCCCTCCTTTTCCAATGGGTTTCATTCTATTGTAATTTTTTTTGGTTTCAAAAATTATTGACCCTGGTCTAATAGGTCAACCTTTGTTTACATTTTGGACATTTAATTATGAATCGGACTATAGATACATGTAGTATACCTAAGTAGTTTACGATGTTGTTGATTATAAAGAAGATAAAACATCTATACTAATATTATAAAGAGGAAAACTTTGTTTGTTTGTTTGATTTTAAAAATTCTCTCACAATTCGAAAGCTACATTATCCACGAGTAACATAGGCTATATTTTGTATGAAATATATTTGATAAATAGATTTTGAGGCGGTACAAAGTTTGCCGGGTCAGCTAGTTGATTATAAAGAAGATAAAACATAATATATAAAAATATAAGATATAGAGAATTTCATTTAGAAATCTCCGTAAGTGTTTAATAGTTGTTATAGTAAGTAAATAGTAATACTACCCCTATGTGACTATTCATAAATTAGATGCCCATGAGTATTTGGCTTCTATATTAATCTGATTTTGAATTCTATAGTCGTCACAATTTAATATGCCCATTTTGACACATGCCATCGCTAGGCACTAAGCATGTGAAAGACAAATCGACAACCAAAAAAACCGATTTTTACATACCTAAGTTTCGATTATTTGAAAGTAAATCGATTAAGTCAGTAATTTTCGATTATTTGAAAGTAAATGGTAAGCTCTAGCCGTCACGTGGTCGTAAACTGCCTACTAAAAAGTTAGTTTAAAACCATAATGACATTAGGTGTCTGTGTTAGGATGGCATGGCCTATTAAATTGTGACGACTATCTTTATATACAGGTGAATTTTTAAAACAGGCCTTCAGGGCCAAATCCGAAACTATAAGGATTAGCGAAAAATGCTGAAAGGAGTTACGAGGCCGATTTTGATAAAAACTAAAACTGCATCATTAGTTTTTTAAAATATTTTTTCCTTAGCCGGGAATCGAACGAGTTCATTTTGAAAAAAATTACACCTCTTTATTATTCCACTATCTGATAGTGTCGCTTATAAGGATCAAATTCTGGGAAGTAATGTTATGCGACAAATTAAAGGAAAAGGAAAAATTTGAAGAAAATACGTATTTTTCCATACATTGGCATACTAATTCTTAAGGATTATACATACCAAATGATTTATGTATAATTCTTTAGAAACAGACATAAGTCATACCATTGAAGAATTTGTTGGTTAATCAACTAATTATTCGATGTTACGACTATGACATACGGCTTAGTATGAGAAAGTAATAGTTTGGCAAATAAGTTACCGCCGTTTTTTAGGATTTATTTTTTAATGAAAATAGATAACTGATTAAATAGTAAATTCTTATTGTTAGTTGTTTACAACTTTGTTTCAACGTTAAATATGATTTTCTATATCTCTTTTTTTAGTAATCACTCGGATTTGACTCTAAAAAGAAATTCTCGCAAATTGTCAATTTTACATCTGTATTAAACGAAACTCCGCCCATAGCAAGTAAATCTATTATAATGGTCCTAAAAATAACCTTAGCTAAGTCGGACATAAAAATATAAATTATTGGGGAAAAAACGTCCATTTCGAATGATTAGAAACATTGAGCCAAAAAAAATGTTAATACACAAAATGTTTAAATTAATGAATGGCGGGAACTTAACTGCCAAATTAATATGAAAAAATATGTATTTTCTTAAAATTGAGACTTTTCCTTTTGTTTGTCATTTATCATTACTTTCCAGATTTTGATCCTTATAAGCAACACTATCAGATAGTGGAATAATATAGAGGGTGCATTTTTTTTTTTCAAAATGAACTCGTTCGATTCCCGTCTAGGGAAAAAGTTATTTTAAAAAAGTAATGATGCAGTTTTAGTTTTTATCAAAATCGGCCTCGTAACTCCTTTCAGCATTTTTCGCTAATCCTTATAGTTTCGGATTTGGCCCTGAAGGCCCGTTTTAAAAATTCACCCTGTATATATATATTTCTTACGTGCATGTGTATGTCACTGAACTCCTCCTAAACGACTGGACTGATTTTGATGAAATTTGTTGTGTGTGTTCAAGGGGACTTGGGAATGGTTTAGATTCACAATTTAGTCCGTGGGAAAAGGTTTTTTTAATTAATTTTTAATTCGTAAGTAGTTGTTGATTTTGGAATGTTTCACATTGGATTCGACAGACTTCGCTACCATCGCATTTTCAAATATTCTATCTATTTTTCAAACCCGTAAATGATAAGGGTTGTTCACCCTTACCATTTTTTTATTTATATGGCAACACAACGTTTGCCGGGTCAGCTAGTAGTTACTACAAAATTATATGATAACTTACTTGAAAACCATTTCACAATGTGGGCACTTAAATGTTACGTTTTTATGGAATTGATAGTGCATATGCGCCGAACCCCTGAAATATATATTAACAACATTTTAATATAAATAGAAATGATAATAATAATTGTTAAGGTCTCTTGTGGATTGTTAAAGTAATAGCTATAGTCTACTTCACCGACGTCCGTTATTAATAATCAATATATCCATTGTTTTGCCTATCAAAAGACATTTGACAATTAGTTCATAGTAGATAATGTCAAATTTCAATCTTTGGTAGGAATAAATATAGTTCAAAAAACTAAAAAACACGCTTTTATGATAAAATCAACTAAAAAGCAGAAAATATATTTTTCAATCTAAGAATCAATTAAGGAACAGTAAATAGTATAATTGTGAAAAAAGCGTGGGATGCTCCATTTATCAGGTTCGAAAAGCGCCCCACACTTTTTCCACAATTATACTATTTAGTGTTCCTTAATTGATTCTCAGATTGAAAATTACGTTCAAAGTGGATAGAAATCGGGTTCAAAGATTCCGTTACTTGTTACTTACATACATACCTACATACGTACATACATACAATCCAAGCTAATAAAAACGTCTTAAAAATAGGATAGATCGATTATTAACATCGGGGGTAATAAGTCCCAATTGAAAATAACACAAATTTTACATTTGACAATGTACATAAAAAAATTCTTTACAAATATTTTTTTAGTTCATTTAGCAATTAATTCATTATTTTGACTATAGTAGTATGTAAATTAGTATAACTAGATTATACTTAAAGTTAGATTAAAACCACCCACCTGTTATAACATGTGTAAGTGCATTTCCTACAAGAGTATTTGTACGTGTGGCAGATTCTCATATGTTTGTACATCTTTCTCGTATTCATGAAGTGCAGTTTACACATGTCACACTGCAGTGGTCCGGATTGTGTCTGAAATAATAACAATAACATTTTTCACTTGTTGTAGAATCCTTATAAGGTTTGTCAGAATAAGTTTGATATTTTTTTCGTCATCATCGTCATTAACCCATTACTGTCCCACTGCTGAGCACGGGTCTCCTCTCAGAATTAAGGATTAGGCCATAGTCCACCGCGTTGGCCAAGTGCGTATTGGTAGACTTCACATACCTTTGAGATTCTTTTTTATAAATCTCTCATGCAGGTTTCCAAACGATGTTTTCCTTCACCGTTTAGTAAGTGATAATTAAATTCTAATATGTACATAACTTTGAAAATTCAGTGGTGGCCTGGGATTTGAACCTCGGACCCCTCGATCGAGAGGCCGAGTTTCTTAACCACTAGTCTATCACTGCTTAACTTTTTATTAGTATGTAAAGACGTTATTTCCGATTGCAATGTTGTATGCTAGAAATAACCTTAAGAGTTCAGAAAGGGTGGTTATTTTGAAATCAAAGTGAATTTAAAGATCTCCTGTTAGGTTAGGTGATCATTATTGGAGAAGGGACATGGTCATCAGAGCATCAAATTATCAAATTTTAGTTTGAAACTTGTGTATAGGCTAGATGAGAATTTGCTGACAGTCCAGAAAGTGGTAGAACCCTTTGTGGTTCGACTCCCGCGGCACCACCGCCACACCTATTTCTACCTAATAACAGCAGTGTTAGGCGCTGCTGTGTTCCGGTTTGAAGGGTGTGGTAAGGGAGACAGACTTTTCTGAGGCGTTCCAGCTTAGTCCTCAGGGGTAGCGGCGCATCTGCGCCGACCTTAGGTAGGAATATCTAATCCTATCTGGGGTTGATTACAGATGTACATGGGCGGCAGTAGCCACTTACCATCAGGTGGACTGCATGCTCGTCTGCTACTTCTATATTATAAAAAAAAAAGAAAGAAGCTGTGAAAGCACTTTTTTCACAGCAATCATGATCAATTCATATTCACTACTTTAAAATAACTAGTAAAAAACAAAAAATACAGAACCCTTACAGGATCATGTTTCTGCATATGCTTGCTGTACGTCGACAACTCCCGGAAACCTCTGTAACACAACTGGCATTTGAAGCTGGATTCCTTATAATTCCTTGAGTTTTTCCTTTGCTGGATCAGCTCGTACTGCTCTTCTTGTGGTATTGGTGTTTGTTTTGGGAAGTCCTTGGGCACTCGGGACGGTTTCCGTACTGGTTTCAAAGCTAGTACCCGCTTATTTCTGTTACCACCACGATTGCTAAGCCAACTGGGCCTTGAGTTTGATTCGTACCAATTGGAGTTCTTCTTTTTGCCTTTCTGTAAATGTGTCCATATGTAATGTTGCTTTGCTGATGTCCTGAAATATAAATTTACACAGCAATTTTATAGCAATTGTGGGTTTTGACAACTTGACACAACAGCTACCAAACAGTTCTTTTAGATAAAAGAACTCCAGTTACAATATGTCATTGCAAGTTTTTGTTATAAGATACCCATGGGCACTGGTATGGAATAGTATCCTTGGGGGAACGAATATTGTAAGTACCCGTTACACAATAATAAACATAAATAAACGCTTTCTACACTCACATCCCCACACTAGGATTCACTGTGTAGTGGGTGCCATGGACACACACATAGACAAATACACAAACACCCAGACCAAGAAACAGAAATCTATATTCATCATTAGGATATCTGCCTGGCCGGGGATCGAACCCAGGACCCTCTGCGCGTCAGACCGGTATATTAACCGCTCCGCCACGCGGGTCATCATAAATTTAAAGATCTAAGTTGTTGCACATTATCTCATTATTGTTTAAAAACAACACTCAAAAATAATAAAAGAAAACAACAAACATACTTATCATAAGAAACCTCTGGACACTTCTTGCAAACATACTTGTACATATGTTTGTCGGATATGTGTGTTTTCAACAGAAACTCAGTCTTATAGTAGTAACAACATAGTGCACAGTAGAAAGTACCACTTGTGTGCTGCAAATAAAATGAGTATTTAGATAATACATATAATAATAAAGATGTCATATTCATAACTATATTGCATCATTTCCCATTTCTGCTTTTTACATAAAAGGTGTAAATATGTTTAGTGGTATGTGTTGAAGCATGTTGTACAAAAAATAAATCTCACATTACTATTGCAATATTTTTTATCAAATATCATATCAAATTAATAAATAATAAAAAAGTCACGTAAATAATAACAACTTTATTATTTGCTTAGCTCCAATACATAGTATATCATACTTTTTATAATCAAGTGTAGTTCGCGCAAAACTAGTCTGCTCTGAATATAGAAATGGCTCTCGTCGCGGGTCACCACAACAAATTGTATGACTACACCTGCTCGCAACAACTGCAGAGCAGACTAGCAGTTTGGTGCAGACTATATATATTAAAGTATTTAAAAATTTACATACAGTGTCATGCATACGCATGTGAACTTGCAAGCGGTTTACATTGTGGTAGGACTTCTGACAAGTTGTACACCTGAATTTGCCCTGACCGAACATTTTGTAAATGTCCACAACAGCCTTAATCTCTTGCATGGATAGTGGTGTCACAGTAGCGTATTCCTCCTCAAACTGACACCCATCTACATCATCTTGTTCCTCACTTAATTTCTGCTCACTATCTTTAGTTATGACATTGCCTAAATGATCATACTCCTTATCACTATTAATCCCAAAAATATTATCAAACAACATCTCTATATTATTATCAGGTGCTGCCTCAACATTTGTTTCAGTCGTTAACGGTTCAACCTCTGGTTCGGCGGTTGGAAAATCATCGTTATCAACATCCATATGAGATGATTCATCGAGTAAATTATCATAAGCCGTCTCTGGCTCTTCTTGTTTGACTTCATCACTATCTTTAGGTACTTCTGGTATTATAGGCACTTCAAATATTACGTAAGGTTCGATTGTACTGCAGTGTTGCACTGGTATGACGTCACCTGTATGCACTATTGAGCGAATCTGTTTCACCCATTTGAATTTTACTGTTTCATAATGAACATTTGCTAAATTTAAATATGATAGAGGAGGAACTATGTTTATCTCTTGACGGTTTAATGTTTCTAACATTGATGTGTCAACCTGTGAACAAACAAGTTATGAAATATGTATCTCTAAAATTTAAGTAACGAAAATAACATTTGTTGTACTTTTAATTCAACACACACAATAAGTAGGTACTTAGTTATGTATTCTAGAGACAAGAAGAGTGAATTGGATATGTACCTAATTCATTTAGACTATATTTAACTTAATATTAGATCAGAAAACTTCAGGTGGCTATTATTTTTGTATATAAATTTGGCCCTTATACACATAAGTGTTATTGCTGGGAATGTATGTCACTTAAATTTATTCTTACCTCGCTATTTCTACTCAGTAATTCCAGCATGGCATAATAGGCTATATGGCACTTATCTCTAAATTTCTTAAACCGTCTTATATAAGCTACACATTCCACACATAAGTATTCTGGAAATCCTTTTCCTTTTGATATCTGTAATAAAAATTTGAATACAGGTTTAATTCTCACACACCACATATTTAAGTCCAACAGAGTACATTCACCATATTATTTTGAAAACAGTGAAATCTACAACCGTATAATAATACAGTACTTTTAATAATATAGTCACTATCATGTATTAGACCAAAAGTAAGTTTGGTAGATAGAAGTTTGCAGAACCCTTTGTGGCGTGATTTTAGTGGCATCATTGCCATACATATTACTACACAATAACAGCAATGGTAAGCTGTTGTGTTCTGGTTTGAAGGGTGTAGTAAAAAAGACATTTAAAATAACCCAAATCATTATTTGATGCTGATACTTTTAGTAGAAATAGAAATAGTAGTAGTTATTGTTTTACGGCAGTCGGAAGGATGCCCACCAAGAGTTTTAACTTACTGAAACCACCAAGGTGTGACGGTGGTCAGTGCATAAAAACATATATGTAGTTCTAGTACTAAGCTTTACAACCATTCAAACCATTCAACAAACAAGGAACAAATCTTTCTTTTTACGTTCTAAAACTACTACAACTACTTCTTATAGTGTCTAAGATATCATATGTTAAGTGCTGCAGCGGCCATTAGTTTAAAAATACTAAGTACTTTGCTGTTTTGAAGCAACTCTAACAGATGACGAAACTTCGTGAAGCATTGAAACTTATATAACAGAATCTTCAATAGGTAAGAACAAACAATACTTAGGAGTTAAATACCTTGAGGCCCGACACCAAATTATAATCTTTTCGTAAATTCTCGATTGCCATACTATGCAATTTAACCCCTGTACGTAAACACACCGCACACGCCTTTAAGTCCCTCATCTCTTCATGTATAGTCACAAATCATTCACAATAAGGCATCTTAAACATCGCCAATATATAGCATCTAAGTACTATATAAATTTCCAATTGAACAAAATATCACAAACACAACAGTAATATTTCTTGTAAATGACAGCCAAATCAAATCAGAAATCAGTTAGTGTTGCCATGGTAATTTCATAGCTTATAATATACGGGAAGTTTTTCTTTTTAATAGTGTTTTACGGCTTTGGCTCTTTGCCTTTCAACCTAACTTTTGTAAATTTTTTGTGAGTTGCTCTCGACCGTAGACAAATTGCATTGTAGTCTAAAATATGGTCTGACGACTAATGTGTTTACGGACATAATAATATTTTTTCTAGGACAAGGAATTTAAATATAAACAAGAGAAACAAAAATTCTTCGTCAAAACTGGGCAAAAGTAGGCGTATGTTTCTGAATAGTAAACATAGAGTATTTATTATATACAGGGTAATAGTAAAGTTCGCATAGAATAGTACAAAACAGATGGTTCCTTTCCAAAGACGTAAGGCTCAAGCTAGCCCTATATTAATATTTATGTGTAGGTATTGTGTAAATTATTATATTTTACTAGTATTGTAGGCTATAAGCGGCGTTTACCTTGACTTACCTCAAAATAATAAAATCAATAACAATCGTTGTTATTCAGCTAGACTAGCTTATTCACTATGCTCTTTATAGCTTTTCTAAAAGGTATTCTGTGGTCCAAAGAGTATAGTAACCTATATAGGAATATGGGCTATCTGGTTTCATAAGTGTCGGCAAGACTTAATTTTTGTTTGATAAACCAGGACCAGCAAAAAACTGAAATTTCTAAATTAATTCTCAGGGGCAGTTCGGCAGAGTATCCGTCTGCGAACATTTTCATGCAGAACATCTTAAGGGAAGACCGATGTCCACGAAAAATCAGATTTTTTTGATGACTGAAAATTTGATGGGTAAAATATAGGTATCAAGGTCGGTAAACGGAAAAAAACAGTAAATACTCATACATATATTTTGTACATCTTCATTTCTATAACAGCGTATGGTTTAATATAACAACAACTAATTGCTAGTCGATACTGCAGGTACACAGCAGAATTATTGTCGTAAACACAACAACCGTTAATTGACGGTTTTCTTTCAAACCAATGAGCAGATTAGACTGATACATTCTTCAATAACTGCTTTTATTTGCATTATGCAATATATAATAGTTTTAATAAATAATTTGTCGATAATAAGCAAGGAAGACATTAATAGGAATATAGAAAAGAGATAAAAAATAGCTTTACGAACAAACATTGTAGTACTTTTCGTAATTTCGAAATGAAAGAGTCCATTATTTATTTCGTTCTAGACCATCATGTCTTAAGTCATCATGGCTTTGAAATGATATTGTTGCTTTCAGATGATCTTTAAAAACTTTTAACTATTCCATTTCAATTGTTTTCAAAAAGCCCACCATTCCCAAACATACTTGTTTATTTTGTTTTAGTTATTTATGTATGTATCAGTCCAACCTGCGCGCCATCTAATACTAGTTAACTATTAAAATTATATAATAAGCTGGTAAATAAATACATAAATCGGAATGTTGCTACTATTATTCATGGAATGAAATTTAAAGGTCTTAAGAAATCCGCTTAAATTACCATCACAAAAACCTGCAAATCAATTTTTAAATGCTTTAAATAATTATTAATAATTTAAAATAAAGGAAAATTTAGTTAATCTATTATTTAAAAGTAAACGAGAATATATAGAATCAATTTTCAAAAGTCCCATATATATGAATTAAAAATGTACTAAAATAAATGATTTGAGCTTCGGATTGTGCTTTTTATGGCAGTGGTCAGTTATTGGTCTTTATCATAACAGAGTATCACAACCAAAAAATATTGAGCTCAAAACTGATAAATAAATATGGTCTCCCAACGTATAACATATAAAAAAATTTTTTTTTTCGAAATATTTTATTGTGGTAACACTTTCATCAGGCGGTTATTTCAATTTAGCTCTTTTTTTCGAATGAAAAACATTAATTAATCTTATTAAAGAACCATTAATCATATATACTTATGTTATAAGCTCATGATGCTAACATATCTATTAAATAATGCTTTTCATTCTTATTTATTGCAGATAATCCTTTTTATGTTTCAAAAATATGCTATACGTTGGAGGGAGCCCAAACATAGAAATATTAAATATATTATCAAAATCATATAAATATGTAAACATTTAAATAAATTATAAATTAACGACACAATTTTGTAACAAAATATCATTGAAGGAATGTATATATTATCTTTGGAAAGTGTCTGACAGTTTGCCAGTTGTACCTAAATTAGAGTAAATGTAAATAAATTGTCTAAAAGAAGGTCCTTAATGTTAGTTACGTAAGTAGATTGACTACGGCAGCTGAGAATTACAGGCCCTTGTTGAAGTACACTTCCTTCACGTGGGGATATTTCTTCGCCATGATTTGCTGAAATGATGAAAATATCTATATAAATTTCGGATTGAGCCGTCCAAATCACACTTGAGAAATTCACTCTGTATAACATACGCGAATTTGAAAAAATAACGATAGCGTGATTTAGAAATACTAGCAGCGCCATCTATTATTGACTTACTGAAAGTTGCCAAACTAATGACACATATTGTATTGAGGCCAAAATTGTTATAAATATTGATAGTGGTAGAAGCACAGAGAGTGTTCGACTCTGGCGGCATCATAGCGACATCTAATTTTAAACGCTGTTGTGTAGTGGTCTTAAACGTGATTTTAAGGGAGGCGTACTTTACCGACTCATCATAGCTTAGTCGTCAGGGGTAGCGGCGCATCTATGGTCCACCTCAAGTAGGAATCTTATCTTATCTGGGGTTAATTACAGACGTTCATGGGCGGCAATAGCCACTTCGTCGAAGGCCCGGGGCAGAAGGTTGAATGGAAGGCCTCAGTCTAAAAATTTGATTTGATTTTGCAAAATTTACATGTCTCATAGATTTATTCGCGGACAAATACGTATTTCAGTAATGATGAGTCTGGCGACCTTTTGTTTATGCTCATAGCAACTGTTTGGAGGCCCCCTAGGGTCAGGGACCCAGGGCGGCCCGCCTATCCCCCCCCCCCCTTTACCCGCTAGCTTACCATCAGATGGGCTCAATGCTCGCCTGGTACTCCTATCCTATATGACATAAAATAAAAATGCCAAATGCACTCTAAGCTCCCCTTAATGGCACAAAACAGCGGTGTGGCGAAGGTACTCGTAACGCACGGTACCAATTTAGATTTGCGTAAGTATATAAAAGCTCTAGCTGTATAAACCACCATTGTACAAAAGTATAATTAAGTCACCCTAAGCTCCGCATCGAGGCTGTTAACACCGATAGTGGCCCGTTGCTCGAAGATGGCACAACACAGCGGTGTAGCGAAGGTAACGCACAGCCCCACCAGGAACAGCTGGAACGGTATCACCATCATCGGCCGCTTGCAGAACAGCCCGCGCTTTGAAGCGTAGTTCGTTATTATTGGTGTCACCGCTGCGGATGGAAATAGGTTGTAAGTTGATTAAGTTTTGAAAAAAACGGTTGATTTTTGTCTCAATGTAAGCTGAGTTTAGTATCGAAAGAAAGTTGGGTTAGTGTAACTGTAAGCTATGGGAGTGTTCGGTATTAAAAATAAATATAGGCGAAAAACAATATTATAATGTTTCTTAGTTTAAGATTTTATTATTCTCGCCAGTGCTATGTAAGGGAAGTTTAGATGCCCCTAACCCCCCTTTATTTATGCCCATGAATTAATTACATTTCCATCATAGATAAGAATACAGATCTTGAAGGGGAAGGACTTGAACCCCTTCAGCACCCCCTTGCATTTCAGGGATTTAAGGGCCCAAGCCTTTCTCCCCTCGCCCTAAAAATATTGTTATGTAATTACTAAACCAATCTGTGACCTTGAGTAAATTAGATAGGTATAGGAGAATCTAAGCTCGAAAATCCAACTTTCTCGTCATTCTTTAAAACTTCGGCAGGGTTAAGCTTCCCCAAACGAAAACTCTAGACCCTCCATGAAGTGACCTGCATTGTACATTTTGCAACATAAGTAAAGTAATATAAAAAATGTCTACTCACTCATGCCAGGCAGAGCCATGAGGACACGGGAGATGCACACGAGACCGATGCCGAGCCTCGCCGCATTCTTCGAATCACCCACCCGCTGCCCGTCCGGGGTGAACACTGGCGTGCCGTTCAACAGCTCACTGTTAGAAACATTTATACAATTATATATATTTTTTTATAATACAAGAGTAGCAGACGAGCATGCAGTCCACCTGGTGGTAAGTGGCTAATGCCGCCCGTGGACATCTGTAATGAACCCCAGATAGGATTAGATATACCTACCTGAGGTCGGCCACAGATGCGCCGCTACCCCTGAGGACTAAGCTGGAACGCCTCGGAAAAGTCTGTCTCCCTTACCACACCCTTCAAACCGGAACACAGCAGCGCTTAACACTGCTGTTATTAGGTAGAAATAGGTGTGGCGGTGGTGCCGCCGGAGTCGAACCACAAAGGGTTTTACCACCTTCACTAAATAATAATATAAAATATATTTATAAATAATATAAAATGTATTTCTGATACATGCTGCCCTAATTTTGTGTGACTCCACTCTCTAGTAACTACGTTTGATGAAGATATGACGTTTCATATCTTTACAAATTTACTCAGAAACTACTTATACTTACGTGCTTCTCATCATTGGAATGTTGATAAAGTTAGCGCCGCAGACCGCCGCGAAGGGAACCAGTCGTGCATAGATAGGGCTCATGTTCTGAAAAAAACATTTATTATTATTATTACTTATTCATTATGTAGGTAGTGCAACCCTAATGATCCTTTTGTTGCCGAGTATACTTCATCATTCACGAATTTCTTTACGTAAACGTAAAATAACAATGGACACGGATCTAACTAAGGACTAAGGTCGTCGGAGGCCTGGGGCGGAAAATTGAATGGAGGCTCCCTGTGTAAAACTTCGCCTGTGATTCGGTGAAAAGACGGCAAAAAAAAAAATTTTCGCCGACTGATACACATGTCATAGATTGTTTGGTTCTGACGACCATTTTTTAGCACCTGCGTTTGGAGGTCCCACAGAATCGGGGGCCTGGGGCGGACCGCCCCCTAAGCTTCTAGAGACTCGGATCACACAATATGTAGTAGGTTTTCTCCTTAAGAAGGGTACCTAACTTACGATTTCACCTTACCCCGTCTATCAAAGAAAAACATAGCAACGCTAGACTGCCATTATAGTTCAGTAATGAAGAGTTTAACCCGTTGACCCACCAACTAGGTCAATAGTTTACTTGATGGAAACTGTTAAGTGGACCTGATAGCTTAAGTTGCTCTCCGAAAGTAGGTACGATCATTTAACGACAATGACTTGGAAAGCATATAATTCAGGTAGTTTATCAGTAAAGCAACGAAAATGTATGAAAAAGGATGTAACATAAGAATGGTGATAAGTATTTACACATATTTGTATATTTATTACATTTGATGAGACAGCAAACAACTGCCGACGTATGACGAGGCGTGAGTGCGAAATTTGCACTGTGACGTCATGGGCACTGCCCACATACAGTACATAACTACAACTACATTTACACAGTCAACACAGATATTAATTATCACTTGCTTTAATGCAGAGGATCTCAAACATTGTTGTCTACTGCCCACTTTTAGAATCGATTTTCTAGCGATCGTTAACATCGGCAATTAGGCGAGGCGGTGACGATGTCTGTGCCTGCGGAAGGCCTTGCACTTCTAACCAATCCCAATAAATTGCTCTTTTAGTCAAAAAAGCTTTCCTTCTGTTTCTGTCTGAGAATTGGGAAATAGTAGGTCCTCCCTTCAGGTACCAAAGATCGATAAGAACCTTTTTGAGAAGGATTAGGCTTGGATAGAACAATAAAACATCGCAATGAAACTTATATATGTGCCTGAGGACTCTCGAAAAAAGTACCTAAAAGTGTATAAAGTCCATCAGTCAGTGAAAAACTGTATACTATGAAACTTTCATAACTCTTACTCTAGCACAATACCCGTGCCGATAAGATAGTCAGAAGTTGCCGAGTTGATGATAATTATCAATCTTTACGACGTTTAGTATATTACATTGTAATGTGGAGGCAGTGTCTGTGACGTCACAGTGCCCTAGTCACGAACACGACGTGTCAACGAATATGTTTACTGCCACAATATCGACGATAAACAGTCTCTCATGGTTCATTATCGAGCGAACAATGTTTACAAATACAATCTAACGTCGCGCAGTTTAGTTGGCATCGTTGCATCATATTATTGCATTTGATTCGCTTGCATACAAAGTTATATCTACTTAACCCGTTTTACTGCTGATACCAGTCTTTTTCTATCATTCAATAGATAAATAATTTTACATGTATGAAGTTTCCATCAATCATTCATGTGCAATCTTACTGAAAAATATAGACAAAAGGGAGGCAATTGGCCTATATTGTAACTTTTACATTATCATCATTCATCTGCTCTTATTTAAAAAAAAACCCTTCAGACAAAATGGTTGGTCCCTAACTTATATATCCTCCACTTATATACCAAAATTAATCTGCCCAGTAATACTATGCCCAAGATTTTGTTATAGGGGGGCTGAAAAAACTCAGGGATTTTTTTTTCGCAGACTTACTTTTAAAAACCATATGATTACATAATTTCGCCGAATCATTTACAGACGATCTCTTTTTCGCCTACCATTCCCATGGTAATAAGGAACCCACACTACTGCACATGGAAAGACTTCGGAAGGCTTTTTAACATATATCCCAAAACTGCCATCCTTGACTACAGATGGAGCGTTTACCACTGATTGAATTAAGATTTCATTTTTGATTTCCCAAAAATCCTCCCCCTTGTCCCGGTTATGTCATGTCCTAAAAAAGCCTTCAGACAAAATCTTTGGCTGTTAACCTATATTGTGTCTTCCGTTCCATCATCCATTCATTTCCGTTGCGACACACCTCTCCGTGACGTGGAACTTGTTGTTACAACCTAAAATAGCGTAACGATAAGATACGTGATTATGATATCTTCGTTATTTGCGATACCGCCGGCAAATCACCGTGTATATTCACAAATTTATCTCTATCTGAGTTATGCCGAAATTTATCTGAGCAACGACCTTTTTGTGGCGTCCTTGGAATTATTGTAGACTATTTGATAACAGAAACATTATTTTATGCACGTTTTCTTCGTTTTAAAGCGATTGAAATAAAAACAACGTTTTTTCTATACGAAATAATAGAGCTGTACTTTTTAAGGGATGCCATAACATTGAAGTAGGAAACCAACATGTAGTCCACCTAATGGTTAGTAGTTACTGTTATACAACTCCATATTCAACAGGATCTACTTGAAACCGATCAGAAATACGTTCCCACTCCTGAGGACTAATATGGTTGCCTCATATGTAGGTAAATCTGCTGTCATCTACACCCTTCCACCAAAACATAGAACAGCTTGAAGGTGGCAATAAGTAAGGCAGTGGTACCTCCCCAGTCGAACGATAGGTACTTTACTTGTTTAACATCATTTAATCATACATTATATAATTTTTATTTCTAGCAGGAAGAATTTTTTGGCCAACCTTTTTCCTGTTTGGAAAAAAATAACGTTTCGGATTCGGGCGTTAAGCTATGAATTTGAGGCTGTGTAATAAGTAATAACAATAAGAAAGTAGCTGATTGATGAGAGGATTATGGGCACTTTGCCATCAAAGTCTAGGCCATCGTCTAGGCAAAAATTTGAGCCATTCTCTTAATTACGATAACAAAGAAATATATTTTTTTATCGGCAGTTACTAATGGTACTATCACCACAACATTTTTTGCTTTATAGTGGCAGCATATTAATATCAGGCATTCGAATTGTAATGTTCTTTTTTTAGTAATATTATTTTTTTATTTATACTCATAGGCAGCCTATGTGTGATGATTTTCAATATAAACTTTTATATCTCATTTGCAGCTGGGATGTGCCATATGTTCTGGTGTCCACTTCTTTACAAATGGACAGCTGTGAAATCCGTTTTTAACTTATACTGAATTATCTGAAATAATCTTTCTCAATTCAGCATCAGAATTTTATCAACAGACAAACAATACCTATATAACTATCATTATGTCACCACAACCACAAGTGCATGATAATGTGCACGTGCTCGCCACAGATTTACCACATTCATAACACACATAACACACACAGACAAGACATATAACAATACATCATTATATTTATATTGGGACTAGCTTTGTCTTACGAGCTTTTGTTTCTAGCTATAAATATTATTATAGCATTAGGGTAAGTTATGTTTAAATAAGATAATTCATTGTGATTGGAAAAGCTTAGTAAACATTTGCATCTATTATTTCCATTATACTTTAATCTATTATGTACAGAGTAAGTAATGCATCGCGGTAATATCTTCTAGCTTTGTTTTATAAGGTAGTTACACTATTTCCAGGCAAATAGTTTTTTATACCGTAAATCTAGTGACAAAGATGGCAAAATCTGTTTGAAGGTAAAAATAGGTACTTTGAACTAAGTCTCTCCTAAAACTACTTGTACTTTATGCAAAAGTCTAATCCAAATCAATTTAGTCTTATTCCAGGTTAGCCAGTATAAACAAAACTGAATTAAAAACTGTACTTATTTCGACGTATCAGATATACGTATACATTTTGTATAAATACTCATATATTTTGACATGATACATACGAGTATAACAGATCATAGTCTGATAGATAGATACATATTTAAGAGATATAATTAAAAGTAAATTATATTTATTGTGACTTACCTTAACTTTGCTGTTGAGGTAGAGAGCGGTTGATAGGGCGCCGCCGCACGCAGCACAATATGACCCAATTAGTTGCCTGAACAAACATACACAGTTTATATCGTAATCGCCCTAAAAATAATAAATACGAGCTTATTGAAGAGATCATCATCAGGGATCATCTGGCTCGAAGGACCAAAAAAATTATGTGTGTAGGTACAGTCCGCGTAAAACTGCTAGTCCCCTCTGAATATAGAAATGAATCGCATCACCATAGCAAATTGTATGACTACACTTGCTCGCAAAAACTTCAGAGCGGACTAGAAGTTTGGCGCGCGGACTATACTTAGTAATACTTATTGTCGTAGTCATTAAAACTATAAGTATAAATCATTATATATAATGTTTTAATAACGATATATTTGTGTATCAAAGTATACCATTGTAATTATTATAGGAATTGTATATAGGCATCATTTAGGTACTTAGATAATATATAGTTTTCACATAGTCTGTCATTTGATCTGGAATAGCAATGGACGTTAATTAATAGGACTTCTATTGCCAATCTCAATAGAAACAATCAATAAAGGTCATATTATTAATATACATCTTACATAAATTCTATAAATATGAAATAGGTAGTTTAGAACGAGGTAAATATCGCACATTACCTAGGTATGATGTCGTATGATTTAATATGGAATCACTAAATAAGTACTTTTTCAATAAGAAAATGTGATGGAACTAATCTGTACGCATACTACTCCCGAAATTCCTAGTTTCTTCCGAAGTTTCGAGCATTTCCTTCTTCAATGCACTGATGAATGTCCATTTCGAAGCGGGCTTCACAAATTATAAGCTATTCGATAGCTAAATCCTAATTGTATGATTTTAAGCCTATTATTAAAGTTAAACTTGATATACTTTAATTTGACCAAATATTACGACGGTGATACAGTCCATACAGTTACCTATTTCCGCGGTATTTTCACCAAAACTAGAAAGAGCGTCAGATATTAACTATTTACTACGGCTTATAAAGGGATTGGCCTTTGCGTGACACCCACGACATAGATACGAAGTTGGTAAAACCCTCTGTGGTTCGACTCCGGCGGCACCACCGCCACACCTATTTCTACCTCATAACAGTAGTGTTAAACGCTGCTGTGATCTGGTTTGAAGGGTAAGGGAGACATACTTTTCCGAAGTCCTCAGAGGTAGCGGCGCATCTGACGCCTCAGGTAGGAATATCTAATCATATATGGGGTTGATTACTGATGTCCATGGGCTGCAGTAGCCACTTACCACCAGGCGGACTGCATGCTCGTCTGCTACTCCTATATTATAAAAAAGATAATTATAGAGAAGGGTTTTGAGTGTAGAAAGCTACTTTTAAACAGGGATCAAATATTGACCACAATACTTACGACATCGGCATGGGAGCGTCACCGGACCTATTGGTGTAGTTGACCACAGCGTTGAACGTTTGATTCACCCACTGCCAGAACGCTGTGGCCGCTGTCGTCCTGTAGAATGTTATCATGCCTGGGGACAATGATACATTTCTATCAAAGCTTCACCCATACAAAGTTGTAACGTTTAAAGTGTAAATCTTAGTAGAATATGGCCTTCCACGCACAAAACTCGGGTAAATCACTTGGTTTTCGGTCTTAATGATCACGAAACTTATTGCATGGTCACAAAATTAGATTTCTGACCGATTTTTAAGTATGTGACACCCATAAAACGTAACTTAATGCGACTAGTGCGAGGCTAAGCTAAGATGGATAATGGAGAAAGTATTTATGTTTAGGACTAGCGCTACGCCACATGTGTTAAGCGTTGCTTTGTAGTGGTATAAAGGGTTCATGTAAGGAATACCTATATACAGAGAAAATTTTCTCTAAAACTTGGTGAAAAACAAAAGAGTTTTTCCTATGTGAAGATTTTTTATTCGACTATGTTACAACTACTGTCCTTAAACCACGTCCTTATATGCGCCAATGCTCTAATCCTATCTCATTTTGATTACTGATGTCTAAGGGCGGCAGCGGCCACTTCCCATCAGGTAAACTACATGGTCTCTTGTTTGTTAGACGGCCCGCGTGGCGGAGCGGCCACCATACCGGTCTGACGCGCAAAGGGTCCCGGGTTCGATCCCCGGCCAAACAGATATCTAAATGATTAAATTAGTATTTTGTTTCTGGGTCTGGGTGTTTGTGTATTTGTCTATGTGCGTGTCCATGGCACCCACGACACAGGGAATCCTAGTGTGGGGCTGTTAGTGTAAAAAGCGTTTATTTATATTTCACAAAAAATAATAGAACATAACAAGACACTCACAGCCAGTGATGATGGTGTTCATCGGCGCCTGTGCAGCCATCCGGCCGAGTACGAACATCTTCTCGCCGGTATCCGGGTGGTAAGCGCTGTCATACAGGTACTTGGTCGCCCACAGCTTGTCCTCGTCGTAACCGGGTGGCATTTTGCGGCTTTTCCTATTAGCATTGAGTTAATATAATCCCTGAATTTGGTGGACGCACAGCCATACGTCTAGACTAGAAAATTCTTTTGCCAGTTTTGTTTGTGGTGTGTTTGTATGAATAATTTTGGCAAATTTAGGCTAGTCGGGATTTTGTGTCTAGAAAAGTTGAAAAATCCGAATGATTTTCTTTGCCGCCTTAATTAAAAAAACATAAAACTCCCACAATTTCGCCTCAATCGGATTTCAAACTTTAGATAAGTCGAGTAGAGAATTCTAAGATAAGAACCGAGATTGACAACTTAGCGTGTCGTTCGGAACATGGAAGTGGTTATAAAATATCGATCACCCATCAAACTCCCGTCTGCAGTCTGCTCTCAACGCCTATCTTTGTACTTTTAGATCGTTTAAGTATGTCCATACATAGATTTAATACCTAATCATTGTGCCCGAACCTAAAATCTATATTTGACAAATTCGGCAAATACTACAAATTGTTATATTTCGATTAATAACGATTACTGCAACGGCTATCTGCACTAACCACGTTGATAAGCATACTTTAGTGTGTAATTATAATAATTTTTCAATTAAAGTTAAGTTATAAGAAACAACAAACAATAAGTACCATATTATAAGTACATAGGTATTCTTATTGAAAGCGAAAGTTTCATGTGAAACTGAATGTCGTATTATTATTATTTAAAATTCAACAAAACAGTACCCTATTGACCCCATAGAAAAGTGACGCGTAGTATCAACTACGCATCTATTACGTAATTGGATTGGCGATTTTATCAGTTTACTTATTACTTTCAGGGCTTCTGATATGTATTACATACGTCATGCTAACGACTGATTACCATCTGTAGAGTTTGTTTTGGAAGATTTAAAAGTAAATAATTGATCGGTCCACAGTATTCGAGATGTAATAAATATAAGTAAGTAATAAATAATCTATTTTTTTTTGTTAGGGTTCTCTCTGTAGAGTAGACCAATCATTTACTTATAAGCAAGCGATGAATGTTAAAAATGGTAAATTCTTTTTTCAAGGGGATTATACCACTTACAATCATACTTAGTGTTCATAATAAGTAATTAAAATAATTAATTGTGTTCTGTGAAACTATTTTTTTCTTAGTCCTTTTTTGGTTTTTAAAAATAGAATAATTTTATTACGTCGCATTAACTCTTTATTGTATTTAGAACATATTTCTATGCCTAATGGCTTATTTAATACTTCATATGATTTTTCAACAGTAAATTTACTTATATCACCAATTCGAATAATGGCTTACAAAATAAGGCAAAGACGTACCTACGTAAAATAAAATGTACTTTATTTAGATAACTCGATTCGAAACAGGTTAATTTAAAAATAGTATGAAGATACACGTTTATTCTTATCATCTTGTTGTCATTTTGAAATTGCTAAAAAATAATTATACGCTGCACCTGTAGTGTAGGTATGTAGGTTAATTATTGCCGTGATAATTAATAAAAGATAATAGAGTAATACTTTTTAATAACACGTGATGCGAAATGTTCGAATTCCTTTCTACAAATATTGTGCTCACGGAGAAACATATAATTTGGCATGATTAAAGACTATTTAAATATAAAAGTAGTGGAGATCCGAGAGCGAAAGTTATTCAATGAGACAATGAGTTATTCAATGCATTAAATTAATCATTTGTCAAAAGTCCACTATATTACTACGCATTTTTGAACCAATTTGTGATACTGTGATAGTAGTTTCATCGTTAATTAGGTAAATAAACACTACAAATCTGTATCTATTGGAGCAGCATGGTAGCAAAATGAACCGCGAAACTCTGATACCACAGTTAGGGGAAGTCTTTCGAAAGCCTTGCCAAGTACGGACACACCGGCACCCAGATTACCATTTAGAGACATCTAAGCAGACATGCTTGGCCGGGAATTGAATCAGATAATTTCAGCGCAGTAACTTTATGTATTATAACTTTTACCTGAACTCTGTGACGATTCTCTTCGCCTCGTCCAACTGTTTGTCGCTGGCAAACGCGTTCATGGGATTCGTCAGCAGCAGGAAGTGTTTAGCACGACCCATGTACGTGCTCTGGTCGTAGCGGGGCTTGTCCAGGTCTATTGACATGTTGGTGGTTGACGGCGCTGGAACAACGATGATGAAGTGAACAAACAGATAAGACAGGAAATAAAGAAACGCTTTTGTTATAACACAGAAGTCGCAAACGAGCATACATTCTACTCGATGAACTGTCACTCTTCGCCGATGACACTGCTCTACGTTCAAGGGAGACTGGAGTCATCATCCTTGCCAAACTTCAACGCTCGGTAAACGAGCTAGGATACTGTTTTAGGAAATGGCGCATCGAGCTCAATGCGGGGAAATGCTCCGCTCCGCATTGCGCTTCGACCACAAACGCAGGCGCATACTCGATCTTCCGTCCATCAAACTACTAACGGCCCCCATGCCATGGAGGTCCACAGTAAAATATCTAGGAGTAACCCTAGCCCCTGCCTCACTTTTAGGTCACCGATACTGCCCGCTCCTACATGACCCGCCTCAACTCAATCATTGGCGGACACTTAAATCTTATTAGGCGATCTTATTAGTCAAGCCATGATCGGTTTAACGTAGAATTCTGTGTTTTATGGAGTTGATTACAGATACTTTTGAACGGCAGTGAATTATTACCATCAGTTAGACAACATGCTCCTTTCCCAACTCTTATATAAACAACCAAGTCGGTTCCCATAGACTACACTGATAAAGAAAAAGAAAATAAACCTTGCATCGAGGTGTTAGGTTAGGTATATTAATTGTTATATCAACAGCGAATGGAATCGATCATGTTACCACGTATGTTTATAAACACTAGATATGTGTGTGAGATGCCATAAGCTCGAGAATTATTTTTTTCCAAATGTCGACATCTAGACACAAATAACCAGCGAAATCCTCTAACACTGTCAAAATCGCGCTAGTTCATAAGTTGATAGTCAGAAACATAGAAATAGTCAATGCAATTTGAAATTACGTATACATAAACAATTTTATTATAATTATAAGTACCTACTTAGTTATTTATACGTGTTTACTGTTTACGAGTAATTATCGTAGTAATGTGATAGATAATATTAAGCGATTCGGTATGGCAAAAAGTCAGGGTCGTGTTATAATAATCATAAAAATAGATACTTAGGTATATGTTTTCTCAGACTTTATTACTTAAATCATGAGTGGGTAAAGATATCACGATGGTATGGCATGGTATCTATAGGGAAAATGAGACAAATATTTTCATACATCGATCGTTAAAAATGTATAAAGGAATTACCCATGCTTATCTAATGTATATTAATAACTCTATCAACTTACATTTAACATAATCTAGGTTGCACGAGTATCAATACGAGCTTACAAGAAAGTAAGTTAAATAATACAATTTATCGTCGGCAGAATCCTTCGGTGTAAGTTTAATGGCAGGAGCATATTAATATGTAGCACAGTTTAAGGATCTATAGATATATATAGATATGTGTACCGTGTATGTAGTCATGTGCCATTATCTCCGTAGTAGTGTGGTGCAATCAGAACTCTCCTTCAAAGCCGGCGATGCATTGGCTACTCCTCTGATATTGCAAATGTTTATAAGTTCTGCTGACTACTTTTCGTCAGTTAGCCCGTCGGCCTTATCATTACGTTTAAATATAAAACTTCTGATTTGAAACTGCCCACCACCACCAATTTCAGTCATTAAGGGATTATGTACTAAGGTCTTTAATCTCTGAGAAAAAAGACCCGTGGTACGCAAAATTCATAGATACACATGATACGTTGTCGCATCGTAGCACGTAGCGCAGTCGTAAAAAGTCGCGATGTTACGTCGTAAAAGTTGACGGCTTGAATTATCCTGAGTGCAATCCTACCAAAAACATAAACGTGGTAAAAGAAACAGTTTTAAGCTGTTTACATCACCTTAAAGGAAAGGCTTAAGACTTTATTAAATGCTAAGTTCCGTAGCACTTCTTAAAATAGGTATAAAAAAGTTTTATACGTCAGATCAGAATACTTCTTCAATCAATTAGCGACCAAAAATAAATTTCTTCAAATTTATTCAAGATTAATGACTTTTCATGAACTGCCCGATGTTATTGACCACTTAATACCTAACTATCAAGCAGTTAGTCAGTGTACATACATAATTATGTACTTCTTTATAAATATATTCATAAATGCACGGAACTTAAAATGAATGTTCTTGACCGATATATTATAGTATTTGAACTTAGATAACATTATCAGATGAGTAAGAGAGGTCAGGGATTGTATCGTAAACTTTGCTTTGCTACGCAATTCTGTAGTATTAAGTATATTATATCGTTGAAGTCCTTTTATGTTGTTCACGAGGGGGAAATCTTCAAAAGGTATACGCTGCCATGCGTGCGACTCGGGGTTATGTGGGTTATTTACCGCCCTAAAACCCTCCCGGTGGCCATCCTTGATAAGGCGTAGAGGACTCTGGGATCTCTAAAGAATGCAACCGGAGTCCTCTCAGGGCCCGTTGTCTCGCTAGGCTCTGCCTAGGAGAACATCACGCTCGCCACATGGTCGTCCGTCTGGTATGAGCGACATACATACTGCCGTTCTTCCTGGGGTTGCTGGTCGGACAGTTCGAGTTTCGAGTGTCGAGTTCGATTTCACTTTACCGTCTCCAATCCCGGGAACCCCTTTTACGACAGGCAGTCGCTTTTTACGACAGGCAGAGGATACCGTAGCCCAATTCTGCTCCCGGAACTTTCCCGCAATTATCCCGAGTATTTACACTTTCACACGCGGGTAAAACCGCGGGACAAAGCTCGGTCGTATTAAATTTTAAAAAGAATTCAACAACGTACTAACAGAACTGTTTGTATTTAAATTACTAGATGTTAATTTTTGTCAAAATATTTTTTTTAATTAATTGCTATTCGATACAACGAATACGCATTTGATTACTACGGAGGTGAAAGTTAATTTAAATTGCAAATCGAGTGCAAGCAGAAAAATTGCGCACTTACATTTAAATTTATTTTAATAAAGACAGGAATGGTTAGTTCAGTGGTCTCTCTATCAGTGTATAAGCCTAAGGATAAAGACCTCTTGCCGTAAAATCTACAGTACAATAATTATACCTGAAGTTGCGCTGTTACCTTCATCGAGTACAAAGGAGTACTGAAACCTAATATTAGTACTTCACCATATTTTTTTTATAAACGTGTATGCAATTTTCAGAGCAAAACAAACTCACATCCTTCTACATGTAATATCTTAGTACTTAAATGTGAATAGAACCCGGGACTTTCTGTGCGGCAAGCTGGCGCAGGCTTAGAAGGTACCTCATTGGATTTGACCAAAATAAAAGATACAATGGGAAGTCGCCACAATACCAAACATTCAAGTCTTTTTCGGATCCTCTTACGATGGATGAGAAGGATTGACGACAAATTTTTATGTAGAAAAATCACTATGTAATTGGATATTATATAAACTCAAAGACATAAAAATTCCAATTATTACTTACGTGCGCGTGTTTTATCCTTTTTCGGAGAACTAAATATTTGTTTACGTAATAATAAAATATCTAAATAATGTACATAAAATATTAAATTTCCCGTAAAGAGTTAATAAAAACGCTGTATTAGATTAGTGGCCAAAATGATAAAGCTAATTACGCGAAATGTTTTATACGATAAGAAATATTACAATCACACTGATATACGAGTACGAATCATGGAATCACATTACAACTACCTATAGCCAAATTATTATATTATATTTATAATACCTATCTGAATTCGATATCGAGGCGTGACCTTAGAACTCCGGGATAACCCGGATAACAGAAGAGTTATCTTTTTTGTCGCTGTTAAAAATCAATGAATACATTTATATAATTTTGCGTGCGGACGCATTTCAATCGATAATTCCGACAATGTTGTATAAATATGAATGAATACACCAAGAAAATGATAATCACAATGATTTAACTTGAATCAACTGAACAGATTTTGAAAATGATGTGACTTTGATTGATGGATTTGAGAATTATGACAAAAATAAATAAATAAATTAAAAAAATATTTGATAGTAGCCTTACCTTTTTATATGGTTTAAATATAATTATTTATAATAATTATTTTTGATTTTCATACTCCAATCACGGTTGAGCACATTTTATTTTCACTTTACGGATTTTTTCGGTGTACTAAATTTTGAATGTTGCGCCGTCACAAGACCTCGAAAAATGTTAAATGACGTAAAAATCAATTCGTTCGCTTACGCCTTACAGAATTGCCAGTATATAAAGTAAATAATATCACATCTTATAAAAAAAATCTATGAACAATAAATTATAAAATTTACATAAATTCGCAACTTCGCAAATATATTATTTTTATTATATTTTATTTTATTATAGTAATAAAATGTGAAATGCTGCCATATACTAAAAAAGTCGACTTGCGTTCCGTTTTAAGCATATAATATTCAATAAACTTTTTGGTAAAGTAACATGAATGTAAAAAACAATCCAATAAACAAAAATTGTAGAATGTTTCTATCATGTTTTTTTTTTAAATTTCATTAAAATTAATTTTACGTAATATTTATTTGACGATATATTTGTGCATTTACCTTGTGACAGTTTATGTCTGATCGCAACGTGAATAGGAACCCATAGAAATCCTTCTGTCAGCAGTGTCAGCTGGGTAAGCTGGGTTGATCCAAAAATACATTTTGTGTAAAAAATAACCTTTTTTATAGGTTTGTAATAGTTTTCCAATAATGTCGCTGATTGGCAGGAATATACTTCGTACTCTAGTGCAGGTATGGTACAGCTTTACGTAATTTTAACGGTATTTTTGTGTAAAATATAAAACGCAATAAAAACTGTTTCGTAACTTCTGTCTCGATATACCGAGTTATTTAAGACAAAATAAAATTATTTTCTTCTTCATATGCGATATGCATTTGAAAATCTATTCCGTCGCATTCAAATCGATCAATACGGAGAGTAGTTTTTTGATATTAAATAACCTCACGTGATCAAAGATGGTGATAAAATATGGTATGTAGTGTACCTACAATATGCCTAGGTATACTTCTTACTGATGTTATATGTGTATAATGCTTAAATTGCGACCAATTGAATTAATCATTGCATGTACTACAGATGTGTATGAGTTATATGCAAATGTAGTATAGCCCTTAGATACATTGTAACATATACAAGTGCTATAAGGAAAATAAAGTATTATATTGATATTGAGTTTTGTGTTTTTCATTTTCTTGAATTAGACAATCATATCACCTTAAAGATTCCTATAAAAATATCTCATACAGGGTGTTACACTAATGATCCATTAGTCAGAAAATAACAAAAAATTGTAACTCCTGAATAAATTTCTCAAGCACTTCTCAATAACTTTTGGTTTGGTGTAACTTATGTCACAATCTCTCATATTATATCTGTAAAGGATTTTGATAATGTGATATATCACATTATAATTTTGATGTTACTTTTTAATTGTGTTTTTCAGGGCTCGCAGCACATCTCTAAGGGGTTGCACACAACTTCAGTAATAAATAAGGACAAAAATGTATGTTTTGCGCCTCACTCCATCAGCACCCTGGTGAGAATACTAACAAATCACTAATTATCATACCCTTCCTATTGAAGACAGTTAAGCAGGATTCAAAAGTAGTACTACATAATAATTTGATAAGAGCGATAAGGAAGGTAAATTCTTGTATGAGTGTGTAAATGTTCAAATTTTAGGGAATTGTATAAATTTTCAAAAGTCAAAAAGAATTTTGGTTTCGGCTGAAACTAGGATGAAAACAGAGGTTATGATTTCGATTTTAGCTGAAAAATCAATTTTGGTTGGTCACTAATAAAGAACTCTGGTTTATAAAGGTTTAGTAGAAGTAACCTGACACAAACCCTATAATGTTGTACTGCTGAACACTGATCTTCTCAGAATGAGATGATAGTCCGCCACACTTGCAAAATGTGGATTGGTAGACATCACAAATCTTTGAGAATTCTAATTTTTTTAAATAATTTGACATAATTGTCATAAAATTGGTGATAGAATAATATTTAGAGCCATATCCTGCTTTGCTGTTATTCTGAAAACTTGATACCATAAGATAAATTGTAAAGAGTTCAAAATTTTGTATTTTGTAAAAAATATCTTGTAAGCAAATATTATATTTCGATGTTTAATGTTTACTATGTTAATCTTATTTCAATTGGCTTAAATGTATATAGATTTAAAATTATTTTCTTCAAAATTTATGTTCCGAAATAATTAAGTGAGAAATTATTTATATTTTTTATAAGTACTTTTTATTTTATAATCCTGTCTTTTTTGTTAATTTCTGTTATCAGCATCTTCTAATTTATCTTCTGAAGAAAGAGTAAGGTTTTTGCATATGCATGCATTATGGTATTATAAACACAGCCATTCTATTCCATTGTTAATAAAACAATGTGTGTTTCAAAATTTGAAAATAAATCTGTTTTCTTGTTTTACATGCAACATGTTAATGTTATTTTTAAATTTTATTTTCTGGGTTAAAATTTAAAATTGGATAACATTGAAAATGTTTTAAGCTTTGCACAAAACATCAGATACTATGTTTATACAAATTTGGAATTCAAAATTGATAGTATGTATATGAAATGAATAGAATGGTTTAGGGTCTTAACATTATTGTAGCATGAAATGGTGTCAACATTGAAATTAATAAGGTGTAACTATTATAGTGTAAAACCATGAAAGTCAGTCGTTAAAATCCCTTTATTTCCATTGGAGACAATGCTGTAAATGTACTATGATTTACTAAATTTAGTAATTTAAATATTTGAAAATGGCCTCCTACTATTTACAAATGTCTGTTTTCCTGAACCACCAATTTTTGACAATGGATGAAATTTTCTAATATACACATAAAAATCAGAGATGTATCTGAATTTAAATATAAGACTGCACAAATGTAAGTATTAAGAAATATACATAATTCTTTAAGATTAATTGCTCTTTAATTTATGGCTTTTTAAAACAGAAAGCTTTTATTACAAAAAGTATTCGTGCATTTATATTCAAACAATTTCTTTACAACACTAACTCTAGTCAAACACTAAATGTATAATACAGAACATAAATATTATCTTAAATCAATTTCCATCTGGCCGGGCTACAAACCATGATATTCATCAAGCAAATTATTAATAAAATATAGTACATTTATAGTGTTGAGTATTATAAAGATTAAGTTTACATATGTACAATGTATAAATAACTGTAGCATGTATCCTATACATTTAGTCCAGTGTAAGCCTTTGTGTTGTCCAAATGCATTGTCTAACTGTAACCAAATGTCCTTGTCCAATTGTTTGTATATATATGTTTGTATATTTGTAAAATAAGTAAAAAGGTAGGTATTATTTATCGTATTTTTTATGAATAATTGAAATTTAATTTTAAGTGTTTTAATTGTTTTTATTTAAATGAAAATTGGTCACTTCACATTTGAGGTTTTGTCAATTGTCACAAGAGATAGATTGAAATTAAATTATGGTTTTTAAATGATATTATGGTATTCCTTTTGGCTGTAAGGTAAATTTTTGGTTTATAAAACAATGTGTAAATATTATTTTTAGGGATAAAATGGTGTTTATTTTTTATTATAACATTTTTTATTGGCATTTTTTATATGTATATCTTCTGTATCTGTATTATGTACCTATTTTCTTTTAAAGTTTTTTTAATTTGTTTAATCTTTTATTTGTCTCAGTTTATTTCAAATTAAATAATCTCTATTTTCTTCACATTTTTCTAAGTGTGGTAGTGTTGCCATGTGAATTATAACATAATATTGATTGTATATAGCAACCCAACGCGACCAAGGAGGGACGTATCAAGTGCACGCTGATCCCCGGCGATGGCGTCGGTCCGGAGCTGGTGTACTCTGTTCAAGAGGTTTTCAAGGTAAATCAATATTTTATTAATAGCAGTAGCTGAGCTCGACTTCAGCTCATGGTAAGTGGCTATTGCTGGCCATGAACATTTGTAATGATCGCTAGATATTTCGACCTGAGGATGGCTACAGACGCGTTGATACCCTTGAGGAATAAGTTGGAACATTGTTTGAACATAAGTAAGTCCCTTGCTCACCCTTTTCAACTGTAAACATGCAAAACATGTATCCCATACATGTATTAAGTACATGGCAAAATTATATGTTAACATGAACAGTTATGTAAAAAATCACTATTAGTTTTAGGGTAAGTAATTGTATAAACATCAGTTATATCGAGCAGTAGCATGAAAGTGAGTTTATGGTTCTCTTTCTTATTGTATTTCAGGCGGCAGGCATCCCGGTTGACTTCGAGTCTTTCTTCTTCTCCGAGGTGAACCCCACGCTCAGCGCGCCCATCGAGGATGTGGTCAGCTCTATCGCCAGGAACAAGATCTGCATTAAGGTGAAACATTCAGTCAATTCATGCATTGAGCATTCATTGGTTTTTTTTAAATTTGAAATGTCCACGTTTTACTTCTCCTATGAAGTGGGCTAGAGCCTAAACTGAAAAGAGGAGTGTCTTGCGACTGTTATTAATAACCAATCTATCTAATGTTTTGCCTACCAATGATAAAGATTTGTCACTTTTTGTCTACTACAAATTATTCAATTTTGAGATGGTGGACAGTGTCCAAACTAGTGATATTTGTCGTATATTAATGCCAAAAACATATAAATAATGTGATTTAGATGTCTTTTTGGCTGGGAATCGAGCCTGGATATTCCTTGGGTGGATGAACATGAACATGTAAATCGCTATTGAGTTCAGTGCACAAAAAAAACAAGAAGTCGGTTAAAAATACGTTAAAACCAAGCTTCAAACATGCTACACGAAATAATATATGTTATATCAAATACAAAACAGAATTAAAGAGTTTCATTTCAAACCCCTAGGGTATTTTGGCAACCCCCGACTTCTCTCACACCGGCGAGCTTCAAACACTAAACATGAAGCTGCGTAACGCTCTCGATCTGTACGCTAACGTGGTGCACGTGAAGTCGTTACCGAACGTCAAGTGCCGCCACAACGACGTGGACTGCATCATCATCCGAGAGCAGACGGAAGGAGAATACTCCGCGTTGGAACATGAGAGCGTGCCCGGTTAGTTATGAAACTAAAGTATTGATAGAATTAGGCGATAAAGTTTTTCTGCTTATTTTATGAAAGTTTTAACAACATTTATACATTGTGATTTGTCTATGGCCCACATTACTCCGTGAACAACGGAATAATGTGGGCCATAGACAAAACGTATTATGAAGGGAAATTTACAGATTAAATAGATAATATTTAAACCGTTAGATGTAAAAAGGTAAATGGGATTTCAAAGTCTTTATCTCTCACTGCTGGGAACGTGACTGAGGGATGGTTGGAGCAATCACATTTTTGTAATAGGAATTGAGTGAACACATAAGCCTATATGCATAAGCCATAAGTGTCAATACGCTTTGCGAAAACAGATTAAGAGATTATGTTAGAAGCCTTACTTACAACTTACTGTGGAAAGTCTTATCAGATTATAGTTATTAATTAGATGTAACTTAAGTAAGTCTAAGTACGTACTTAAGTTTGGGTTCCTTACGTTTGTGTTGTAATAAATCCAAATATACTTTAATGTAAAAGTTACATAATTAATCTAATCCACACATATGCACATTGCACAGTATTTTTCATCTATTTAATTATTATTTATTATTGCTTACTTATATTTTCCGAAAACTCCTAATTTTCTCCATTGAGACCAAAAAGAGGGTTATCTGATTCAATAAAGTGCAGATTTTTTGGAAATATTGATATTACAAGACATAATCATAACTAGAAAAGGTTTCTTTTATATAATGTCATTTTTTTATTTTCATTTTTTTTTTATTTTTATGTCACAATTGAAGACATTTCGAAGTACCTATTGTTATCATGGTTAATACGAAGCTTGAATATTAACGTATCGCATTTTTATATTAGTACTTTAAAATAATAAGTCACTCATTTGATTACTACAGTTCAAATATAGATGCAGTGGGGATGTCAAGTGGGGATGATATCATGGCGACGCTCGAGTTAACAGAGAGCGACATTCTGGTCGGAGACTTCAGCAAGAACAATTTAATAACGGGAATAGTTATAATACCTCTAATCACTAGTGTGTACCTACTTACGTGTAATTGTAATATCGTTACTCTGTACCGTATATGTGACAATATTTATACATGACTACCTTCAAGAAGGCTTCGATCACACTATGTTGTTTATAAATTTCGTATATCACAGGTGTGGTGGAGTGCCTGAAGATCATCACAGCGGCTAAGTCGGAGCGCATCGCGAAGTTCGCGTTCGACTACGCGGTGAAGATGGGTCGCAAGAAGGTGACCGCGGTGCACAAGGCCAACATCATGAAGTTGGGCGATGGACTCTTCTTGCGCAGTTGTGAGGAGGTGGGTATCACGAAAGTAGAATGAGGATGACGCTCTTAGGCGGTTAATTTTGAAAATAACGCTCTTAAGGATGACAGTCTTTTGGCTATTTTCGAATATGACGGTCTTCAAGTACTTGTGAAATTTCTCAGCTGTGAAGAGGTGGGTTTTGAGTAGGCTGAGGATTATGCTCTTAGACGGTTATTTTTGAAAATAATGCTCTTAAGGATGACGGTCTTTAGGCTATTTTCGAAGATAACGGTCTTAAAGTACTTGAGTTCGCAAGGATGGAAATTAGCGCTGTTGTTAGGAGGTGGATTTCATGACTAGTCTGATATTAGGATTACGCTTTTTAGGGACAATTATAAGTATGATGCTCTTCACGTTTATTCACTTGAGGATCAATTTCCAGCTTAGTGATTTGAGGTTAATGGCAACATCGTATTGATAAAGTAAAGAGTTAGGCTATTTTGAAATTAAATAGGATGTCCTTAAGGCTATTATTCCTTACAATAATGGTCCATAGTTTGAGGGTTTTAGGAATGAAACTCTTCAAGTTCCATGTTCTTGAGAATGGCGTAATAATAATTTAGTATTTTAAAGGATGACGTAAAGGAAGAGGATGACGACAAGCTTTTTTATTTGAAGAATAACCTGTTCTAGGCTTAAACTCTTTAACATGAGTCTTTTCACGGTCATCCACTATAAAGTGATTCTGTTTGGCATCTATCTATTCATGTAGCTTATATTCTAGTTTATATAATATTTTTGTGCTTTCTTCATCAATTTCTCTATTCTAGATGGCGAAGCTGTACCCCCGTATCCAGTTCGAGAAGATGATAGTGGACAACTGCACGATGCAGATGGTTTCAAACCCGAACCAGTTCGATGTCATGGTGACACCCAACCTGTACGGCAACATCGTGGACAACCTCGCCAGTGGACTAGTAGGTGGAGCTGGTGTGGTCGCCGGTGCCTCGTACAGTGGCCAGTGCGCTGTATTTGAACAGGTGAGGTTTGGACGATAGCCATCTATCAGCCATTCATCTTCCGAAGCATTTCAGCTTAGTTCTAAGTTCTTCACATAGGAATCTTATTGGGGGTTGATTGGGAAAGATGCCAATGGGCGGCAGTAGCAACGCACTGTCAGGTGGTCTGCATACGTGGCTGCGTGCTCGTTTGCTCCTCCTAAATTATAAACGAGGGTGGCATAAGGTTCAGCTTGGATATAATGTAAAATACATATAGGATTTTCAAGTAATATTATCCATATATACATAAATAAACGGCTGATGGCTTGATGGTTAGAGATGTAATACAACAATCCTTAGTCTTGCCATTTACCAGATTTAGAAGATATATGAAAAAAAATCAAAATGAATCAGGCATTTCAACTTAGTTCCTAAGGACAGTAATAAGTACCATTCCATTTGAGTCGGTAACAAATATATTATATAGGTTTCCATGACAACTTAATATTAAGTGGGTTCAGAACTAATTTTGTACTTAAAACTGAAACTATGTGTCACCGTTCGCTATACAATTCTCAGGGCGCTCGGCACATCTTCTCGGGCGCTGTGGGCAAGAACATCGCCAACCCCACCGCCATGCTGCTCTGCTCCGCCAACATGCTGGCGCATGTCAACCTGCACTCGTACTCCAAGATGATCAAGAACGCCATTAGCAAGTCAGTATCCTCACACATATACACACATGCACATAGATTCATGTGTACACACAACATACACGCATGCTTCCATCCAGGCACACAAAGATGATATTATCATAATTAAATTTTAAAATATGTAATCGTATCGTAATCATTATTATGTCTATAATAGTAATCTTTGTATATGTATAAATTAAACATTAGCGTAATTTTTCCATACTTAAAAAATAAAATAGATCCGTAAGTTGTTTTTTTGTTTGCTGAATGAAATATATGTAAGTACATTATACACAATAGAACTTAGCACATAAGAGAACACATTTTATATTGACCTTTCGTCTGCAACACGCAAAATCTTTATAAAGTTCTAAATATGCTCTAACCATGTTAGATTTCATCTCAGACTCACACAGTCGCTACTGTAATGCAGCAGTTTACTTACCTATCCTATAATAATGCAAAAATTTCCTTCCAGGGTTCTAACCGACGGTAAAGTGAGGACAAAGGACTTAGGCGGCCAGTCTACCACCAAAGATTTCACCTACGCTATCATTAGCTGTCTCGAACATTAAGCTGACTACAGCTGATCACAACTGACCATAGTAACTATGAAAATCGCATTTTAAATGCCCAATGCTTTTACAAGATTTAATAATACTACAATATATTGCGATTATTGTAACTTTGCCGATTAGAATTCTGTAATAATGCTGACGTGAATGCAAATTTTCGCCGCTAGAGGCGCCACTATAATATTCCATGACAAACAAAATAAAATTAATCGCGTAAATTTACTTACAGATTTTGACTCTATACACATAAGTAAACTTAAAAACATGTACATGTGAACATGTGAATCAGAAATCGTTTAGTCCGCCTAAGCGAGTGAGATCTAGGCGTAGTCCACTTCAGTAAGCGAATAAAACAGGGTTATTTGTACTGTATCGCAAACTTTCAACGATCGACAAAGTTACTATGTTGTCAATAGTCAAGTGAAAAAGTACTCTAATAATTACTAAATTACAAGTTAACATTACATAACGTAAAATATACATAATTTCTATGGTCAGTCCCCAAAAATCTAAGTAGCAAAATTACCCAACTCCTAGAGTTAGTTAATTTGTAAGAATAATTTATTTCTACTTAATTTATTTTTTAATGTGATCTGTACCGTAGTCCAATGAAATTTGAAAAACAGTATTCATTTTGTTATTTATTTCGTCATGTTACTAATGTAAATAAAACAATTTTAATGTTACTGTTTTTTTATTGGTGCTTATAATTAATATCCAAACTCAACACTAAATGACCATTTACATTTTAATTAACTGTCACTGAAAAAAATATAAATTATTAAAAATTAAATTTCAATTATATAGGTAATTATAGATTGAAATTGTTAAATGACATTACGATACATTATTATGGGAACAATATGATATATAAATAGCTATGCGAATATAGCAATTTATGTTAAAATTATTATAGACGGGTCATTTAGTATTAGGCTCGAAGAAACAGATTGGTGGTTGGTGGTTAGTCAAAAGCGCCGGGCTGTGGTATAACTCTAGGAACAGCTAACTTCTTCACTCGGTCCGATATTACGTATTTCAGGGCGTTGGGAGGCACCTGAAATGTTTTCAAAATTGTTTGTAACAATAAAGTACTAGAGTAAAAGCGGTTAAAACTTTTTTAAGTTACTACGGTGGAGGGCGTATGGTGTAAAATATACGCAAAGTGAGATTATATTGGCAACTTATCCCTATTTTATAACGTATATTTGCAGTTGAGTATTCTAATATTTTTTCCAAAAAAGTATTTTTGCTCTCTGCCAGAATATTGTTAAACATAATAATATATTCTTAAACAATATACCTAATAAAAGAGTTAAAAGATGCATTTACCTTAACTGGATCTCTGTACCAGGCTTCCTTAGATAGACGTTTATAAATTTTGAACTCAGGAAAGAAGCAAATGCGGTTTATACGTGGAAGCAGCTCATCCAGCGGCTTGCACGGTCCTCTCTGTAACAATACAATTTATTAAAATGATTAACTTCTTGGCGCGCTTATTTTAATCAAACTTTAAGCGGGTGACGAAATTGCGCGATTTAAAATATTTATTAGCTATTGACCGTAACCAGCGCCATCTAGTTTAAAAATTAAAGTATTACATGTGGCTGTGTCGATTTATACGAATGTTTTTTGGAAGTGTTCAAAGGTGGTACTATTTCACTAATGGCAGATGGTTTGTAGTTGGCATTTTACAACTTTTTTATTTACTTCTAGTCTTTATTTGCAATCTACATAAATGATAAATAACATTATTGACAACTACTGAATAAATAAAACTATCGCAAGAAAGAATACAAACTCGTATAGGAGGTGGCATGAAATCAGTTTTAGGTCCAGCTATTTGACTGATGTAGTCCATGTGTTTCTTCCACTCGCTCTCCGTCCAGCCGCGTTTCTTCTTCACCTCTTTGGTATCTGTTTTCTTAAGATCCAGTACACAGTTCGCTAATTTTGAGTAACAAGTTGCGTTGGCTGCCTCGATCATGCGATCAATGCGCTCTAAACGTTCTTGGCTAAATCTGTTCTTGTACATCTTCTTTATTATAAGAAATCGGCTGCAATTTTAATAAATAAGACATTTTAGCTGTATCTTATTGTAATATATAATAATAAGGTGTTGAACGTTACATGTTTTACCGAACGTAAGTATAAGACGGTAAGGAAATACCCCACATAACAAGCTTGTTATATTTTAAGCACTACAGCTAATATAAAATGATGTAAAAGATTCACAAAATTAGTTGTGAATTTAAGCTAGTTCGAAAAAGTAACTCGGTATTCCTTTCTATAAGTAATTCTTTTCTATAATTATTTCTATATAGTAATTAGTTTTCTATGGGTTCGTACACAAAACTGCGATGCGACGTCGCATCGCAAAAATCTGCGAGCTCACTCGACGCATCGCAAGAACTTGCGAATTGATTCGCATCGCACAGTGGTTGGTGTTGTTGGTCACCCTGAGAGACGCTACGCCGCACGATATCGCATCGCAGCAATTCGCATCGCAATTTTCTGCGTTGCGAATTCGCATCGCGTCGCATCGCAGTTTTGTGTTCGAGCCCTATAAGTAAGTAAGTCCTATTCGTAAGTCCTTTACGCAGCGCCGAGGACGGCCACCGGGGGGGTTTTAGTGCGGTAAGAATCCCATATAACTCTGTGTCGCTCCCACGACACCGGGTACCTTTCGAAGGTTTACCCCTCGAAAAAAAAAAAAACAAAAAAAATCTAGATGTTCCGTTTTTTTATAAAATGGCAATACTAGGGTGCAAAGCGCACTTTTAATTGGTCACGACTGTCTAAACCAAAAGATATCTGTAGTCGACACTAAATAATACTGGTGTGTAGGATAGGAGTATGGATGTAGCGCTAATTAGCCTACGTACAAGGATGCCTTAGAAATTACTACACAATATTAGTTTTACTTACCGTAAGTAAGGCCAAGAGGCGTCATTAACTCTGTCAGATATATGACCGTTTAACGCCGACATTCGAATGCCTCGAGGATTTAACGCAGGCATTCCTTCTCCAGTATCGATTATATACTTCCTCGGTACACTCAATATGTTCAGTCTCTTTGGTATTTTGTATGGAAACGTGTTTGTGGGGGGATCAAACTTCAGCTTACCCATTTTGAAAAGCTAGCTATTCAGAGAGTTATATATTGGATTTGGATGTATTCCGGTTTCTACATTTTTATTTATTTTTATAGATTTATTTCTCCATGTTCGTGGTTTTGACGTCTATTGACGTTGTTTGACTTTCGAATGTCGGGTATACGTCTTGTTTTCTTATCTTTTTCTATTGCGTGAATATATTTGAGGTATTAATATTAAAATAAAATAACTATATTCTCTTTGGTGTCATATACCTATATAGTAACTGCGAATAATTTATTTTTCAAAGATCACAGAAATAGCTACCAACTGTGTACTAACACTTCTAATACTCTTTAATTTGTTTGTAGAGGTACAGTCCTCGACAAACGGAGAGCGGACTAGCAGTTTTACGCGGACTATAAATCGAGATACCATGATAGACAAATGTGATACAACTTTTACGCAACAAAAAAAACTTTAACCGGTTGCGTACCTCAAACATAGATTAGTAAAGATATTTCGCCGCCTTGAAATTGAATTAAACCAAAAACGGCTTATTAGTAAGTTCTTTTTTTGATTAATTGACAAATAAAAACATTTTTAGAGAAAATTTACGAATAAGTAACGAATACTGCGTAATTTACATAATAAATAAATAAATAAATATTATTTCAAATATTTTAGGGACATTTTAGCACGGAGTCGTGGCAAAACTTTTTTACGCAACTATTTCAATTCTCAAAACTGGGTACATTTTCTTGTTAGGAGTGAGTAATCTTTACTAATCTATAATCTATGACCTCAAAGTAAATATTTCTAATCTCTCTGAGAAGCGTACATGTATTTTACGCATGAAATGTCGAATTCGCCTACATAAAAAAATATTATCTGTATCCAATAGTTATACGAAAGACTGTAATAAATAAAACACAAAATGCAAAATGAATGTATATTTCCTTATTCACCGTCTAATCACATAAATACATCAACAATTGCTTCCATAACTTAAGAAATACTGATCTCATCGCAAACCTCATTCTGCAGTTCACATCTGTTTCACCTATAAAACCAGTCATGTGAACTCTACTTCTAGAGTCACCGAGATCCTTAAATGGTTACGTATGTATGATAACAGAGATATTATATATGTCTAGATATCTATCATATCGGGTATCTAGTGTAGCCGCCAAAAATTTGTTCGATTTTTAAATTTTCGCGCTTGTGAAATTCTTGTCATCTGATAACAGTATTAGTATTAGTAGTAGTATTTTTCGTTGTAATTTTGTATCTGTACATAAATATTGTATGTTACCACAGATAAGTAATCTATTTAGACATATATAATATCTTTGACAAAAATAAAAAAGCTAATATATAATATATAAACTAACACATAAATGCTGAGAAATAAACTCCTTTGCAAAAAAAACGGGCGGGTTTGATTTTTTAACATTATTGGTAATAATTTAGTTCTTCAGAGGTTTTAATAGCCAAACTATGTTACTGGCACTTAATAAAGAGTCTGGGTATGAAAAAAAGTTCATTCCAAATTCAAAACTTTTGTTTTTTAAATTATTAATCCCTTTTTCATTTTGTGACACTTTTCGCGGGTTTGCGGTTAAAAGGTTATCAAGCAACTAAAAGTAACTTTTCGTTATTTTTAGTACAACAATTTATGTTTATCGCATAATTCTGCCTTATTGTGACTTAAAACAGATATCTTTGTGTCTATCGTAATGGCAGAAAAAGCAATGAGAGCTAGTAAAATTATAGCGCTGCTGGAAGAGGGGTGTAGCCAATGTTACGTCTCACAGCGGTTAAACGTGAGTCGTTCAACCGTACAAAGAACCTGGACTCGATACCAAGAGACAGGTTCCGTTCAGAGAAGGCAAGGTTCTGGGAGAAAACGTTGCACACAGCCGCGAGACGATCGCTTTTTAGTGACTCAGGCGCTGAGGAACCGCAAATGCAGTTACATAGACCTCAAAAGAAACCTTGAAGAGGTACGAGGAGCACAAGTTAGCCTATGGACTGTGAGGAGAAGACTTTTAGCTGCTGATATACGTAGTCGACGACCAGCGCGGGCCCCCAAGTTACTCCGTGAGCACCGGATTGCGCGGTTGAGGTTCGCTAGAAATTGCCTATCTTGGACACCAGGTAACTGGAGTAGCGTACTCTTCTCCGATGAGGCTCGAATTTGTCTGCATGGTGAGGACCGACGTCGGCGAGTGTTACGAAGACCAGGGGAACGCTATGCCGATGTGTGTTTTGAAGAAATCACCCCTTATGGTGGAGGGTCCGTTATGTTTTGGGCAGGCGTAACTTCCAACTATCGTACCGAGATAGTATTCATAGAAAATGGCTCACTAAATGCGCATAGGTACATAACAGAAATCCTTTCTCAAAATGCACAACCCGCACTGACTGTAATTGGTGAAGATGCCATTTACATGGACGATAATGCTCGGGCCCACCGTTCTGGCGACGTAGATGCTTATATGCAAGAGGTCGGTATTCGTCGTTTGGATTGGCCAGCGCGGAGCCCCGACCTTAACCCCATTGAGCATGTTTGGGACCTCCTAAAAAGGCGAGTACGATCTGTCCAACCACCTCCACAAAACATCAGAGAGCTTAAACGTGTAATCTCGACTGAGTGGGAACACATTCCACAGGACACCATCAAAAGCCTGGTGGGAAGCATGCCAAGACGATTACATGCCGTAATCGCTGCAAGAGGAGGTCATACTCGTTATTAATTTTTATTTTTTAATGTCTCTTTTATTAAAATACCATAAAAATACTCGTAGTCTTAATTTCATTATACCCATAAAAATGTCCATTTTAACACGGCTCTCTGTTTACATTGACTAAAACACCGATACCAGGATAAAAGTGTTAAAAAACTAGATTCTCATTGATAATAAGAAATTTCTAGTCATCCAAGCTAATGACATACTAAAAATATAATAATATTTACCCATAGAAAAGCTAAGGTAAAGTGTGTGTGTAAGGTGCCCGTTTTTTTTGCAAAGGAGTTTATATTGACAAAATGCGCAATTATAAAAATAACACATTTTTAAAAGGAAAACTTTAAATCAAGCAATTGACAGCATCGCACTGTATAATATTATGAGTCAATTAAAATATTTCTTTTTTAATTTTTTAATGTAAAATTATCATTTCTCAGCATTACAGTAATCGCCTAAGTGTTAGTCTAAGTTGTAAGCATATCGAGTTATTCTTAAATTATTGAAATAAACCCATATAAATGAAAATTAAGAATATTTTCTCTTTAACATAAATGGCTATAACGTGACCAAACATTTTATAGGTGAAATTTAACAAAATTTAACAGCAACATTGCAAATGAATAAACATATGAACAGTCATATATATGATTATTTATTAAAAGTTTTTTAGAAAGAATATTTGGAGAAAATATCAAATATTTAAACCAAAAATATTCCCTATATTTTTGTAAAAGTCGGTCACTTCATATAAATGTAAAAAAAAATGTTCATCATTTGCAATGTTGCTATAAACGTCATTTATAATCTACATTCAACATTGACAGTTGAGCCAAAACATATGAAGGCCAAATATCAATAAAAACAATAATTTATCTGAAAAAGCGAAAATCGCTCATTATAAAATTATATCCCAAAACGTTGTAACAAAATATTTGCTCAGAAATAATCCAAAATATTGAGCACCGTATTACTTTCATATGTAAACAGATATAAAAGAGATTATTTTTAATGTATTTCACACGAAGTTTACGATATCTTCTCTATCTTGTCGCATTTTTCAAATTTTCAATGATTCTACTTGTTTGTTGTGATGTCACAGTTCACACTTTAGAAAATTATTAATTATTATTATATTGAAATGTTATAAATTGTGTGACGTGATCATAGATTAGTATAGATATCTTACCGCCTTGATATTGAAGGAAGCCACAAATGGCAAACGCATTCGTAAAATGGTTGACTGTTATCCCATTACGTCTCCGACTGTCATGGTATAATTTACTCGGAACAATGCTAACATGTGCAGTTCAGTGGTGCAAAAACAACACGAAATCGAATAAAAAATGCGGAGAAATATTGTTTCATTTGTAAATGCTCTAAAAATTATTTTTTTTTAATATTTTTCAAACACGAAAATAGATGGCAGTGACAATTTTAATTGTCAAAACTGGTTACATTTTCTTGTTAGGAGTGAGTAATCTTTACTAATCTACGGACTTGTTTCATAACTCGTGTGTCTTTAACACTTGTTATAAATCCCCCCAAAAGTAGTGAAATATAATTGACTTAATAAATATTGTATAGATTTTAATATATTCGCCGCATGTCAAGATCTTTTATGTACTTGAAATATTGGATTGTGTGCAAATTTCTGAACAAAAAGTGAATTTACATATTTGCATAATAACATCCAATTAATATGAGGAGTATGAATTGTCTGTTAAAAATGTTTGAAACATTGTATTCAAATTAAAATAAAAAAAAAAAACGCTTTGTTCGTCTAGACATAATCTGGCGTTAAAAACAGCTTAGAATCAGTTTGAAATTACCCTTTACGTCCGTTATTAAAACTCAATCTATCCTTTCACCTACCAAAGATCGAAATTTGACAATTTCTATTATGAATTGTCAAAAATTCATAGATTGATTATGCATTGCATAGATTGTTTATAAAAACGGGACATCAAATTATAGCAGTGGAAACTTGCAAACAAAACTACATTAGAGTTAAATATAAAAAAAATTATACGTAAAAGATTCGACAGCGGCGTTAAGCGGGATTACTTTCTGACATCAATGGTTGCGATGACGTCGGGCTCTCTTGTTTCGGGTATGGGGGTGAGGTCTTCCGCCATCTTCTTGTGTTGGTTTCGGTTGACGATACTGGAAATATTAGTCAAGTGTTAGATTGTGCTAAAATTATTAACGATTAGTTTGTCTGTATGAGTGGTATAATATTTATTAATCGTCTGTAGGTATTCATATATTCACTATAATCTTTATTATCTACATCTGGTTATAGCTTTTTGCGTTTCTGTAATGTTTGCTTTATATTTATAATAACGTAAACATAAAATTAATAAAAATATAATTATATTGATAAACTCAGTTATTTTTTAAAATATTATATTTAGTAATCAAAACCATGTTTTAAAATAAGTATTGTAAAATAAGTTTTTTGCTATTTTAGATTATTTTAAATTACCATCACAAAAAATAAACCAAAAACAAAATAAAGCAGACGGCCATATTTTTTCGACACAAATTAACAATAGATAAGTGTGAAGAAAATAGCATAGGAAGCTACATGCAATTTGGCACCTTAATCCACCTTACTGGATTGCATACAATAAAAAAAATCTGGTAACAGCCTATTTAGTTGTAGTTTTCTCAAAATTGAGTTTTATGAAAAGGAATGACAAGAACTTTGTGATTAATATAATCTAAATTGGTAAAATTGCTAAAATGCTGTTTTTGAGTACATCATTCATTATGACGTCTTTACAATTGTTATAAGATAGGTTCCTGTAAAAAAACGTAAATAAAAAAGAAAATGCCTTATCCTTGACGACACAAATAAGCGAACATAAGTCAAAAACATAAAAATATTATGCTGTAATCTTACAATAAGTCTCTTTGACGTAAGAACACAAAAAAATAATTGAAGCGTACCACCACCATAGCCCCATAACACCTTTATATAAATCATACGTACACATACCTTCAAAACTAAGCCATTTCGATATGGTAATGACGATGATGATGACATTTAATATGGAAATAAGAAAAACATTATGATTAACACCAATTCTTTCTTAATATTAAGTCTCTTCAAAGTATTCCGACTGTAGCTGCTCCATATACATTTTCCTTAATTTGCCTTAAGCTGTGTTCTGGTTTGAAGGGTGTGGTAAGATAAATTACATAATAATATGATACATATTTGTATACTTATAAATAATACTATAATACTTTATGTTGTAACCCAGTTTTTAAGATACCTATGTATTTTAATTGAAATTTGATAAAAATGTTCTATTTAATTACAGATGACCACGGCCAGCAATGGGCACTGCCAATATGTACTTGATTTTTACTTTTGAAAATATATTTTAAAAGTACAGACTTTTATCTTAATTATTAATTAACTCCCAACAGTGAAGTGGGGTTTAATCACAAAATGTATCAGATAAACAAACTATAAGTACATCCATAACATTCGTGAATAATATTTAATGTAAAAATGTTTTTCCCGTGAAAATATTTATCATAATTTGCATTACAATGCTTGAATGACTTATTATGAACATAGCCCAAAAAACAAACTTTATCCCATGGTTCACACTATTCCCGTAACACAACAATCTTCGTAACAATCTTCCCTTTGTTAATGAACACACTCAAAAATTATAGCGTAATTAATTGACGCTTATTATAATTAATGACTCCCCAATAAAAACGGCACTTTCCATAAAATAAAATAAAAGTAACAATTATTGTTTTGGGTCAAATAGAAAATAAACTATAATCTATCCCTAATCGTCCGTTCTTAAAAATCAATCTAAGCTGTTTTTATATTCTGTTATTATAAATAATTAAAAATACACAAGTGAACATATTCGTAATATTATTATGAATAATTTTACTAAATGACTATTTCCCTTGCGAATATTTAACCCAAAACAATTTTCCCAAAGGCAAAACATCACGGTAGAAAGTAATGAGAATACGTACCATCCTTTGATTTTCTGGTAAATGAAGATACAAGTCATGGGGATTGGTGTCATGATGGCGCATGACACTGGCACCACTGGAAAAATCAATTACACAAATAATTTAATAATTATTGCAATTAATCTTCGGAAGTAATTAATGTGGTGAAGCTTGTAGAAACTTATGTAGTTCGACTCCGGCAGCACCACCTCCCACACCTATTTCTGCTTGTAACAGCAGTGTTAAGTGCTGCTGTGTTCTGGTTTGATGGGTGTGGTAAGAGACATACTTTTCCGAGGCGTAGTCCTCAGGGGTTGGCGCAACTGTGGCCAACCTCATGTAAGACTCAAAACATAGCTGGCGTTGAATACAGATGTCCAAGGGCAGAAGTAGCCATTTATCATCAGGTGAACATACTGTTTTGAGACTTTTAATTAATAAAAAAAAATCCCCAAGGGCAATTTAAAAACTCATATGTTTGAGAATTCTTTACAACAAAAATAAAGTTCTCAAGAGATATGTCAACTCTTATCATACGAAAATACGGCTTAAACTCCCCTTACGAGAAGAAAGATGCCCAGAATTATAACAATTATGGGTAATCAACAAACCAGTAGTGAGATCCATCTCAGGTGCATCAAGAGCGTATCTGAGCAGGAAGATAGCGATGCCGGTGTTCTGGATGCCGGTCTCGATGGAGATGGCCAGGGCATCCTCGTGTGGTTGCCGGAGTAGCCTGGCCACCACGTAGCCAGCGAGGTAACCCAGCCAGGGGAGACCCATGCCTGCTGCTATTATCTGAAATGGATTAATAGTTGAGTGAAGATGGTAGACTGTTTATAGATTTTTGGCAAAGGGACCCAGGGGATGGCCGTGTTCCATCTCCGGGATCTCCAAAGGAACGCAAATGGAGTCCTCTTAGCGCGTTGCCCCGTCGGGCTCCGTCCAGGTGAGCTTGATGCTCGCCACACCATGTGGAGTGTACGACGGTATGCGAGTCATTTAACCGATTAATCTTTTGATTGGTTGATTAATATTCATTTTTACAAGTTGCGTAACATTGTTAAAATTTCGTTTCTTAATATGTGTCTTTTATTAAATTATTTTTATATTATTTATTTAATAGATTGGACACATTGTTAAATAATTAAATTTCTTAAATTTATTTATTATTCTTCCATTTGTTTTATTTTATCTTTATATATCTTTTATTTACATGTCATTAATCTATGTTACATGTTTATACTATTTATTTTATTGAATTCATAAAGGTTAATTTCGAGATTTCAATACTCCATGTTTTTACTTAGCTAATAACAAAGTAAATTATTTTTAAAAAATGTCCAAGAAGCTCTCTTCGAATCTCACCTCCCACGTGGACAGATGGAAAATTTACAGGTGGTGACGATGACGACGATATTTAATTTTGTTAATTTTGAGTCTTTTTCGAAATAAAACACTTCAAGTAACTCATTTTAATTTTTTCGGACACTGGAAAAGGGCATGTCAGCTTTCAATCTCACCTGCCACGTGAACAGCTGGAAGATGTACAGGTTGGTGACGATCGCGAAGACGATGATGAAGATGAGCAGCGTGGTGGAGAAGCCCTTCAGGATGCGCACCATGAAGGCGGACACGCGCGGCGTGTAGCGCTGCATGGCCAGCCCGATGCCCAGCGGCACGATCAGACCCACCACGAAGAACGAGATGTTCTTGTATGGCACTACGATGTTCGCGTTCCTGAATACCACTTGGCCGAGCGAGAACAACCATAGTGGGATGAAACCTGGGTAGAACATAGATTATTAAAGATACTTCGCCGCCTTGAAATTGAATGAAGCCACAAACGGCTTATTAGTAAGTTCTTTTTTTGAATTCTTGACAAATAAAAACATTTTTAGAGAAAATTTACGAATAAATAACTAATACTGCGTAATTTACATAATAAATAAAGAATTATTTCAAATATTTTGGGGACATTTTAGCACGGAGACGTGGCAAAACTTTTTTACGCAACTATTTCAATTCTCAAAACTGGGTGGTACATTTTCTTGTTAGGAGTGAGTAATCTTTACCAATGTATGGGGTAGAATGAGAAAAGAAAGTAAATGCCAAGTGTAATAAATTTTACATTTATGCCTAAGAGCGATGGGATCTCATGATATGTGCAGTATACAAAAGAAAATGCGTTAAAAATATTGCGTGTACTTACGTATGCAAGCAATATGAAAGCGTTTTTTTTAAAACCAAAGAAACGAAATAAAAAAATATTGTCATCGTATAGTATCATACAAAATTACCTACTCTGATAGTAACATTTTCTACAAAAATCGCGACATTTACTAGTCAAATTTATGGTGTATAATGTTCATATTTGTTATGTTTACAAAAATTTACTCTCATAATTTTTCTGAGGCATCTTAATTTAATTTAACAGCAGTGTTAAGTGCTGCTGTGTTCTGTTTTAAAGGGTGTGGTAAGGAAGACATACATTGCCGAGGCCTTCCAGCTTAGTCCTCAGGGGTAGAGGCACATTTGTGGCCAACCTCAAGTAGGAATCTAATCCTATCTGGAGTTGATTACTAATGTCCATGGGCGGCAGTAGCCACTTACCAGTGGAGTGCATGCTCGTGTGCCACTCCTATATTATAAAAAAAAAACGAACCAAACGCCGCAAGTGTGGAGATTGCAGACATAGTGAGGGACAGGTTGAGGTTCCCTCCGAGGATGAAGGTCCAGATGTTGGAGGCGCCGCCCCCGGGGGCGCAGCCCGTGAAGAACATGCCCAGACGCATCTCCGGCTTATCCGGGAAGATCAGGAAGCCTAGGCCGAATGATAGCTGGGGGATGAAACACCGTTAGTATTGGGGTAATATGAGGCATTCCAATTTAGTTTTCTACAAAAATAAGGAATTGATCTCAGATAGGAAGGTCCGCACGAAACTGCTAGTCCGCTCTGAAGTTGTTGCGAACAGGTGCAATCATACAATATGCTATGGCGACGCGATTCATTTCTATATTCAGAGCGGACTAGCAGTTTTACGCGGACTATACAACCTAAACATATTTATATTCCTTCCTTTTCATAAAATCGTGTGCACTGGTTTTAAAGGATATATTAATAAAAAAAGGTAAACGAATTTAAAATTGGTCTTCAGGGTAACAACGTATCTAGGCAATCTTATATAAAGTACTCCAATACCATTTGGTATTGATTACAGAAGTCCATGCACGATAATAACAATTGTGTAAACTGCATGCCCTCTTGTGGGTAACAAAAAATTCATAAAAAAATGTCAAATATCTAAAATATAGCTTATTTTTTTATATTGTTTAGGCCGGTACTTGTGACCTTACAAAATTTTTTGTGTTACAATGTTAGTTATCGTACTCCTCCGAAACGGCTTTACCGATTTTCACCAAATTGTATATGCATGTTCAGTAGGTCTGAGAATCGGCTACTATTAATTTTTCATACCCCTAAGTGATAAGGGTTGTTCACCTCTAACATTTTTTTATTTATATGGCAACACAACGTGCCGGGTCATCTAGTAGTAGATAAAAGAACTCACCAAGGGCATGAAAACAAACTGTCCACACAGACCAATGATTGGACCGATCGGCTTCTTCAGACACTCTTTGACTGTCGGCCAGTGCATCGCGCAACCGAAGTTGATGAATATCAGCGATATCTTGGAAAGAAAAGAAAACAATTATAAATCTATCATAAAATATGATTTATTTTACATACTGTAAGGAGTATTTCAAATTAGTGACGGGAATCCAGCTAGTTATTACACGCTTTATATTAGCTTCACTTGTATATTTGTCAGTGAGTAACTCCGTTTTTCAGTAGAAAGAGATCAACATACTTCCTTATAATTATGACGCTTTGTGGTTGCTTAATGTGAACAGCAGTATAAATAAAACAATAAATAATAATTAAAGAAACTAAAGAACTCGCTTTTATAAGATATTTAACTAAAAAAATAAAAAATAAATATAGTTTAAAAAAAACTAAAGCATATTTAATTGTAAAAAAGCGTGGAGCGCTTTTAAAAATATCAAAGTGTTGGTCCTTCTGCTCATGTCTGTCAGTAAAATATTTATAACTACCGAGAGTGTGCACCCCACGCTTTTTTTACAATTAAATATATCTTTTTTTGTTGTTAATACAATTTTTCATTAAAAAAGTTCTAAGTTTATTTTATATTTTTTAGTTTGATTTCTATAAAAGCGTGTACTTTAGTTTTTTTAAACTATATTTATTTTAATTATTTACAAGATAATGAAAACGATGTATGGAGCATTCTAATGCACTTCCCCCGCCTTTTGGGGGCATCCGCTAACTACGTGAGACGTTTCTGTGATTTTTTTGAGTATAAGTTTTAAACTCAAACCCGACAGTTAAAACATATAGCGGATTCAACGACGTCTTACATATTGAAATCATATATATGTCACACACATATTCTTTGAAAATAGTTAATAGTTTCATATTTTTCTGGTTAACCTAAACGTTACCTGGTAGATAATGCTTCTAGCATTAAGTCCGGTATGTATCAATTTTTAAAGTATAATTAAGTTCCAAAAAATACTTAGAAATAATGAAAATAAAATTTCCAGTATGATTGTTTAGCATAGTTATACTTACAAAGAGAGCCACACTGGTAGTAAATATAGTATCTATAACCCTCTCAGGCCTGACAATGATGACTGGAAGGGACCCCTCCACGTTCCCTGTGACTTCGGCATCCCTTTCCACCTGTACCGTTAAGGGAGTACGACCTGAAACAAGATAACATGTTTCGTGTATTTAAAATATATAGGGTGTGTTTTCCAAGCGGGCATTCAGGGGTTAAAAAATATATTTTCTGAAAATTTACCGTTTTTTTTATTTATTATAGTAGTGATAGTTTGTCATTTATGATCTCTTTCCAGAATTTGACTCTTACAAACAACACTATCTGCACTATCTATGGCATGATAATACAGGGTGTATTTTTTTGTCAAAATGAACTCGTTCGATTAGGCTAGGGAAATAGAATAAAGAAATTGAGTTTTAGTTTTTATCAAAATTGGCCTCGTTACTTTTTCCAGCAATTTTAGTTTTTTCTAATAATTTTATATTTGACATTGAAGGTCAAGGGAAGTAATGTAAATCTAACTATCACTTGGAAATCTATGTGACCGTGAATCGAACCAAGAACTCTCGGAGAGTTAGACGAGTATATTGTCTACATCACTATATGAGTCAACAATATATTGAATACTTTTAAATTCAATCAATCAGAGTGAGGCACTTATATAGGCATTCCAACTTAGTTTCCAGCACTGCATAGCCAGTTGTAATCAAGTTTCACAGAAACTTAATTACAATTGGCTATAGGCCAGTAGCCACCATCAGGTGGACTATATGTCCGTTTACTATTAACATTTAAAAAATATAAAAATAATGTGTTACCTAAGAAGACAGCGTCCACACGAGCCGTCCCTTCCCACTGCTGGGCATTGACGTCATCTTCAGTTAACTTATACGTTGAGTTCCATTCCGCCATCGCCACACGATCGTCTATACTGAGCAGCAGTTTATCGTCCACTTGCATTCCCGTGCCTGTAAACAAAGCAAGAATCACGGTACAGATGACAGTTCCTTTTTAACACGCTTTTATTAGCTAGGGTTGTATGTATGTAATATGTATGTACGTAACAGTAACGGAATCTTTGAACCCGATTTCTATCCTCTTTGAACGTTCAGTTTAATTCAACATTTTGAAAAATTATCAAAAGCCGATGACAATACACGATTTTAATAATTTTGTACCATTGTCCTTATCAACATCCTCAGGATTAACGATTTTCGAGGCGAGAGAAAGCGCCTTAGGGAAAGTTCAGGCAAAGTTACTACATTGATTTTTAGTTTTGAAAAATAATAATGTTATTTCCCTATAACTCAAATGTACTGAAACATATCTATAATGCCATCTTGTAGAATGATTTTTATGTTGTTATTTAGTTGATGATTTTTAGGATTCCGTACTCAAAGGATAAAACGAAACCCTCCGCTGTCTGTTCGAGAGTCACAGGGCTTTATCTCTTAAACCGTAATAGATAGACACTTGATTTTTTTACAGACGATGCATAATGTTGGTCGCTATAACAACAAATACTAAAAATTAATAAAATAAATATAGTTCAAAAAACAAAAAAACACGCTTTTATGATAAAATCAAAAAAGCGTGGAGTGCTCCACTTATCAATTTTCGAAAAGCACCCCACACTTTTTCCACAATTATACAATTTACTGTTCCTTAATTTATTCCTAGATTGAAAATTATTTTCTACTTTTTAGTTGATTTTATCATAAAAGCGTGTTTTTTAGTTTTTTGAACTATATTTATTTATTGGTTTTACTGCACCGTCACCACCATCATTTATGCACCGTCGTCACCTCTAATCTGATAACAGTCTTGTGCTAATGTGTTCTGGTTTGACGAAGGTGTACTTATATGAGCATGGATGGCAATGTTTTTGTGGCTAACTGAGATAGGAGTTCAAATCGTCAGGACTTTAACGGACTTTCCAGACTCGAATTAACTTCCTCTTTAGGTGTTCAAGAGGGCTATGACGTAGAGCTCTTGATGATGATCAAAAGAGATGCAAAAAAGTTCTCCTGCAAAGTAGGCGATGCAACACAAATGTTTATAGGCGATGGTAACTACTTTCCATGAGGTAACCCGTTTGCCTTATCACTAGGTTTATAAAATAATAATTTCAATTAAAAACAATATCAATATCGCTATCATGGTTTCTACGAATCAGAAATAATTTAAATTTATTTTTGTTTCTACTTCTGAGGACTGTATCGGGCCTGTGTAAGGGTGCTGAACACAGATCTAGACATGGACAAACAGAAATCGAACCGAAAACAACTTGCGAATCTTGTTAAAATTCTGTAACATCTTACCATGTATGCTGACGTTGACAATCTGATACTCATTCATGTGCACCGTGATATTGCTCGGGAAGAACGTGGCCACCAGGTTGGGTGCGGCCTGGCAGATCACCCAGAGCGGGCACAGCGCCAGCAGGTACAGGATGATGAGGTGCAGTGGCCATATTGGACACATGTTGCGGTACACTGTAAAAACCAAAGTTTTTTTTTATTATTATGTCATTACTGTTAAGTACAAATATTGGTTGTGAGAGAGTGTTTATTATCATCAAACCGACATATTATGTGTCACGTTGGTCTAGTTTCATTATATATTTTGTGGTCTCTGTAGTCTCAGAATCAGAATCGAGCCTCGGTGTCCCCTGTCTGTCGTAAGAGGGAACTGAAATGGGGTTTCCAAGGTAGGTGCTTTAACCGTCCAGCCAGCGACGTCTGAAAGGACGGCGGTATGTGTGGCCACATAAGTTTTAAAAGGAACGTTTTAAACACTTGAAGGTGCTGGAGGAATGTAAGTTCTCCCCAACAGGGATGCTGCGCTGGGAAGACTGTGATTGCGTTCCATTTGAGATTTTTGAAGCCTCAAAACAGCGCTTTGCGTGGCCGTCAAGGTGGTATTGGGGCGGTAAAACTCCCACATTACAAAGTCTGTCGCCTAAAGCATCTTACCTTTTTAAAGTTGCCGTCGTCCACAAAAAAATAACCGGTATATAAGTGATTATTATACGTTTATTGAAGTTATATTTTCTAATCAGTATTTATAAATACGAGTAGATATATCAACAAGATCAAAAAATTAAAATACATAGATCACGTGTTTCGTTTATCTTTACGGTCGGTTGAGCTTCAGATGCTTATCAACAGATTACCACCCTCATCATTAGTCAATTAAATTTGTTTGAGATTATCTGTTTTATTTAAAAATCAAATATGTACGTTTGAAGAAACGAAATTTGAATTTGAATTGATGAGTCCAACGGCATCTCATGTCTCAAAGATTTTACTAAAATGTTTTTAAGATTTTCACTAAAAGCTAAAAGGTTATCTAAAAAAACTTGAAAGAAAACAATAATTACAGACTAAATAAGTAACACGTGTGGGGTCGAAAGAATAAATTAATGAATCGTTATTATAAGCCCAAAGAAATACCTAAGCTTATTCATAAGGACGTCATATTTTAAAACTGTTATTGAAACCCTTATCTCAACCCTTATTTTATTACTTCTACATAGTAAAACAACAGTAGAACAACAGCACTATGATACTGTTTGTAGAAGGTTGATACAAAGATAATCTAGTATTAAGTTTCTCTATACATTGACCCACTTTCATGTGAAGGTAAGGTACGTACAGTATTAGAAGAGATTGGTACAAGGCTTCAAATATGAGATACATACTTATACAGAATATAGGTACTTCGCTAATTATTAATAAATGCTACCAAAATTTACTTTAAATCTTAAAATTTAAACGCCTGTATGTATATAGGAATATTCATGTAATTTATGACGGATAAATATTTGTGGAAAACTAAATAACAAAATTGGAAAAATATATACTTTTCCGATAATTTCAAATCCTGTCAATCCTGTTTCCAAGCACATCAAAATCTAAAATCATGAAAAAAGACATATTATATCTTTGTCTGTCGGTTTCCGAATTCCATTTTTATCGATAAAACCTGAAGTGAAATATTATAAAAATAAAAATGCAGTAGGTATACTAATTAGATATGATAAAGATAAAAGATAATGTTAAGAAAAAATTAGATCCTTTATTTTTTTTATTAATTCATAATTGTACTCGTATTATAATTATTTCGACTACGCAATTAGGTGAGGTATTTTTTCTACTTTTAGAGGCGATAAAGATCTATATTTCTAAGATAAGTCGTCACATAATTACGCGTACGAAGATAAAGATAAATTTTCAACGAAATTAATTAATGGAAAAAACGAATTTATCATTACAAACCGTTTACTTGCCTAATGATAGTTTAGAATTATTAAGCGAAAACTCTGTTATTTAATGACTTTGTTTGAGTTGGTAAAATATTCCTATAATAATGATACAATAATTTAAGAAAATATTACGACTTAATGACATTATAAAGAAGCATTAGCGTGAGTATTGCTCATAATGATCTCACGAGCGTTTATGAGATGTACCAACATGCAATCGCCTTAAACACTGCAGTGGAGGAAGGACTAGATATGGTATGATATAATAATTGTAGGACTGAAGTGAGTTGTTACCCGAACAGGAGGGAAAATGACACTCAAATCAAAAGCAACAGAAAAGCTTTCTTTAACAGATTCGGTAAAACTTCAATAAATTGTTCGAAGAAATTAATATGATCGTATAATAGAACTGATAATTTATAAAGGTCTAAACAGATTTTCATGAGACAGGTAAGAACGCAAGCACCACTGGACTGACACTAATTTTCATAAAATCGCCTTTAAATTAATTAAACGTTCGATTCCCGGCTAAGGAAAAAGATATTTCAAAAAACTGATGATGCAGTTTTTATCAAAATCGGCCTCGTAACTCATTTCAGCATTTTTCGCTAATCCTTATAGTTTCAGATTTGGCCCTAAAGGCCTATTTGAAAAATTCACCCTGTATAAGTAACGTTTTTTTTTTAATTTCAACAGTCCAACACTCACTTGTAAACCGCTTATTTAACACTTAACACTAAACTATCACAGTTATAAATAAATAAATATAAATATATACTAGCTAGCTAATAAAACAGTATCGATCCATGCATGCCGAAGGAAGACTCGGCTAAGAGTATTAAAATTATATCACTATTCACATTAATATTTTACATAATTATTATCGTAATAAATGCATCTATTTACGTCGAATGTCTTAAGTCTTCACATTAAGGTTGAAGATTGATAAGCAATAATCGAAATGGTTTTCGGTAATTGGTATCTCGTGGCTAGTGTCACGTACTGATAACCTAAGATAAGGTCGTATTAGCGTATTAATTATGATAAATCGATCGCAAGACAAATCCTTTCACGCTTTTCCCCTTGAATTGATATTCTTTTGTCTACACGTGATTTTGAAAGTCAGTATGACTAGGAGTTAAATGAGCTGTGAATGTATGTACATAGTCTATCTGCATTAGTCGGTACTTTTGCCTTTTTATAATATGAGAGTAGCTGAACCCAGATAAGATTAGTTTCCTACCTGAGGTCGCCTCCAAATGTACCTTTGAGGGTTAAGCAAGAATACCTCGGATAAGTATCCCTTACCACACACTACAAACCAGACCACGGCAGCGTTTAACATGGCTGTTATAGGCTGAAATAGGTGTGGCGGGAATGCCGGAGTTACCACCAAGCTACCACCTTCAAACAGCAAGTGATTGCAATAAGAAAGAATATTTCAATTGGTACAAGACTTTTTCATGCTTCCAGTTGCGTTGCCATTTTTCTATAAAATATGTTTGCTACCGAGATGGACAAATAGAGAAATATTAACAGAACTGCTTAGTGTGAGAATGGTAATTTGTAAACATAGACACACCAACACACCATTTTATTTTTTTATATTCATTTTATTCGAATGCTTATTAGATACACGTGATGTTTGCGATAAGGCAACGAACCTGATTACCTGAAAAAATTGTTTTCATTAAACACTACTTGTTACTGGCTCCCGCGGTGCGTCTTTTTCATTACCAAAATCCAATAAGTATCTACCTATAAGACATTCTTGTTTCTTTTTTACCCGACTCAGGAGGGTAATGTTTTTCAAGCGCGTGTATGTCTCATTCTTTAGCACGCTCTGCAGCCCAAAAGGCTTCAGGAGCGTTACTACCCTTAAAACAATATTTGGTATTTTAATCATACTTTTACTTTTTTTGAAGAAAAATAAACTTTTTAAGCAAAATTTGACTATTTCAGTTGGTTTTATACAATGGTTAAGCGAAAAGTTAAAAAGGGTTTAAGTTTGTTCAACTGTGTATGACGGAATATTTTACTGTTTTAATGAGGAAATAAAACTTTCCTGAACTGTGATGGCTTTTAAAAGATGGTGGTAGGCCCCCACATTTTAAAATGAGTAAATTTCGTCTTAATCGTGGGAGTAACATAGACTATATCTTTAAGGGCTTGGCTTTTATAAAAAAATTATAGTTGAAAACTTGAAATATTAAAATAGTTCTGTTCCTAATCTACTTTAATCAAACTAACATTGCATTGGTTGTAGACTCGATATATTTTTTATATTTTAGAATTTTAGATAATCGAGTTTTACAGTCGTCGTAGATTTTTATGGTTTGTTAACAATGTATAAATTATAAATTAAATATGAACATAAAAAATTAATAATGTTTATTGAAAACTAATCAATTAAATGACAATTTATCGCTTCATTCACGAAAATCACAGGTAAGGATACAAAAATAATTCAAGAATTTTAATTCGTGTAAATTAAAAATATGTGATGACACGAGTCATTAACATTTTATCCATCTGTTAGTTTTCAAATTTCGATTTTGATTGACGCATTAATTTTATATAGTTTTTAACCTTCACTTTCAAGCTATTTCAAAATTTTATTAAACGCAGAATATCTATTGTTATTCCTTAAAAATATATTATACCTAACAATAATTATGTAGTAGATACATATTTAATTTAATACTAATTATAATGATTAGCGCAACGAGAGGTTGCGAAATAAAATATTTTTGCAAAGTTTTACAGAATTCATGATAATTATACCTAATTAAGACGATATAATTAAGTGAAACAAACAATATTTAAATTTATCTTAGTGATTAAGTAAATAGGTATATAAAAACGTTCGTAAAAAATACAAACGTAATTAGGTACTAGGTAAGTAGGTACCTACGTAATTAAACATCTACTGGACAAGCAATAAAAACACACAATATATAATATTATTAATGACACGCCAGTTTATTGTTCCTTTTGAAACAATTAACAATAACGTGTTTAATGTTTACTTTATAACTTGAAAGATAGGTTCACATTAGGATTTTGTCAGTCTAGGTGTTAATATACTCATCTTTGTGAATTTCTATGGAATCCTCGACACAAGCAATCTTGCGGGCTAAAGGTACATTTAAAAAGCGTAATTTATGTCATAATTACCCCTTTGAGTAATAAATTCATAAACTTTATTAATATTTTAACTACATAAGGCAGATTATTAAACTTTTGATTAAAAATATAATAGAAAAATTTAATCATATTAGGCTGTATCAGATTGTTATCTTTGCCAATAAAAATGTCACAACACCAAAATAAACTCTATGAACTGGCCTTGCACATGTCAATGACGTCGCATTTAGTGCGCACAAACTTGCACAGAATATTAATTGCATTGCGACACTTATTTAGTTTTTTCTACCATTAAGGTCCCACTGTTGGCGAGAAGACTTTTCAATGTCGAAACATTCCTTAAAACGGACTTTCGCGCTCTAAGATTTGTATATTTTTCATATTCGTGCCCTTTATTGTTTGTCAATATTTTTTCATTTCATTTAAATCCATGTAAATGTACGCCTACATTGTTAAATACTTTTCTGAGACTAATCTCAGATTTATCTGCACTAATTTTTACGAAATCAGCGAACTCGAATCGCGAAAAAGCGACTCCTTGTTATCCCAAATACCTTAACATCCCATTGGTATAGTCCGCGCCTGTCCCTATAGTCCCGGGACTAGAATAGGGCTACGGTATCCCCTGCCTGTCGTAAGAGGCGACTAAAAGGGGGCTTCCGGGGTTGCGGGTGGCAAGAGTGGGAGCTCGAACCGTCCAGCAAGCAACTCCGGGAAGGACGACGGTATGTGTGGTCGCATACCGTCGTAAACACCAGACGGTGTGGTGAGTCCCGAAGCTCACCCAGGAGGAGCCCGAAGGGGCAACGCGTTCAGAGGACTCCGGTTGCGTTCTGTAGGAGATCCCGAAGTCCTCTTGGCAACGCTGAGGACGGCCACTGGGGGGGTTTTAGTGTGGTAAGAATCCCACATAACCCCGTGTCGCTCCCACGACACTGGGTACCTTTTGAAAGTTTCCCCCTCGTAAACAAAAAAAAGTCCGCGCCAAACTGCTAGTCCACTCTGAAGTTGTTGCGAGCAGGTGTAGTCACACAATTTACTATGGCGACGCGATTCATTTCTATATTCAGAGCGGACTAGCAGTTTTACGCGGACTATACGTGATAAATAAAAACTGCGAAAAACATACCACATATTGAATGTACCACAACACTTCAAATATTTGTAGCATCTTTATTCCTTTAGCATAGAACGGTGCCGAAAATCCAATTACGTAATCGATAGTATAAATAAACTTCTAAGTATCGCGGATACGTTTTCGATCACACCAACAATGAGGTACGAAATTACATTTTTTTGAGCTCAACGAAATTTAATTAAATTCATGACGATACCTACAGATAACCTTATAATCAAACTTTTAAACATGAAGACATAATACAGAGATAATTAATTGCATTCAAGCTACGCAAAATAATTGTACAAACTTTGATAATATATGTACATATTTGTACGAAGACTACAATAAACTTTAATAAATGTACATATTGTACATACATAAAAGTAATTTAATAGTATTGAAATGTTAACAAATGATTTCATTATGATTTTCGTAAGAGCAACGTTTTCTAAGCCAAAAAATGTCTATTCGTATTTGTGTCACATTAAAAAAAATATATATATATAGTTTATTTCTTCTGTCCGTCCATCTGTTTGTTTGTTCTACTCTTGAAATAATACGACGGAGTTGCGAGCGGAAGTTCGTTAATTAATAAGTCATTTCAAGACAAATTTAGTTTATTCAGCAAAATATGAATAATATATAACAAAAACTTATGAAGAGTTATAATCATGGGTTTAAAATATTCCCAAAAGTCTATTCTGTTTTATAGACTTCGATAGTTAGATGTTTGGTCACAAAGACAATTTGCAAATAGAACCATCGCTCAATAGACATTTTGGGTACTTGGAAGTTTTGCTACTTAGGTATTTTAGTATTGAAATATTCATTAGCCTTTTGCAATTTTACTGAATAACACTCGCCCGAGTGAGGTTCCGTGTACATCAACAGATTTGTGCAAATCGTGCAAAGAGAGCTTCAATAAAAACTTTTTCGATTTTCGATTTGGCGACCACTTCTAAGCGGTATCCTGTCTAATTATATTCTCGGTTAAGTCATAAAGAAGACACGTTACCACTATATACATATTTTATTTGACTATGCGTAATACGTGTAAAAAGCGTAAATGCCAACATCACGATCTGAAGTTGAACGATAAGATTTTGACATCGGACTTAAATATATAACTTATCTCAAGTTTGTACAAGCATTTCATACAATGTTAGCTTAGATTATTTATCTACGAGAATGGACAATGTGTTTATCTTACAAGTGCTTCCATACACTAACATTACATATACGGAAGTCAGTATGTTTGTTTATTTTCGTTTCCAATCAATCGGAAAGTTCAGTTGAATAAAAAATAAAAAGTGAGTTATAAAACTTGTAGATTAAAATTAGATATTATACATTTAATTTGAATTTAAATTTTACAGTGATCAAAATGCCGTAGACAAGGAAGCATAAAACTGCAGGCTTAAGCAAGATGAAAAACCTTTTTATTTTTAAATTCCAAACTTATAATATTCTCAAAATTCAGACTAACTTTGGAATATGTTGCCGGATACAATCAAGTACTAAAGGTTTAAACCATATTTGTACGCAAAGACCGGTTAAAAATACCGACTGCTCGTTTTTATTGTTTTTGTGTCTCATTCCGTCGAGTTCAGGATCATTGCAACAAGTTTAAAGAAAATGATTTTGGTAATTATCGATCTCAAGGCCAACATGAGGAAAATGGTTTCGTAGTATTCGAAGTTTCATATCAACACGTGTTTTGTTATCGTGTGTATCTTAGAGATCAATGGACCCCAGGATTTCTCGATTTTCCCATTGGCCAGAGGTTATCACGTAAAGATGCCGAGTTCGCGACAAAACTGCCTTGCATGCCTATAATTATGTTGATTTGTGTCTTGTTATCATTAATTCTTAAAGTGTAAAATAACGCGTAATTAAGTTATTTTATCCTATTTGTTTAAATAAGTTATGGTATAAATTAGCGATCGGCAAGCTGCAGCCCGCGGACCGCATGTGGCCCGCGTTCATTTCCTTGCGGACCGCGGGCCGCAATGAACGTAGAACCTTTTATTTTGGCCCCTTCGTAGAACCAAATTTTTCGTCGCATTTTTCATACACTGTTTATATAGCTACTATTTAGACCCTAATAACAAAAGGTCGTGGACAAGTGCGAGTTACTAAGTTGATGATATATGTGCTGCCTAACTTTCTACAATGTTAATAAACTTACTAATGATTAAACATCCAAAGCATCTAAGCAATCACAAGTAAAACTAATTCACTTAATAAAGTAGCTCATATTATTGACTTTACCCGCCAATAGTTCACTAATGACTGAAGTTATACTAACGTGTGTTTGACTTAATTGCTTTTCGTGTCTGAAACGGCCGGTATTCGCACCAATTATTTGTATAAGCAAGTTTGCGTTCATCGCTAGACATTAATTATTCTTGACCTTTGTTTTTACTGACATAGTTATTTCGCAAAGCCACACAGTAAATTCATCAACTGTAGTTCGAACATTGTACTGGCTGCAACAATATATATTTTACTGCAGAGCACTGGGTGACGGTGGAAAGATTGGAGCGTTGTCTATCACGATTTCTATCTACTACACCAGAGTTAAATGTTTTCAAACATTGTCTTATTATGGTTATGATAAGAAAGTATTTAAACTAGTTTAAAAGTAGTGAATTCTCGTAATCAAGCCCAAAAGAAAACTAAAAGATGCCTATTTTTGACTGCAATACTTAAAGGCGGATATCAACTGTTTCTTGGCTTAAGGCTCGTGTATCTACGGCACAAATCTACCACAAATACCGTGTTGGTAAGATTATAGTTGCCCTTTTAAGTACAAACATTCTTGAGTCTGCATAATTATATGGTTATTTACGCAAGATGTTTATGCAAGCGTGACTAATGTATAAACGAGTTTTACAAGCGATCGCCAACGGAGACCACTGCAAAGTATCCAGATGTAAGTAAGTATAAGTAGAGTCAACGAGACACTGCATCCACACCTTTACAGGAACGCAAAACTGCAGCTAGAAGTGGATAATAAGTTTGTTGTATATTTGCGGAATGTAAACAAATGCATTTAGCTGCAAAGCAACAGCCTCATCTTCTATATATATAAAAATCAATTCCTGTTCGTTAGTCTCGCTAAAACTCGAGTATCGCTGGACCGATTTGGCCAATTTTGTAAATATTAAATATATTTCATAAATAGACTCTGAGGCGGTACGAAGTTTGCCGGGTCAGCTAGTAAGTAATATTATTAATGAGAATGTGACTTTGTTTGATTTCATTCATGCCTTAAGTACAGAACCGATCGTCATAAAATTTTGTACACACGTTGTTAAGGTTAAGGTCCAGAAAGGGATTTTTGGCCGAATAAAAGTACCGTTCCCAAGGATTGATAAAAACCTCTGAGATTGCGAGCGAAGCCGCGGGTTAAAGCTAGTCATAAAGATGGTAGAGTTCATCTGTGTGTGATGAAGCACCGCCTTACGTCATCAAAGTATAGGAGAGATTCTAAAGCTCTCCTTGTCAGCTGATGTGACCACATAAGACATTCACAAAAACAACATACTTAATCTTTATATCTTTCATCGTCGCAGAAAGTCGCTTAATACAAAGTTACCTTACCATACAAGTTTCGCAAAACTATATAACACGTGAGGTAGTGAAGTGTCCGGTGTGAACGAACTCATATCTGGATTCAGGACGAGCGAGTCATTAAGGATCAAATATATGGTACATGTATTTCCTACCGTGTTGATGCTGCTGTAAAGTACTCGGACAGTAGTTTTCGAAATAGCTTGCAATATGTATATCTGGGGGTACGGCAGTGCACCACAAAATCGAGCAAAAAAGCGAAACGTCCGTTCCATCCTTTTCTCGAAGCTTGTTTTAACTGTTTATGGAAATAGCGTACTACACCATCGAGAAAGATAAGAAAATAATCAGTCGTTAACAATACGTAAGCTTCACTCATGGGAAACAATTTTGCAAACAAAGCAGTTCGTTCATCTTCAATTAAGACTAGAAGTTTGATCCGATTAAAATCTAAATACGACAATTTGTTTTTTTAATAAATATAAATTAAAATGTAAAGTTAATTACAAAATTCCTTTAAGTAGTTGTTAAAATCAAGTTGAAATAATATTATAAGCATACAAGAAACTTAACGACTCTGCGGGAGTCTTTAAATATCGGCAAAACCTCACAACGATTCTCGGTAACATGTATATAAATTAAACTACAGTGACGTAAATACGACCGAATTCATTAGAATACTTTATGGATCTGTTCAATATTTTGGTAACCAAATATTCTGATGCATACGGATTTATTCATGTTCGCTCTTTTCCAGAAATACAACGAAAAACAATGCAAAAGCAAAGTATAAACAGGCAAAAGCCGATTAAACGAAAAATCGTCTGAAAAACTTCTATAGTTGTTGATATTATGTTTTTTAAACCTCATTGTATATTCAATGGTACAGTTCACTCTGGCACTAGATATATCACTATCCAGTAGTAGAATATATACGGCTTATAGGAAATTATGCGCAATTCCTCGTAATAGTGACGAATTCGATGCTTAAATATATTTGCCAAGTCATGATCGTAAACCAGTTTGTAGGCACCGATACAGACTTCACTCACAATAGGTAGTTCTTGAAACTTATAAGTGTTGCTAATTTAGCAACTATGTCGTTAGAAATAATGTCTTTTGATATGGTCATAGCGACGAAAAAACCAGATAATTTGGCGATAAAAAGAATTAAGCTACTTTTCTAACTACTTTTGGAGTACAAATCAAAACACTCACACCTAAGATTGTTTTAGATAATGGATATTTTTTTGTTAATTTGAATCCATTACTAGTATCGATTTCGAAACTGTGATCCTTTCCTCATGGCTGCCAAGGCCACCACAAATAATAAAATTCTGGGAGACCTTTTTTTTCACCGTTAAATTCAGTACTCGGCAACCGGTGACACTGATGGTACTCGTATTTATCGAGTACCATCATAATTTTATCGAGTTTTTAGCGAGTACTGATGTTGAACCTACTCGGATTTTTTGGGAGTTAGCAACACTGAATCTCAAATGGATTCCATTCATACATATTCCAGTTTTGATACGGACAAAAACTTTAAACAAAAATAATGAGTGTCATCACACTGTCACTATGTTGATAAGCGCCTTAACGAGTTATTAACATCGGTATAGTTAAACTCGTTTTTAATACGCTTTTATTTATTTTTGTAAATATCATGTTGATGACCTTTAATGTTCAGAACTAGCAAATATAAAAACAAAACACTCACTGCTTTAAAATATAGACTATGGTTACTCCCAAAATTAAGACGACTCCAACGACAACTCATACGTTAAAATCCGTGAAGCCGTTTGGGCTGTAGAGCGTGCCAAAGAATGAGACATACATACATAATATACAAACATTACCCGCCAAAGTCGGTTAAAAAACGCAGTATGTATAGACATACAATTATACCTAAGTATTGCTCCTATATTAGAAAAACAAAAAAAGGACTTTGTAAGACTTATGTGAGAGCCATACATTTAGAACGCCTTAATCGGCATATTAAATTTTTGGTGCTTTTTTGACTATATGTACATCCTATATATTGTAACCCAAAAATTTACTAAATAAAGATTATGAATTATTATATTATATTATGTATGTAAGTATTATGAAGCGTCAGACAGGCACTTCCATTTTTTATATTTCTAGATGTGCAGAATGAAAGTGCATGCATACATGATCTCGGTAATACTGTAAGGTAATATTACTATCGTGGGAATGGAGTGGAAATTGGAAACTACTTTGCATCATTGTTTCACTTGCAATGTTTGGTTAACCGACGGTCGGCTAACAATGAGAAAACCCACAATGTGAAACGTGAAACAAATGATACGAGAAGCAAATTTAATAAATGCTTTTTTTTGTGACCGCTATGTGTTTAAGTTTGTATGTATCTACGCGATTCTCTCAAAAACGACTTAACCAATTTGAAGGGTGTTTTCGATATTGATATAAAAACTAGTTGAAGTATTTAGCAGGGATTTGGTTACCAATTACCTACATTCTAAAGAATACTCGAATAAGAACATCACAACGTGGGGTAAGATTTCTTTCGGTTCATTGCATTGAAGACTTTACGATCGTGCAGACAGTATTTTCGTAAAACAGCAGTATTATAATTAGAGATGCGCCGAATAGTGGTTTCACCGAATAACCGAATACCGAATAATATTCGGTTTAACCTTTACCGAACCGAATATTCGGCCGAATTATTCGGTTTACCATTTCTTTATTGTCATTTTGCCAGTTATCTGTCATTTTGTGTATCCATTCAAACTTTACAATGTTGATTCGAGTTTTAAAAATGAATACTGATTTTAGGTTTAAAATAAATGTTGACTATACTAACTATAGATTAAGTAATAAATGTGTTGACTTGAGGTCTCAAAATAAATGTTGATTTGCAAACATATTCTTGATAGAATTTGAGATTGATTTATAATATAACATAAATCTTATATAAGAAGTATTGTGTTTTAATCCTGTACCATGTCGTGTATACAAGAAAATAGAAATACTCGAACCGAATATATTCGGCACTAAAACCGAATAATTCGGCCGAATACAAATAGCAAAAAAGATGCCGAATACGCCGAATACCGAATACCAAACGAATATTCGGCGCATCCCTAATTATAATACATTTAGGGACGTACTTATATGTATCAGTGAAACGAAAAGTGCTGATAGCAAATAGTGAGCATTTACAGAAGTGAACCATGGAGAACATGGTAGATTTTATAACAAAAAAAATAATATTTATGGTTGTACAGTAAGGAGGATAAACATACAGAGACGGCGGGCGCGCTGATTTCTATGTTTTGTATAAATGTATTCAAAATTGTGATTCGCATACAATGTTACGCTTACGAGCTATTGAATTGTATATTTATGACTCAGTTTTTTAGACGTTAATATATCTGATGAAACTGTAGAGTTGTAAAGGTCACACAATTATCATTAAACAATACACAGATGTTAAAACGCCAAATTGTACAATTGTTTTGAATTCTGGCACTTACGTCTGTATACGTAAGGCATAAGTTTCATAAAAATATGTGTAATTTTGAGTTTTCGTTTTAAATAAAATTGGTTTTCTTTCTTTATTTCTTGATCTTTTAAAGCTTCCAAAATATCCCAAACCATAACAAAGCTTATTCGAATAAAAGCTTGATCCTTGCATAATCGAAAATAACAGGTTTCGGTGAAATCGAGCATAAATCTGCTCTTAAAGCTACTATAGGTCCCGTTGTTATGTAAATCCGACTGGCCATAATATTACGTGGTCTACGTGACGCCACTTGAGATTTCGCTTTGTGACGTCATAATATGGAATTGTGAATTGCCCAGTATTCGTCACTTATCGAATTTAGTTTGTCAGAGAACAATGGGTTTCCCAACTTAATTAATGGAAACTGTAATAGTATGTTTTTTCGTGTTAAATTACATTATGGGAATATTAGATCTACAATGTATATTTATACAGGGTGAATTTTTCAAATAGGCCTTCAGGGCCAAATCCGAAACTATAAGGATTAGCGAAAAATGCTGAAAGAAGTTACGAGGCCGATTTCGATAAAAATTAAAACTACATCATTAGTTTTGAAAATATCTTTTTCCTTAGCCGGGAATCGAACGAGTTCATTTTGAAAAAAATATATACCCTCTATATTATTCAACTATAAGATAGTGTCGCTTATAAGGATCAAATTCTGGGAAGTAATGTTATGTGACAAATTAAAGGAAAAGGAGAATTTTGAACAAAATACATATTTTTTCATACATTGGCATACTAATCCTTAAGGATTATACATAACAAATGATTTATGTATAATTTTTTAGAAACATACATAAGTCATACCATTAAAGAATTTGTTGGTTAATCAATGAATTGTTCGATGTTATGACCATGACATACGACTTAATATGAGAAAGTAATAGTTTGGCAAATAAGTTACCGCCGTTTTTAGGATTTATTTTTTAATAAAAACAGGTTAATAAGTAAATTCTTGTTGTTTGTTGTTTACAACTTCGTTTCAACGTTAAATATGATTTTCAATATCTCTTTGTTAAGTAATCACTCGAATTTGACTCGAAAAAGTCATTCTCGCAAATTGTCAACTTTGCATCTGTATTAAACGAACCTCCGCCCATAGCAAGTTAAATATATTATAATGGTCCTATAAATTACCTTAACAAAGTCGGACATAAAAATAAAAATTCTTGGAGACCAAAACGACCGCTTTCGAACGATTTGAAACATTGAGCCAAAAAAAATGTTAATATGTGAAATGTTTAAATTGATAAGTGGCGGGAACTTATCTGCCAAATGAATATGAAAAAATATGTATTTTCTGAAAATTGAGGCTATTCCTTTAGTTTGTCATTTATCATTACTTCCCAGATTTTAATCCATATAAGCAACACTATCAAATATTGGAATAATATAGAGGTGTATTTTTTTCACCCTGTATACAAAAGTATTTCCAAGACAAATAGTTATACATATTTAGTTTGTTTTTTTTTTAAAATAACTACATTTTAGTCTATTGGTTTTGGTAATTTTAGGAACGGCTTACCGATTTTTACGGGAGATTTAACGAAGATATAATTACATTTTTATAATTGAATTATCGATCGCTTCACTCATACGATGTATTCTTTTTCACAACGACACATAGACAACATATGACACTATAGATTTAAGTAATAGACAATTAGGTAATAGATAAAAATAAAAAATACATGAACATAGACATTCTATATACCTTTGTGGGGAACATGAGGAAACAATAGCTCCCATGAGTATTTATGGCACAATCCTTGAAGTTTAACAGTACATATAATGCATGAAAACCTTGAATCAATATAAAATAATTGGTAATTAATCTGATTGCAGTATTCTTGTACAACACTGACTTTCCGCTTGACCTGAGGTGACGCACGGCTCCAAGAAGATACTGATAAATTTATACAAACAATGCATATTCCATCATTTACGCTTGTATGAGCAAATAACATATACACATATACATTATAAGTATGTGCGTACCTACTGAACAGGAAAATCATTTTTTCTTTATGAATTCATTCTCAAGTTATATGCTATTGATTGTTATTGGATATAGTTAACCTTTTGACCAGACCCCTATCCACGGTACTTTACTCTTATCACCCTATCTCCCTATAGATAATATAATTGAATATTAAAATTAGAGTTGCAGGCTGCAGGTATATAGACGTGTTTTACAGGAATTTCAATATCGAAAATTAAGATTTTATAAAATATAAATTTATTTATCTATTATATAAAGTGAACAAATCATTTCGGGAATTGATATAATTAATGTATGAATGAATCTATTGCAAAACCAAGAAGTATAGGTACGGGAGAACTTACAGACCGTTTTTCCACCGCTCGCGGACGTGACATAACTGTTTTTTTGTTTTGAAAAACATGCAAGCGTAGATAATGAAAATGAAGGTAAAAGATAACTGTTATCAAAACAAAAAAATATATGTATATGTGCGGAGACTATAAAATGTGCGGAGACGGAAGGAAAATGCTTCGTGAGTTCTGACAAGTTTTAAGTTTGCAATTAGCCAATATGGACTATAGCCTAAACTTTTCCTTAGCTTGAAGACCCCAGCAATAGTTACCGAAAGTTGACGACAAGGAATCAAGATCGTAAAGAAACGTATACCATTTAAATATCGTAAACAGAAGGATGTTGTAACATTGCGAAACTTAATTAACTCGTGATAAATATAAACCGGTTTGCTATTTGCTTTGCAAATGCCATGCGCTTTACTAGCTATAGTATATGTAGACTCATACAAGTAATAACATTTTGAAGTACCTATATAGTTAAATTTTCATTTCCTTAAAGTTGGAAAAATAAGTTGTAGTTAAATAAAAAAGCTGTTGAACATTTTTGATATTAGGTACCTATATGTTTAGAATTCGTAAATGGAACTCGAAATGGATCAGCCATGTTGTTCGGCTCGGTAGAAAAAGAAAGTTTGTATAATTTTTTTTATAATATAGGAGTAGCAGACGAGCATGCAGTCCACCTGATGGGAATTGGCTTCTGCCGCCCATGGACATCTGTAATCAACCTCAGATATGATTAGATATTCCTACCTGAGGTCGGGCACAGATGCGTCGTTACTCCTGAGCACTAAGCTCGAACGCCTCGGAAAACTGTGTCTCCCTTACCACACCCTTCAATCCAGAACGCAGCAGCGTTTAACACTGTTGTTATTAGGCAGAAATAGGTGTAGCGGTGGTGCCACCGGAGTCGAACCACAAAGGGTTCTACCACCTTCGTAATATACTTAATAGAGTGGCGACTGTTTAGGTTCAAGGTTCGGTCGATGACTTGAATAGGTATATTACAGGATCGATTGCAGTGGCGCCAATTACTAGAGGCCATATCTAGAAGTAGTACAGAATAGGCTGATGCAGTAATATAAATAGGCTAATTTATTGTTCATAAGTCACGTACTCATAAGTCAGCCACTAAGGTGTTCCAAATTAGCCCTTAGAGTCAGTAATCCATCCAGGGTAAAGTCTAGATCCTATCTGAAGATCCAATTGTAGCTAGAACAGATGTGAATAAAACTATAAAACCATGCTGACAACCGCTTAACAATCCTAATAAGGGGAATTGAAAAAAAAATTAAGATCGTTTATTGTCATCGGTTCTTGACAAGTGTTCAAAATTTTAAATTAATTGGACCGTTCAAAGTGGGTAAAAATTTAGTTCAAACATTCCGTTACATACATACATACAGGTCAAGCTAATAAAAGCGTGTTAAAAACGTAGAGTATTGATTTTTCAATCACTCAATTTACAATGTTTAAACTAAATTATTAAAAATACTTAAACCAAATAAAATGTCTTGTTTAAGTACTTACGTAATGAGTTGATTAGCTGACATAATAAGAATTCGATTGGGGACCTCATTTACATTGCAAAAACTACTTACAAGCATTACCTAACATCGTAAGAAAAACAACAATAGATAATAGTGAACTAAAATTACTTAACACCGCTTTATAAACATTAACCTTTATAGGCGATAAAATATTCAATGGGTAGGGCTTGAATTACTATGAGATATCAAATAATTCTTGAAGAATTTCATCAGCCGTTGAAACTTAGATTTTAACGATGACAACTATTTTCTATGGATTTTTTTTGTTGGTTAGTAAACTTAAAAGCAGGTGTTCTTATACACATGTTTTTATAGCATCTTTTTTAATTTTACGCTTTTATTTTAAAGAATAAGTATGCTCTCCAAAGCCAAACTAAAAGTCTGACAAAAGTCAGAGACGCGTTGGTACACATTGGGACTTAGAATGCCCAATAGTAATAAAATTAACGTAGCTACCACTGCAATGACACCCCCAAATAAACTAATAATAGTTCTACCAACGTCAACTATCTTTTGATCTTTTTTACCTTCGCCGTACATGTAAGTAGGTAGTCGATTATTTATAGTGTGTAACAGTACATGTTGATTATCATAATTAATCACTTTGACCGAATTTCAAAGGCCGTATAACATATAAGTCACTTGGACCTTTAAAGGCCATACAAAATAACATACAACTAAACTAGGGTTGCCAAAATTTCATCGAAGGATTAAATTATTTCTCGCCATCCTCTCCATGCGGACCGTGGATCCTTGGAACCTCTCCTTGCGGCCCGCGGGCCTTCCTAGAACGTAATTCTCGCCCGGGTGACTTCATGATATACAGACAATTCAACTATATAATATAAAAATGAGTGTTCGTTTCTATGTCCTTTAGCAAAGTTGTTGTGAGTGAGTGACCCACGAAGGTTTCTGAGTAGGTACGACCTATTTTCGACAGATGGCATCACTGTCATTCCAATGAAGGTACAAATTTTCAGTTATATGTATGTCATGTTTTTTTCCCGCAATAATTTCAAAGATTACTTCCGAATGCCGCCCGCCATTGCCTAATGTAGCTACCATTATGCCCATGGTACCAAAAAGATTACCCTACATTATAGTAAGGTTGGCAATCGTAAATTCAACTGTTGTACTTAACTTATATCGTTTCATTGATATCCAGTACTTTATAGTTGACGTTCTCTTTTCAAACTAAACTACATTGAACTCTATGTCTGATGTATACGGCTTGAATTGAATGAGAACCCAATGGCCTTTACACACCCTGCATTGAATTGGCGGGTCGCATTACATTCCGATGTTGCATGGTTTAGTGATTCAGAATCGTACTTTGCACAAAACATATAAATATCTATCTTATATGTATACTACAAATAAATAGAATTTCCATAGTTCTAATATTAGGCGGAAAGTTCGTTTCGCGTAGCTAAAATAGTGTATCCTCAAAGCATACTAAACTTTTATAAGGAAGATTCAATGTCAAAAAAAAACTTGAAGGAAATCAATTCAAATAGATAAGTAAGTAAAAAGCAGTGATAACCCAATGGTTTAGAAACTCGGCTTCTCGAACGAGGGGTCCGAGGTCCAAATCCTAGGCCTCTGATTTTTCAAAGTTATGTGCATATTAGAAATTGATTATCATTCGCTTAAAACGCAGAAGGAAAACATCGTAAAGAAACCTGCTTACCTGAGAGATTTATATAAAGAAATATCTCAAAGGTATGTGAAGTCTACCAATACGCACTTGGCCAGCGCGGTGGACTATGGCCTAATCCTTCTCATTCTGAGAGGAGACCCCTGCCCAACAGTGGGACAATAATGGGTTGATGACGAAGTAAGAAATAATCTGAAACCCGATTTGAAAGTCTAAATAAATTAATAAAATAGACTATAAATAATATATTTATATACCTATCACTTTTCTTTCAAGCCAAGCCAACCTCCAAGTACGTCAGAGGACCTCTTACTAAGTCACACGTGTTGAGCCTTCTAAGTACTACAAAGGGCAACTCAATCTAAATATCTTTTATCGTTAGGTCCATAGAATTCTCACTTCCGCTATTACAGAGTCCGAGTACTTATAATACTGCTACCTACGTCATGTGCATGTGTAACGTACAGTATAATTTATTATTACATATAGTACAAGAATATATTTAACTTATCTTGTTACTTTGCATGTATGCAGTATGTGAGATTCAAGTCTTGCACTGAAGAGCTGAGATTTGATTTACTTCAACTTCAACATTGCATGACTAGCTTAGTGACGTCGTTCTAATTCCAATATGGCGGATTCCCTGAGATGGCGGATCAATTGTTCATGCTCCCCCATGATATGGGTATCAAATGATTTGGCTTTAGAAGCTTTCATTAGAAGAAAACGAAAGAGTTTATATACACATTAATACACTTACATTTTTCTTGGCATTCACTTGTACAGATCATTCAGATTTCAGATAACTGAATTAGACGACCTGACCTGATCATCAAATTAGATCTCTACTCTAGTGAATCAACAGGTCTAGATCTTTGTTGCCAAGTAATTATAATAAGGCCCCAATCAGTAATTATGTTACGGCTAGGGAAGTAAACAAGTGAGTTTTTGAAATATCTAAAATATTACTAATCTGCATTATTCCAGATTATCATACGACCTAGTGAAGCTATGGCAGACTTGATACATTCATGGCGTTGCTTCGTCTTTGCGTACGACCCTGATGTTACCGTGCCGAGCTACTTTAGGAGTAGTCATGTGATGTGACGAAAGTCACGTATTATAAAAGCCTACTTGTATGTCATATCGTGAGAAAATCTCGTAACAATTTTCGCAATACTCAGATGATACTTTGTGCGAACTAATGTTTCTTTTGTGTCAAAAAATCAAAGGTTACATGGAAGAAATTGCTAGTTAAAGCAAGCTAGATAAGATCGTCATTTGAGTAATATCACAAAATATTTTAATAGTTTATTTTGTGGTAATTAATATGTTGTTATTGATTCGTATTTGTTTGTACGGGTGTTTAAGTACTACTTACTTAATTGAAATAGTACAATGTTTTCTTCTTTTTTACTATAATATATATTTCATGGAAACTTATAATAATAATTTCATCTCTTTGGGTTGAAAGGATGACAAATACACATAATTGATCCTTTTCATTGCTTTTTTTCGCGTCGCATTTAGTAATAATATTATGTATCTCTGGTAAGTAATGAAATGTTTTTATAATATCAGCAATGTCGTATGTTATTTTATAAATAAACAAGATAGAGTACCTACTGGATGGCCTCGATGCAATACTTGCAATAATAACCGGATGAAGCAAGAAGTTAACTTTACCTACTGTAATTATTGTCGGTAAAATAATTGTAAGGTTATTAAAAACTATTAAACATTGCCGTCTTACAAAAAATAGTTCAAAGGTTGTTTCTTTTGATCACGGAAAAAATGTTTTTAATTCATTGAAAACATAGTGATAAAAATAATACATATTATGGAGAAAATGAAAATAGCAGCGCTTTTTAAAATAACTGCTATTTTTCTAATCTCAAATTATAGCTGTTTATCCTCTATAGCGTTTTTGAATTACAATATTTAAATTACAATATTCTTTACGGGGAAACGGGGGACAGAAGGAAAACGGGGGCAACCAATCTTGACGGAATTTTCACGGAAGGATACAGGAAATTGTACGCAACATACTATTACATAGTGCTACGAAATATTGAACAAAATGTTTTACGTTTGTCGTTCATCTTAACATCAAAATGCTGATTGAATTGAATTTTTATAGTCATTGCGCAAAAAGTTCAGATCAAAATTAAGTAGTTTGCCTTGAGTGTACAACATCACACGGTCAAAGACATTTTAATGTTCGTGTAAATTTTAACTCGAATGTAATGTACAACCAAAATGTACTTTGTATTAATAGATACATAATTGCAATGTATATTAGGTTCATATTGTTTTTGTGCTTGAAGATATCGAATATACTCAATCTACACTAATATTATAAAGAGGAAAACTTTGTTTGTTTGTTTGGATTTAATGAATAGGCTCAAAAACTACTGGACCGATTTTAAAAAATCTTTCACCATTCGAAAGCTACATTTTCCACGAGTAACAGGTTATAGTTTATATGAAATATATTTGATAAATAGATTTTGAGGCGGTACAAAGTTTGCCGGGTCAGCTAGTTTGATAATATTTTCGTAATGAAGTAGGTACCTACTGATAAGTAGAAGTAGAATTGCAATGAAAACAAACAAAATTATAAAATACGACGCCAAATTAAAATGATTTGCACGTGCAATCATTGAACATTGGGGACCGCGTATTGTATATGTACGAGTATGTAAGAAGCGAGCAATCATTCAATTCAACAGGTAACTATCTAATCAGTATTAGGCATTAGTATCACATGTTAGGCTCACCAGATTCCCACCGATGTGATGCAATAAAACAAGAAAAGTGAAAGTTCCACAAAACAAGGTATCGCGCGTATTTTAAACCGCGGGACAGCGTAGGCACAACCGCACGCCGCTAGGCATTGCAACTGAACTGAATCGCGAAGGATCATTCATTCACTGGGCGATCTGACGAAACGTTAGTGACACTGGTTAACCATGATCCGGTTTGGCGATCTGCTAAATAAACCCTGAGGTTCCCGCAGAAATCTTGGAATAGGCAAGATAAATGTACCTTGGAGACTGTGGAAAACTACGGGAACACGGCGGCTACTTAGTCGTACAGAATTGCGGTCTGCGGATTTTCTTTCGCATCCGTTACCGACATAGAATTATTGTTTTGTTTCAAAACCCATGAGGTTAATCACTGTGACTAACATAGCCTTGTGAGTGTATGTCACAAAATAGGCTGTACTATTACGCATTCGGGTTATTTCCGTAAAATTAATGGTCTATTAAAAATGCAGTAAATAGAAAACAACAAACTTCACTCAAAGTAACTCATCGTTCACAATAAAATAATAATGCTTTGATGTTGACGGTACTGGACCCTTTATAGTTCCACTCTGGAGGCACCACTGAAAACCTGTTTCTATCTAATAATACACACAAACAGTAGACACAGCAGCTCTTTGTTCTGATTTGAACTGTGAAGTAATCTTACCAACTTCTGTTACCCGATAAATATAATTTAGAGGTCTTCAAATCAAGAGTGAATAGGCTACGTCTAGGCAAGTGTGGCACATCTTAGGCTTCATCAACGCTTACCATTAGGTAAGATTGAGGCCAAACGCATGCCTATCCACTATTAAATTAATATATAAAAAAAATGTTGACGTATTTTTCTGAGGCAATCTAACTTATTCTTCAGGGGTGGCAATACATTAGTGTTATCAGGATTAGACTTATTCCCAATTGGGCATAATTTGTTCTAAATATGTAATGCTAAGAAGTCTCAGTGTGAAGTGGGTAGAAGGATTTAAATGAAAATGAAAATATTGATAATGTCTCTTATTTTATCAAATTCATATAAGGATAACTGGTAACGGTTTTGCTTTATACAGTTTTATATACTAAACCATCTTTACAACATATTTATTAACCAGAGGTATAGTCCACGCAAAAACTTGTAGTGCGCTCTAAAGTTGTTGCATACAGGTGTATTCAGCGAGCTAATGCGGACGAACACAACTACAAGTATATACTCCATAGCAACAGAAAGAGTACACTAATGCAGTTATGTACATGTGGACAAGAGAGGGCAACAGATGGGTGCTCGGGGGGGTTGCCCGTGCTGTTTTCATCCCTCTTAAATGTACAATTTGCTGTTGCGATGTGACTTGTGTCAACAATATAAACTCAGTTGACCTTCATTGGTTTAATTATCATAAGAAAGATTGTTTAGTTTTTAGCACTATATTTATTTTGTACTAATCTTGTTATCTTTTCTAGTAACTATATTTTTTCTGTGTGCTTTTAATGCTGTATCCTTATCTAGGTACTAGACACAATAAGACAATAACACAATAAGACACAAATAAACCTAAAGCTTTTAAACTGAAATTTTTTTTCTGTACATTCTTAATTAATTCATATCTATGAATAAATATTTAAACAAATAAATAAAACTGAACTATGGGTATGGGCGAATAGTGATAATTTATTTGGAACTTTTTGACTAAAAGTTTAAGAATTTTGCTACAGATGTAAAAATATAAAATACGACTACATAGGATGATGTGGTGGCCGTGTAAAAATATAAAAGCGTTCATATGATTGATGAAACAGTTTTTAAGCCCCATTTTATGTCAAGAAGTATTGTACAGTTATATAAACTTGTTTGTAACTTTCATGACAGACGATGGTTATATCACCGACTTTTAAGAAAACTTTGAATAAGATGCTACATAAGATCACTAAATGTGAAAGTATAAATAAAACTTTGCCTGATATACGATAAGTTATTTTAATCATTATAGTACTCACATTAGAGACCGCACCAATCTTGCGAATTATAATAGTTTCTTCGCCAAAAGTAACACTTAAGTTCACTTTAAATAACTTGAAGTTAATATAAACTTTCTTTATACATTAACATATACTGCTAGCAAGAACATGAGGTATTTTATGAAATTAATACCTTTCGCTTTACTAATTCTACGCTCAAACCAAATTAAACAGATACCGTAAACCGCAAGTACTTGCACCACATGAAAATGAATTCTTTCACATTCACATGATTTAATAATTTTGAGATATACCTCAAACGACTTTGACACATTTGACATTAGTCTGGTAACGATGACAGGTGATTTTAAGCTGCGTTCAATGTTTACGATCTAGATACATAATCCCTATTAAACCCTAAAACTAATTTTGTACAACCTAAACCTATAAATCGAATAATATATTTTTTTTAATTTTCCCGTGAAATATATGTACCTAAATAAATTTATTTTATATTCTTTTAAAAATTATAAGGCGAAAACACACTGCATTGGACGCATGACAGGACAACATAGCAACGTCCACAGACTACTTATACGATTATTAGAACTATCGATATGGCATATCGATTGTTACACAATCAATCTCCGATTGAAATCGTATTGTGCTATTGATTTCCAGTATAATATAGTCACTCTGTTACTCGATAATATAGTCACTCGATTATTTAAGCGTGCTTAATTTGTAAAGAATATTTTTAATGACAAGTTACTGTTTCAAATTAAGTATTTAATAAACTCGATTTTCATAAGATATATCGTGCATTGCCGCATTGTGCAACTCAATCATGCCGAGAAGCGGCCATATTCCAACAGTCACAATTCAAAGCTTGTATATGTACAAGACATTGACAAAACTACGACAGCGTGATTCAGAAACATGTAGCGCAACTTCTCTCATCATGTAGCACAACATCTCTTGACGAGTTGCGTCGCAATGTCTTCGACACTTAAATAGTGTCAAGATTCAGACGTAGGAACAATTTAACCCTAATTGTATATTATAAAATCTTATTTAAATTATAGTAAGGTATAATTTAAAGTATTAGCATAGAAGTATCATAATGTATGTCGATTTGATTTGTTTCTTTACGATCCGGGTTCTATGTTGATAGTATAATATAGATCGATACAAAAATCGATTAAATTACTTTTTAGTTCATTTTCAATATTGCGATTAATCGATTTCAAACTGACAATTGACATGCCTAGGAGGACAACATTGCATTGCATACATTTCCGATTTCATGTCATTTCATTTACAATTTTAATATTCGACGTATCAACGTTAATATTTCCATAACAATCGACTAGTTAGTTAATTTGCGATAATTTTGTATAGGTAAAATTTATTAGTGGACGTTGGTGCCTTGGTGATTAACGTATAGTCGTGATATTTGTGACTTGTGTAAAATGTCTGAGGATAAAAATGCGGGAGTGCACGGTGACAGTGGAAACCAGGCCTTGCAGGCTGCTGAGGAGGAGAACGGGAAGTCCTGCTGGGTGTGCTTCGCTACCGAAGCTGACGACAGACTCGCTGCGTGGGTGCAACCTTGCAAATGCATAGGCACCACAAAGTGGGTGAGTAATGTGCTAATTTTGTGGTGTTTTTAAACGCTTGCTTCCTGTATTTGTTAAATGATACTCCACTAGTATTAATATTCTATGCTAGACTATACTATGGTAGCGTTATTGGATTTGTTTTCGTTCTATTTTTTGTAAATAGACAAGATATTTACGATCTGAAATAGGGTTACATTTTCGTGTTGTTTTTTATACGTCGGTGTTATTGTAATTTTAATTCGCTTCTGCAGTTTTTGTAAAACATTCTATATCCTCAAAGTTTCTTACGTCTAAACGTTTATTTGAGAAAATACTATTTTAATACTGTATTATTTTATATTTATAATCAGCGTTTATTATTTTCTGGAGCAAGTGGTTTTTTTGATAGAGTTAACTAAATGTATTCTATCTGATGAAAGGATAAGGTATGTATACAGCTCATAATATTTAAGAAATTCTATGTTTATGTGCTAATATTTTTTTGTTTTGTTTTCTATAGCTTTGGTCTCTTCCTTAATTTTACAAAATAAATACCATGTGGCATAATATTCACTTGCAGTGACTTGCTAAGTTTAATACTTTTATTAAAAATAACTGTCTTCATTCACTTTGTTATGACTAAGCAATGTTACTTATACTACCACTGCTACCAGATAATCAGTATACACTTTCACAATTTATTATTTACTTTCAAAGGACTTGAATCTGGAACCATTTGTGTGTCAAACTGTAGTACATGGTTTGTCACAGGCCTGACATAATTAACTGTATATTAGAAATTTTAAAGGTTTTGAATTATTAATTTTCTATTTAATTATGCAATATTCAGTTAAGTACAATTATTAAATAATAAATTGTTTGACCAATATACTAGATTTATTAACACTTCCTGTAATTAAGAATTTCATGATAATAAATACAGTTTTTTCATACAATCTTAATCTTATATAACAAACACTTATTAGTATGTTCTGTGCTGCTATAAGTTATATTTCAACAGATTATCATTGGTATATATAATAAGCCATTATAGTAATAGTGACAAGAAATTACTAAGCCACTCAACATTCAAGATTAGTGCTCAGGGGTAGCGTCACCTGTGGCAAACTCAGGTAGGAATCTAATCTTATCTGGGGTTGATTACAGATGGCTCTGGGCGGCATAGCCACATACAATCAGGTGAACTGCATGCTCCTGCTACTAATATATTATATCAAATATCAAATGAAATTCTAAACAACTTATAAGTCACATGAACACATTTGTGAACTCCTGTCATTAGTAAATATTGTACATAAAAAACAGTGGATGATTATACTATTTTGTATATCGATGGGTCCTATGTATATGAGCCAAAATGCAAAATTACAACTTTACAGGAGAGGCTTCCAAAGTTTAAATTTACTATAACTTCAGATTGATAAAACTGAAATTTAAGAATCTTTGCTTGTTTGCTAAGAGAACTATCCTCCTCATTTATACTATAGTATTTTATATATACATTTATTAGTTTTGTTTTTTACATCACATTGGCCCTTGTACGTTTGTTTTTGTTATAATTATTTTTCTTTAAAAACACCCTAAAAGGGCCAATGAGTCATATTGACCTTTATACGCGTATTACTCTAATTAGCATAAAGTATATATATTTTTTTATTTTTACCCATATTTGAAGTAATTACAAAGGTTATCATCGCTATTTTCAATAACATCGTCGTTTTCATAACCTAAACCTAAACCTAAATAATAATACCTAAATAATTTGAAGGTGGTAGAACCCTTTGTGGTTCGACTCCGGAGGCACCACCGCCACACCTATTTCTACCTAATAACAGTGTTAGGCGCTGCTGTGTTTCGGTTTGAAGGGTGTGGTAAGGGAGACAGACTTTTCCCAGGCGTTCCAGCCTAGTCCTCAGAGGTAGCGGCGCATCTGTGGCTGACCTCAGGTAGGAATATCTAATCCTATCTAGGGTTGATTACAGATGTCCATGGGCGGCAGTAGCCACTTCCCATCAGGTGGACTGCATGCTCGACTGCTACTCTTATATTATAATACTTATTTGCATTATTTTTCAGTTTATCTGAATTTATGTTTTCTTCAAGTTTGTTTTTATTTTATTGTTTGTGATGAATAAGGGAGATAATGTCAGATATTTCTCAACTCTTTGTATCTGGAGTTACTGAAGGTTAACTGTATCTTAGGGTAATCAACCCTTTATCATTGCTAAGGTTCATTGTAATATTGACTGTGGAAGGTAATTTTTTTGTGTGTATGTATGTAGGTATGTCTCATTCATTGGTATGCCCTTCAGTCCAAAGTCCAAATGGCTTGACTGATTTAACATATGAGGTGTTTTTGGATTTATTTAAACTGTGGGAGTAATATTGGCTATAATTTTAAGTAGTTTCGTTTTTATTTATAATAATTATTATTTACTATATCTGTCTTTACTTAACTGTCATGGAATGGTTATGTTTTTTTCAAGTATCTTGTTTGTTTTATTTCCTTATTACATCCGGTCTTCCAAAAGACTTAATGGATTTTGATTTTTAATTAATTTTTAATTTTTAGTTTATGTATATTAAACTATTGTAATTTTTGCAAATCCTTTTTTATATGGAGCTTGTAAATAGGCTATATAAATTGCACTGCACTTGCAAAATATTGCTGTGAAGTATAGCAATATAAGTAGTGATATTTACTTGTGCAATATGTAGTGTTATTTTGCAACATTCTGCTATCTCACGCTATATTGTATTGAAATATACTTGCAATATAATAGTTCGCGCCAAACTGCTTGTCTGCTCCGAAGCTGTTGCGAGCAGGTGTAGTCATACTATTTGCTATGGCGACGCAATTCATTTCTATATTCAGAGCGGACTAGCAGTTTTATACGGACTATACGACTATAATGAGGATGGTCTTTATCAAAAAATATTGCTCTAGTTATTGCAAAATATGTAGATGATAAATTAATTGCTATATCTTGCATCTAGAAGTAGTCATAAAAGTAGTTTATTTTCCAGCCCCTTTCATATTTTAACAGTTCATCATTCTAATTTATAAGTATGTCAATGTTGAAATAGCTTCCAATTTTTATAGTACCTTTTATGTGTCATATACACAAGCCATAGATTTATGGCTTGTGTACAGGGGTATTAAATAAGTAATATTTTTAGGCTTCCATACCCAAAATATAATTATTACAAAGCCTCCGCTGTCTGTTTGTCACAGAGCTCTATCTCCTGAACTGTAATAGGTAGATAATTAAAATTGTTACAGCATATGTATAATTGTTGCTGCGAATTATATATAACAGTCATGGAAATATAAGTCTATCTATCATTATTTGAATATGTCTATCATTATTTTAAATAACCATTTACAATTGATTTCGACAAAAACAATGCCTTATCTTTGTAGATAAATTATATGGTGCCATTTGCTTCAATTTAATAACTTTATCTTTAGATTCTGTATTCATATCACTTTGTTGTAATTTGTTTTTATATTCCACTGAATTTAGAACAGTGATTAAGTCTAGACTAGACTGTTTTTTGTTTCTTAACTAAAGAAGAGGTAGGTATTAACTTGCTTTGTGTTTCAAATGTATTGCAAATTCTATTTTGTTTGGCTTACACATAGTTTTTTAAACTTATCTAAGTTTTAAAGAGAACAGATATTTTAATTCGGCTACTTTTTTGTGAAAATGAAAGTTATATTGTTTAGGACTGCAAAATGTTTGCGCAAAATACCAAATAGTGGTTTTCATGTTCATTTTAGGAATGAGTAGACATCAAAAGTATGTTTTTGAGTCTGTCTGTATTCAAGGAATACATATATGAGGTAATCTTTGTGTAGACGTGTCTGCAGCTTATTAAATTATGAAAAAATCTTGTTGCACCGTTTTTAAAAGTTATTATTTAAATTGTAGTTGTATGTATGTGAGGGTCAAATATTGCAACTTAATTTTAAACCAGTTAGCCAAACACAGTTGAACTGAAATTTTGCATACATATTTGGTATATGCGTTATGCGGTTGGTGACGTTTCTTAGGGTTCCGTATCCAAAGACTAAAAACGAAACCCTATTACTAAGACTTTGCTGTTTGTCTGTCCGACTGTCAGTCTGTCCGTCAGTCACAGGGCTCTATCTCCGGAACCGTAATAGATACATACTTGAAATTTTTACAGAGGGTGCATAATTGTGGCTGCTATAACAACAAATACTAAAAAATAAGTAATAACTAATAACATTTGACTAAGTATTGTTGAAAACATTTGGTAGTAGAAGCCTCCACGTGCGAGTTCGCCTCGTACTTGGCGAATTATTTATATCCAATATTGCGTACTCCTCTAAAATGATGGAGCAATTGTTATTTACCCCTATTTTCAATTGTTTGGTTATTATGACCAGCGTTAACCTTTGTACTATTGTATAATGTTATTGTATTGTTGATCCAAAGGTTGATTAACCTCATTCCCACGAGGCGGAGATAATTAATCAATTATTGAATCATGCTAAATAAAATAATACAAGACGTTTAATACTTTGTTACTATAGTTAATAGGAAATGTAAAATCTATTATAGATAGTTAGAAGATAAGTTTGCAAAGTTGAACATTATAATATAGTGCCTTTTATCATATAATACATGATATGATACATGAATGCTAATTTAATGAAGAAGGTGGTAGAACCCTTTGTGGTTCGACTCCGGCGGCACCACCGCCACACCTATTTCTACCTAATAACAGCAGTGTTAGGCGCTGCTGTGTTCCGGTTTGAAGGGTGTGGTAAGGGAGACAGACTTTTCCGAGGCGTTCCAGCTTAGTCCTCAGGGGTAGCGGCGCATCTGTGGCCGACCTCAGGTAGGAATATCTAATCCTATCTGGGGTTGATTACAGATGTCCATGGGCGGCAGTAGCCACTTACCATCAGGTGGACTGTATGCACGTCTGCTACTCTTAAATTATAAAAAAAAGAACTGAATAGTAAGTCTTAATAAATGTAATTAATGATTCCTTTTATACTATATCTAATACATGATTATACAGAATTATTCAAATAGGCCTTCAGGACCAAATCCGAAACTATAAGAATCAGAGAAAAATGCTAAAAGGAGTTACGAGGCCGATTTTGATAAAAACTAAAACTACATCATTTGTTTTTTAAAATATCTTTTTCCTTACCCGGGCATCGAACGAGTTCATTTTGAAAAAAATACACCCTCTATATTATTCCACTGTGTTATAGTGTCGCTTATAAGGATCAAATTCTGGGAAGAAATGTTATGTGACAAATTAAAGGAAAAGGAAAATTTTGAAGAAAATACATAATTTTTCCATACATTGGCATACTAATTCTTAAGGATTATACATAACATATGACTTATGTATAATTCTTTAGGACTATACATAAGTCATAACATTGAAGAATTTGTTGGTTAATACACTAATTCTTCGATGTTATGACCATGACATACGACTTAGTATGAGAAAGTAATAGGTTGGCAACTAAGTTCCCGCCGTTTTTAGGATTTATTTTTTAATAAAAATAGATAACTTATTAATTAGTATATTTTTATTTTATGTTGTTTACAACTTCGTATGAACGTTAAATATGATTTTCTATATCTCTTTGTTAAGCAATCACAAGGATTTCACTTAAAAAAATCATTCTCGCAAATGTCAACTTTACATTTGTATTAATCGAAACTCTATTGAAGTTGAAAATCTATTATAATGGTCTTAAAAATAATCTTAACTAAGTCGAACTTAATAATATAAATTCTTTGAGAAGAAAATGTCCGCCGACCAAAAAAATGGTTAATACGCGAAATGTTTAAATTAATAAATGGCAGGAACTTATCTGCCTAATTAATATGAAAAAATATGTATTTTCTTAAAATTGCGGCTTTTTTTTAGTTTGTCATTTATCATTACTTCCCAGAGTTTGATCCTTATAAGCAACACTATCAGGTAGTGGTATAATATAGAGGGTGGGTTTTTTTTCAATATGAACTCGTTCGATTCCCGGCTAGGGAAAAAGATATTTAAAAAAAGTAATGATGCAGTTTTAGTTTTTATCAAAATCGGCCTCGTAACTTCTTTCAGCATTTTTCGCTAATCCTCATAGTTTCGGAATTGGCCCTGAAGGCCTATTTGCAAAATTCACCCTCTATAACCCCGGAAATAATTAAATGCTTATTCTGTTAACTGAATAGAAAGTTGGCCTAATAAATGTAATATATGTCAATGGAATAAAATATTGTATTGTCCCTATTAGTCAAGTGGATACAGGTGTCCAGAATAAATTATTTTTGAAATTTGTCCCTGAAAACAAAACAAAGGTCCTGCTTATCCCTAATTGTAAGGGGGGAGGTTCGGATCCCTCAGTACTGTTATCTATACATCTGCTCAGGTCTGTTTATATTTTAAGGAAGACTAATATCCTAATCGCTAGGTATATTTAGGTACGTGAAAATACATTTTGCGAGTTATGAATGTATGCGAATTAAGTTTTTGTTAAGCGATGAATATCTCATCGATAAAAAATACACGTGGCAAAGATCGATTATATTGAATGGAATGAGTAGTATTTACTTCCACTATTATCGGATGTGTATACAAATGTGTTTTCGCGTCAAACAAACCGGTCCGAACGGTGATGTACGAAACCTACTCTATTGAAAATCAATTATGTTTGCATTTAACAGTTAAAATGCTGTTAATTTTTATGCGGGAATCCTAAATATATTCCAGGTCATAATTAGCATATGCGCTCCTTATAAAATGTAAGTTTACTCAAAGGTTCCGTTCGAATTATTTCAGTAGCTGACAAGATTAGGACGAACTGACAGATGGACACGTCTTCAAAAATCTGAACAGATTTTTTTTTAAATCATAGTAAATAACACTGAATCAAGAACTAAATTAAAATCAGATAATCTATAGATATAACTACACAGTAAGAGTAAAGTTATAACACTCCTCTTGCATTAAGGATTGTAAATGACTTACAATCCTCTACACATGAGTCTACGGCAGCGTTTCCCAACCTTTTTCAGTCCATGACCCTAAGGAAATCAAGCACATTTTTCACGGACCCCCTTAATAAAATGAAGAGCAGATTTTTTTTTAATATAGTGTTATACAGTTAATTGTATCAGGCGTTACTTTGCGGAAATCCATGCTATTAAGTTAAGATTAAACTACTTCGCAACAATCCGCTACAAATATGTATGATGGTATATATTTTAAACCATGCAGTATGTACCACCCTCCCTCCCTCAAAGGATGCATGCAGATGCAAAAATTAAAAATATACACCACCATACATACCATCACCAACACGTGTTTCGCTCCAAAACGGAGCATCATCAGGGTAAGTTGACTCTACGACGGTTAATCGCTAAGTAAGTAAGTGCATCCTTTGAGGGAGGGAGGGTGGTACATACTGCATGGTTTAAAATATATACCATCATACATATTTGTAGCGGATTGTTGCGAAGTAGTTTAATCTTAACTTAATAGTGTTATACATCATTGGATACTCACAAAATAACCATCTATTCCAGGTACATCAGAGTTGCTTACAACGGTGGGTAGACGAAAAGCAACGAGGCAACATTAGCAGGAAGGTCCTCTGTCCTCAGTGCAAAGCGGAGTACATTGTGGTGTTCCCGTCAATGGGGGCGTTCGTAGCCCTCCTGGACGCGATGGAGGAGATCACACACAAGATCAGCCCCTTCATAGCTGGTGGGGTGCTCCTCGGGTCCATATACTGGATCGCTATTACGTATGGTGCTGTGACTGTTATGCAGGTTGGTGAAATTGTATTTATATGTGGCTATAGCGCCGAGCATCATATAAAAATATATAGATGAATGTATAAAGGTGATCCTTTATATATATTTTTCTTTATAATATACGAGTAGCAGACGAGCAAGCAGTCGCCGCTATACATTTTTGTAATCAATCCCAGATAGCTTTAAACGCTTTCGACACTCACAGCCCCACACTAGGATTCCCTGTATCGTGGGTGCCATGGACACACACAGAAACAAATACACCAACATCCAGACCCAGAAACAGAAGAAATCTAAATTCATCATTTAAATTTCTGTCTGGCCGGAGATCGAACCCGGGACCCTCTGCGCGTCAGACCGGTATGGTAACCGCTCCGCCACACCGGTCGTCAAAGGATTAGATTCCTACCTGAGGTCGGCCACATATGCGCCGCTACCCCTTAGGACTAAGCTGGAACGCATCGGAAGAGTATACGCTTTATATAATAGGTATACTAGCTTACCTGGCGTTTGCCAGGTAAGCTAGTATACATATTATATAAATATTGTGCTACCTTATAAATAAAAAAATGTTAAGGGTGAACAACCCTTATCATTTAGGGGCATGAAAAATAGATAGTACCTGATTCTCAGACCTACTGAATATGCATATAAAATTTGGTGAAAATCGGTAAAGCCGTTTCGGAGGAGTACGGTAACTAACATTGTGGCACGAGAATTTTAATATAAGATAAAGCATATACTCTTTGAGGCTGCTAGAACCAGAGTGGCCTAACTGCATTTTATTTATTTATTTATTTATGCACACAAAAATACAATACAAAAGAGAGCTTATATCTAAAATTTAGTGCAAAGGCACTGCTTATTTCTAAAGAAATTTCTTCCAGCAGAAGAAATTTCTTTGCATTTTAGTGATTTTTGACCTCTGTATTTTCGTAAACTGGTAGTCCGCTCTGAATGTAGAAATGAATCGCGTCGCCATAGTAAATTGTATGCACTTTTACTTTTCTCCATATTGAAAATCGTTTTTTGTAGTTAGGCTACTCTGGTTCTAATAGCCTCACATAGTATATTATTTGTAAAAAGGTGATATCGCTTCCACATCTATTCTGTCTAATATGCCTGATGTGTTGTCAAGGAGATACTTTTATAAGGACTTCCATTTCCAACTTCGAGGGTAGCAACTATCTGGGGTTGGGGTCTCTCTTTAATTCTTAGACAAGAATTACTTTAAAATCCGTTAAGTGTCATTCAACTTTGCTTGTATTTAGTTTTTGTGGTGAAACGCCAAAGAACTATAGTTAATTTTCTGTAAGGTTGTGTAAGATAGACAAGGTTATAGTGCCACAAATAATTCTTAAGATTTGGTTAATATTTTCTTATAATAAACTTTGAGTGATTTATGCTTTAACTAGCTGACCCGGCAAACGTTGCATTGCCGTATAAATAAAAAAAATGTTAAGGGTGAGCAACCCTTATCACTTAGGGGGATGAAAAATAGATGTTGGCCGATTCTCATAGATACCGGATAAGCACATAAAATTTCATCAAAATCGGTCAAGCCGTTTCGGAGGAGTATGGCAACGAAAACTGTGACACGAGCATTTTATATATTAGATTAGGCTCGATAGATCTGTTCACACACCCTTCAAATAGGAACAAATTACGTCACACTTATTTCTGCCTGTTATAGGCAGAAATAGGTGTGACGTTCACCACCTCCACCGTCTTAATGAAATAAAATATAATATCTTATTTATTATGAAGCTTAATTATAATATTATGTATAACGCGTTTGTTAGAGCCAATCGGTGGAGGCTTTACCCCAAAAAGCGACTATATCCCAGTATTCAAGTGTCAAGTCGACCAAGAATTAAAAGAATCTATAATAATTAACACGATTTTATTAGCTTGGGTTGTAATTTTTACCCACTTTGAATCGTCCGATTAATTAAAAATTTTGAACAATTATTTATCAAGAACCGATGACAATACACGATTTAATAATTTTATCCCATTCTTCTTATCAGGATCGTCAGGTATTAAATTAACGATTTTCCTTGGGTTTAAACTATATTTATCATATCAAAAATGTAACGTATTTATTTCGCAATATATGCACGCGAAATTACCTTGAGTATTTTTAAAATAGACTTCAATGGGGTTTTGCTTGTGGATTTGTAAATTAGTTAATTTTTACGCTTGTCGTTTTAATACAGGTTCTCTGTATTTAGCTGTCAACGTAGAATGTAAAGGACTTTTAAATTGTTTTACGAACACGTTTTTACGTCCTTGTGGGTTATTTTTGCCACAAAAACATTAAACCATGGCATTGAAACAGGTAGTTTTAATGTTATTTAAACAAATCACTCACTATGCATACGAAACTAAAACCAATATCTCTAAAAAAATCAAGTTCTACCGTGTACATTATTCACCGTTAAAATACAATGACCCGAAGGATATATGGCCACGGTTGACCAAATTTCACATGCTAAATGACATCTCACGAGTGAACTGTATTACTTGTGTGATGATCAAATATTATAACGGAAATGTATACTTTAATGTTATGGAAGTACAGTAGTACCTAGTAGAACGTCTATATAGTACATTTGACAGGAAGTGGCAACTGACGCCAATGGTCATCTCTCTGCTATATCTCCTGTGATTTCAAAGTTTCACCGTTCTGCCATTTTAGACTAAATTTAGGGTTATTTGTACGACACTCAATATTAAGAACCAGGTTCTAACATTTTTACGACGTTTTTTTTAGCTTGACCTGTATGTATCTAGGTTTGTATGTATGTATGTGGCGGAATCTTTGAACTCGATATTCACCCACTTTGAACGGTTAGTTTGATTTAAAAATTTGAAAAATTATCAAAAACCGACGACAATACGCGATTTTAATAATTTTGTCCCATTGTCCTCGTCAGGATCATCAGGATTAACATAATTGGCATAATTGCATTTTAATGATCTTTTTACCTTTGTATTTTCGTAATTTAAAAATGTTGCACACTTTTACTTTTCTCCATTTTGTAAATCATGTTTGTGTAGTTAGGCTACTCTGGTTCCAACAGCCTTAATTGTTATCTTAAAACGAACTGACGTACACTAATAAATATTCCGGGTACTTGCGTAAAATAATAACAGTTTCTATCAAAACAATATAAATATGTTGACAATGACCTTCGCACCTAATTCCCAACCGACAATTGCGAGATAAATAATAGAATCATCTAAAGTCGTCTAATAAAAATCGCCTATTGAAGACATAGATTAGTAAAGATTACTCACTCCTAACAAGAAAATGTACCCAGTTTTGAGAATTGAAACAGTTGCGTAAAAAAATGTTGTCACGTCTCCGTGCTAAAATGTCCCTAAAATATTTGAAATTATTATTATAAATTATCTAATTATCATGAAAATTACGCAGTATTAGTTATTTATTCGTAAATTTTCTCTAAAAATGTTTTTATTTGTCAAGAATTCAAAAAAAGAACTTACTATAATAAGCCATTTGCGGCTTCATTCAATTTCAAGGCGGCGAAGTATCTTTACTAATCTATGATTGAAGACGCTATTCTTAGTCTCACCAAATTTATCAAAGTGGTTTTCCTGTTAGACTAACCACAATAGGTATAATCGCGTGAGCGATAGATGCGTAGATTACAATCTAGATTCTTAAAGTATTCAGGTTTCGCATAGTACGCTGCCGTTTTGGCGCCCGATTTCCTTTTTTGAAAACCCACGAGCGGAATAGGCTTATTTGTTTCCAAAAACCTATCAAACGTCACTTGTCTTCACGTCTGAATTGATGCATAAGCAACGCGATAGTCCTCGAGATATTTTTGCAGTCGTGGAGTCGCATTCACCACCACTTAATCGCTAAATCTACCAGTAATAATGATAGTAGCTAATGGGTGGTCAGCTTAAACTTTATACAAACATCTATATAATTTGTCTCTCATGACAAAAAACTTTGTCAAACACCAAAATGTCAGAGGAGTGTGTATTAGGCGGAAAGACTTATCTAGTATAGCCCGCGTAAAACTGCTAGTCCGCTCTGAATATAGAAATGAATCGCATCGTCATAGCAAATTGTATGACTACACCTGCTCGCAACAACTTTATAGCGGACTAGCAGTTTGGCGCGGACTATACCAAATTACCATTTTATTGAATTTCAACCTAAAACCTTTATAATGTTACTTCCAGGTGGTAGGTCACAGAGAAGGCCTGGAGATGATGGAGTCTGCTGACCCACTGGTACTCCTGGTCTTGCTGCCGACCATCCCGGTGACGCTCATCAGCGCCAAGATGTACAACTGGGAGGACCCAGTGCTGCTCTTCCTGAGGAAGTACTGCGCTAAGATACCCGCTCTGGCGTATATCTTGCCGTTTGGCAGGTAAGGCTTTTTTATGTATAAAATAGAAGAAGTAGACTAGCAAGCATTAAGTTAAGATTAAAACTACTTCGCTACAAATATGTATGATCCATACTAATATTATAAATCTGAAAGTAACTCTGTCTGTCTGTCTGTCTGGTTGTCTCTTCTTCACGCCCAAACCACTGAACCGATTTTAATGAAATTGTGTACAAAGATAGTCTGAGACCCGAGAAAGGACATAGGATAGTTTTTATCCCGGAAATCCAACGGGAACCAGGGATGACGATCTAAGATAGATTAATCGGAAAATCGATCTTTTGGACCCAAAACATCGATTATTTTAATCGATATTAGTAAGGATTGAATCGTAAACTATGCATTTGATCAAGTGATGATCTTTAGCAAAGTTGAAGGTACGTTTTATGTATGTTAGTGTGTTATATTAGTTTCTTTTAAACGCGGGCGAAGCCGCGGGCAAAAGCTAGTGGTATATATTTTAAACAATGCAGTATGCATCATACATATTTGTAGCGGATTGTTGCGAAGTAGCTTTAATCTTAACTTAATAGCATGGATTTCCGCAAAGTAACGCCTGATACAATTAACTATCTAACAAGCAAGCAGTCCGCCTAATGGTATTGAGTTCACTGTTGCTCATGGGAATCTGTAACAAAACTACATGTAGAATAGGTTCTAGCTGAAGGTGAGCATAGATGCGTTGCCTCCTGAGAGGGTTTACATACTAAGTCAGCAGGCATCCACACACTTCTACCAAAATCAAGAAGCAAGAACTGCTTCATGTTTTATATATGTAGATGTGGCGATGGTACTTCTCCACTTAAAGTATAATTATTCTATCTATTAATTGAAGTAGGACTTGAAATCTAATTGAACTAATCTGTATTATTAAATGAAAACTTGTATATCTACGTATATAGTCCGCGCCAAACTGCTAGTTCGCTCTGAAGTTTTTGCGAGCAGGGTGTTACATACAATTTACTATGGCGACGCGATTTATTTCTATATTTAGAGCGGACTAGCAATGTTACGCGGACTATACCATGATACATACATCAATTTAATTTATTTGCATGGGTCTAACATAATTCGGCATGACCTTAATATAAATTGGCGAAACAGTTATCTTTATCTTTTTTTATCTATATTTTTTCTTATTCTGTTATTATTGTGAAGATGAGGCAAATGGCAAAAAAGCCTGTGGCATTTAAAATTTAAACTTCGAAGCTAATAAATTCGCACGCCATTGTTTCACAAATTATTTGATTATGCAACCAAGTGTCTTGATAGCTTCGTTGCAAAAGATCCTAATATGTTTTATCGTTACGTTAAAATAATTAATGACAATAAAATAAGCGTCCTTAACGTATTTACACGCCAATTGGTTGATTGGTTGCTAAGATATACAGGGTGAATTTTTAAAACGGGCCTTCAGGGCCAAATCGGAAACTATAAGGATTAGCGAAAAATGCTGAAAGGAGTTACGAGGCCGATTTTGATAAAAACTAAAACTGCATCATTACTTTTTTAAAATAACTTTTTCCCTAGCCGGGAATCGAACGAGTTCATTTTGAAAAAAAATGCACCCTCTATATTATTCCACTATCTGATAGTGTTGCTTATAAGGATCAAAATCTGGGAAGTAATGATAAATGACAAACTAAAAGAAAAGCCTCAATTTTAAGAAAATACATATTTTTTCATATTAATTTGGCAGTTCCCGCCATTCATCAATTTAAACATTTCGTGTATTAACATTTTTTTTGGCTCAATGTTTCTAATCATTCGAAATGGACGTTTTGTTTTCCAAAAATTTATATTTTTATGTCCGACTTAGCTAAGGTTATTTTTAGGACCATTAAAATAGATTTACTTGCTATGGGCGGAGTATCGTTTAATACAGATGTAAAGTTGACAATTCGCGAGAATTATTTTTTAGAGTCAAATCCGAGTGATTACTAAAAAAAGAGATAAAAAATCATATTTAACGTTGTTGAAACGAAGTTGTAATCAACAAACAATAAGAATTTACTATTTAATCAGTTATCTATTTTCATTAAAAATCAATCCTAAAAATGGCGGTAACTTATTTGCCAAACTATTACTTTCTCATACTAAGCCGTATGTCATAGTCATAACATCGAATAATTAGTTGATTAACCAACAAATTCTTCAATGGTATGACTTATGTCTGTTTCTAAAGAATTATACATAAATCATTTGTTATGTATAATCCTTAAGGATTAGTATACCAATGTATGGAAAAAAACGTATTTTCTTCAAAATTTTCCTTTTCCTTTAATTTGTCACATAACATTACTTCCCAGAATTTGATCCTTATAAGCGACACTATCAGATAGTGGAATAATATAGAGGTGTCATTTTTTTCAAAATTAACTCGTTCGATTCCCGGCTAAGGAAAAAAATATTTTAAAAAACTAATGATGCAGTTTTAGTTTTTATCAAAATCGGCCTCGTAACTCCTTTCAGCATTTTTCGCTAATCCTTATAGTTTCGGATTTGGCCCTGAAGGCCCGTTTTAAAAATTCACCCTGTATAATATACAACAATTAATAGAAAACTTCACATAATAATATTTTTTGTATGTTTTTGTTGCTACTTGTACTTGTATTGTTTTTATACATATTGTTACATATAAATATTATCTTGCTCCAAATAATTTATCATATGTTACAGATTTAATGCAATAATTATCACTATAACTATTACTTTATCTTTATTTTGTAGGTCATCTATTTATACCTTTCCAAAGTACATAAATAATTTATATACCTACTACAAGAACATCGACTTCGCCCGCGTTTAAAAGAAAATAACATGACATACATATAACTGGAAATGTGTTCCTTCATTGGAATGAAAGTGGCGACCTCTGTCGAAAATTGTTCGTAATAACTCAGAAACCTTCGTAGGCTCATGCACAACAACTTTGCTAAAGATCATCACTTGATCAAATTTATAGTTAGTACTATACTAGTACTATTCTATAAAGGATACAGACCCTGAAGGTAGAACCCTTTATGGTTCGACTCAGGCGGCATCACCGCCACACCTATTTCTGCCTAATAACAGCAGTGTTGAGCGCTGCTGTGTTGTGGTTTGAAGGGTTACACCCTTTTCTGAGGCGTTCCAGCTTAGTCCTCACGGGTAGCGGCGTATCTGTGGCCGACTCCAGGTAGGAATATCTAATCCTATCTGGGGGTTGATTACAGATGTCCATGGGCGGCAGAAACCACTTACCATCAGGTGGACTGCATGCTCGTCTGCTACTTCTATATTATAAACAAAATCTTTCCTAAAGTTCATAAATAATTGAAATCCATGTTTTAATATATTTTATTTAAATTTCAGTGCGGAGGGCGACAGAGGCGCCATCGTAACAGGACAAGCTAATAATGCGAATCAAAATCAAAGCTCCCATCTGTCACCGACGAGAATATTCTGCTCAGCGCTCCTCCTACCAACTATATCGACTATTATCGGCAAGATTTTCTTCCGATCGATACAAAACAACTTACACAGAACTATTCTAGGCGGTTTGACGTATATAACTATTAAGGGTGCCTTGAAGATATACCACAAACAAATGTTGTACATAAGACATTCTAGTAGGAAGATCTTAGATTACACAGAATCGAATCTAAAATTGTATAGGACCTCTACAGCGACTAGTACTGCCGATGTGGCCTCCGGTACGAGAGACGATTCTGAACAAGTCGTTTAGATAATGAAGAACAGATTGAGGTTTTAAGGTGTAACTGTATATGTATGTGATAGAAATGGTCTTGTATCGTTTCGTATTGTGAGGTGGGTGATGGCGGAAGACGTTTGTGTTTGGGTGGACACCCAATTTTGTATCGTGTGGCGTTTTTATATGACATTAGAAAACTCAACGTTCGGTAGCCATGGGTAACTTGGGTCTTCAATTGTTACAAAATAATAGGTCATTTTATATTTGCCAATGCACCTATAGAAGTCGCTAAACAAATCGATAACGAAAGAAATCGAATTTAGAGAAAATAGTTTCTAATTATAATAATCTGTACTTATTCTAGACAGAACAATAAATTGCCTCTTGAAAATATTTAAAACTTACAATTTATGTTTACAAATAACAATACAACATTAATACTTGCTAAGACATTCATAGAATATAAATAATTTATTACAAAATAATAAATAGTAATTATTGATTAACGAATAATATGAAAACGGGCCTATTATTTTGTGACAAAGAAAGCTACAACGCTTAGATACGTCTCGATTTAGTGTTTGAAACTGAAATTGAAGTTCAGTTAAAGTCCAATGTAGTTTGCAACGCCACCTTATTAAGCCCACTCCACATTCTCGCGAGAATCTTGCGAGAACGCGAGAAAAACCCGTTTCGTATAGGCTCCACATCCTCGTTTCTCTTGCTTTTCTCGTGTTCCCGCGAGATTCTCGCGAGAATGTGGAGCGGGCTTTACATTTGTAAAAATATATTTTGTTCGCGCGATTTTTGTTTAACATTTTTGGTAACAAAATTAATATACCAAAGGATGCTTCTTTATTTTATTCATTATATTTTGATATCATACGGCTAGGACGATTTCTTAATTTGAAAAATAATTTTAGACGCCTACAATAATTTGTACATGTTTCAAATTATTTTATACGAAATAAAATTTTGATACAGAATGATTAGTTTTTGGAAAAAATACTCAATAGAGTAGATACGATTTAGCTCTCTTATATAAAAAACGGATTAAAACGTGAGACTATAAGTTTTTTTTTCAATTTCAACGTATGACTTGCCCTATTTTTGAAGTAACTAAAAATGATGCAAGAAAACCAAAAAAGGTTTTAAAACTATATGTTATGCGTACATTATGTTATCTTCAGCTATTAAATCCGAACCCATTAAAGTATGGACATACATTCTTTAATTCAATTACCAATTATATTTTCCGCTGATCTAATCTCGCCCTGTTTAATGCAATTAATTTATTCAATGCAATTATATGTTTATATACAGTAACAGTCAAAGGACCATGCGGATCTGATGTTAAGTAATCACTGCAACCCTTCAGAAACCACCATTAAAGGGTCCTTAACTCCAATCTGAAGTTGTTCATAGATGGTTTAACTCCGAGGGTAGTTTGTTAGGTAGCTTTTATTTTAGAAGCCATTTTTTTAATTTTCTACAACTTCACATGAATAAACAGTTCATTCCAAAGGTTCATTTTTAGAATATTTTTTTACATAGAAAATTAAGTACAGTCTTTCGCTAGACATCATTTATTAAATAGCGGACAAGGATTACAAAACGTGACTTGGCTTTGGTTTGGTGGTTTATGGTTTATTAAAAATATCTTATTATTCACATCAGGGTTTTTGTAACAAATCTCCATCGAGTCTTCCAAAAAAGTATAAAGTAATCATAAATTATTTCGTTCCATAGTTAGACAATAGTACAACGTTTAGACCATAGTCAAGTAGCCACAATGTTACTTGTGGGACGATTTTAAATATTTCTTATTTTATACTTTTAATCAATTAAAATTAGAAAACGTTACCTGGGAAAATTAAAACACTGGCGATGATGTGTATAGGTAATAGAGCTTCATTGTTTCAAAATATCGTCGCATCCAGAGATACGTTTGTCGGACTTTTAAATAATTCGAGTTTATAGTTTACCCGATAAACGATATATTAAATTAATATAATAGTATCTTAAATGTACCTGTATCATTATTGAAACTTTGTATTGTTCTTTCATGTGCCTTGATTATGTAAAAAGTATAAATAAATAATAGAATTTAAAATATGTACGTAGTATTCGCATCATGTACGAGGGTACGTTTTTAAGTTCGCGGAATGAGGGACAAGGAGCGAAAATAAAATGTCAAAATTATTTTTCTTTTTCTACATATTCTCCTGCAAGACGAATGCATTTTTCAGATCTTTGTATTAACTTATTTAAACCCTCATAAAAAAATGTTTTGTCCTTGTCGGAAAAATACGAGGAAATTGCGCCCTTTACTTCTTCGTCTGTAGAAAATTTCTTTCCACGAAGCTCTTTTTTCATTTTTGGAAAGAGATAATAATCGCTGGGAGCCAGGTCTGGACTATAGGGTGGGTGATTTAAAATATCAAAGCCCACCTTATGCAGGGCAGCCAGTGCAATACGGCTCTTGTGTACGGGCGCATTGTCGTGCAACAGCAGGACACCTCTGGATAATTTTCCTCGTCTTTTTTCTTTGATGGCTTCTTTTAACCGCTCCAAGATTGTTGCGTAATATTCTCCGGTTATAGAGACACCTTCATCTTTGTAATCTATTAACAAAATTCCTTCTGCATCCCAAAAGACTGTCGCCATGAGTTTGCCGGCCGATTGTGACACCTTAAACTTTTTAGGAGGTGCTGTACCCTTTTTATGCCACTGCATGGAGTCTTGTTTAGACTCAGGTTCATAATGGTGAACCCAAGTTTCATCTCCAGTAACAATTCGATTCAGTACAATATCCTTATCTTCTCCACAGAGGTTCAAAAACGCACGGGAACATTCAACGCGCTGTTGTTTCTGAGGCGGCGTGAGCATTCTCGGCACCCACCGCGCGCTGACCTTAGTCATGCCAAGATGGTCATGCAGAATTTTAAAAATGGTTGTATCCGATACTCCAACCATTTCTGCAAGCTGTTTCTTCTTTAGCCGAGCATCTTCCAGTACTAATTTTTCGACTTCCGCTATCGTTTCCGGAATGGTCACCTCAACAGACCGTCCTGGTCGTGGGTTGTCTTCAAGTGAATCCCTGCCTTGCTTAAAAAGGTTGTTCCACTTGTAAACCATCGTTTTTCCAGGGCAAGAGTCCCCGTAAACCGATGACATCTCTTCCATTATGATTTGCACAGACTTTCCTTGCTTGGTAAGGAACTTTATAACGGCGCGATGCTCGATTTTCTCCATACTTCCAATTTTCTTCTGGATTGAGTTGTTTAATTGCCGATAGTTTTAAAACTAATGATGCAATTGTGATAAAACTTTATATTTATACTATTTATGAGTCACTTAACACGTACCGCCCTTAACGAGCCCGCTATCCCCCCTCCAACCCTGCCATTCCGCGGACTTAAAAACGCACCCTCGTACGTGTCATGTGTCGTCGATATTTTTAACAAAAATATGAATTGTATAATTATTTGTTTGTTATTAAATAATTATTTTGTCATAAATATCCATATCTCTTAAACGGTTTACTTTTAAGGCGAATGACTGAATATTTTTTAACGAAAGTTGAAAACTAGGCGCTTCACACACTTTTTGGATATTCTAAGTTACAATAAATATTTACATGCTTATTTTATTGATAATATGTACATTTTAAACGGTTTTTTTTCGAAAAATTGCGCGGTAATGTTCTGTAGATATTATTATCTTAGATTATTATTTGTGATTTGTAACTAATAGTAATCCTTATACGATGAAGAAACTTGATTCAAATAAATTTGGCTTAACGTAGTATTACTCAATGGTTATATTTATTTCTTAAACATCCATTTGTATATAAATATATTCATAGCAATAACAGCAATAAAAACTAAAGACTGTAAAATAAATAGCATTGTGGTTATCGTGTTGTGATACACAGGGGTTTCGGATTCGATTCCCGATCAGTCAGATGTATAAATTATTAATGTATACTTCTGTTCTGCGTCTGGGTGTTTGTACACGTTTTTGTGTGTTCATTGCGCTTGGAATACTTGGTTTGAATGTAGAAAGTGTCCTTATTGTAAGTATCTTGAGAGCAACATATGGAAATGTCATCCAAAATGTTTTGAAATAACGTAATATAAGCCATATAGATTACGGTGTACCGGATGGTTTACCTGCTCAGGTTTGCTTGTTCGGGTCAAGCACACGTCGGTAGCGTGTATGGGGACGTTCCAGTGTATAGTACGCGCTAAACTGCTAGTCCGCTTTGAATATAGAAACTAGTTGCGTCGAATAGCAAATTGTAGATTTTAGCGGGATCCCCCCGGCACCCTCCGCTGCCCACTCTCGCCCCACGGGTACATAGTTGCGTTAGTAAGCCCTTACGTTGCTACGGAATGTATGCTTATAGTTGTGCGCGACAGCTTCAGTACGGACTAGCAGCTTGGCGGACTGTACCGTACGGTGTTCAGTTCTGTAGCGATGCCATCGATTGAAAACGATGATGCATCGTACGATGTCACACGAAATATTTGATCTTGCACCACTAGCCTGGTCTTGCACAGGTCTATTGCCACGCACTGTCCGGTGTAACTGCACAGATAGACCTCTCAGGTGCACCGTAGTGTGTATGGCAGCCATAAGATAGAAAATTCAATTGTATCACAGCTAAACCATGTCTTCCTGGTAATAACTTATGATACTTAACGACCATTGACTTAGATATAAAAATATGATTGTATGTATTATTACTATGTAAGATCAGTCCCAGTGAGAAAAAATAATTAATGTCATGGTGCTAATTGATTTAACAAATTGTAGTTATTTTGGTTTTGGACATGATACAAAACTCGCACGTTAATTACGTAACAGCCGTATAATTCTAAAAAATGTTCTATGACTTAAAAATTTGAGTGAAATGAAAAAAATGAAACGAATAATTTATTTCCATTTATATTAATACACATATAACGTATATGAAATAAATTGTTAATTAAACTATATCTACCTACCTTTTATGTTACAAAATCATATTATTCCAATCATTTATGGCTTAGTATTTCTTAAGTTTCTGTATCCAGCAACAAAATATTGTATATTTGTAAATATTAATTTTGTAATTTGTAATTATAAATTTCTGGTTCATTTCTTGTATCTATAGTAATTTTAGTTAATTAGTCACTACAAAATTATTGAAATAAAAGTCGGTAAACAATGATTTTATTTTTTAAGGCTTACAAATATTAATTGATTTGTATGTATTTTTAATGTTATGTAATAGTTTTATTTAATGAGGACGGCAGCTGCCAATTATAGCCGCTAGGGGCGCTACAACTCTTTGTGACGTACTTTAGTGATTATTCTTGTGAGATGAATATTGACTGTAACTGATCACTTATAATGCCTTAGAGTGTGAACTTACCGAGCGTTTTTCATCTGCTGCGAATTATAGCTATTCTGTTTCAAAATTAACGCTACCGTGGCGGTTACGTAGCAGCCGTAGGGTGAAATGAGATCGATATTTCTATAAGCGACGCCGCGGAAGTAAATCGCTCCGTGAAAACAATTGTCATTTATATTTTAGTAGTTGTACGGTTTCGCGTAAGCGCGTGAAGGCAGAAAAATACGCTCCGTGAGTTCTAAGCCTTAGGGGTACTTTCCTATCACGCGGGTTTGAGTCCGCTCGAGGATCTGGTCCTATCATCTCATATATACTTTTCCTGTCATGAGTGTCACACGTCCGCGAGTCGCGAAGTGAATTCACGCGTGCTTGGGAACACCCGCTTGATAAGAAAGAGATCCATATTGACTGTCATTACTTGTAACTTGTTAAATCAGCAGTATATCGCTAGTGTGTTCATTTGAATCTTGATGTAAATGACGCGTTCTAGTTGTTCCCGGGGTAACGCATCTGTGATCAACTTCAGATAGGTTTTATATGGGTAACATGTAGTTTCAACATATTCTTTTTGAATTTAATAAAAAGCTTGAAGGAAAATAATTCTAACGTAACTTATTTTTATTTATAACATCAAGACATGAAACTAATGTGGTATATTTTATACCATGATTTTATTGTAGTGTTATATTTTATAATTTAGTTAAAAGGCTAATGTTTAGTTCGGCTAATAATCTGCCCGCCATACGTCCACGCAACGTTTGCATAAATAATTGTATTTTCATTAATATTTTGATAAGTTCGATTAAATATATTTTTTTATTGAACTTACTTTGTTTTTTTACATATCTCGATAATGTTTATATCCTATTAACATTGGTGTTGCATCGTTCTAGTTTATAAAATTTTGATGAGAATAATAATAATCAGTGAATTGTCTATGTTTCGTTTTAAGAAGTTAATCATCGGTTTCATTAACTTTTTATTGTAGTTTTTTTTACCACTACTGGGCACGGATCTCTTCAGAATGGGGATTTAGGTCATCATCCATTGCACCGTGCTCACTAAGTGGGGTTTTAGAGTTCACACATTTTCGAGATTTTTTACAACAATCAGTCGTGCGGGTTTCCTCGTAACATTCGTGTGATAATAAATTTTGTAATACGGCCATAAATTAGGAAAATTAGATGTACGTGCCTGGGATCCGAACTGCGTATCTGAGGAAGAGCTTCGCAAGTCGTTTAATTATGGTGCAGAAGCGACACAAGATAATGCATAACGGTGTATTACTTACTATAATGTTTAATATTCCTTTACATAAATATGGGCGGCAATGGCCACTTGATATCAAGTGGACTGTTACGCCGACTACTACTTACAAATAAACTTAGAACTGTCCACTTAATTAATCTTGATTTGTCGATAAATAAATCGTATAGTATACGCAAGCGCCACGAAGTTTCGAGTTAGGGTATTTGTCCACCGCTGCCGTCACCGAGAACGAGATTTATTCGGGCCGACTTTAATATGACATAACGGACGTGCGGTGGACACGCGGCTATAACAAATGTAGGTATACGTACCGCTACTTTGACGCCGTCATCTCGTTCTCGGAGCGGTGGACAAGCGCTCTTAAACAGGAAACATCCACTTCATTATTCTCCGCTCTTTACTATCTCAGTCGGATTATGTATCGATTTTACTTTCAATCTGGCGCGTAATCGTAACTTCATATTCTACGTAGGTATATACATTATAAAAAAGGCAAATGTTAGGCTATATAGTAGATTGATAATTAATTTCTATTATATATATAGGGTTCAACTATTCTTCCTTCACTAGTTTGCATTGCATAAGTATGGTGGAGTGTACATACTCCAGGCCTTTCCAGTTGTCGGGAGACCTCAACAGAAAAACATGCAGAAGTTAGAAGTTCGTATTTGTGGTTACAGCATGAAAGCCTAAAAATCAGACTACTCCAAATTGGCACCCAGTTTCACAAACAGTAAACGGTGCATAAGATTCATACGGATGCCTATTATAACCGCGTTGGTTATTCAAGGATTGTTTTAAGATAATTAGGCGATAAGACCAAGCAACGTTTTTAACTAGTCTAATGCAATTTTTACACGACCTTCACGCTATTTACCCATGTCGATAAAGCAAAATGGAGATATAATAATGCGTTGCAACAATTTGCATTACACTCCTTTCGTGTAATCAGAGCAGTATCAAATCAAAAGCTTACAGTAAACATAATCATTAACCGTTATGATTATCTATATCATTATCATAAAAACTCGATATCGAATGATAAACTATCGCGCCTTATCAAATGGATATGGTAAATAGTAGGAAATTTGCAAACACAATGCAGTGAGTTATCGCTTGCAAATTATTCCACACGTGTTATCATTTGACAAGTGAGTGTTGGAGTTATCAAGGAAGGAGTTATAAGGCAGGTAATTATTGCTTTGTATATGTATGTACCTAATTTTAGTGTTTATGGGTTTCATCGATCAGGCGAGTGGTGCGTGAACCAGTGCTAATGGAAAGAACCGATATCTAGCCATATTTCTTTTTTGTGTGAAAATAGGAAAATTTTAAGTGGTCGCTGCTGATCATGGTTATATGATTAACTCCAAATATAAACTACCTGATGTACTAACGACGGTGACCACTTCATTATAACATTGATTGATTTCTAGTGACATTTGCGTTTACCTATAGGTATTTGCACTTAAATAAAACTTCATATTATGATTCTTTAAAACATGCGAATGTATTTTTACATATAAATTATTTAATTTTATTAGAAACCTCAGTAATTCATGCTCAATTATTTGTTGAGTGACGATTTTAATACTAGGAATATTACTTCCACACTACTTGCGTATTTTCCCTTACACATAAATAACTAATTATAGGTAGGTACATGTTTCTAATTTTTGGCGCATTTAATATAAAATAACATATAAGGCTCCCAGCAGATACGCTACTTTTAGCATCGGCGATGGAAGATCGCTGTTTTTCGGAAGCTGGATGCAACCGAATCAATGCGAACAAACGCTTCACCGCACACGTTTGAGCGCCAGTCGCAGCTATTTTCGCAGGACGAAAAACGCGATGCAACACCAATGCAGTCGCTAAAACTAATGTTTTCGATACCGCTATCGAATTCAAGTCGCCAAAACGTGATGCAGTATAGATGCAGTCGATTAAACGCGATGGTAAAAGTAGCTAGTCTGCTAAGCCGATAATGCATTGGATAATTAACTAATTAGAACCTCTTGCATTATATAGATAACTATATCTACGCATCTCTTAGCGTATATTAGGTATACTTATAGCAAACGTTATTTTTTTAATGTAATTACTAAATATAATTGCAAAAATAACAATCACTAAACTTGTTTGAATATTATGAATTTTTCAACATTCATAGGCAGATGTCATAGATTAGTAAAGATACTTCGCCGCCTTGAAATTGAATGAAGCCGCAAATGGCTTATTATAGAAAGTTCTTTTTTTGAATTCTTGACAAATAAAACCATTTTTAGAGAAAATTTACGAATAAATAACTAATACTGCGTAATTTACATGATAATTAAATAATTTATAATAATAATTTCAAATATTTTAGGGACATTCAAGGGGTCCATATTCGTCAAATTTTAGGAACATTATTAATTACTAGCGGACCCGGCAAACTTTGTACCGCCTCAATCAAATATGTATTTATCAAATATATTTCATATAAAATATAGCCTATGTTACTCCTGGATAATGTAGCTTTCGAATGGTGAAAGAATTTTTAAAATCGGTCCAGTAGTTTTTGAGCCTATTCATTACAATCAAACAAACAAAGTTTTCCTCTTTATAATATTAGTATAGATTACCTACATGATTGATACTGAAGTGTAGGTAAGTACCTACTTAAGGTTGGCCACAGATGCTTTGCTATCCGTCATGGCAGTTTCCCTTATAATACTATACTTCAAAAGAAAATACACTAACACAGCAGGTCATTCGCTATTAAATTAGTTGTAATTTGTGAAATATTTGCTTAATCGCAATACTACAAAAATGCCGGCCGGGCTGAGATAGTCCCTCGGTATGCTATGCTGAACATACTACTACTATTTATATAATTATTCGTAAGATACACAAACTATCATAAAAAGCCTCAAACGAAGTTAAGTAATTCAATATACTACAAAGAAATATAAACAAAAATAATTATTTATAAAAAAACTATTTTCTTTGCAGATAACTTACCATGAGCAGGTAACACCTACACTACTGCATAACTGCACAGAAACTAACTTCTAACCGAAGAAGAAACTTAACAACAAACAAGTCAAATAAACTTAAAAAATGGCAAAATTTATCAAATCAATCTTCAATACGACGGAACGGAGGAAAAACTCTCGCTACGAGGAACCAGAAGAGGATAAGGACTTCACGCCGCCGCTGGATGGCAGGAGAAAGCTGTCCATCTCCAGGTCTGGAAGGATGCGACAGGCCAATCGGAAACGGAATTCTCTGTCATTGGAGCTTTATGGAGAGGTAAGCACAACTTGAGAAGTCAAGTTCTAGTATGAGTATGAAGATACTCCGGACCCCTTACCCCCCATACCATATAAGGGTAGTATTTCACTCGTCAAATATCTTTATCCAATGTACATTTGATCAAATAAGTTGGATGTCTTTCAATTTACTAGCAACATCGATATTTGATCAAAGATTTTTCCAACTAGAATAACTCGTTTCCAGGCCAAAAACAATCGTGCTTAAAAATCCAACTACGCAAATTATAAATGAATCTTGGACAAAGGATGAAGGATTAGACGAATGGAATGGGCACCTGTCAGGGAAATTTGATCAAATGTTGGACATTGAAATTGGACAAAGAGATTTGACAAGTGGAATATAGTTCGCGCCAAACTACTAGTCCGCTCTGCAGTTGTTTCGAGCAGGTGTAGTCATACAATTTGCTATGGCCACGTGATTCATTTCTATATTCAGAGCGGAGTAGCAGTTTTACGCGGAATATATCACCCTAAGCTCCTGTTGGAATTTGACAACAAACTCGATTCAGCACTGTCTATCGTGTGTTTGTGTTAGCGTGAGCTTCTATTTTTCCTGGGTTATTTAATTATCTGTATAATAACTAGGTGTTCACATTAATTATGTTCGATAATCCGTTCTGCATCCTTGCTTTCTAACCTGAATCTAAGCACAGATTAATAAATAGTTACTACGTAAATCTAAGGTTAAGGGAAGTTAACAAGAAATTTAAGTTACTGCTTCTTAAATATAAATTAGCAAATCATTATGCATCATGCATGCAGGCGACGCTCCCACGTCGTCGGGTACCTTTTGAAGGTTTCCGCCTCGTAAAAAAGGTTTTAATACCGCTACGGTTGAATTTCAAACAATTCTACAACTTTAACTTATACAGAATCGTAATTCTTTCCAGAATCTCCAATCAGTTGAAAAAAAGAACGTTGAGTATCACGTCAATGCTCCAACAAACCAAACCACATTCACTGAATCTAAGAAAACAGAAGCTGTCCGACGTAGCAGCGCCGACCAAACATCTCCAGAAGAAGAGATAGATCTCGCCTTCGAAATCATAGATAAAACATAACGTAGGGGTAAAATTAGGTAATATTAGGCACTAAGTATTTTAAGATATTGTCGTCAACCCATTACTGTCCCACGGCTAGACCCGGATCCTCTAAGAATAAGCCCTCTTATTCTTATGGTATAGTCCACCGCGTTGGTCAAGTGCAAATTGGTAGATTTCACACGTTATTGAGAACATTTTTTGAAGAACTATCAGATGTGTCGTATCCTAGTACTTAGGTAAACATCTGTTACTATTCACAACGACTAAAAACAATCGTTATATTTTAAACTCGTTATAAAGATGAATTCATGTTAAATCACTAGAAATTTTAATATTTTGTTAATTATTTAGAGTACCTACCTACTTGCAGTCATATTTCGTATACGAAACATATAGCAAATATCATTATAATACTTCCATTAATGATAATAATTCGTGAAGATTATAAGATTCATAAGCTCATGAAATTGGAAAATCTGTAGTCATAATAATAGTAGATTTGTTATTACTTTTTATTAGATTCAAATAACTGTGCTTAGATACAATAAAGTCTTAAGTTTTAAATAACCTGCCTAACTTTATGGTCCACGCGTCAATAAAATCTATTCCAAGTATCATATCGTACTAACTACTGTATTGTAACAATTGTATCAATCCCATTGTTCTATACTAATGTAGGTACTTACCGATCCATATCTCTATTTACATCTACAATTCTATATATTATCTGTCCGTGCCTTAGAAGTTAGAAGCAAGTTGTCGACATAGTATCGCTACATAATCGCGATATAATGACGTAGGTGATATAGATGATTACGATCGCAGGCTGTTTTAATAACAGAGTTAATTCCCATGATAGTTTCAACTCCGTTTTCACGGACTCAATTTTTGCTTGGCAGCAGCTGAAATGTAGGAACGTATCTGATTTGAATGTCTATATTATGTAATGAGCCCATAGATTAGTAAACATTACTCACTCCTAAGTCCTAACAAGAAAATGTAACCAGTTTTGAGAATTGAAATAGTTGCGTAAAAGTTTTGCCACGTCTCCGTGCTAAAATTTCCCTAAAATATTTGAAATAATTATTTATATATTATGTAAATTACGCAGTATTAGTTATTTATTCGTAATTTTTCTCTAAAAATGTTTTTATTTGTCAAGAATTCAAAAATAGTACATTACAATACGAGGACGAAAAATTTTTTTCTGACAAGTGTGAGTTTGCAGGCCGAGCCGCAGGCGAGGACTGCAATCACACGAGTCAGAAAAACATTTTTCGTCCGCGTGTTGTATAAAATTTTATATTACGGGGTCGGAAATGGGGGTTTTGCGCACGCGAAGCGTGCGTAAAACGTCAATTTACGCACGCCGTGATATAAAAGAACTTACTAATAAGCCGTTTGTGGCTTCATTCAATTTTAAGGCGGCGAAGTATCTTTACTAATCTATGAATGAGCCAAACAAATAATGAACATGCAGTCTATCCGTAGTAGACTGCATTGTGGGGATTTGTGTGAAAAGGGTTTTTATTGGTGATGCACTGGCATAGTGTAGGGTTAGGATGTCTGGGGCGCCAATTAAATTTGTAGACTTAGAGAATAATAATTATTTGACATAATTATTGTCTAAAGGTATTCCTGCTGTAAGAAATATACTAAGAAATATACTAAATATAAACTACTCACAATGAAAAAATTGTAATGCTATTGTAAAATTTAGCCGTCCTCAAAAAAATAAGCCCGGCACAAATGTTTGCCGCCCGTCTACAAGGTTGGCAAAACAGAAAAGAATTTTATTCTTGGCACTAATTACAAAATGTAATTAGCGTCATTTTCGAACTAGATCGATATTTTAATAAGCAATGTGTATAAAAAAGGACTTAAAAGATAAATAAATCTAAGAAACATAACATATAAACATGGTAGGTCTTATCTTATACCAATAAGAAGGCGCCTAAAATGAGTTTATTGATAAAAATCATTATGGTAGGGTCACGAATTTGATAATTTGTTTCTTTAGAAACACTAAACTGTTACGATTATAGCATCACAGATAAAACATATTACCTTATCTGTTTATCTTTACCCATATGTAGTTAATTTTGATAATTCAGTTGCCTAAATATATTTTGTGCTAAATTAAGGTTCGGTTGCAAAAATACCTACAAGTAATGATGATTTAACAAGAATTAATGAAATGGTTCCTATTTGTTCTGTTGACAACACTCGGGTAATCAGATCACAACACAATAAGGCAAAGTTTAAATACTTAGTTTTGTCACGTACCCATCTATTTTGTGCAACAGAAACTTTAAATTCAGGTTTTTTTTTTATTTTACACGATTATCAGTGTCAAAAATTATCTTTTTGAAGTCAGGATACAAAATTATTTCGGTTGATCTGGATTGCATGCTCCTGTGCTATTCATTTATGCTCTATATAAAATATAGAAGTTTATACTTTTCAATGTAAAATTAAACCCTTAAGTACACAAAAAAAATCCTAACTACTAGGTAAATATTAACAGGTATTGAACATTAAGTATGTATATAATTGTATAATGTGTGTTAATACCCGTTTGCATATAGTGTTATGATTAAATCTACTTATCCTAGTGATCTTTAGTTTTATCAGCGGTGATTAGCTTTTGTTCTTGTGTGATAAGTATATTAAAATATGAGATTATATCTAATTATTAATAATTAGATCAATCAGTAAGTTAATATTTGTATTGTATGGCTACGTAGTATAGATATTGTGTATAAGGGTAAATTTAAGTCTAAAATGAAAGTAATATGTAGTGTGGTAAGGGAGAGATGTTTACCCCAAGCGATCCACCAATTCTCATTTGTAACAACGCATTTGTGGTCTGGTCTACCTTAAGTAGGACTTCAATCCTATTTGAAATTATGTTATTTACCATAATTACCTTTATTTACCATCATTACTTTAAAACTTTTTACCTAACTGCCGAGGATATTGTTCTTCGAGTGCGTATACATATATAGTCTTATTCTTGGGCAACTCTGCAGACGAAAATACTAAACGGATTTTAACATATGAGATGTCGTTAGTTTCATGTAAACTGTGGCATTAGGATATAATCTTAAGCAGCCTGTACTCGTACAAGAGGCAACTATGTAAGGTAAGTTGAGGTAATGTCGGTAGTGGAATAAAACTGCATGATTGAAACTGTAGGCGAGTAAGATATATTGTTTGTTTTTAATTGGCAAAAATCATAAACCACGCCATGAAATGACGTACCTACATATATAATATTGATTTTTTAATATATTTAATATTGCCACATTATCCTACAATTTCAAGTACTCAGTTTTACCTTACCTTAAGTTACCTTACCTGAGTAATCGTTTTTAAAGTGTAACTTGTAAACTTAATATAAAACATGTGTATGCAGGTATTGAAAGTAAATAAATAATTGCGTACAAATGTATAATTATGTTGTAATGCATTTTTTAAAAATTTAGGTGTATTTTATGGTGTGTATGACTTGTATATGAAGTTTGTATGCGAATAAAGACTGATAATATTTCCTTAAAATGATTTTTCCATTTTCTTCCACGGAACTAACTGATAAAATGCAGTTATTTATAGTTGCAGTCGTATTGATGTTTTATCAAACACTTATCATTATATATTACGATTTGACATTTAATAAATAATTAAAAGTCAACATATCGCCGGCACCTTTGTTAGTTCTAGATTTTCTTATCAGCTTAAGCATTGTTAAATTTTCCTATGATGAATTTGTTTGATTGGTCAAAAAAATATTTTAATAAAAGGTGCCCATTTTACTTAACTAATTTAATGATTTTTTAACAGATTTATTTTATTAATTTCTAAGAAATAAAGAATCTCAAACTAAAATATTTACATGTATATCTAAAAATATAAATAACATTATCTATTAGTGATTTTACAATATTTTGCTTGAGCTCACACTATCATGCCAATTTAGAGAAGCTTAAAAACATTATAGGAAGTAATACACAATATTTTATCCCCGAATTAAAACAGTTGAAAATAATAAGGTGTCTTAAATCTTACACAATAACCCTGAGTTTTCTGGGGCTAAATATAATCAAGCCATGCGCCTGTGGGATCTCTTTCATACACATATTGTTTACCATCTCTTTTTCATTTGTATGGAAAACCCACTTAAGATCGACCACAGGCCCTTGAGAACTAAATTTATGAAGGATATTGAATTTTATTAAAACACAAAAATATGCAAAACTTAACCCTATAATTCACATGAGATATATACAATACAAAATACTTAACTAAACTTTCAATTTCCTTTTCTTATTCTTGACGGGAAGCGGCCCACCGATTTTGAAGACAGTGCTGAAAACAAAAAAATAATATCAGTAACTTGACTCTCTTTGTTAAAGTATATGGAGGATCCCGGGTTCAATTCACGACTAATTCAAAGAATTTAAATTGCAAAATAAATGATAAAATTTATAATTTATACATTTTTATATAACATAATTCATAATTAATGTCATAGTCTCAAATCACGCTAGGACTCCTTAAATTTTAAATGCAGTATTACGAATGTTACTTACTGGCAAGTTGTGCATATAGGGCTGAATTTGCAAAACACTGTAAAAGAAAAAAAGAACTCGTAAACGAAAAGTAATTACTTATTCATAAAATATCACTCTTAAGATTTATTACAAAATGAAATATGTATAAGATAAAAATGATTATAATTATGTAGAAGTTACTATTATTAACATGTTGCACGTTAAATACGTGAAAATGAATTTAATAAAAAATTGCCGACAGGTACGCATACAAAAATATAACAAAATTACTATAGAAATAATGTTTCAAAACTTTGGTAGTGATAGTGTTGCAACACTACTTGGAACGCTTTATATATGCCAGTCAGCATCTACGCTCTCATCGAAACTCAAGAACTGCTTTATTATAGAAACAGACACCTTCCTAGTGAAACCACACCTCTACTTCTAAAGCTATGTACATACCAGACAGACAGACAGAGCACACATAACCAATAGTCAGCAGCTCGCGATGACAAAAGCACGCGGCGCGGTAGTCCACTCGCCCGCGCCCCGGGAGCACTAACTCCCGACGTTCACTCGCTTCGGGCAGGAACACCCACTGTAACAAATGGATCATGTGACCGTGATAGTAAGGTGACGTGATCGTGATAGTAGGGTAATGTCATCGTGATACTCGGGTAAAGGGATCGTGATACTCGGGTAAATTGATCGTGATACTCGGGTAAAGTGATCGTGATACACGGGGAATGTTGTGGTATAGTCCGTGTAAAACTACTAGTCCGCTCTGAATATAGCGTCGCCATAGCAAATTGTATGACTAAACCTGCTCGCAACTTCAGAGCGGACTAGCAGTTTGGCGCGGACTATACTTGGATATCAATCTTGGTCGATGATACTTAGGTAACACACACATATGGATCATGTGATCACGATAATAAGGTGATGTGATCGTAATACTCGGGTAATGGGATTGTGGTAACTGGCTATTGATCTTGATCGAGTAATATAAATGTGATACTCTAATAACGACTGTAATCAGGTAATATGACTGTGATATTCGAATTATGTGACAGTGATACTCGAGTTATATCACCATGATAATCAAGTTATATGACCGTGATACTCTAGTAACACGACTATGATTCTTAAGGGCTGGTGATACTCGAATATCGACTGTGATAATACTATCGTAACCACATTACTCAGATTTTAATCAAAGTCCATCTGAAGGTAAATTAAAAATGAAAAAAATTAATCTTCAAACTAAAAAATTCCAGAGATTATACTACTTTTATTAAGAAGTAAATGTGTGATGTAAGTGACGATCATAATAATTAATATATGACTTAGAACGAATAAATAATGAATACGTAACTTACCAATAAATACTGCAATAAGCCCTCCAAGCACGGAACCTTCAAGTACAGCCCACCAGTGATATCACAGCCCTGTTGCAATAAACTGAGGTCTTTGTCCAGCGAACACACATCTACCAACACTTGCTGTTTCTGTAAAATATATGTATAAGAGTTGTATATAACAAAAGTATATTATTTTATTAATTTTTTATCTATAATTATAGAAAAAAAAATTAATAAAAACGAAGCGTATCAAAATTTGAAAACTTTCGAAAAAATCAAAAATTATAAAAACTTACATATTTGTGACATTTTCTTAATATAAATGTACTTGATTTTTTTACTTTACCATAGGGCATAACAGGAACGAATAATGTTAACCTCAGCTAATTCAAATAATTACTTTTTTAAGCATAGATATTTACCTGCGCAGCAAAGAAGACATTCATGTAGTTGATATACTGTGCTGCTGTATCAGAGCTGCCCGTTATGACCAGGATGCGACTGCACATGCGAAGACCTGGTGACGCTTCTTTACGCATCTAGAAATAAATAGATTAATTATTATTTTTAAATATTACTGTACAATTTTTATAAACAAAGTTGATCAAATAGTTCAAACTCAAAGTTTGTCACGAGTTGTGATAAGTGCAGTATGTTTTAAGACTAAGTAATATTAATGTTATTATTACGTAAGGTGTTAGAATCATACATTACTTGACTGTGAGAATATAACCATGCTACATATTTATTATAACAGTCCTGTTGGGGTATAGCAGCTATATTCTGGTCTGAAACGACTGATCATGATGATCAGTATATAATATTAATATCATTGGTATTTATTTCAATTGTTTTTACCACACTTTTACTAGCTTGGGTTGTATATATGTATGTATGTGCGTATGTAACGGAATCTTTGAACTTGATTTTTACCCACTTTGAATGGTCCGATTAATTTAAAATTTTGAACAATTATCAAGAGGCGATGACAATACACGATTTTACTAATTTTATCCCATTTTCCTCATCAGGATCATCAGGAATCAGGATTAACGATTTTTCTTGTGCGATTTTAATGTGTTTTTTAGATTTTAAACTATAATTTTATATAAGATGGAGACTTACTCTCATAATGTAACAGAGGGCCATAGCAATAGCTCCAGCTAGTAGAGATTCACCTGGCTTCTCTTCCTGTGGTTGACTTTTGATTAAATTAACTAACCTGCAAATATGAAATGTATGTGTGTTTGCAAATGCTTAAAAAAAGGGACACTTATTAGCACAGGTAGACTAAGGGGGTGTGACATGCCCTGAGCTTTAGTTGGCAACCCTTCCGAACTGAAAATCGGTCTAAAAACAAGGTCACCTGGAGCCAAAAATCTATTTATATTTATGCATATTTCAATATGCATTTATCAGAAAAAAACACATCATCAGGACCAAAAAATCATTGAAATGCATTGAATGTCTCGAAAAAGCTTGTAAAATTAAATCAACTTTTAAGAGTTACTCATTCAATTTTCATACCCTGGCCTCATAAAACTTTTCAATCTCAGGCCTCCAACGATCTAAGTCCACCACTGTTTATAGGGTATATTAGAAAAAACATAACAGAAATCAGATACCACACGTTTTTAGGGTTCCATACCCAAAGGGTAAACACGGAACCCTATTACTAAGACTTCGCTGTCTGTCCATCTGTCATAGGGCTCTATCTCTGGAACTGCAATAGATAGACACTAGAAATTTTTACAGTAGATGCCTAATGGTAGCCGCTATAAAAACAAGTACTATTTCGCTATTTTTCGCTTTATCTATTGAATCATAATAGGTAGACAGGTCAAATTTTCATACTTCCTTCAGTGGTGAAAACTGCTGTATAAAAATTAATTCAATTATATTCTAATTACCTCATTTTGACAGTCTTCTCAACTAGGGTAAATAACTCATACTGGCCATCTATCTGCCTTACATCTAAGGGTTTTCCTGGCGATGGGTACAAGTATTCACTGTAATCATTGAAAATAATTAAAAATTAGTAACTATAAGAATATTGAACTAAAACCTATTGTAGAATATTTATATTTTCATTTTTTTTTATAAATAGTCATGCAAATTATTATACACTCATTATATATCATTTGTCACTCATAACTCCACTGTTTTATTCTTTTTATGTTACTGAGGCCCAAAACAGAATTTACATAAGTTTTGGGTTCAGTCCAAAGCTCGGAGACTAAACTGCTAACTAAAGACTACTCAGCTATGTGGATCACTAGATTATAGATTGAAATGATTTTAAGATTACAATTTAAACCTTACTTACTGTACTTATTATTATATAGTTCCATATTTAACATAATCTAACATACCTTTTATGAAAATGGCATCCAATCACAGCAAGTTCATTCCTAGATTTTTGCATTAGATGTGAGTTTGCGAATGCTATGACAGCATCAAGACATCCCGTTAACACTTTGGGGTCCTCGGTAATGTACCGCTGGTTCGGGTTTGTGTCTACTATTATCACTAGAAGACTGCTGTCTGAGGGGGCTGAAATTCAAGATATTTTTTCTTTATAATTAAGAAGTAGCAGACAAGCATGCAGTCCACCTCATGGTAAGTGGCTACTGCTGCCCATGGACTGTAATCAATCTCAGATCACATTCGTTTCTTATATGAGGTCGGCCACAGATTTGGCTTTCCTTGAAGAAAAAGCTGGAATGCCTTGGGAAAGTATGTCTCCCGTACCACATGCTTTAAACCAGAACACAGCAGCACTGAACATTGCTATTATTTAGGCAGAATTAGATATGGCGATGGAGCCACCGCAGACGACCCACAGAGGGATCTATCACCTCTACATAAATGTTATATACAGGATGGAAGATAAATCAAAGAACCTAATTTATGAGGGTGTATATTGTATAGTGTATATTAGTACATATATGTTTTGTCAGCATAAAAGGTCTGAGAACAAAGTCTACATCGTATATTCATTGATTTTAGAGATATTTGAGAAACTAAGAATATACATATAGGTTATGTTTTGAATCTTACCGTCGTCGTCTCCTACGTTAGTTTGCATATTGAAGTCTTGGAATTAATTTACAAATGTTATATTTTACTTTGCTATTGTTATTTTTATTGTTTTGAGTATGTAAATAATTTTTTATCGAAAGATCTAAAGGAAGCGAACAGTCACAACAGAACTGACATAAGACATTGACAGTGAAAGATTTTTGACATAAAAATAAGATGGCAGTTACTTCACAAGATAACTTAAAATCTTACAGCCACATTAATAGTTACTTAATAAAATATAATTTGTTGTTAAACTTACTCAGATAAAATGAATAAGGACATAGTCTGCACCATAGAAAAGAAAATCAAGTAGAAGTGGTAAGTACGAGCGAATGTATCGGAACCGTTGTCGCCAAACTCACACTTGCGTTTTTCTTGTTACATATAACACTACTAAAGTAAATATCATTTTATTGGTCATTTATAGTTAACTCGAAAGTATTCTAAAATATACAGAATGAATATGTAAAAACAACTTAGGCGCATATAATATTAAAGTTTATTTTTCTACAACACATAAAAGCATTTACGTCATTTAGTATTTGAAAATGTAGTTCCGCTACTCGACCATAGATGGCAGTGATTGGGCTTTATGCAATTATAGCCCTAAGCACTTTAAACTTACGGACCAAACTTGCGTAATATTTCTCCTACTGGAATAGTGACAAAAGAGTTTATTTACGATAAAATTATCGATACTCATCGATTTACTGTGCTAGCTATAAATGTAGAATAGAATTAAAATTAAACAAGGATTAATTATTAAAAAGTAAAATAAAAAACATAAGTATTACATCCTAAAAATGAATGCACGAAACGAAAATGTTCCCGAAAGCAGACCGATGCTGTTGAAAAGGGCAGCTTAAGATTTTGTTACATATATAGAGTAACAGATGAAGTTTTTAGCTATTTAAGCTGCCGCAGATTTTAAATTTGTTTTAAAAATATATTATAAAAAAAATAGTTAGGTTAAAATGTTCAAGACTCTAAATACTACGTACTACATAGTTAACGTATTTTTGTACATAGATATATTTTGTAAATGATATAAAGTAAATATATAAATGTTAAACATTTAGTAATTGTTCGCATCCTTAACAATTATATAGCATCGGTCTATTTCTCCTTACTAGTAGCACTCATAAATCCAAGCCATCGAAAAATAATGAGATATGTCATGAGAGATATGATATGTGAGTACACCTCAGCTATGTGAGTTACAGCTATTACGTAGTAGGTATTACGATACTTTTTGCCGCAAGAACCTAATTTTAGATTTATATAATTTTATTTTCTAAATATAATATTTTCCCTTTATAATAATGTATATTGTAAAATATCGATAAGAAAAATTATACTTGCCCCCATCACTTATTGAGTAGCGTGGATTCTTCTAGACGTTTTGGTATGGTGGAATCAATTAAAAAATGAACTTTATTTGAAAGCATGAAGGTTGATGTTAGCGTGACTATGTGGAAATTATTTTTAAATTTGATATTTTTAAGATTTTAGGAAATATAAAATAAAATTGTACTCAGTGATGGTACGAAACACCTCCATTTTTAATTGTCTTCTTTCTGCTATCATTTTTACATTCCAAAATAGCATAATACGTCTTAATAATTTATTTTATAGAATTTGACAAACATCTGTCTCGAACCGACGCTCAAACATGAGTAGACTCGTTTGAAGGCAAGTGAGAGTAACAACGCCTAGTAGTGGAAGCCGCGCCACGCCTACTTAGCACTTCCACTTGTTTTTTCTGTTCCATGGTCTGCACGTATTTGAATTTACAATGTTTTATGGCGTCGCTTATTATGTCGATTGAGATTCTGCATTATGGCAATTAATAATAACGGATATGACGTTCTACCATAAAAGCGGGTAATTGAAATATTTGTCGTAAGGTATTTCATAAGAAGGGTAAAAAAACAAAAGTTTCGTCATTTTATGGAAAGACATCTAATCTATAGTAATGATCAGTTATAATTTTATCTAGTTTGATATAAAATTTTAGAGAAAATATACATACTCCTTCATTATTTTTTGTAGAATGTACTGGACTACTTGTCCAGTACATTCTATGTAATGTCATTCAAGTGTTCAATTTTCGATTGGAAGATATAATATCCAATTTTTAATCGATATTATATTATATTATACAGGATATTCAGGATCCAACATAGCTTATGTAATACAAGTTTTCTTGGCCACGATGCATATGACATTTAGTAAATGTCATAACCAATTAATATCGATAGTAAGTACTTCGGTAATGCATGAAACCAAACCATCTATAAAGGAAATAAAAATATACCACAGCCATCACTGTCTTACTTTATCACGCGCACGAGTCAAGCGATCGCCCGTCGAAGCGTGATGGATCTGCGCGTTTGAGGGTTATGTAACTGGCCACAAGAGATTAGGGCTGCCATTAATGTATGTTACTTAGAAAATTAAATATAAATTAAATCTCTTGCTAGATGCTCTAAAGAAAACGTTGTGAGGAGTCCTAGAATTCCAGAAAGTTCTTTAAAAAAATCGCGAAGGTGTTATTAAATGGATATTGCTTAAATTAACTTAGAGCCTGGTAGGAATCTTTGTTTTGGGGCGACAAATAAAAAACAGTGTATAGTCCGCGCTAAACTTTTAGTCCGCTCTGAAGTTCCTGCGAGCAGGTGTAGTCATACAATTTGTTATGGCGACGCGATTCACTCTTGTTTTCCACGTGGACTAGCCGTGCTACCGCGTTTGCATTGTGAAGTGAAAAGAGACTTCTCCTCAGGAAGATCAGGCCGTGCTTGCTTCCTTGAGCCCCGTGAAAGCGCCGTGCGTATTACCCTTGATGCGATTCGAGTCCGCAGATCGACTTGGGAGACAAAGTTGCTGGATTTATCTACTCATCTCCTGGGATGAGGCTATCCTCATACCATATCACTTACAATCATACACCATACAGTCCACTACATCCCCTTAGGATTGTGTGGTAGTGCCCGCATATCTACAGTTTCGGTCTGGCTTTCAAGCTGGACCGCATAATGTATTCTGACCTTCCAGCTGTATCGTACAGAGCGAATTTTTACGCATATGATACTTTTAGCTACTAATTATTTATTTGTTGTAAGAGTCAGCCCTGTTATATTATTATCAGAGAGAAAACCACGGTATGCGTGGTATGCCTTTCTGACAAATACGAATCTATGACAACGTGACGTCTGTCTGTTGGTCAACAATTCATTATTTTTATAATGATCTTCTTAAATGTAGCTCCTAACGATTTGTATGTTAACAATATTAATGTACCTAGGTAGAAGGTGTCTACTTTGTATTCATAACGTAAAATATTTGCTTAAATGTATTTTTTTAATTTATTTGGGACTTTTATGTCACTTGTTTTTCTTTTGTTTTCTGTACATTGTATTACAACAGCTGTATAATGCCATTTTTTTCTGTACATATCGTGACCGCAGGTTATAAAAATAATTTTACAACATTTACCAGATAAACGGGGTAATTAACGTAATCAGGTACCCTAATGTTTACCCACGTTAGTCCCATACTCCCATATGAGTCTAGAACCCCGTACTCGAGGGTACCCTAAAATAATATGCAGGTACCTATTAATTTGGCGCACATCAAAGATTTATTGGCATTGGCCTTTATAATATTTGCAGCACTAGTAGTAGGTATCTACCGAGGCGTCACGAGCGTTTTATCATCATCATTATTGTCCCACTGCTGAGTACGGGTCTCCTCTCAGTATGAGAAAGATGAGGCCATAGTCCACTGCGCTGGCCGAGTGCGTATTGGTAGACTTCACATACCTTTGAGATTTTTTAAACCTCTCAGGTGTTTAGGTTTCCTCACGATGTTTTCCTTCACCGTGTAATCAAGTGACAATTAATTTCTAATATAAACATGACTTTGAACGATCACAGGTGCGTGCCTAGGATTTGAACCTCGGACCTTGGTAAATATTGTTACTGTTAATAGTTTAGTGAAATAAATTTTAACCCAATTTACCTGGATAAGCGTTTCATTGTTCGTTTAATCAATTTTAATTAACTGAATTAATTCATTAATTCCTGCTTAACATTGTTATTCCATACATAACGGTGTGTTAAGAAACATAAGCATTTCTTTTCTAATGTTAATAATAATGACAATAGTATCGTAAGTAGGTACTTAATTAAAATTTAATGTAAAAAGTTACCTACATGCGCCTATTATGACACGTTACGCAACCAACATGGTAAGACGAAAAAGTCAAATATTTTTTATCTTTACAATCAGCTTAAACAAAAGTCCTAAACGCAAACAATAACAAATGTATCTTAAAATATTGTTTATTACAATATTAGTGACATACAATAACTATCCAATAAGTAGTCCCATTGACATCAACGTCGCCCATTACTTTGATTTACAAGAACCGCTTTATCAGAACGTAAGACGGGAGCTTATTATTGCATCCCAATTGTATTTCATCGTACAGAGATGACAGACGCGATATGGCGCCAAAGTTATGTCATCTGTCAAAATACATGTTAACAGTACGAAGTAGATGAGTCCGCTCGATAACAGAACATGAATAATATTATGCGGAGGATGTGACAAGCAGCGCTACCTGTCATTTTACAACATTGTTTATACACGGCTAATGATATGCCTCATTTGAATGCGTTGGTGGTCTGTTAGAAAAAGCGGGATCGTTTTTGTTAGTATGCAAAGTGAGCGTACTTAAGGTTTTCATTCGTAATAACTGTATGTTTCTGTAGGATTTGTTGGTTGTAGACAACGTATATTATATTCTTATAAACATTCTAACGTATTATGTACGTTAAAAGCGGTTTATTGATAGTTGTCACAAAATGACAAAATATTATTTCTTCGTACAAGAAACGCAGGAAGAAAAAATATTAGGTAAATGCAAACTATCAACAACTTATTTTCTTCAATAAAAAGTGAAGCGACAGTGTACAATTTGTGCTTATACCTACATAGATATGTAACGCAACTGTTGTAGAAAGCATGAAAGTTGTTAGACTTGTACACACTGACTATTTGAGACGTGCTCCTACTGCTTATTTTCAAATTGATTCGCATTTATAGATTTGCGAAAATAATTAACACTCTGTAAACTCATCACTTTAAGTGAGGGAGCGTGTTCGATAATTGAATAAGATTTTACGAGAACATTGTTTACAAGACTTCGTGCCAGTCTGTAGCGACGGTGAATTAGCGCGCGCTTTCGAAAATCGAACTGGGAAAAAAGAAAAAAGGGCGGGAACGAAATAATTATGCACGTTCTGTTTCGTAATGGGCGTCTCGCTACCGTTTCGTTTTAATAGTCCGCTTGTTCTCGGAATTTAATTATGCCCAGAGCCCAGATTAGTCGGGCGCGTTCCGTTTTGTTAATAACCCTAATAATGGATGACGCCTGCGCACTTTGCGCCTTTAATTATTTAATCTGTGCAGCTGTATCTTTATTTCATTGTATAAGACTCGTGATTATTTTATTGGTATCGAATGAAAAACAAAGAATTACTTCTCGTTGCGAAATTAACGACCAAAAAAATTAAAATCATAATTCAAGTAAGTCTCACGTCATATTTTTATAAATGGACGTGTACAACATGAGTTATATCAATATTAATAATTCAATAACGAGCTCTCAAAAACAAATTGTCTAACCGATAAGACATTGGGCCCACAAACAAAACACAAAACGTTTCAACCTTAATAAGAACCGGGTTCCAGAGATGAACACAAAAGAAAAAGATAACCGCCTATTGTTTTTTATCATGTTGTCAATATCGGCCGGCCAAATTTTCTATATTGGAATGCCACGATTCGCCAATAAGAAGCGGGGAAGAATTGATTTATTGTCCAATTAGCGTCGGTCAGGTGTGCCAACTGCCAAGATAGCATCAGGCTGGCCAACCTAACTCGGCAGTAACTACTATTTCTTTTGGCGCTTTCCGTTTAAATGGCATATTGGAATCAAAAAAAGAACCTTTACACCGTGCTGCCAGCTTGCTCGGAAGGTCAATTTGAAATTCTGATCGTTCGCGGCCAAGGTTTGCTTAAGTGGAAATCGATTTGAATTAATTGTGGCCGCTCGGGTTTTTGTTGCGTAGGAACTTTAATTCGATAGGAATTGTCTTTCACCAGTTCATTACATATACATTGAGCTTTAAGCAAATTACGGAACAAAAACTTGATAATGCGGTGATGCGTGCTGTTCTGCATAATTTTTAATTGCTTTTCATTATTTGTAATATTGTTGTGAAAAACGTTAGAAATGTATTCTATAACAAATAGTATTTTTTTAGAATCCACATCTACAAATTTAATAATTACGAATTCTCACATGGCTTTATAAGATCAAACGCAGTTGAGGATGTATGAGTAGTTAGTAGTGCAGACAAAATTTTGCATTTTTTTTAAGTAATTATTTGTATTATTTTAATAGTACAGCGATTATCCAACGGTTTAAGTCCAATGATATGAAATTTATCCGTGAAATCTGGGTTTGAAATCTAGGTACATACTTACACACAGACATTTATTTTGATATGAAAATTGTGCTCAATTTTGGATATTATCTCATTAATTATCTAAATAATATCTCTTAATTAACAAACGAACATCGCATCATGACGTTCAAATACGAAAAAAATAAACACAGCGTCCTGTGACTTTGAAACCATACCGTGTAAAATGCATATAAATACGATATTACAATTTGCCCTACCCATCCACACATTACAAAGTTGTTAAGCACCGCTTTCCAGTTTCCCCCGTAACACCACACGTCCCGCCATCGCTACGGGAGAAAAAGACAGAAACCCCTCCACCCTCCTCTTCCCGCAATAAATGTGCGGGAAAGAAAGAGACGTAGTAATAGCCGGAAATTAGCACTCGTCTATCTTTCATTTTACACCCCAAATTTTCTTATTCCAATTTCCTTTCGCTACGAGCCGTTCTATTTTGTGCGACGTAACTGCGTTCAATGTGTTCACGACAAAACGAACTTTATTCTCATTAGGTAGAATTTTAATTAGGCTGTCGAGTATTTGTTACTGTAATCTTTTGAATTGGAGCGTTCTTTAGAACACTCTGTCATTTGAAATAAGTCATTTTCTGATAAGAATGCCCTATTGGCTGAGACGTGTGCGCTTCGGCCGGCCGATAATGCCATTTCCAAACGTAGATAGCGTATAAGTCGGATGTCGGTTTTTGCATTGAGTTTTAATAATAAAGCATAGGGGAGAGTATCCGAGATATGGAAATGAGCGTGTGGAGGAGAGGAAATTTGAATTTATACACCAGCTAGTTTTATTCATGAGGGTGCGGCAGTCGTTTAGAAAGATTACGGTTGCAGAAATGAGTTTTTGAACGTCAGTGATTCCGTGCACTACTCGATTGATTTTATTGCGATGCCCGTATTAATGGAATATATTGTTATGACTATGACTGAGGCTATAGGTGAATGATGATTAAATAAGTAAATATCTATTAACTAACAAAGGAATGATTTAAGACCGTGCAAATAAAAGGGATTAAAAATAGGGGTAGATAATGGTAGTGTATTATTGTGTTATTATAGTTATGAACAATGAGATGGACATAATCTAATTTATATATTACTACAAAAATATTTATAAAATAAAAAAAATAATTATAAACATTATTTATATGTGAAAATAATAAAAATAGGAAAAAAACTACGTGTATTATAGATACGAACGAATATGTATCATATATTATAAATGATGACACTGAATGATCATTGTAAAGAAATTCCTAATTGAATGGAAGGTGTAAAAGACGAATTCCTATTTATTTAATGCGGATAGTGGGAAAAATATTAAATAAATTGACCGCATATAACTGCAAGGGTAACACTAAAAACTTTCGCGCTACATAAATCTTTTATTATGTCGTATATTGACGTCATTCCCACGCATCAAAATAGGCACCTCTTGAGAACATCACCTGCTATGCGATTTTTAAGAAAAAACCTTCACAGGTTATTAATTCGAATTATCGCTCAATGGATTTGAGGTGAAAGGGCTCTCACTGAAACTGGTATGGCAGCTGAAATAAAAATAGAAGATAGTAACATTTTTTTTTCATTGTTTGAATTCATGGTAGTTATATAAAAATAATTTATATAAAAAGGATAAAAGGATTTATATAAAAATAATCTTCAAGGTATGTGAAGTCTACCAATACGCACTTGGCCAGCGCGGTGGACTATGGCCTCATCCTTCTCATTCTGAGAGGAGACCCGTGCCCAGCAGTGTGACAATAATGGGTTGATGACGAATTTATGGCAGAGCTAGATCGAAGTTATGAATACGGATATCATTGTCTTTTTATACATAATTTGATAATTTAAGTCCACAACTTATATGTTAGCAATTTAAAAGGTTCTAAATTAGGTAAGGTAGGTATATCTTGACTAATTTACTTAGAATTATGTTTTGCTCAGGTTTAGAGCATTTTGAATAGTTAAGTATTCAAAAAATGTTCTCCGCACCTACTGTATTATGGCAAAAAATACAATTTTATTATCAGACACAGTTACAATTCATTTGTTACGAATTTATAGCCCAACATTAATAGATTTTTTTCAACCTGACTCAACAAAACTCTATGGTCCACCATTGAAAAAACCTCTCGACGACCATAAATAATATCACAGTTCAACAATACAAATTTTTATCGTCCAAAAACTTGTTGGAGGTGGCGAATAAAAAAATACAATAACAGTTCATTCTCAATGAGCTCAATCATTCATAAAGGATTCATTCATTCATAAAATGCAAAAAATGCCCAGTAAGAATAGTAGGAGCCATTCAGGGTTTATTGTGAGAAGTTAATCTATTACGTCTTCATTTCGGTATCCCGTGGGATTCCAAAATGTGATGATGAATATCTATTTATTATCTACAAACCGAGTAGGCTTATAGTTACGATCCTTTGCCTCCATTAACATTTTTTTATTTTGTCTATAGAGTTCGTTCATATAATTCGTCGTTATGAAGTAATTTGCGACAATCTTAATAAAAACATTAAGTTCATGTCTGGTGTTAAAATAGATGATAGAACTCATTAATATTTTTAGAGCCTACAAAACACTGAAAATTATATAAAGAGGTATAGCCTTGAGGGTAATATTCGAAATGAACAAATTCCAAAGTGACTAAGTATTTTTTAATATAACTCAATGTATAATTGCCTATTGAGTGAGTGATTGAGAATTTTTACTATACCTATTAATATTATTTTTTAAATCATTGCTAGGTAAAAATAATGTACATATACCTACCTAAGTAGTATTGTTTTAATTTTTACTAATTATTTTTTTACTTTCATGGGTGTTATCAATTTATATATTACACTTTTTTATGCGTATGGTAGTTTTTGGAAAGTGTATTTTTTTGTCATCTTCATGAAATATTTATTATATTTACCTTTACATAATAATACTGAAGTTCCCTAAGTAAAGAGTTTTTGTTTTTTACATTAAATTGATAAAATTATGGTCTTAAAACCTTAGATGAAACATTACATAAGGTATGTTATTTGTCATTAAAATGAATAATTGTTAACATTATACCTAGATATTTGAAATATTATGTAAGTACCTATAATATTTATAAATATAATGGTTAAAAATTTTCCAATTTTAGGTAGTTTTGACTTCCAAGCAACACGCACGCAAAAGTTAATATAAGTATTTTTTTAATAATTTTAATTGCTGGTCTTTTTATACCAATTTGGAGCAATCATAAACGGATTTGTCCTTATTTGTCAAGCAATACGGTTAACCTTAATTTACTTACAATTGCTGTCCAACAACTGCTCTTATAATTACCTAGTGTAATTATAATTACCTACTTCGGTAATTGTTGTGGTTGAAAAAGATCATTAAATTAATTGTAACTTGGATACGTCTCTTTGTTTGTCTGTTTTTACGTAATTATTAATTAATTTTGGTCACGTAGACTTCACTTAACTCGAGAGAGCTAAGTCCTCAATAATTCATGTTCCTCACAATTTGTTTTTTTTTAATGATTTAAGAAGCATCAATAAATAAAAATAAGTTAAGAAATTAAATTAAGAATTAATATTAAAAAGTAGGTAAGTAAGTATAGTCCGCGCATAACTGCTAGTCCGCTCTGAATATAGAAATGAATCGCGTCGCCATAGCAAATTGTATGACTGCGCTCGCAACAACTTCAGACCGGACTATCAGTTTGGCACGGATTATAACAAAATACTGCATTAAATAGTCTCATTACAATAAATCGGAACCTCCGAATGTTTTTTTCTTTTAATTACAAATTTAGAATTTTCTAAAAACCTAATTATTTCTAATAAATTCTTATAATCAAAAAGTTATAAAATGTTTAAATGAAAAAAATCTATACCTAGTAGGTACGATTTTTTTTCCATTTTTTTTATTTTCACACACTCGTTTCATAAATATAAGATATATCTTTCCAAGCTTAGTAGGAACGTATGTAATTCGCCAATTAAATAAGTAAACATTTAAATTAACAATTAAAATTCATTTGAGCTATATTTTACAGTTTGCAAAAAGATAATTTCTAGACGTAGAATAGTTCTCATGCTATAACCACATAGCTTCTCGTTAAGCAATTCATTAAAATTAATTTACAAGCATTAGGGTACTTGCCCACTTTACTCATACTACTCGTAATCTGTCAGAGCTTCTGTAGTTTCTATTAGAGAGGCATAGATTTATAAAATTGAGCAGGCTTACTTGGATCCCTTTAGTCTATGGCCATCTTTACTTTTACCTCGCTGTAAACTTTACCACATACCAAAATGTCAGACATCTAAAGGGTTTCCACTTCGATTACGATATTCGATGTATAAGGCATTGATAGCCTGTTGGCTAAAAAATATCTCAATCCAGAGGTTTAATGTTAGAATCACAGGCACTCATCTGTGATTTTGTCTATTAGAAATTAATTACCACTTGCTTAACAGTGAAGTAACACATAGTGAGGAACCCTACTGAGATTTTTTTTAAGAAAAAAATATTTTTCAAAAAGGTATGTATTAGATATGTTTACCAATTCGCACTGGCGATGGTTTATGGTGAACTAAACCCCTCTCACTCCAAGAGTGTCCTTGCCACAAGCTTGCCAAACCTCAACAAAAAGTCTCAAATTAAAAGATGTCGATAGAGTGTTTGAGTTGGTTTGTCTATCAAATTGTTTCAAAACAAATTAAGCCAAACCTTTGTAAAGGTACCGAGTTTGCTTCAAGTACCAAACGGATGCGGTATAACAAACAGAGCAGTGTGGAGTCTCCATAAGGTCTCAAAATCCGAGAAACGCAGACCGATCCATCTATATTTTCGTAGCAGCTGGCGTATAATGATCGCACATACCTGGTTTCTGTTCCTCAATTATAGAAATGCCAATACGATCGCTTTTTGTATCCTCGCTTCGCCGGACACACGAGCGGAGGTTAGTGCAGGGCTAAGCTGTCTCTACAGGAAAACATCATTATAAATAATTCTACTATATTCTTTAATATGATACGAGCAGATATAAATCTGCTTTATTCTAGAACGGTACTTCTACCTAAAATAAAATAATACTAAATACTATATATATATATATATATATATATATATTATTTTTTGAATTTATAAATATACTTAAGACTAGGTAAAGTCTTAATTAAGGTTCTTTTTAAAAAAAGTTACTTCTAAAAATTATTTTCCGTTATTTCGACGTCTGTATCTACACTAATATTATAAAGAGGAAAACTTTGTTTGTTTGTTTGGTTGTAATGAATAGGCTCAAAAACTACTGGACCGATTTTAAAAATTCTTTCACCATTCGAAAGCTACATTATCCATGAGTAACATAGGCTATATTTTATATGAAATAAATTTGATAAATAGATTTTGAGGCGGTACAAAGTTTGCCGGGTCAGCTAGTTAAAGATAAAAAAAAAATAATGATACCTAAAGAAACAATTAATATTCGCAATAAAACACGTCAGTGGAATTTATCGTAATATAAAATATATTATGTTTTTTCTCAAAATTAAAAGTCACGTCTCTAAATTATTGTAAGTTCAATAAATTATATTATATCACGGCGTGCGTAAATGGACGTTTTACGCACGCTTCGCGTGCGCAAAACCCCCATTTCCGACCCCGTAATATAAAATTTTATACAACACGCGGACGAAAAATGTTTTTCTGACTCGTGTGATTGCAGTCCTCGCCTGCGGCTCGGCCTGCAAACTCACACTTGTCAGAAAAAAACTTTTCGTCCTCGTATTGTAATGTACTATTTAAAATCGGTAGTAAGTTTTTAGTCGTAAACATTTACTCTCTCGCCTATATATAAATATACAGATTTTAGGTAGGCTTTTTAAATTTTAACACAATATTTAGGTATAATTATGACGTCACTGGAAAGATTAAGTCTAAAACACAACGGCTCTTCTTTGCGTGTTTGACTTTTAGCTTTTTCAGCGACGAATTATTATTAAGCCGTGATTATGTATCCGTATATTGACTGTACTTTTGTACTTCTATAGCAGTTCTTATAATGTAAGAATTTAACGGAAAATCGTAATAAAAGATAGAACACAAACAAAAGAAAATTAGCATTGACACAAAGTCAACCCTATCGAAATAAAGATGGGAGTTAGGAGTTTTTCTCGTGAAGAATGTTAATGCAGCTCAGTGCCAATCTGCTAATGATTCTCGTTACAGCAAACATATGCTTTTTACTGCATTGTTGGCTACGCCTGCCACCATTCTTCTTGGAAAATCCGGACAACTCAACTTAGTCAGAAACAATAATAAATTTACACATTACGATAATCAAAAGACGTAACTGTCCTAATAGGATATCGGAATCGTATCGAATTGTCGTATCGTATATTGTATTTAACTCATAGTAATTCCAATTATATTATCTGTAGCTGTGACGCGATGAGAATTAGCTTTAATATAAAACATATTATAGTGATTTAAAATTTTGAGTCATTTTAAGACTTTTTAAATGTTAACTTATATTAAATGAAATATAACATATGATAAAGCTTAATTATATGATTCAAAACTCCAAAACTATGTTTCTGCTGTGTACCCAGGCTTGTATTTGGAATATTTTGATCTGTTTTCTAATTTTATGGTACTTTTATAGTGTTTTTATATCATTTTTAAAAAGTCGTATCGACGGATCATAGCAGTATTGTAATCCAATTATCGTATGATGTAAATATCTTAAAGCAGATACGAAACTAATATGTCATCTGTAACATAAGCTACATTGTAATCCTAATAAAAACAATTGAGAATCGATTGAAAAGGGACGACTTTAATGAGTTCTTTAGAATATTTTTAACAAATTAATAGTCGTTAAAATGTTATTCATAGACGAGGTAATATAGGGAAGTTAGAAATATCTCTCATATTGTAGGCAGAATAGCTTTATTGTTAAATCTGTAATGCAGTCTGATGAATATAGCTTTTGGGACAACAAATATGACTATTTACTAAAATATGAGTACTACCTCATTATATCAGCAGCATATTATATTATATCAGCTTCCGGTAGAACCCCCTTTTCTCCATGTATTTTGTTAAATATGTCCACGAGTGGCAGTGAACACTTATCATCAGGTGGACTGCCGTACGTTTAATAACAAAGAGTGGGATTTAGCTTAATTTTTTAATTAAGGTTTAAACAAAATAAATAAAACACAATTTTTAGTCTCAAACACACTTTTTAAACGATATTTAAAACAGTTTTTATACACTAGTTTTTTCAGTAACGTTAATTTATTTTTCAAGATTTTCAGAATTAGGCCATAGTCCGCTGCGCTGGCCAAGTGAAGTGCCTGGATTTTGATCATTAGAGCTCTCAACTGAGAGGTTCAGTTTCAGCCACTAAGCTATTACTAATTGACTTACATGTCTTCAATTGCACATAAGTAAGGTACATAGTGGTCATATTTCATTATGACAATTCCTCTTATTCTACTTATAAGGTACACAAATATTGTATTTTATGTCTATAGCTAGCTCCTTACGTTAATTCCTTATGTCTGAGTAAATGAAGAAAGTATGGTTTACCTACGACACCGGTAGACACACGCAACTTACCTGGTTTATGACCATCTAACGGATAAACGCTTTCAATTAAAATATTTACGTGAGAAACCATAACTTGAACATTTATTTATTCATTATCACTCATTCGATCATTCTCACTGAATTAATTGAACTTTTGTTTATGTGCTATTGTGTTGTTTTCAAAGAACTGGTATGGTGTGGTATGATACCGTTTTTGAAGTAGTAAATATATTGAAGTAGTAAACATACCTATAGTCATAATCATCAGACATCTATTCTTTAGGTGGTAGAACCCTTGTGGTTCGACTCCGGCGGCAACACCGCCACACCTATTTCTGCCTTATAACAGCAGTGTTAGGCGCTGCTGTGTTCTGTTTTGAAGGGTATGGTAAGGGAGACATACTTTTCCGAGGTGTTCCAGCTTAGTCCTCAGTGGTAGCGGCGCATCTGTGACCGACCTCAGGTAGAAATATGTAATCCTATCTGGGGTTGATTACAGATGTCCATGGGCGGCAGTAGCCACTTACCATCAGGTGGACTGCTCGTCTGCTACTCCTATATTATAAAAAAAAAATCCGGGATAGAATTTCATTCCTAGCTAAGCTCAGCTGCTACCCGTAAGTACCTATTTAGTTGGGACGGCTCATATGGGTATAGTCCGCATAAAAATGCTAGTCCGCTTCGAATATAGAAATGAATTGCATCGCCATAGCAAATTGTACGACTACACCTGCTCGCAACAACTTCAGAGCAGACTAGCAGTTTGGCGCCGAGTATTTGACTCTCTTTCATACCCGAATAGAGCACCACTTAACACTGCTGTTATGAAGTACCTATAGCATAGCGGACCTGAACCACGAAGGGTTCAATCACAATAATAACTTTGTAGAGCACTCATGGCTTGATTGAATGTAGACGTTGAAAACCATAATAGTATGATTCAGTTGACGCTGTGAGCTATGACAGATAGTAGCCCCATACTATAATAGTATTACAATTAATATTAATAGCATTAAACTACAAGTAGAACACACTCAGGCTTGGGTCTCCACAGAAACCAACCTGCTGTGCTTTTATTCTCTCCACTCATTCATACTTTCGTAAGAATATGATTATAGTTCGCTAGAGTAGTTTTGATACTTGAAATGAAATATTTGTAATTGTATTGTTTATAATATTTGGCTTTAAATAATACCTCATTAGAAAATGAATCATGAAGTTAAATCGTTTTTAGGGCTCCGTACCCAAAGAGTAAAAACCCTACTACTAACTACGGAACCCTATTACTAAGACTTCACTGTCTGTCCGTCTTGCACAGGGATATATCTCCGAAACCGTAATAGATAGACACATGATTTTTTACAGAGGATGCATAACGATGGCCGCTAAAAATAAAATAAAGTTGAATATTAAACGGGTCTCCATACAACAAACCCGATTATTTTGGCATTTTTCGATCTAACTGTTAAACCGTACTAGGAAGAAGGTTGAAATTGTTACAATCCGTTTATTCATCATCATCATCAACAACCCATTACTGTCCCACTGCTGGGCACGGGTCTCCTCTCAGAATGAGAAGGATTAGGCCATAGTCCACCACGCTGGCCAAGTGCGTATTGGTAGACTTCACATACCTTTGAGTTTTTTTTTATAAATCTCTCAGGTATGCAGGTTTCCTCACGATGTTTACCTTCACCGTTCAGCAAGTGATAATTAATTTGTAATACGCACATAACTTTGAAAATTCAGAGGTGCGTGCCTGGGATTTGAACCTCGGACCCCTCGATTGAGCGGCCGAGTTTCTTAACCATTAGGCTATCACTGCTTTTTGTTAGTAATAAACGGAAAAAATCCGTTTATTACTAACAAAAATTAATAACTGGTATTATAATAAATACAAATAAGAACCATTAAACGGTACAAAGTTTGCCGGGTTAACTAAAATTATCATCATAAAATTTCATAAACTATCAAACATCTTTCATCCATCAACTATGACTTATTCGCAAAAATATTTCGCAAAACGTACTGTGTAGTTGTTCTCGGAAAGTGTGACTTAATTTCGTAGAGTACAGCCTTAAACCGATGTTGTGACGATTATTGCCCATACGTGATCCATTTTGAGTTATGGAACTTCAAGGTTATTGTATTTTTAATTTATTAACTTCTTTCTTTAACTTTCTTACTACATTTTGCCCACTAACGCCGTCTTTGAAAATAACTTTACGCAATTTTTTTGTTATTCCTTCGAGATTAGTATAAAAATATATAGCATGAGGAGATAACCTTTCATCAAAAGATTATTACTAATACATAGTAAGTCGATCTATCTTATATGTGAACTATTATTCAATCTATAGTATGAAGGGCGTGTATGAACATTTTGACAATGTCCAGTCCACTCTTTATCACAATACATTTTATATCTTTTGACTTTAAGTTAAGTTTGTTTAATATATATGTTTATTAATTGAGTGGTGAAAACGAAAGAAACAAACAGAGCAAGGTGGTAGAACCCTTTGTGGTAGCGGTAGCGGAGTAGCCACTTTACTGGTTTGACATGCAGAGGCATGCCAGACTGATATCTAAATGAAGAATTTGAAAGTGTCTGGGTCTGAGTGTTTTGTGTCTTCATGTGTGTTCATGGCACTCACGTCACATAAAAGTGTCGTATAGTAGGTATGAGCATCATCATCAACCCATTACTGTCCCACTGCTGGGCACGGGTCTCCTCTCAGAATGAGAAGGATTAGGCCATAGTCCACCGCGCTGGCCAAGTGCGTATTGGTAGACTTCACATACCTTTAAGATTTTTTTTTATAAATCTCTCAGGTATGCAGGTTTCCTCACGATGTTTTCCTTCACCGTTTAAGCAAGTGATAATTAATATCTAATACGCACATAAATTTGAAAATCAGAGGTGCGTGCCTGGGATTTGAACCTCGGACCCCTCGATCGAGAGGCCGCGTTTCTTAACCACTAGGCTATCATTGCTGCTAGTAGGTATGAGCATGAAAAGCGGTATTTATTTATTTATGAATGTTAAGGAGAGTTCTGATAAAGTTCTCCTATTTTTTATGTACCCCCTTGCCAAATTACAGTTTATATATTATTTATATAAAGAATATCAAAAGCAAAGAAAGAGCTTGTTTTTAAAAACTTTTTTAATTAAGCTTATAATTTACAGTTAAATTGGTATTTGGTATTCACTATATCCGAAATAGAAATTTCTTCTGTATCATCTGTCTTGCATGGTCTTCAATATCCGTATTCTTGGTATCCCTTGCGGTGGCCACCTTGATTACCGCCCTGACCATATTGATTGCCAGGATAGCCCTGGTTACCAAATCCGGAGTTTTGGTTACCAGGTCCAATACCTTGATTACCCGGTCCATATCCTTGGCCACCCTGTCCAAAACCTTGGCTACCCGGTCCATGACCCTGGCTCCCAGACCCGAAACCGTTGCCCGGTCCATAGCCTTGGTTACCTGGTCCAAAGCCCTGGCTGCCTGGCCCAAAGCCTTGGTTGCCAGTTCCAAAGCCTTGATTGCCGCCTCCAAAACTTCCTCCTCCTTGATGGCCTCCTCCCTGGTTTCCTTTTGCCATATCGCGATCTTCTCCGTAATAATATGGAGCACCTGTCAGTAAAATAAGAATTTCACTCATCAGCATTTTTTTTTTATTTCTAGATTATATTGATTATCTTAGTTAGGTACAACTTGTGTTTTTGTACTACTCATCTCATTGATATAGCATGAATTTCAATTAGTTGAAGATGGATTTAATGTTTCTGATTAATCAACACTACTTCTTATAGTTCGGTTCTGAACTCTAGTTTACAGTTCGATAATAATACATAAGGCATTCTAATATAGTCGTCAGGGTCAGCAAAGCAGCTATCTCACGACAGTTATATTTTGAAGGTGGTAGAACCCTTTGTGGTTCGACTCCGGCGGCACCACCGCCACACCTATTTCTACCTAATAACAGCAGAGTTAGGCGCTGCTGTGTTCCGGTTTGAAGGGTTTGGTAAGGGAGACAGACTTTTCCGAGGCGTTCCAGCTTAGTCCTCAGGGGTAGCGGCGTATCTGTGGCCGACCTCAGGTAGGAATATATAATCCTATCTGGGGTTGATTACAGATGTCCATGGGCGGCAGTAGCCACTTACCGTCAGGTGGACTGCATGCTCGTCTACTTCTCTTATATTATATAAAAAAAAAGTTAGCACTTTCATTTTGGACGTCTATCGTCTACAATTGCAGTGGCTATTTAAATACTCTATGTCTGTTTAGTGAACTCAAGATAAGATTAAATTCCTTTCTGTTATCGGCCTTAGATGCGTTGCTAACCCTGAGGACTCAGTTGGAATGACTCGGGTAACTATGTTCTTTACTTTAACCCTTTAAACCAGAAAATAATAGCGCTTAAAAATATTTTACAATCGTTTTATAGTAGCTATTTGGCAAAAATAGCTGGGGTGGTGCCTCCGTAGTTGAACCAAAAAGGGTTCTACCACCTTTAAGAGTTTAATTAGCGCTTAAAACTGCTGTAACTTGGTAGAAAAGTGGCGCGGTGTTGCGTCTCGAGTAGAACTACAAAGGATACATTCTATATATAGGCACTCGAGGAATGGACAGTTATGATTTTGGTGAAATGGACTGATAAATAGGCATTCTTAAATAATGTACTAATATATAGAGGTACATACCGTTAGCCGCCATTGCCAGAGCTAGTAAAACGCAGACAATCTGGAAGTAATGGAAAAATATAGAATTAGTTAAAACAATAATATTTGGGTAATAATTTCTTGTATAAACATAACAATATTTCTGATAATTTATCGCAAGTTCAAGTTCATATTAACAAACAAATTATGTTATCTCGATTTACGTAATAATTCTTTATTGTTTAGATTTAAAAAAGTTGTGATAATTCTTCACTAATTTGTCGAGATATATGCTTCCTCCTATTTCTGTTACAAAAAAAATGTGAGCCGTCACGGGACGCCTGGCAGATGTGAAACATCGACATTATTTTGTAAAAGTAATATGCAGAAAAGAACATATTGTGATAGGAACTAAATATGTCATAATGATAAAATAAAATATTAAGATTTTTTTCCAGATAACGATGACTAAATATTGAATAAACATTTATTTTCATTAAATACAAAAATTTACGAATTTATTTCAAGTCGATTGCGCATGGCGACGCGTCGCCACACCGTACACACTACTGCATATAGACTGTATATATATACCTTCGTATAGCGTGGCATGCGTCGCCACGCCAGAAATCGGTTTTACGTGCGGCTATAGATGTTTCACATCAAAATGTTAAGCGCTGCTGTGTCCTGGTTTGTTAAAACACTTAAGAGGCGTTCCAACTTAGTTTTGAAGGGTAATGTAATAATACTAATAACAAGTGATTTGCACCCGAATTCAGTTACCTACTTCTTGAATTTAAATCTATTACAAATGTACACGATAACCATTTACGACAATTTTAACAAAAAAATATTGGAATGTGATGACTAAAAATAAATAAAAATTTTATCCCGGCATACTCGTATATACCAAAATGTAGAAAAAAGGTGGAATCTGTTACTTAAAAATATAGACAAGAGGAGAGTATTGATTCCTTTCAAACATAACCTATCCCGTACCTACATTATAAGTTGAAACAGTTTTGGATGAATCGCCTCAAAATCTATTTATCAAAATTTTTCATATAAAATATAGCCTATGTTACCCGTGGACAATGTAGCTTTCGAATGGTGAAAGAATTTTTAAAATTGGTCCAGTACTTTTTGAGCCTATTCATTACAATCAAACAAACAAACAAAGTTTTCCTCTTTATAATATTAGTATATATATTGAAACGACATCGATATATGTATTTTTAAAGTATTTTCAAAATTTATTTTTATTTTTAAGTATTATCTATTGTTTTAAAACAAAATAACTTAATAAAAAGAAATCACCAGTTTTCTTATTCCACGCACTATATCTTGTAGGTCTTACATGTATCAAGTTACTAACTGAATAAAATAAATAGAGACTGCCATTTATATGCGTATTACATACAAAATATATATATGCACATGTCATTTGTCGTTATCATAATTTGATTTATGTCTGGCACAGAGATATACAAAGAATTAGTATGTATGCGAAACATTATTGTTTTAAGATTTAACTAGAAATAAATATTAATTAGAAAATGGGCAATTGAGGCCATGTGGTGCGCGGTAACATTCGATATGACGACAAAAAATTTGAAAATGATGACAGGGATTTTTTTGTATTAATATAAGAACGTCGAGACATTATATTATAATATAGTGTTATTGTAAATTAACATCAAAATGGTCGTATGTTTTAATGAAGAATAAACTAAGAAGCAGAAGTAAACGCAACAATATTTCACTTATTTGCAGATATTGCCTATAGAGGCTACAGTGGGTTTGCTAAGAGCTAATTAATACTATTAGTATCTACTGTATTGTAACCTATTCTTATTGGACATGTTATAAAAATCGAAGACATTAAATATATAAAAAATAACTCACTTTAACCGCCATGTTTATTAATTCCGTGTCACAATTGTTAGTGAAGTATGAACCACAATAATGTTTAGTTGCTTTTATACCAGAGTTATCTCCTTTGACCTCTGAACGCATGATTAATGTAAGATCTGGTACCAACTTGACATAATTATTTTGTTTTCCAAATTAATACGAAAACAAGCAGATTCTGGGAAGTTTGTTGCTCTTTGATTAAATATTTCCTACGAATTTAATGGAATTGTTTAATTACCTTTAAACTATGTGTTTTGGGTAGCGATAACGTCTGTAGCGCTGCCCAAGGTTCTCTTTCCAACTACTTTTAAGGTGGTAGAACCCTTTGTGGTTCGAAACCGGCGGCACCACCGCCACACCACTTTCTGCCTCAAAACAGCAGTGTTAAGCACTGCCGTGTTCTAGTTTGAAGGGTGTGGTAAGGGAGACATACTTTTCTGAGGCGTTCCAACTTAATCCTCAGGGGTAGCGGCGCATCTGTGGCCGACCTCAGGTAGGAATATCTAATCCTATCTGGGGTTGATTACAGATGTCCATGGGCGGTAGGAGCCACTTACCATCAGGTGGACTGCATGCTCGTCTGCTACTCCTATATTATAAACTAGACGGAAATCTAAATAATGGAATTAGCTGTTCTGTATCTGTCCGAATATTTGACTTTCTGTATGTGTATTTATTCACGTCATATTGTGTTCACCTAATAAATAAATTATATAATTAAAATTTCGATTTAGGTCCCTGACAATTAACGTTCCTTAATTCATATAATCGAAGATATTTAAAAAAGAGACAACAAAAAATCCATATATGTCTTCAAAGTTTTCTGCAAAAATATGTTTGCCTCAAGCACTTATGTAAATATAAATAAATAATTATAATAATAATAATAAAATAATAATTGTCGGTACTATTATTTATAAATTTATGCCCTTTACATGAAGTTCCGTAATAATTCCCTTAGGCTGACCGCTCATTGGGGTACTACCGCTCACTACAGCTTGAGCAACGTGTTGCATTAGCGACAAAGTTGTGGTTAACGCGACTGTATGTCAAATTGCAGCGACTAAGTAGCATAACCACATGTTGTATACATAATATGCAGATGCGTAGACACTCGCCTATTAACAGGTCCTTCGAATAAAATCAAACATTTATCGTCCGCCCGTCGCTAAAACAACAATTTGTAAGCCTGGGAAGCAGCGGCTTCAATAACTGCTCAGTCGCTTAACCCACAAGATGTAGCTTACACAACTATCACCAATGAGCGACCAGCCTTACCAATTTCCATTGGTTGACTCTTAACCTTAATAAAAAACGAAATTACGAACCTTTAACAAATGAATCATGACTGCCCAAAACAATGTTTCGAAAAATATTTTAACCGTCACAAAAAAATGTTCTTCCTGCTTCGTTTTCTTGTAACCTACTTGGGCATCGTGAAATTGTTCATGGAAACTTTAACATTAAACTTTCGAAATGACTCGCTAATATGGCGATGGGCAAAAAGTGGCCGTTGGGACAACTTTTACTATATTTACACTCGTTACATGCTCGACAATCTTTCCGTCCGTATGTAGCATCTCATCAAACCTATTATGTCCAATGGGTACGGTTCGCAAAAAAAGTGAACCCATATAGTGTGGAGTCTTTTTATATGTAACACTTTTTACTTTTGTTAAGTTCCTGTTTACTTTAAAGGTACTCGTGATTTCAAAGGATTGCTTTAGTGTAGACATATTTCAATGTTTATATTGTCTTAGTTTATACCATAGATTAGTAAAGATTATTCGCTCCTAGCAAGAAAATGTAACCTTTTGATAATTGTCACTATCAATTATTTTCGTGTTTGAAAAATATAAAAAAATGTAATTTTTAGATCATTTACGAATGAAACGATATTTCTTCGCACTTTTTCTTCGATTTCGTGTCTTAACTGTGCATGTCGGCATTATTCCGGGTAAATTACACCATGACAGCCATTAAACGGCTGATAGAATTGTCAGCCGTTTAAGTCATTTAATGGCTTAGATATCTATACTTATCTATGGTTTATAATTACAAGCAAATTAAAGCTATTTCATATTCCTGTTCCATATGTTGAGGTTTGTGGCGTTATTGTAAAACCAATATGGCGATCCAATTATTTTTTATACTCCTCATTATGAGTATTAAATGAAATAATTTTCTGAGAAGAATAAAAAACGTGTGGTTATAAATTATAAATAATAATATCATATACAGTTACAAATATAATACATTCGAATATTACTTGATATGATATCGTTTTATTCGTATCGAAAAATGAGTTCTGATACTATTATCAAATTATTTTAGTTACACTAATAACAAGTGCTATCATACAATAACACGCTTCACATACATACAATTTATAATTAAGCGCTGATGTTTTTTATCGTTTTATTTTATTTCCTATTTATTATTATTATTATTATTTAGTATAGTTGTACCGCCTTTAATTTTTCTGCACATCCCTAAGGTTGACTGGGAGAAAATGCTATTTAACATTAAGCCCCTTTTGCACCACATTGTTTTTAACATGGTCAATAAAGAGTTAATAAATAAATAAATGTTTCTGTGGACGGTACTGACCACTTGAGCCTTGCCACTAATTAGTCTCGTTCGATTCCCAGTGCAGCCCTTTTTGCAAAGTAGTTTTAAACTAATAAACACGGTTAACACGCCACAATGCCTCCTATTAACAACTTTACGGTCTCACGTACTGTTTATTCTGTCGCCTGAACCTGTTTCAAGATCAAATTATGGGTGATGATCGATAATGATGATATACAAAAAATGTGAATGAATAAATAAAACAATATAAAATAGTTAACATTGTTATTGTTTCGAGACAAGGTGTTATAGAAGTTAATAGACAACGGTCTAAAAAAGAATTGCACTATTTTATTGAAATTTTAGTTTAAATTATGGGACATACAAATTAATACACTTTTATAAGTAATGCACATATGTATCGTGGTATGTAGGTATACTCTATGATTCTATGACTACCTTTCTACTGTCTGTGGTTAAAAAAAGTCTTGTATCCATTGTTTGAATGAGTATTTGATTTAACCATAGATTTTTACCACGTCTCCGTGCTAAAATGTCCCTAAAATATTTGAAATAATTATTTATTTATTACGTAAATTACGTAATTATTACGTAAAATAGTTATTTATTCGTAAATTTTCTCTAAAAATATTTTTATTTGTCAAGGATTCAAAAAAAGAACTTACTATAATAAGCCGTGTGTGGCTTCATTCAATTTCAAGGCGGCGAAGTATCTTTACTAATCTATGGATTTAACAAGCTTTTTAAAAAATAAAAACCTTTATAATCTACTAAAAAACTTCAAAACACTAATTTTTAAAGACTTAGACAAAATAATCTTAAAAAAATGCTCGTTATTTCTAATATTTCGACATCATTTTAATTGTCATTTTCTGATAAAGTCGAATACCAATGCCTATCTGTAAGTAATTTAAATAAAATCATTAATAACAGTGTTACTAAACGAATGATTATATCATAGACATCACATCAGTTGGCGTCCTAATTATTCGTTCACTTGTAACATATCGAGCTATTAGCGATAAGCGTCATCGCTTCTTATTTACTCGCTTGCAACTCTATTATGATATTATTTATTTTATTATTTTCAATAATTATATTAATTCTTAATTATTCGTAAATTAACCTATTACTATTACCTATTCGTAAGTTTTAATGAACCAGTTTGATCCTTAAATATTTTGCTTACTCGAATGTCTCGTGTTCGATTCTAGTGTTGGGCTAATGTAAAATGTTGTTATTTTTCGCAGAAACTATGTATATTTCTTCGGGAATATGATGAATAGTTTTTCTGCTTTCATTTATTAAGTCCTTTTAGGCGACGGATTTTCGAATATCATTAGTATCCATCTACGTTAAGTATATGAGTGATATCTACAGACATTAAAAGTGTCAGACTCGGGACGTGGCAGACAAAATCATACTTTGTCCAACTAAACATTCAAAAACATTTCAGTTCCATTTTATATACGGCACGCTTTTATTTATATATTTATTTAAGAAGGCATACCAACTAAGTACTAAGAATAAATCTAATATTAAAATGTAAAGAAAAAGTTTTAAAATATGCACTTAAATTACAGGTTTGCACAACATCACAAATAAGGTAAATCAAAATCAGACGCGCTAACGTCCTTACAAAAAAAAAATACCTTACAATAAAAGTTATTTACTTTTGACACGATTTATGTCTGTATATACATCTTATGAAGCCTTACGTTTTGCGTTATCTGTTAGTTAGTGTTACCTTTATAATGTCAATAGGTATTTACCATTTCTTAATCCGTTTCCTTTGGTACAAGTCCCTTATCATTCAAAAAATAATCAAAAACGACACAGCTTATCCCAAACAGGTCGTGCGAGCCTGTCTACATACAGAGCCCTTAATTGACTCCAATTCTAAGAAAGTAATTTCACAAATTACTTTTAGCTACCGGATTTTAAGATCGACACCGGACAACAGTTGGAACCTTGTCGCAGTGAGTGGGGAGTGCGTTTAGCTGGTGGATTGTATTGTTAGTGATGTCGCTTAGTGTGACAAGGTTGTTCGGTGGTAGCGGGTATAAAAAAGGTAACACGCAACGTGTCTTCAGGCCGATGTTGTGGGCGGGTGAAATCTCGATCGTTTTACGTCACTATATTCTATTATTATTAATATACTAGCATTTACACGCGAATTTGTCTGCAAAATACCTAAGTAAGCTTTGACTCTGTAATGCGTAAAGAAAAAATCGAAGAGCTACCATAGATTAATTTCTAATCTATGGTAAGAATGTTTATAAGTACACACTTATCCTTTTTTACTACCGTTAGGAAATGAATTAGGTATACATATTATTATTCTTGTAAATCCAGAAGTTAAGACGATGTATTAAATGTGTACGTAATTCATAATCAACAACGTTTAATTTTGTTATGTCACAAATAAATTGATATGACACTGTTTTTATATCGTTAAAATACGTAAAATATGAACTGCCGCTAAGTTATACGAGTATGAAATATGCTCACTTATATAAACGTGATAATTCGTATACCTCTAAATATGCAACCAACAACTTGAATCGGATTAGTGGTCGAATCATGAAAAGAAAAAAGGAAAAAAGCGAAATAATATTTTTTTATAGCGCTCACAAAATGAAATCGGTGGAGTGGTTTCGGCGAAAGTTTGCTTGTTTGTTTGTATGCTACGCTTTTACCAAAACAGGGGTCCAAAAAAGGATAGGTACAGGTTATCTTTTATCCTGAAAAAAGTATTGATTCCGTGGGATAGATAAAACAACTATTGTCATCGACCTCTGACTGCGAGTAAAGCTGTGGGTAAAAGCTAGTTATAATTATTTATAACATAAAATATTATCGGTTCTTTCCAAATTTATATAATTCCCAACGTACCTACAACACATAGGCCGTCGTATCAACAAAAAGTATCACTTAAAATTGTGTGCCCAAATTAAAATTCGTGAATTTTGTCGTGTCTGCCTTGAGGCGGAGAATTTCTTGAGATATAAATTTCCTTGTAATTAAACATAATTTGTATCGAGCAAAAAGCGGTTCCATACCTTTTAATGGTCTATATTAATCGCTTAAATTAAACCTTAATTTATTTAACCTCATTAGGTAACTAATTCCTTTGATTCGACAGCTGTACCACTGCTGGGCACGAGGCTGTCTCAAAGCGTTGGTTTTAGGCTATAGGTATAGCTCGCTGGTCAAATTTAGCTGGTAAAAATTAGTTGACTTCAAACACCTTTAAGAATTTTTAAAGAACTCTTAGATGTGTCGTTTTTCTTACACTTCATCGGTAAGCAAATGATAATTAATTTCTAATACGCACACATATTTGTCGTAAGTATACCCAATTTAATCTTTTCAGAGTTCCTAATTAATAAGGCGGCGATGATCTCCATAATTCTTAGTTGCCGGAATATTTCTACCCAATTAACTTGTTACATTCTCGCTTCCGAAAATAACTACTACACTTGTGAAAGAAAAAAATGGTTAAAAAGGCGGTATAAGCGACGTGTTCTCCGAAATTCGACCATTATCGAACGTTACCACCGTTACCTCCCAAATAGAGCGCGATGGTAGCGTAGATAAACCCCTTCACGTGGACTTTACTAATTGGCGCAATAAATTTCGACCAACGCGACAACTTCCATAGCTATTGGTCGAAGACCAATGAAAGAAATAGAGTCCTAAGGGAAGAAGTTTACCTTTAAATGGAAGAAGCTTATTTTCTAGAATGCTAGCATGATTTCTAGGATGATTAAATGAGAAGCTATTAGGAATTTACGATTAGTGCTGATCACCTTACGGTAAAAGTTCATTGCATTATGTTACATCATTCAAAATCATAATACTGATAATGTCTCCAATGGAATATTACCATAATTGGTACTATCGGATAAGAAATCTGCGCGCAGAACTTAAATTTTTTGATTAAATTGCTTTGATTTGATTTTTAAATAGAGTTAACTATAAGCCTATTATTATGAAAAAAAGATTAGTCAGTAGGTGTCTATTTGATTATTTATCTATGCTTTCCCCGGTCATTTCGATCCCTATTAGGGTTGACGCGTCATAGACGATTCGACCAGAATTCGGGAAGCAAGTTCCACGAACAGGAGAACCTCATCTCTATCCCCAATTAATGAACGGGTCCAACCAGAATCGCTTCAATATCGGACCACGCAATAAAGAATTGTCATCTCGTTTAAATTCCGTTTTGGAGAAAAATCGCTCGCGTCCTTCACTCAATACTGAACTTTAATACTGGCGTTTAAAAATAAGAATCGCTAATGAGAACCCGCTGACTTGATGGCCTGGTGACAAAATGTTTTGGGATCGGTCAGATTTTGTTGGATTTTAAACTTTATTCGTTCTTTTTAAGAGTCAATTGTTTGTGTTTTGGTGGCTATATTGTTATAGAGTCGTTCGTACCCGCGTCATGCGGACGTTTTTTGTCGTTTTTAATTATATTTATTGTTCTCCTTATTTATTGATTGTTTTGTGTTTAAACCGTTCCTGCTACTGCGTTTAACGATCGCTGGAGATAGCGGTCGCATCCAAATTAGGGGGTTTTCGGGATGCAAATGTCCTCCTTTGCATATGAGCTCAAAAAATCTGGATCGAGATGCACTGGGACGAACACATCGTTACCGCTATGCAAATGACCATGGAAGGTTGGTTTATGAATAGTTGGGACGCGAAATCACGTTGTTATCGACTTGCAAAAACTTTGGGCAAACAAACAATAAATATATCGAGAAATGCGGCTGGTTAAAACATAACGATGATGTAATTTATTAAGTTTGTTGAGTACATAATATTGTTCCAGCAAAATGTATTTAATTGTTAACTTGTTTCAAAGTTCCTCATTATAACAAAAGGTAGAGTAACACTACTAAAGGTAGAGTAGCTTCAAACCAGAACACAGCAGCGCTTACCAACCATTACTAGGATTAAGTACTTGACGAAGACTAAGTAGGGATTGGTAGATTTTACTAGCTTTTGAGAGCATTATAGAGAAAACATATTCCTCTTAATCTGTAATGCACAAATTTAATTTTTATAGTAGGTACAGTAAGATTTTAAACCTTGTTAATGTAAGAAAAGATGTCGTACAATATTCTGTCGACAATGACTCACGCTACAAGATAACAAATAAATCGACGCTTAAGAAATTGCTTATTTAGACTTTAAACATAGTCTAGTCGTTACATTAATCATTATGTTTAAAGTGATCTCGATTACGTCATTGCGAAGATGTCATAGTGATGCAAGAATGCTCCAGTTAATATCAATATTTCTCAGTAATTTGCGGTGTGGTATTGCTAATTTAATGTTAATGACTGTCGCCCTTTTGTCATCGACTGACGACAGATGCTGATGCACTGGCAGTAAGGGGGTCAGGTAAGGTCAACTCCGAGCCTCTGGTGCTGGGGAGCCTTTAAATATCTACAAATTCCCGTGTAAAACCCTATTTCCGCCCTAGGTCTTTGATGAGCTTAGTCCACCACTGCGCTGATGACGTATGACCTGCGTCCGTTACGAATGGTCTCTGATGAGAAGCAGCTACAGCCGGCGATGGCTGTCAACATAAGGCGCTCGTGTAGTTATATACCTTATAAAAATATATGATTCTGATTATGTTGTCTTACAGATGATCATGGGTAGCAATGACAGTTTAAAATCAGATTGATTGCATCTGTAGTTGTTTGCTATATTGGCAAAGAAGACCTTTTAGAACTAAGTTAAAACGCCTCATGATACGTATACACGAACCTGCAATCAAGATTTTTTTATATAACATAGGTGAAGCAAACGAGCATACAATCCATCTGATGGCAAGTAAAACATGCTGCATATAAGAAACAAATACGCGTAGCGTTGATAACATATTAGCAAAATGCGCTGTGAAACATACCATAAATAAATTACAACTTATTCGATTTTATATTTGGCATTTATAAATATTTATAATTATTATAATTTACAGTAGTACACTTATAAACACAAGATAAAAATATCTCGCTACGAGGAAATGAACTTAAGTCTCAATTACCGAGAAACGTAAAAACAAATAAGCGTAAGTCATTCGCGATGAATATCGGATATTAAAATGGCGAGTGAAATCGATTAACGCGCGAGTGATATAGCGCTGCGAGTAATTGCTCGCTGCGACTGCGCGGGCAATATCGCTAATGTGCAAGAAGCTAATGCAGTTTGAAAGTATGCTTGTTTTTAACAATTTTGAAATTAAATTTCAAATTGGATTTATTAATAAAGTTTTTTATACATAGGTATATAATTTATCTATTCTTTTGCGGAATAACGGTATTTTTTCAGATTTTAAATAACTTTCTGAATTTAATTTTAATTTTAATTGTATCATTTCCAACTAGATTACAACAAATACGAGACAAAGTGACAAAGACAAGATTTTAGGTAATAGGATTTCAATTGTGTACAAATTTCTGTAGAAATAAGTTATTGAAAAACGTAAAAAGAAATAAGCGTAAGTCATTCGCGATCTGCGCGGGCAATATCGCTAATGTGCAAGAAGCTAATGCAGTTTGAAAGTATGCTTGTTTTTAACAATTTTGAAATTTGATTTCAAATTGGATTTATTAATAAATTATTTAATACATTGGTATTTGTTTTATCTACTCTTTTGCGGAATAACGGTATTTTTTTCAGATTTTTAATAAATTTCTAATTATAATTAAAAAATTGATTTTAAATTGTAGCCTTTCTAACCAGATTACAACAAATACGAGACAAAGTGACAAAGACAAGACTTTAATAGGATTTAAATTGTGCACAAATATGTGTAGAAGTAAGTCATCACCACCTATCATCAAGTGGCTTGTTTGCTTTAATTTTTTAATAAAATTAAGTATATAAAAATGGTGTCTGTTACAAAGTCTATAGTTACACTTGGTGAATCGGCAAACGTTGTGTTGCCATATAAATAAAAAAATATTAAGGGTGAACAACCCTTATCACTCAGGGGTATGAAAAATAGAGAGTAGCCGATTCTCAGACCTACTGAATATGCATGTAAAATTTGGTGAAAATCGGTAAAGTCGTTTCGGAGGAGTACGGTTACTAACATTGTGACACGAGAATTTTATATATAAGATTAGATTTGTTATCATATTCAATTTTGCTTATGAAAATAATGAGCACTTATATTTATTTGCTTAAAAGTAAATAAATTTGTCTAACTTGCCGCTGTCTAAATTTGCTTTGATTAACATAAAATATGAACCTCCTGTAGAAATTACTGGTAGTCCGCTCTGAATATAGAAATAAATCGCGTCACCTCAGCAACTTGTATGCTACACCTGTGCAACAACTTCAGAGCGGACTAGCAGTTTAGCGCGGACTATACCTACCTACACCTAATAAATAGACTAATCTAATTATAAGTAACAATTAAAAGAACGATAAAACTTTAAGTTCTTTCACCTAGAAACTACCCATTTAAAAGCTACAACACGTTATAAATCGACTCTGTTCCACATACGCGGTATTGCGCGCACAATCCCGACGCACACTTAGGTTTCAATTTAGCAAGCCAAATGAAGAGATTCACCGACACTGGAAAGGCGTAAAACAATTTTCATGGCCTCTTAGCAGTAACTAACCAATTTCCATGTAGGGTTGACCACGATTTATAAGGATAAATTAGAAATTTGATCTTTTATTCTGTTAACTAACGAGAGAGTGAAGAATTCGATTGAAGCTTATTACAGTTATGGTACCCCTCACGGACTATAAGGAAGTAAGTCAATTTACCTTACTATACACTCGAGTAAAATGCTAAAAATATAAGAGGTCGGTGTTATCACTAAAATAGTTGTGTGTTGTTGTTCTTTTTCTTCAAAGAACCTTTGCGTAGAAGAACATTATTTTGTGAAAATACTTTCAACTTTACCTACTACTCAATACTGAGTAGAAAATACATTAAGCAACCAAAAGATTCTAATGAAATAAAAAGTTTAAAAAAAGAAATATTTAAGCAACTGTGATTGACTTCATATTGGCTCCTTGCACTTTGCGCAATATAACAGAAAATAATTTAATCCAACTAGTGGTAGGATTAATCACTAACTTATAAAATAGTAGCAGCAGATGCGTATGCAGTCCACCTGATGGTAAGTGGCTACTGCCGCTCATGGATATCTGTAATTAACCCCAGATAGGATTAGACATTCTTACCAGAGATCGGCCACGGATGCGTCGCTACCCCTGAGGGCTAAGCTGGAACGCCTCGGAAAAGTATGTCTCCCTTACCACACCTTCAAAACAGAATACAACAGCGTTTAACGCTGATATTATGAGGCAGACATTCTTGTAAATGTAATCTTAAATCAGCGCTATAAAATTTAGCTTCAGATTCCGTCTTAGTTTCAAAATCTTGCCTCGCCAGCCCTGTTTCTGGCGAAGGTTGCAATTGGCCGTCTGGCTAAGTGCCGTGCCTGTGGGCTAATTAAACCATCAAGGCAGGCTGCATGTTGCTCCCGACAGATAATCTTTCATATTTTGTCTTGGCTGTCGATGTAGCCTCTGGCTAACCTGTCCAATTCAGTTAAATATTACAGTCTGGTTAATACGGATTGGATTCAAGGGATTTCGTGGACATTCGATTAAATGTTGATTGTTGGTTTTAACTGGATTAATGGCATTGAAAATCTACTACAGACGTTTTAAACATTGTAGTAGGTAATATTAGTAGCGAGAAAAGATTTCTGGTTACTAATAGTGTTCACGATTATGTAGGCTTACAAAGTCTTAGAATATAATGTTATTTTCAGCAACAGCAAACTACTCGTGTTAATGACCGAAGACTGGGAGGTGAAAATTAAATTAATAGAATCAAATTTTATTTTTGTCAAAAGACTTCGAAATAATATGTTTGAATTATTTTTTTTTATATTCTACAGCATCAAAACAAAGGTTTCAGGTTTCATTTTAAAATCGTTTAACTTATGCAAAATTTTCTTCTATTTACTAACATACAGACTATTACTTATAGTACCTCATTAAATTACCAATTAAAAACGTTTAAAAACGAATTCCACAAAATAATAAAATAATGAATTTATGACGTTCAAAAAATCACTTGAAATCTCATCCACCTTCAAATCCAATCGCCTTTCGTGTCACATAACTTGACGGGAACAAATTTCCAAATATACTCAGACAACTTAATTGCAATCGAATGTAATCTTGGATCGGGATACCAATCGTATTTATTGACAAATGAATCGTCTGGCTGTGGGGCGTGCATGGATTAGTTATAGGGTGGTTGTAGCCACTCTACAATTATGCCGCCGCGCCTCTTCCAGAGTTTAATTAAACCAGAGGTTCCCAACCTTTTCTTGGTCACGGACCACTTTATAGGTACAATAAAAATAAACTGTAATAATCAAACTGAAACTTTTAATGAAAACCTCAATAGGTACATACATAAAAAGAAATAATAATATTATAGGATAAACTTTTGTATTAATTTGTGATGAGTAAAAAATCTTTACAAGTTCAGCTGTCCTAGGACTAACATTGTTACTCAAAGTTACATGCAAATCATCTTACTTTGAAACGGCTAAATTTAATAAACAGCCCGCTAAATTTAAAATTGTTCGCGGACCATAATTTGGTTTCTGCAGACCACTAGTGGTACACCACTGGTTGGGAACCCCTGAATTAAACGGACTATACCGTTGATTAGTTTCCACGGTAGGCACGCCCAAGTTACATCTCCTGCCAACGTTATTTGTAATACTTAAATTGTTTCGTCTGCTTAGCTTCTGTAAGCATTGCATACTTTTATATCTAAAGGTAGGTTTTGGGTACGATGCCCAGCGAATGAAATTGAAATATTCAGTTCCGGGTGTAGAAGTGTGTTAACTTTGTGTGTGTGTATGTGTGTGTTTGTGTGTGTGTGTGGTAACTACAATACAGGAATAATATGGTTATGTGCGTTTTAATAGTTTTAAACAGGTAGTAAAATATTATGCCATATTTTCACTCCACTTTATATCGAAAGTTATTTCAACTTGAGTTAATGGAGATAGAAGCCTTAGTGGCTCGACTTTGGAATCACCATTGCCAAGCCTTGTCAACAATGTTAAGCCACAGATTAATAATTAGTTACTACATCAGTTAAGCGCTGCTGTGTTTTGGATTGAAGGGCAGGTAAACGAGATATTATATGAGGTGTTCCAACTCAGGCGTCAGAGGAATAAACCTATTTGTGGCAGACCTCAGGTAGCACTTGAATCCTATCTGCGGTTGAATACCGAAATGTACTCATAAGCACGAGTTGCCACCTTTTTTGTTTTTTTTTTGACAACGAGGGGGAAACGACACAGGTTTATGTGGGACTCTTACCGCACTATAACCCCCCGGTGGCCGTCCTCGGCGCTGCGTAGAGGACTCCGGGATCTCCAACGGAACGCAAACGGAGACGAGTTGCCACCTCTCATCATGTTTACTGTATGCTCATTTCTATATTGTAAAAAATAAAAATATAGGGTTAAATAATTAAGTTGTTAAAATGTAGGGTTAAGTTAATAAGGTTTATTGATTGCATTTATCAAAGCAAATGGCTACTTTATTGCTTAATTTCCATTAAATATTTCCGCAAAACACCATGCACCATTAAGTTGGTCGAAATAAGTAGTAAACATTAACCGTTACAATATAATTTAGACCGAAAGGGTTATTTGATCAGATAATCACGTGATATATGTTTTGCCATGTTTTTTAATTATTACACGTAATGCAACAGTTGCCTAATTGTCAATCTACACTAATATTATAAAAAGGAAAACTTTGTTTGTTTGTTTGTAATTAATAGGCTCAATTAATACTGGACCGATTTTAAAAATTATTTTACCATTCGAAAGCTACATTATCTACGAGTAACATAGGCTATATTTTATATGAAATATATTTGATAAATAGATTTTGAGGCGGTACAAAGTTTGCCGGGTCAGCTAGTAAAAAATAAAGATATAATGTCTGTTTATCATCCGCATTTAAAGTTTCAAAAATATTTTTTTATGATTTCAGGATAAAAATTAGATTTAATACTGAAGTTACTTATGATTTTTATAACATTGTAGCATCTGAAACCAACCAGTACCCATACCATTCAAAAAATCCCACAATCTTACGTTTACTCAATCCATTATTCTGTTCCGTTTGCTTAATAGACTGAGTAAACGTTACAATAAGTAAGTGCTCAAGTCTTTCTGTCTACCTCACATGTTCGCAAAAAAAAGGGACAAAACATAAAGCGCCATTTTGTCAATTTAGACATTTAATGTTACGTTACTGACACTATAGTTCTGATACAATCCGCTAGGGGTGCTGATTGGAAATTGTATGGGCAAATAGTAAACAAATACCAAAACAGTCGTATTTGTCAAAACGTAAAAACTCATGGTAAGGGTACAGATAGGATTAGATGCCTACCTAAGGGCTACTGTTGCATGGCTACCCCTAAAGACTAAGCTGCCTGGGATATATGTAAGAATATCTCGTTTACCGAACCCTTCCAACCGGAACACAGCAGCGCTTAACTTCTTTTCTTCTTCTTTAAAGACAGAAATAGGTGTGGCGGTACTTTAAAGTTCTTATGTAAGTTGGCATAGTGACCGATTTAAAATCGATTTAGTTTTTATCTTAATTTGATAACTCCAATTTACTATTAGAATTAAGTAGCATGATTAAATAAGTTCACTCACTTAAGTTTATTGATTCGGTGTCAATTATCGTTATCGTTATTTAAAGTTAAATGACTGGTGATAAATCGGACCACTAGATATAAAGCCTCATTTAATTCGAATGTGGTGGTTTGTGGTGATTTCACCACAAACCTTAAGTCACTGTCGCCTATAGATTTGTACCACCAGAGGAGTCGCTAATGCGTCGCCAGCTTTGAAGAACTTTTTTGCATCTTTCTTGAAGAGCGCCATGCCAATTTTACTGTGTCATATTTTGTTGTTAGTGTCAGCTTATATTTATCCTTATGAATTAGTCTTTATCCCATCGCTTACCTTGTTTACCGGAGCCATAGATTAGTAATGATACTTCGCCGCCTTGAAATTGAATGAAGCCGCAAATAGCTTATTATAGTAAGTTCTTTTTTTGAATTCTTGACAAATAAAAACATTTTAGAGAAAATTTACGAATAAATAACTAATACTGCGTAATTTACGTAATAAATAAATAATTTATAATAATAATTCCAAATATTTTAGGGACATTTTAGCACGGAGACGTGGCAAAACTTTTTTTAAGCAACTATTTCAATTCTCAAAACTGGGTACATTTTCTTGTTAGGAGTGAGTAATCTTTTCTAATCTATGACCGGAGCTGGCCTTACCTCAAAAGGTGCCCAAAAGGTTCATTGCTATAGGTCTATTTGAATCGGTGTTACTTAAATCTGTCCTGTGGTACCTGAATCCAAAGGTTTTTCACTGTCTCTGCAGATCGTTGGTCAGGTGATCACCTGTTTTCCTTTTGCCTAGGCTTTCACCTTTACCTTACATATTTGTTTTTTATTAATTTCCTGCTGAATTACGGTGAGTGGAAGTAAATAATGCAAAAAAAAAAATGTGTTGCATTCCAGGAGTGCCAGCAGAAGAGAAAACTTTTGAAACGTAACCTGAATAATAAAATATAATTAATAAAAAATGAAACCCACCCATTGATATATTTTTTCTATGCTGACACCAGGTGACATCTTGACTTTTGCAGTTTGCTTTGCCGTCTTACGAATTTTCGATCAGAATACGTTCATTAGACGCGACTTTAATATTTTTTACCCATCACAAAAAGTGCACAACACCGGTAAAGAAGTTTTCACTTCAAAAAATCCGAAACCTTTTTAGAATCCTTTATTTGTCTTTTACACGTTATCGGTCTAAGCAAATTTAAAGCATGCAACCAAAGTCAGGAGTACAGCTAGTATAAAGTAAACATAATAATGACAAATGACAGACACACGTTATGCGTACACGTAAAAACTAATTTAAGATAATTTGTCATGTAACTAATGTTGTAAATGTCTAAATTTGCGTGTTTTGTGTCGTGAAATATTGCTATTAATATAGCGGTAGTCGCTAGGGCACCATATGTTATTGTTATTGGTCTCTGTAGATGTAAATATCGTCTATTACATAGAATTCGCGTGTGTGCACATCGTAAAATCGATCGGTTTTAAATAGTGTAATGTACTAACTCGCACTATCAACATATTGACAGCGCAGAAATGTTTATGAGGATATAATAAAGTAGATAACATAGTATGATCGGTAAAGTTAGTAATAAATATGACTTTAGTAGAAGTAAAAATAAATTGGATATACCTAATACCTTGAGAATTTGCATGGGGAACTGTAGATAATCTCTATTACGATGAGGTAAGTATGAGATTATATCAAAGTTTTTTGCGGAGATAAAGAGTAAAAAGATTATGAAATTAATGGTGTGTTTGTACCTATTACAAGAGATTAGTTGATTGATAAAAAAATGTGGTCTAAAGAAGCTACGGATCCACATTCTTCATTAGAATAAAGCAAAAACGTGAAAGAAACTTTTATGAAGACAAAGTGTGATTACCTTATATCGATTAGTGTGTTAAGATTGTCCACTAGATATCGTCAAATTGCGATCCTTGGTAGGCAAAACATTGGCTAGATTGGTTATTAATAACGGTAATTCATGACAGTGATGATTTACTGGCTGCATTTAAACAGACAGCAAAATTTGGTTGGACCAAAAATTGGGCAATTTTGCCTAAAATGCCATGTTGACTCATAGATTAGTAAAGGTTACTCCTAACAAAAAAATGTACCCAGTTTTGAGAATTGAAATAGTTGCGTAAAAAAGTTTTGCCAAGTCTCTGTGCTAAAATGTCCCTAAAATATTTGAAATAATTATTTATTTATCACGTAAATTTGCATAGATTAGTAAAGATTACTCACTCCTAACAAGAAAATGTACCCAGTTTTGAGAATTGAAATAGTTGCGTAAAAAAGTTTTGCCAGTGCTAAAAAGTCCCTAAAATATTTGAAATAATTATTTATTTATCACGTAAATTTGCGTAATTTACGTGATAAATAAATAATAAATTTTCTCTAAAAATGTTTTTATTTGTCAAGAATTCAAAAAAAGAACTTATTAAAATAAGCCGTTTGTGGCTTCATTCAATTTCAAGGCGGCGAAGTATCTTTACTAATCTATGTGTTGACTACTAAAGTATTTAACAATAGCTTTCCCTCCTACTCATAGACATTTAAATTGACAGCACCAATAAAATATTTATAATATTATCCAAAATCATATGTTGTGAAGCGTGTCTGTCTTACATCGATTTTTGATAAAGATCTTATTTTTCTGTTATCGAAGAGCCAAATATTTATGTAAATATTAAAACACGTAATATGATATTGCTAGGTATAAATTGGTGTGAATATACTCGTATTAATAAAGTGAATAAAATAGAGCTACTTATTGATCAAACATGAGCAGTGATAGTCTAGTGGTTAAGAGACTCGACCCTTAATCGAAGGGACCGAGATTCAAATCCAGGCACACACCTCTGATTTTTCAAAGTTATGTGCGTATTAGAAATTAATTATCACTTGTTTAAACCGTGAGGAAACTTGTATACCTGAGAAATCTAATAGTAATGGTTTGATGATTATGATGATTGATAAATTGTGTGGCAAGGCTAAAAAAGTATCGTTGTCGTTAACCTATTACTATCCCACTGCTGGGCACAGGTTTTCTCTCAAAGTGAGAGGAGTTTAGAATTTATACTCCACCACGTTGGGCAAGTGCGAATTGAGACACTTCACTAACGTATAATTATTAAGTAAGTATGTATATATTTTCTCTTTTTAATCAAACTTCATAATGTCTATACCTACCATTTGGTGTGTTCAATTACCAATTAAAGTAAGCTCAATTTATTGAGTACTGTTATTTGTCAAAGTAGGCAATCCGCTTAGTAAACGGTTGTATGAAGTCATCCTGGCCGATAACCACACCCGCAGTGGACTGGCAGGCTTCCAATACCTTAACGTACCGGCCAACCACTAATTGGTAGTACAAAAAACCTCCTGCACTCCTCGACTGATGTTAATTCTGTTAATGCACAGATTTGTATGCCAGAACGCACGGAACGCGCCCGATACTCACATTAATTACTCATTTACTTATTTATTTACCAAAATGGCCGTTTTATTACTATTCGCGACCGGTAATTTATTGTAATTGGTCAGTTTATTCGTAATGACGGCAGCAAGTAGCGTATGGACAGGAACCAGCGTAGCGTGACCTCCGAACCCACCCTTTAAGCGTCAGGCGTCGTTATTCCGCGGACGAGCGTCAAGTTTTTCTCGGGTCACGTTTCAGTGGACACTATGTAGAATGAATTGCTAAGGTACACCGGTCCGCCGATCTGTTTATGGCTCCAGTATGTGAAATTCTTCGATACATAAAAACTTTATTGCGTGTAACAGTTAGTGTGTTTGTTGCCTACAACATTTGCGTTTGTAACTCCAAATTAGGCTTGTCAACAGTTGCAATTACGTATCATGTTGGTGTCTATTTTTATTGGAAGGAAAATGTAGGCAGCTAATGAAATAAGCTAGGCTTAGGTTGTACATTCGTCCAGAAAAGGCGTAACTGGTGCGGATTATGAGCCCGTTGCCTTAAACATTCTATTATGGCTGCCATATTGGATAATCAGATGGTTAAGATCTGATCTACATAGGATAAGTTTATGAATCTTAAAGGTGGTCATTAACGCACATGTCATTATATAACACATGTTTCAATTGTTTCTCAATGGTAATGAATAAAATCACCAATGAAGAAGAAACTGAGAAAATCTTAAGATCATACAAATATAATTGTTATGGTCATCAGCTGGGTACAAACAAATCTTCTTTAGGTAAAGACGGGTAAAGCCCCATTTACATCTAGAGACATTGAATGTTAAAGATTGTGACAAGAAAAACATGTCTATATTATATTTTGACAGGCAAGAGCTCTTAGCGGCTCTGTTACCTACATTAGATTCAAATACAACTTTTTTTTTATAATATGGAGTAGCAGACGAGCATGCAGTCCACCTGATGGTAAGTGGCTACTGCCGCCCATGGACATCTGTAATCAACCCCAGATAGGATTAGATATTCCTACCTGAGGTCGGCCACAGATGCGCCGCTACGCCTGAGGACTAAGCTGAAAAGCCTCGGAAAAGTATGTCTCCCTTAACACCCTTCAAAACGGACACAGCAGCGCCTAACACTGCTGTTATTTGGTAGAAATAGGTGTGGCGGTGGTGCCGCCGGAGTCGAACCACAAAGGGTTCTACCACCTTCCAAGTTCCTTCCTACAACTACGTTAATACACATTGTATACTACCATACTTTTTGTCTGTTCGGCACGTGTCTGACACGACAAGCGTCAGTTACGTTCTATTTAGGTAGATGTAGGTGAGAATGGTTATATGACAATTATATTTTATTACACATGTAATTTGAAAAATTCTGCCTATCATTCGATACTCACTTGGTGAAGGATATCAAAATTGTAACCACTGGGAATATCCCAGAAAATCCGAGATACATGCCTTTTTTTTTTGTTTGCGAGGGGGAAACGTTCAAAAGGTACCCGGCGACGTGGGAGCGACGCCGGGTTATGTGGGATTTTTACCGCACTAAAACCCCCCCGGTGGCCGTCCTCGGCGCTTGGTGGAGAACTCCGGGATCTCCGATGGAACACAACCGGAGTCCTCCGAGCGCGATGCCCTAATCGGGCTCTTCTCTGGGGGAGCAGTTTACGCTCCTCCCACACACCTAATGTTTACAACGGTATGCGGCCACACCTTCCCGGGGTCCTTCCCGGGGTTATTTGCTGGACGGTTCGAGCTCCCATTCTTGCCGCCCGCAACCCCAGAAGCCCCCTTTTAGTCGCCTCTTACGACAGGCAGAGGATATCGTAGCCCTATTCTAGTCCCGAGACTACAGGGACTGCCTGGGATTTGACTCCTGGATCACCTACGTAAATATTCATTAATAGCTAATAGCTTATCAATTAGCTACATTGCGTTTTAGTAGCGACCCAATAATCAGAAATAAATTGTAATTTTTCTAACAAATCATCAATTAACCATTTTATTGCTCCAACTGAGGAGCGGTCACAGCGGGATCTTGATTATTGTGACTTGATTGAGATTTACAACTGCATTTGACTTATAATTGACTTACAAAAGCAAATTAGTTGACAGAGAAATCATAGCAGGTGGATAGACGCGGGAAATAAATATTGTTGATGGGAAAAACGCTGCTGACAATATTTTATTTATAAAATAGTATCAAGTCTATGCAAATAAATAACATAACGTTGACTTGCTTTAATTAAATTGTTTCTTTTAATTTTTAATTGCAAATTCATTTTTGATATAAGTAGGTATGTTATATTTAGGCGAAGAAGAAAAATGTATGCATATGTACCTACGCACGTAAAAAGCTTAAAGATAAATTACTTACAACTAATGGTTCTACCCATCGCCTATGTTTTTACTAAAATAAGTTAAAATAACCGCTTTGATTTGAAAGAAAGAAATAAATTAAGAAACATTTATTCGGATAATTGCAACACAAATGAAATATTATAACAGAAAAAGATAAAATAAAAATAAAAATCACACAAAACAAAAGAAAAAAAAAGGCAAAAAAGGACAATAAAACATTAATTAATAATAATATTTAGTGTGATTTCCGCAAAATGTCTCACGCGCCATAAAAAAGAAAATTCTGTATCCCCCTATACTACCACGCAAACAAGATTCTGATTCTTATATTAATTTGCAAGTAAACACAACATAAAAATTAACTTACTCATTAAAGGGTCGTAAAACCAAATTCGGTACTTCGTAACCGAAATAATGTGCACTCGATCAGGCTTCTGTTCGACATTAAAACGAATGAAACTGCGTAAAAACGTATTTATTTCATGGTTATGATATTCCGTAGCACTCATTAACTTAAAATGGCTTTTAGTAAATAGGGTATTAATGTCTCTTGATTACCTAATTTTCAACAAACATCGTTTTTAGTATGATAATGCGCATTTGGTTCAGTCGTTGACAGTTATTTTTGATCAACAAATTGATTTTAAGCCATCGAATAGATGTAACCGTGTCAATTAAGCGAAAAGTGGGCTATAATGTTTATAATTTGTTGCTTTTAAACCTGCAAATGTACTGTCACCATATTATAACTCAATTCTCAACTGTTATTTGCTTTAATGATGAAATTATGAAAATTTGTACGTCGACACCGGGTCGACACATAAAGTCGCAAGATTGATGATTTAGGGTAACATTCATTAATACAGGCGGCTCAATTAATGCTGAGGTTGGGAAATAAATATTTTTACCGTATTACATCTGATTCTATGAATAAGTCTCTATGAACTTGAAAGACAAAAAATTAGTTATGTTGATTTCTTTGAAAGATAAATTAACTTTTAACACAGTTCAAGTCTTCTTCTTGTGGTGCCTCTCCAACTAGTGAAGGTCGGCTATCAGCTGTCTAAGTCCCTCACGGTTTTTTGAGAGGCGAAATAGTTCAGCTGCGCTTGCTATCCCCGTCCACTCTCGAATGTTCAAGTAGAAAATAGAAAACTAGGTTATATAACTTAATAAGGTAGGTATAACACGTAAACGCTCGATATTTCCCTTACCTTTCTTAATATCAAAACGTATTTTGAAGGTGGTAGAACCCTTAGTGATTCGACTTCGGCGCTACCACAGCCACTTAACTTTCTGCTTAATAACAGCAGTGTTAAGCTCTGCTTTGTTTTCGTTTTAAGGGGAGACGTACTTTTTCGAGGCGTTCCAGCACCAGTGGCGGACTTCTGGTAGGAATATCTGATTTTATCTGGGGTTGATTACAGATTTCCAAGGGCGACAGTAGCCACTTACTATCAGGTGGACATGCCGTCCATGCTCGTCTGCTATTCCTATATTGCATGAAAAAAAACGTAGATGCATCATTACATGTTCTAAGAATGAAATACCTATATTTGACGATGATTACTCGCATTACCACATGAAATCCGATCTAAAATGCATTGGAGATCTGAGTAATGCAACTTACTTCTTCTTAGTCGTATCGTAGTATGGCATTATTTCTTCAGAATCTATTTTTTACGATTATTAATTTATCACCATATGACAGAGACAGAATCCATTTAGGCTTAATTTTAAGCTGCTTGGATTGATTATTCTAACCGTGAAAATGTAAAAAAACAAACACACAAAATGCATTAACTAAACTGCAAAATTGGGATTTTTTTGTGTATTACAATAATATAACTATTTCTGGATCCAAATTACAACTTTTTTACTATTCCCGCGCAAAATACAACTCTAACGTCAAGAGCGTTCTTTTTCTTTTTTATGCTAACTTATAAAATCGTATCAGCCAGTGACTATATAAATGGGCATTTATTATTATAATAATAACACATCATCAAAATAACACAAAATAATAGTGTAATTAAATAATTTGAATATATTTCTAACACAATCGACAACAAGAGCAGATGTACCAACAATTTTGTCACAAAAGATTCACGACAGTCGCTAAATGTGTTTGTAATTGGAAAGTATTGCTTCATTAGGAAAACCATACTCGTATTTGCGATAAAAATAAAACATCCACCTGTATAAAGCGACTTTCACCTTACAGTCTGTAATTAAATTGTTTCTCTATTTTTATCGATAGTGTATGTAAATTTTATCAACAATAATTGGCTAGTGATAAGGAAAGCTACTGTACGCAAGCGATCGTGTTTAAAATTTTAAATGTGTAATGACTTGGTTCGGAATAATTCCTGAATAATGAGAACTGACAAGGTATGCCTCACCTGGATGAAAGCGGACACCAGTCAACCAAAGATAGATAGATAACGTTTTGAATGAATACTACATGATCATGCAGTGTTACGTGGGTTTAAGATAGATTTGAGGGGAGTTTGAAAGTGTAAGTTTTAAGTTACATGTTGTAATAAAAAAAATATTTTGTCGTATGACGTCATACTGAATAATTAAGAGAATTATTAAAAAACATTTTTTCAGGCTATTGTTTCTTTGGCAGTACATATTTGCGTATGTTCTGTATTTAAAAATAAGTTTAATAATTCTCACCTTTTGATTTTGAATATCGATACCTTAATTCGCAAATCAGCCAACTCCACTTTTTGTCAAAATGTTTTTTTAATTTATTTTGATAATAAATGACGTTTAACGAAATCAAAATACTTTTTGTCTCTACAATTTATTTCAACTGAAAAAAATAGTGTATATTTATCAGTTAAAAATATCATGGGGTCTTATTACGAGTATAATGTTTAATTCACATGGGTACCTTTTTTAATTTATTAAATCCGAATTAACCATTTTTTTAAGAGATAAATAAATATCTCTTAAATATAGACGAAAATGCCACAAAGTTTCAATACATCCGACGTATTGACAAACCGACAAACACACTTTCACGTTATATCACTTTTGATAGATGACTGGCTCAGGGCTCTCGTGTGCTTTGCTCCATGAGTAATTAATATAATTATCTAATTAATTACGTTCGGTCTAATTGACTTCAATTACAAATCGTACACATATTATTAATAGGACGGTTTGTTTATAGTCAATGTGTCAGATTTGATTTTTCAATTAATGAATGAGCCGAAATATTCTATACTCAGTACCCTTTAGTATGAGTTTTTACGTTTTTACAAAAATGACTGTTTTTGTATTTGTTTACGTATTTGCCCATACATTTCCAATCAGTTCTGATACAGCCTAACGGATTGGATTGATTGGAAATGTATGGGAAATACGTAAATAAAAACAAAAACAGTCATTTTTGTAAAAACGTAAAATCTCATACTAAGGGTATTTTGTATGGAATGTTTCGGCAACCGTATTACTAAATCACCTGGCCTGTCGTATACCTACTTCCACACCTATTTCTGAAGTAGCGTGAAGTTGTTGTTTTGTTTTGGTGGTAGGTGTTGATGCCGGCTGACTTACATATTACCAGTGTCTAAGTGGCATTTAAATCTTATATATAAAATTCTCATGTCACAATGTTAGTTACCGTACTCCTCCGAAACGGCTTTACCGATTTTCACCAAATTTTATATGCATATTAAGTAGGTCTGAGAATCGGCTACTATCTATTTTTCATACTCCTTAGTGATAAGGGTTGTTCACCCTTAACATTTTTTTATTTATATGAAACACAACGTTTGCCGGGTCAGATAGTATTAGTATAAAGGAGTGATAGCCTAGTGGTTAAGAAACTCGGCCTCTCGATCGAGGAGTCCGAGGCTTAAATCCCAATACCTCTGATTTTTCAACGTTATGTGTGTATTAGAAATTAATTATCACTTGCTAAACGGTGAAGGAAAACATCGTGAGGAAACCTGCATACCTGAGAGATTTATAAAAAAAAATGTCAATTGTTTGTGAAGTCTACCAATACGCACTTGGCCAGCGCGATGGACTATGGCCTAATCCTTCTCATTATGAGAAAAGACCCGTGCCCAGCAGTGGGATGATGATGATAAAAAAGTGTATTGTATACCATCCAAACCCCAGTCAAAATTATTAATATTAAAAAGTTCAAAAACCTTTTTCTTCGCTACTCTTTGTAGGTAGTTGAATCTTTTGTAGTTTAACACAAGCATAGTCGTCACACATATTCCTGCCTAATGACAGCAGTATTAAGCGCTGCTGTATGCCGGTTTGAAGGATTTGGTACAAAGACATAGGTACCCAGTTATCCAAGACGTTTGAACTTAGTACTTATTTTTGATGTGAAACATCTATAGCCGCACGTAAAACCGATTTCTGGCGTGGCGACGCATGCCGTGGCGACGTTATACGATGGTATATATATACAGTCTATATGCAGTAGTGTGTACGGTGTGGCGACGCGTCGCCATGCGCAATCGACTGTGCGATTCTCTCCCACTCGGATTTGGATTTTTGTATTTAATGAAAATAAATGTTTATTCAATAAATAGTCATCGTTATCTGGAAAAAAACGTAATATTTTATTTTATCATTATGACATATTTAGTTCCTATCACAATATGTTCTTTTCTGCATATTACTTTTACAAAATAATATCGATGTTTCACATCTGCCAGGCGTCCCGTGACGGCTCACATTTTTTGTTTTATAGGGTAGAATCACATCTGTGGCCGACCTCTGGTAAAACAATATCTGGGGTGTATTATAGATGTGCATGGGCAGAAGCCACTTATCATCAGGACTACTGCTGGACTACTGGACTGTAAGATAGTTTGCTATTTCTATACCTATCATAACAAATAATTGGCCAAGTGCAAGTTGAACTCAAACTCGGGTTCCGTACCGCCAATTTTTTTTATTTTTAGTTTTTGTTATTATAGCAGCCTTTGAAGTACATTAATATTTGAATTGTCTATCTATTACAGTGCATTAGATAGAGCGAAAAACGACTAAAAATAGCGTTTTCGTATATGGCGACCCCCATTTTGTTCATCTTTTTTTGTAAGTAACAATTTGTTGTTATAGCAGCCATCAATTGAACATAATCGGTAAAAAAATTAAGTGTCTATCTTTTACGGTTCAGGAGATAGAGCCTTGTGACAGACGGATAGACAGCGGAGGCTTAGTAATAGGGTTCCGTTTTTAACCTTTGCGCACGGAACCCTAAAAAGGAAAAATATTGCTATATTGATCATCGGCATCAAACTACGTCTATAACCAATATCTATTTTTAATTAAGAACTCAATAAACACGTTTTGTGTAACAGAATGTATTCGTTTTCCATATTAATTAAAATTCTGTCACATTATATTTGTCGAGTGGGCGGCTGTAACATAGATGGCGTTTGATTGACCGTTCAATTGAATTAATGAATATTCATTGAATAGTTTCAAGTTAGCACGTCGTTAATTTTCGGCAATATTAATGTATTTCCGATGTTTATTATTTTAATCGGTGTTGGAATTATAATTTTAAAATGTTGATAGGTTCTAAAATTTGGTGGACGCACAGGCGTGCGTCTGTACTACTGACTATACAAGTCAAATCAATTCAAAAATAGGTTCTTTACAGAGCGCTTTTTGAATGTAAATACAACTACCACCACTTCACAAGGTGTTTCGTTATGGAGAAGAAGCGGCGAAAAACTCTATAACACACATGTTTTAAAAAAAATGTTTTTACTCTTAAAATTTACTTTAAGTGTAAAAGATTTGATTGTAATCGATATAGATATAATGTCGATATTGTATCGATAAAATCTACTTTTTAGTAGTCTGAAGTATCAAACGAGTAGAGATGTGCCGAGTCAGGTCGACTCGAGTACTCGAGTATTTAAATAAACTCGCCTACTCGAGTACTACTAAGTGATACTCGAGTACCAGTGATACTCGAGTACTGATGGTACTCGTACACTACACTGACTTCAGTCTTATGCACCACATAGGCAATGTAGTACTTTAGGCACCACTTTTTTTTTATTGTGCTATTGGACTGTGTGTAATAAAGTACTCGAGTACTTCGTAACTAACTCGAGTACATTGTGAATACTCTGGACTCGAGTACTGACTCGATTCTTTTTATATGAGTACAAAAATACTCGAATACCAAAACTGGCCGACTCGGCATATCATTACAAACGAGCTTGCAGTCCATCTGATGGTCAGGTTAGGTTAGTTAGGTTAGTCACTGCTAACACCCACAACTAACTCCTCACAGAAGAGGTTCTACGTTCATTAATAAGAAAATTCTCGGTTTAATAATTGAACCGTAAAATAACAGAATCATCTCTAATAACTTATATTTAGTAGGGATATGATAAATTAAATTTTGTAGGTGCTCCGGTTGGCCTAAAAATACAATATATTCTGTTTCAATTTATTTTAAGGCAAATTCCATCTCTGAGGAAAGACATTGACATGTCCTTTAATTAGTTTTATCAAAAACGATTTTACAAATTTTATACCTAACTATAAAAATATACTGGGGTTATTAAGTATTTATATAATGAGTAATACGTATTTGTTTTGAACGAACTGTCTGTCTAAAATTATTTGGAAATAATTTTCACCAACAATAATTCTTTAAACGTTAATAAAAAGCTAGAAAATTAGATATAACTTCGTTTTATTAATGAGCGTAGTAAACAAATGCTGGATGACTTAACACACATTTTTACAGAAATTCACTTATTTATGACTTGTTCCACTACTAACTATAATCGAAAAGCGATTTATTTCCAAACGATAAAACATATAAAATGTATACAAGAGATACATATGTTGATGGATATTTCTTCGCTTTACATTTATCGGTGGTATTAGAACAAGGCCCTTAACATCACTGATGGCAGAAACTATCACTGTAGAAGTTTACATTGAGTTAATATATTTAAATTATCTATATATTTCTCCCTTTCACCCACGTATAATAAGAGTGAGACAAAAGTTTTGACTACATTACCCCAATGTAAAAATTGTACAATATTTATTCAACTTATTCATTATTATAAAATCTATATTATATCAACTTAACATTTACGTACACAATAAATTAGTTAGTTCACAATTATTTACATTTTTAAATTATTTGCTTAACATTCAATGCTTATGGGTGTGAAAGGGTACATTTATATAGATGCATTTTAGACGACAACTCTATTAACATGCTATTAATACAAATGAGGAACTTGTCACAATCCTCGTGTGTAAAATTTTTGAGATTTTACATACAAAATTCAAAACGTAATATTTCATCATTCATTTTTTATGTACAAGATCTTTTGTTTTGACTATTAAAGTGTCCAGAGTAGTAATTAACTATAATATTATAGTAATTTTAATTTTACAGTAGATAATTATTACTGTAAAGTAAAAATCAAGTAAAAGTCATGGTCATCATCTCAATTCATTCATTAAAGTACTAGGTAAGTACTTATTATGGAAATATGAAACCCACGATTCACTCCTCTCAAAGTAGTTAAAAAAAGTCGTAAAAATTATACAGCGTCTGAAATTATCCGATATTATGCCCGGAAACTAGGCTATTACTTGTAATTTGAGAGATTAATGCTAGTAATAGTAATAAACATAAAAATAAATAGTTAATTAAGTTATTGAATGAAGTTATAGCAGGGTAATAATATGCTATATCTTGTATATTATTAAAGTGAATTTTATTTACATAGTTATAGAGCTGCTATGAATAAAAATTATAAAGATATATATATAGGATTCAATGAAATATATGAATAAACTTATTGTACCTAAACGATATATTATAAGATTGCTATTAACAAAAGTTAATATTTAAGTAACATGCCAAAAAAAATAACGCTAATAATAATTGAACCACTTTCACAATAGAAAATAATTATGAATCTTTTATAATATTTGTAGTCATTGATATACTACTAATAATGTCTTTATTAGTAGTAGGTATCAATGTTTGTAGTAGATTTATTTCTTTAAATTATTGTCATACCTAGATTAAGGTTATTTAATGTGCATACATAGATTAGTAAAGATACTTCGCCGCCTTGAAATTGAATGAAGCCGCAAATGGCTTATTATAGTAAGTTCTTTTTTTGAATTTTTGACAAATAAAAACATTTTTAGAGAAAGTTACGAATAAATAACTAATACTGCGTAATTTACATGATAATTAAATAATTTATAATAATAATTTCAAATATTTTAGGGACATTTTAGCACGGAAACGTGGTAAAACTTTTTTACGCAACAATTTCAATTCTCAAAACTGGGTACATTTTCTTGTTAGGAGTGAGTAATCTTTACTTATCTATGTGTGCATATAATAAAATAGTACAGTTATTTGAACAAGCCCCTTGTTTGAACCTGTGATAGGTACTGATGAACTTTACACATTTTATAAAAAAAAACAGTTCATGTATTTTTACGAAACTTTATCTTGAAAAGAGATTTTTCGAGCCTTCAAGGAAACTTTTTAATATTTGTTTTAAAGTATAATAATGTTAAGAATTACAGACTTTATGGTTTTTTTAACAACAAATACTACGGCAACGGCTAGTTTTACCTAACTGTTATTATTATATCGTTATATTATGAAAACTTATATAATTTATTACCAGCTCTATATCAATATTCTATGAAAAAGTAGCTTTTAAGTTTGAAATTGCACTTACATTAAAACAATATTAAGTTAAACTACTCCCAGAATTAAAGTTTAACATATAACTATGATAATATACCATTATGATCTTATATTAAATCTATACAGCAGTCAAATTTAATCTATAAATCGTATAATCGTCCATATTTATTATAATAATTATATATACTTTCATTATCACTTCACTTTTTCACTCAACGTAAAGTTCTTTTTAAAAAGTTCGAGTGACGTCATTACGAAGATGGCTCATCGGGTAGGTCGCGACTGTTCGCGTTATCGCAACGTCAATGCGGTTGGAGCGAGTTCAGTATGTTCATGTTTATGGCGTGTTGATGTGTCGGAGGTCCCCCGAGGAAGGACAGTTGTGGTCTGGTAGCGGCGGCCATCGCCGCGAACAGTGGTGGCGCCCCCCCTCCCCCGAATAACGCGAAGGAGGGGGGCAGGAGCGGTCTGGCTGACAAACGCAGCTTTTCTATTTCCGCCTCTTGAAGCCGTTTCGCTTTTGCCCGCCGATTTTGAAACCATATTTTAACCTGAAATTACAAATTATTGTTAGCAACTGTTTATCAAAATGATTAGTAGAAGGAGGTCATGGAGCTATGTAGTCCAGTTTTGAACAGAAAAATAACGACATCAATAACCTTTGAGCGGAAATTTTATACATTTTATTTAAATGTGTGCGATACAAGGCCTATGAACGCACATAAATTATGTTAAACGTGCAATGACACAATAAGAAATTATTTGACACTAATTTTAACTACGAAACTTCGAGAATAAACTCGAGTTTTTCATGAAATTTTTCAAAAGTTCCATGTCCATCAAACCGCTTTTGGATCAATTCTTTTTTATATATTAGAAGTAGAAAACAAGCATGCAGTCGACCATCAATCAGGTAAGTGGCAACTGCCGCCCATGGAGACCTGTAATTAACCCCAGATAGAAATATTATGAAGGTGGTAGAACCCTTTGTAGTTCGACTCCGGCGGCACCACCGCCTTACCTATTTCTACCTAATAACAGCAGTGTTAGGCGCTGCTGTGTTCCGGTTTGAAGGGTGTGGTAAGGGAGATAGACTTTTCCGAGGCGTTCCAGCTTAGTCCTCAAGGGTAGCGGCGCATCTGTGGCCGACCTCAGGTAGGAATATCTAATCCTATCTGGAGTTGCTTACAGATGTCCATGGGCGGCAGTAGCCACTTACCATCAGGTGGACTACATGCTCGTCTGCTACTCTTATATTATAAGAAAAATAGAGGTTCTGAGGACCTGAGGTTGGCTACAGATGCGTTGCTGTTCCTGAAGACCAAGTTACAACTTTTCGTATAAGTCTCTCCTTAACCCTTACGTGCTTATTTCGATCTTCAAACAACAACACAATAGCTAAACATTGATGTTATAAGAGAGACATACGTTTATTGCTAAGGAATTTGTTATTTGCCGAAAACTCCACATTTGATATTAAAATTTATGTTTCTTTCATCAGGTGGCCAAATACAAGAATTGCTTGCAAGCTTTTAGTTAGAAATCAATAGGTATTTAAAATTTGCGATGTGCGAAAACGAAATTAATTTGAATCAATTACCAATTCGCTAATTTATATTGACTTGAATTTGAATAGAATTTAAATTAGATAAGGTCATTGATTACTTAACTAAAAATAAATCAACATTATCTTTAACAAATGTGTATTTAAATGAATGATTTGAAACGTGTCACATTAAATTTGCACATCTGCCGGCCGATTTGCTGATTTAATGTCTGACTAGAGATAGGAAAGACAGATGATAAACACATTAAAATGTTTGTAGTCGCTTTCTACTTTCGCAGCCCCACACTAGGATTCTCTGTGGGTGCTATGGACACACACAGAGACATACACAAACACCCCGACCCAGAAACAGAAACCTAAATTCATCATTTAGATATCTATCTGGCCGGGGATCGAACCCGGGACCTTCAGCGCGTCAGACCGGTACGGTGACCGCTCCGCCACGCGGGTCATATCTAAATAAGAGATACATGATGGACCATAAATTATAGATGTTAGTTTAGGTGCAGGTGTATTCATCATTATAGGTATAGATGAAGTTGCTGGTGTAGGCAAGTGCCACATCAGTCGTACGTGAAGAATGTAGGTGCAAGAGTACTTTTTTTATAATATAGATGTAGCAGACGAGCATGCAGTCCACCTGATGGTAAGTGGCTACTGCCTCCCATGGACATCTGTAATTAACCCCAGATAGGATTAGATATTCCTACCTGAGGTCGGCCACACATGCGCCGCTACCCCTGAGGACTAAGCTGGAACGCCTCTGAAAAGTCTGTCTCTCTTACCACACCCTTCAAACCGGAACACAGCAGCGTCTAACACAGGTGTTATTAGGTAGAAATAGGCGTGGCGGTGGTGCCGCCGGACTCGAACCATAAAGGGATCTAACACCTTAGTGTGGCGGAGTTTTCTTCAAGATTATATTAATGGCTCTACCACCTTCTAAACACAACAAAAGTATAAAACGTAGATAGATGGAACCTTGCCTGAGTCTCAGTAAGGCGCAACGAGGATGAGAACTCCGCTCTCTCAGCGATGCTCAAGTACTGCTTGTCTCTGAACTTCTTCTCCAGCGCGAGGAGTTGCTGCGTGGTGAACGGCGTCCTGGGCTTCCTATTCGGCTTGTGTTTGCGGAGCTGGCAGCGGACCACTGGTGGGCCGCTTGGTGCTCCAGCTGTGAAGAAAAAGGTGGGTTAGTGTTGGTTTATGAGGAGGGTTTCGACCATCACATTTTTTAGACAAAGTAATGAGAGATTCTGCAGAAAGACATCATAGGATTTGAGCATAACGCATGTAAGTTTTTATGTATCAAGAAGTGTCTTATATGTCCACATGCGCGGTAGAGTTTGGATTAAAAATTATGTCATCCTGGCCCAGGCGACCCGTGCTCAGCCTTGAGAAAGTAATGGATTGATGTGCATAGCCAAGAATCGAATCTGAAACTTAGCTGTAACAACAGGACCTGTGCCCAAGATTGAGACAGTTGACGACGTATGATAATTTGCTTCGCCAGGGATCGAAGCTGAAACTCAAATAACGTAATGTGGTTACTCATTAAATCGTATAATTTCCACATAATTAGATCGCGCATAAACCGGAAGTGAACAATGGCGGCTCTGTAGCCCGATTATACGGTCGATCGCATGTTTAATATTCAAATAGGGTGTATCAATACATCCGGTTAATGAGTTGGATCAATTAACGAGAGAACAAAGTTCACGCTTACCCACCAAGAATATTGATTTCGGTATTCGTAAAGAACTGGCCAAGTGCCAGTCGAAAGCACGTGGAGGGTTCCGTACTACCAAACCTACCGTTTACATATTTTTTTTTATTTTAGTATGTTTATCATAGTAAACATAAAGTAAATGCATCGTGAAAATTGGAACTATTTTACCTACTACGGTACAATAGATAAAGCGAAAAACGCAGAAAACCCGCGACGCGCGGTTTTTTCGGGTGCGACCCCCATATACTTTTTTAGTTTTAGTATTTGTTTTTATAGCGGCCATAGATTAGTAAAGATTGCTCATTCCTAACAAGAAAATGTACTCAGTTTTGAGAATTGAAATAGTTGCGTAAAAAAGTTTTGCCACGTCTCCGTGCTTAAATGTCCCTAAAATATTTGATATAATTATTTATTTATTACGTAAAGCGCAGTATTAGTTATTTATTCGTAAATTTTCTCTAAAAATGTTTTTATTTATCAAGAATTCAAAAAAAGAACTTACTAAAATAAGCCGTTTGTGGCTTCATTCAATTTCAAGGCAGCGAAGTTTCTTTACTAATCTATGATAGCGGCCTTTAAATAAAAATAGTAAATGACGTCTCTGGAGATCCGGGAGCTGGCACGCATTTCGCTCAACGAATTGCTATAGCAATTCAAAGAGGAAATGCTGCCAGCATCTTGGGTACCTTGCCCAAGGACAGCGATGGTGATCATTTTTTATGGTAGTTTTTATGTTTTTATATTTTTGTATTTCGTTTTTGTATATATGTACATTCTGAAAATAGTAAATTCAAGTGTATCTTTTACGGTTCAACAGATAGAGCCCTGTGACAGACAGACTGAGAAGGCTTAGTAATAGGGTTCCGTTTTTACCCTTTGTACACGGAACCCTAAAAAGTAGCGTTCAAGTTAGAAGTTTTTCTTCGTCCGATTTTAAATCCATTAAATTTAAAGGTAGGTGCGTAATTATTCAAAGTAGATTCGTACATACTCGTAGTTTGTTGATTGTCAATTAATTAACTTACTACTTCGAAAAGTATTTCATTATGAAGTAATAGCTAATAGGTACGTAGGTATCTAGGACAGAGTTGCGGACTATGGTATGATTTATATAATTAAGTAAGTATAACGAATTTGTAAAATTATATCCCCCTAAAAATTGCCTAAACTATATTTTTCCTTAGATTTCGGTACGCTTGAAAATCAAAAAATGTCATCATGAAGATATATATAGGAGTAACGGATGAGTCATCGTATCGTATAACCACATAAGACTTTAGTTTTTGCGTTAAATAAACCTTCACATGTCGCACATGTATGTCATTATTCAGTTATCAACCTCATCATTACAGTCAGTATAATGATGCTATATCTCAAAGTCAACGTGACAATGACGTACAGATGCGTCTTGGGTGCGTCAGCAAAAAAATTACAAGTATTTTCGTTTAAGCTCGCGAGCTCTGTACAAATTGACACAAATGATAATTGTTTAAGGATACAATTGTCGCCTGTCGCTCTATCGCTGATGATGTGACAGTAACTTATCTAAGTAGAATGAACAGTCAAGTTTGCCTTTTTATTTTATAAGTACACAATTCTATTTAAGCCTCAATAATTTCTTCCATATAAAATCATTTAAATCATAGCACAGCACTTCTCACTGCTGTTAGTTCTACTTAGTCATGGAAAAGCTATTCTGATCTCTCTACAGAGAGATACATCATAAGTAACGAACATATATATCTGTTCGTATTTTTAAAAGGTCAAAAGGTAGTACAGAGGGTTCTACTACGTTTTCACCTTGGTTCGACGGTACGGCGGTACCTATTTATACCTAATAACAGCAGTGTTTAACACTGCTGTGTTCTGGTATGAAGGGTGCGGTAAGTTAAATAGTCCTTAGGTAGCGCGCATCCGTGGCCGACTTCAGGCAAGAATCATATCTCATCTGGGGTCGATTATAGATATATCCACTTTCAGATGAACTGCATATTCGTCTGCGACTTCTTTGTTATACAAAATGTTGGTAGTTGGTAGTATAATTGATGTCCCTGTAGTACCGGGACCAGACTAGGGCTACGGTATCCCCTGCCTGTCGTAAGAGGCGACTAAAAGGGGCTTCCGGGGTTGCGGGCGGCAGGACTGGGAGCTCAAACCGTCCAGCAAGCGAACCCGGGAAGGACAGCGGTTTGTGTGGTCGCATAACGTTGTAATCACCAGGGGATGTGAGAGGAGCGAAAATTGCTCCCCCCAGGGCAGAGCCCGATAGAAGGGCATCGCGTTAGGAGGACTCCGGTTGTGTTCCGTTGGAGATCCCGGAGTTCTCCACCAAACGCTGAGGACGGCCACCGGAGGGTTTTAGTGCGGTAAAAATCCCACATAACCCGGCGTCACTCCCATGGCGTCGGGTACCTTTTGAAGGTTCCCCCCTCGTCAACAAAAAAAATGGTAGTATAGTTGAAAAACGTAAAGAGGTCATCGCCCATAGCTTCTCTCTTATTGTGAGTAAAGTCTCATTACTTCAGAATTCGAACGGGACACTCGATATCAGTGTGATACACGGCTATTGACATCGGCAAATGGCGACACTCAGGTTTACTGTCCTATGCATATTGACAGTAATGTATGCTATGCATAATTAATTGCGGCGAATGCACACAATAACAGCTTAATAGATTCAGTTTAAGGTAAACAGGAGTGTATTTTTCAGGTCAGCTGTCTTTTAGTGTGATAATATACTACTGTGTAAGGTTTAGTGAATGTAGTGTTAGATTAGTGGGATGTGTTTCAATTTTAGTTGAGCGTCCAGGATTTGAATTCTTAGTATGTAGTTCACATTTATTGAAGTATTTTATTTTTTCGGCTAAGTAACCAGTCGTCCCACTTCGCACTAGCATTATCTCGGATTGATTGATAGTTGAGTTAGTTGGTCATAGTTGAGTTAGTCGACTTATTGGTAATAAGTTGATGAACATTTTCCTCTCTATTTATGGCTTATCTGGTTTATTGTTACCTACTGTATAGTTTAATGCCTTTAAATTTAACGATGAATTGCTTTGATAAATGAGTTTAGACACACGTAGGTTTTTAACGCAGCTGTGATTTTTATAAAATATACTCGTATATTAGAAATTAACTGTCTTTGAGGGATCATGAAGTTTAAATCATCAAAACGCAAGAAGTACAAAACGCACTTGGCCAGCGTGGCCCATGGCCTAACTTCAACATTCTCAAGAATACCCGTGCCCAGCAGTGGGATATGAAAAGTTTGACGACTACCTATCGGTAGGATTTCATTACGAACATGATAGTATGATGATAAATACTATTCGTATATGCACGAAACTTTAATTGTAATTGAATTTTAATTGAATTGTAAATGATAGGCGCACGAATCCCTTCGTAATTAAATCAATCGAAATGTTAATATTTCAATTTCCTTTCGCGTTTCATTTGAATTTCATGAAGTTATTGACCTTTTTATTATTATCATTTTGACCTCCATTAGCACACAAAGTTACGTTTAGAAAAATACTTATGTTATATTACTGGCTATTGTCTTTGAGTAATTGTCTTAGTGCAAAGGTAAAGGGAGCGAAAAGTAGACGTGCTATTGGGCATCATCAACCCATTATTGTCCCACTGCTGGTCATGACCAGCAGTGGGGATTAGGAGACCCATGGGTGAGAATGAGAAGGATTAGGATATAATATACCACGCTGGCCAGTTGCAAATTGGTAGAGTTTACATAACTTTGGAGATTTTATTAAAGATCTCTCAGGTTCATCGTTAAAGTAAGTGATAATTAATTTAGTTTTTCTAAGAAACAGATTTAAAGCTGCTTGCACCATCATCATCATCATCCTTTACCAAAGCAAGGATTGTTATATGCTAGACATGCGTGTGGTGGTAGTACCTTCTTGGTACTACATTCTAGTTTTCTACATTCTAGTTTTTCACCTACCCTTTTTGTAGGTGAAAAACTAGAATGTACAAATTTTAACGTAAAACACAATTTATTACTTCCTTTAACGTACCAGGAAATTGTAAAATCTAAAATGTATCAACAAAAGTCCGTGAAGTTTACTAATCCGCACTAGTACAACTATTTTTGCGTGGATACTATGGACTACTAGTTTTTGCCCGCGGCTTAGCCCGCGTTTAAAAGAAAATAATATGACATACTAACATACATAAAATTCGTACCTTCATTGGAATGACGAATCTGGCGAAAATTGGTTGTACCAACTCTGAAACCTTCGTGGGCTCATGGACAACAACTTTGCTAAAGATCATCGCTTGATCAAATGCATAGTTTACGGTTCAATTCTTACTGATATCGATTAAAATAATCGACTTTATGGTCCAACACATCGATTATCCGATTAATCAATCTTAGATCGCCATCCCTAGTTCCTGTGGGATTTCCGGGATAAAAACTATCCTATGTCCTTTCTCGGGTTTGAGACTATCTTTGTACAAAATTTCATTAAAATCAGACAAACAGACAGACAGACAGAGTGAATTTCGGATTTATAATATTAGTAAGGAATAAGGATTAGCAAGGATAACCATTCGTTCCCAACGGTGGGACAGTATCTAACAACATATGATTAACAATTATGATACCTCTTCAGCTAAACATTTAAAGAAACTCGACTTCTCAAAGCAATTGGCTTATAACTACCTTTTCTTTTGTATGGTAATTATAATGGGACTATTATACCCTTTAGCGATTCTAAAACAATAACGCGTTAATTAATAACCGATCCAATTAATGAAGGGTTGCTTATATCTTTGTGTTAATGACTTGAACTAACAAGCTTTTTGTAAGTTTACCTGTTAATTAAAAATAGTGATAATGAGGCGTATGGTGCATAATCAGTGGAGTTATAAGTATAACTCATGCAAATAATTGCTGTGTGACACTATTCAGAACATTTATATGTAATCGTAAGTAAAGTTAGAACCCTTCGTAATCCACTGTAGCCTTAAAATAGTACCTAATGTGAAGTAGGTACTGTGTTTCATTGGAAGGTCTACCCTATAAGACATTCATAAGAACTGTTCTAACTTAGTCCTGGCTTAACTAATTTAAGACCGACTTCGGATCCACCTACTATCGATATTCCGTATGCTCCCTTGCTACTACTACATCTTACAGCAAATGAATAAACAATACATTTATTTTTAGAACCCCTACAGAAAATTAACAAATAGGTAATATCAGTAATATCTAAATCAGGTCTTCTACACTCGAAAAAATTGAGACATCATGATCTGTAGGTGCCTTGTACAATTTGTATCAGATACATGCTTTGATTTTGTTTATAGTAGGTAAATAATAAATAGCAATTCAAATTTCGAACATCAAAGTCATAGACAAGACAAACTTTAGTGCTATGGAACGTCTCATTGCGTTTGAATCACAATACACACGCATCCGTGCAAAGTTCAATAAGGCTATTTCGCACAAATACCTGTCTTTGCCCGAGTGATAGAATACAAACAATTTCAATAGCCATCTGCCGACATATCAATGCGGTGCCCTAATGAAGATATAATATCCGCCTCTTTACTAAGGCTGCCTCTGCACTTTAAGCTGCATATTTATTTGAACTATTGCCTTAGTCACAAATAATTAGATGGAGAGAGTGGTGGCAATTCAAATTTCGAACGTCAAAATCATAGACAAGGCAAACCTTAGCGCTATGGAACGTCTCACTGCGTTTAAATGAAGATATAATATCCGCCTCTTTACGAAGGCTGCCTCTGCACTTTACTCTGCATATTTATTTGAACTTGGCTAATTAAAAAAGTACGTAGATGAAGAATCTAGTAGCAATTCAAATTTCGAACATCAAAATCATAGACAAGACAAACCTTGCGTTTGAATCGATACAATACACACGCATCCGTGCACAGTTCAATAAGGCGGGGGCTATTTCGCACAAATGCCTGTCTTTGCCCGAGTGATAAAATACAAACAATTTCAATAGCCATCTGCCGACATATCAATGCGGTGCGCTAATGAAGATATAATATCCGCCTCTTTACTAAGGCTGCCTCTGCACTTTAAGCTGCATATTTATTTGAACTATTGCCTTAGTCACAAATAATTAGGTGGAGAGTGTGGTGGCAATTCAAATTTCGAACATCAAAGTCATAGACAAGGCAAACCTTAGCGCTATGGAACGTCTCACTGCGTTTCAATGAAGATATAATATCCGCCTCTTTACGAAGGCTGCCTCTGCACTTTAAACTGCATATTTATTTGAACTATTGCCTTAGTCACAAATAATTAGGTGGAGAGTGTGGTGGCAATTCAAATTTCGAACGTCAAAATCATAGACAAGGAAAACCTTAGCGCTATGGAACGTCTCACTGCGTTTCAATGAAGTTGTAATATCCGCCTCTTTATGAAGGCTGCTTCTGCACTTTAAACTGCATATTTATTTGAACTTGGCTAATTAAAAAAAATACGTAGATAAAGAATCTAGCAGAAATTCAAATTTCGAACATCAAAGTCATAGACAAGACAAACCTTGCGTTTGAATCGATACAATACACACGCATCCGTGCACAGTTCAATAAGGCTATTTCGCACAAATGCCTGTTTTTGCCCGAGTGATAAAATACAAACAATTTCAATAGCCATCTGCCGACATATCAATGCGGTGCGCTAATGAAGATATAATATCCGCCTCTTTACTAAGGCTGCCTCTGCACTTTAAGCTGCATATTTATTTGAACTATTGCCTTAGTCACAAATAATTAGGTGGAGAGTGTGGTGGCAATTCAAATTTCGAACGTCAAAATCATAGATAAGGCAAACCTTAGCGCTATGGAACGTCTCACTGCGTTTCAATGAAGATATAATATCCGCCTCTTTACGAAGGCTGCCTCTGCACTTTAAACTGCATATTTATTTGAACTATTGCCTTAGTCACAAATAATTAGGTGGAGAGTGTGGTGGCAATTCAAATTTCGAACGTCAAAGTCATGGACAAGGCAAACCTTAGCGCTATGGAACGTCTCACTGCGTTTCAATGAAGATATAATATCCGCCTCTTTACGAAGGCTGCCTCTGCACTTTAAACTGCATATTTATTTGAACTATTGCCTTAGTCACGAATAATTAGGTGGAGAGTGTGGTGGCAATTCAAATTTCGAACGTCAAAATCATAGACAAGGCAAACCTTAGCGCTATGGAACGTCTCACTGCGTTTCAATGAAGTTGTAATATCCGCCTCTTTATGAAGGCTGCTTCTGCACTTTAAACTGCATATTTATTTGAACTTGCCTAAGTAAAAAATACTTAGATGAAGAATCTAGTAGCAATTCAAATTTCGAACATCAAAATCATAGACAAGACAAACCTTGCGTTTGAATCGATACAATACACACGCATCCGTGCACAGTTCAATAAGGCGGGGGCTATTTCGCACAAATGCCTGTCTTTGCCCGAGTGATAAAATACAAACAATTTCAATAGCCATCTGCCGACATATCAATGCGCTGCGCTAATGAAGATATAATATCCGCCTCTTTACTAAGGCTGCCTCTTCAGTTTTAAAGCGCATATTTATTTGAACTATTCGCGTAGTAATAGATGGACAATTTGGTGCTAAGTTTATGAAAATATGTCCAAAGAAAACTTATGTTAAATAATGCAAGTTTTGCCTTTTATATTATAATATAATCAAATTGCTATATATTATATTATAGGTAATCGAAACTACGGAAAAACACTGCATTGTTGCATTGTTATTTGACGTAAGTAGAGATTTGGTTGTGTAATATTTTATGTAATAACTATTTAGGGCGATAACACACGGTGACTTTTTGTAGCGATTTGTCGCGATACAATCGAAAGTCTCTTCACGCTGTCTCTTCACCAACTCTACCCGAAATCGCTTGACATAGATGCGGTCTTAGTAATTATTAAGACACGCGGTCACGAAACGCGCGTCTGAATCGCTGCAGAAAGTCGCCGAACATTTTTATTGACATTTTGACGACGCGCGTGACGTAGCGGTTGCTCGTTTGACGCGCTAAGGGTTCCGGTTCGATCCCCGGTAAGACAAACATCTGAGTGATGAATTTGGATAGCAGTTTTGGGTCTGTTTGTGTACCTATTCGTTTTGTGTGCGTGTGTGTATCACCCACAAGACAGAGAATCTAAGTGTGGGGCTGCGAGTGTAGAAATCATTTTAATTTAAATTATATTAAAATTGTATGTAATTTAGAATAATGGTCTTACGTTCATGTGGTCAGATATAAGCGTAACCAATATTTAAAATAGTAGTCACTTTATTTTAAAATATAGAAGCTATAATATCGCTGTCTTACATAATAAATGTAATCGTCACATATTAATATCAATTACATGTCACGACTTCACAAACCGCGGTGGCAGCCTTGTTCCAAACGTATTTATTTTCCCGCGCGTCCACCATTTTGTGTTGCGATGACAGCGCGTAATGGCGGCCAATTACGCTCGCGTTTGGGCTACTTAATAGGATTTAGTTGTCAATGTCGCAGTTTAATTGGATTATTGTAATCTCTCTCTATTGAATAAATTATGCTGATGTTGTTTGTACTGTAGGTTTTGTGTGTATGCATACAATGGTGCGTATTTACATTGGTTTTTACGTTTGGTGTTACATAAATGGAAATATTTACGTAATTTTCGGTATGTTCCTCATCTACACATTCCCACTGCTGGGTGCTGGTCTCTTCTAAGAATGAAAAGAATTAGGCAAGGCTACCGCGCTGGCCAAGTGCGAATTGGAAGACTTCTTACATTTGAGATTTTTTTTTTATTTTTAAACATCTCTAAGGTATGCAGGTTTCCTCGCGATATTTGCCTTTATCGTTTAAGCAAGTGATAATTAATATCTAATTTTAGCCTAACAATAAACCGTTAAAATAGCATAATTTCCAGAATATCTAATCACAATCACAGTAGTTATATTGATTTAACCAAACATACTTTTATTTGACGAATTTTAATAGCGTGTTTTATAATTTCCTTTTGAAATATGAGCAAAAAATCGTTACTTCAGAAAGTGGAGCATCAATGGCAATCAGTTAGCGGAAAATAGAAGATCGTTAGCTTATTGGTAACTCGTGTCGATAATCTGATCGTAATTGGACGTAAACATGAACAAATAATCGAACTAATGATCGTTGTAAAAGTTAAAATATTCCACAGATTTGCAACGGAATCTTTCGATCGGTTTTCTACGTAATAAATTAAAATGGAGATATGTCAAATATTATTAGTGGTTGGTAACTTGATAAATGGGAATTCATTAACGTATGATTCGCAATATGTAGCTACAAAGGTAATTATTATTTACACATAATTCTTACACGGGCGATGAGCTGAATTTCCCTAGTTTTTTGAGATTCGGTGGAAAGGCGTGGATGCCGGCTGACTTCCTTATAGGGCAATATTCTGTATTCTGTGTGGAGTTGGTTACAAAAGTCCACGGATGACAATTATTATCAGAATAAAAACGTAAGTCGATGAGTGAGGAGGTTTTTAGTATACTCCATCACATTGCTTTTGTTTAAATTGATTAAAGAAGTCGTGGAACTGACTAACTGATATGGGATGTTTCAAATCAGGTATAAGGCCTCCGTCAAGAAGGCCTGCTTAACGATTACGTAGTGATTGCAATCTGACTTGGTGAAGGTGGCAGAACCCTTTGTGGTTCGACTCCGGCGGCACCACCGCCACACCTATTTCTGCCTCATAACAGCAGTGTTAAGCGCTGCTGGGTTCTGGTTTGAAGAATGTGATAAGGGAGACATACTGTTCTGAGGCGTTCCAGCTTAGTCCTCAGGGTAGCGGTGCTTCTTTGGTTGACCTCAGGTAGGAATTACTGATCATATCTGGTGTTAATTATAGATGTCAATGGGCGGCAGTAGCCACTTACCCTCAGGTGGACTGCATGCTCGTCTACTACTCCTATATCATAAAAAAGAAAAAAAAAATGAATTAACGTGACATCCGAAAAATACATTAAAAATTTAGTGTAAGTACTTAAATACAGTTCTTGTAGCTGAAGTGGCTTAAAAATACATTGAGCGCTAAAATTTATAATAAAGTTTTACGCAACTAATGACTGCCTTTCCTGACAAGTCTGACCTCGATGACCTTAATAACTTAACTGTAAATGACATATCATCACCGGTTGTCCTTTTCTTACATAAATATGAAACCATAAGCGAAAAGAGGACATCGATACGTATCAATGATTTTAAAGCTTTTTGTTACTTCGCGACGATTAATAAATAATTTATAAATATTGCTGGCAATAAATATTTTTTGTAAATTCAATTATACTCTGTCGTGTAGCTTTTTCTTTAACCGTACTTGGTCGATAACGAGCTCAATTGAAATAAAATTGAAAATTATTTTTAATTAATACGAAAATTATTGTTACACCTTTTTGTCCCTAAGGAATGAGTGAGGACTTTCTTTATAAATTGATTTATTTCGTTTATCAAATGAAATATTGCGAAGTACCTAACACCTAATGATAGGTAGTAGAGTGTGACTGAATAAAAATATAAGGATAGTGCGGTGGTTACCGTTAGGTTAGAAAAACAAAAAGACAATGTGACATTTTATTGTTATTGACATTTTATCTTATTGCAGTTTTAATTATATTAGAAATTAGTATCTACAATTTAATAATTTGAATTTATAAAATGCGACTTAAAATTATATAGTATTTGTACGCCAGTTATGGCAGAATGAGCGAAAATTCTTGACTACAACACCGATGTATACCACCTTATTCTACAAATAAAGATTTTTGTATTTGTATTTGTATACAAAAAACCAAGGTCGTTAAATTTAAAAAGTCTTTAAAAATTGTAATGTACGGAAAATATTTTTTTTTATATTTGTAACAACGCACAATGCGGGCGGTAATAGACATCATCATTACCTTCAGATGGGCTACATGTTCTTTTGTTATTTATTATAGAAAGGCGTGACAGCAATACCACTAATATTTTTGACTTTTTGATTAATAACTGAACCACGTTCAAGTTATTTTTAAACATCTGTAATTGCAAGACGTTATTTTATAATATCTATCTACTCTATCCCGTTTATCGCACTCAATACGCTTGACCGTCGATTGATGGCGTCTACTAGGGATGCAACGATATGAATATCGATATTATTATCGAAAAAAATATCGATATCAATTTTTTATATCTACACTCGCTCATATAATATGATCGGCGACAAAAAAGTTAAAATTAACGATTTATGAACTTAATATTTAAACTTTGAAAAATTTATACACTATTTAATCGATATATGGATAATATTTACGATATAATCAATCATCGATATTTTCGAGCGGTTATAAATAATGATATTTTCAAAAAAGTACATCCCCAGTCGCCTCGCATACCTTTCGTCGATGCAAATTTACGAGTTGCCATCATTGGTTGCCATCAAGTAATATTTTAAACTCAGTTTAACTGTAATTGGACACAATGCATATAAAAAGTAACTTCAAGAATTGTACTAGGTACTGCAAACTATTAAACACTGTGAACCAATTTACAGAAACATTATTATATGTTTGTTTTTTGGACTGGATTCATAAAAACAATGACATTTATAAAATATACTGCTCTAATAATAAAAAAAGACAACTTTTTACTATAATATTACTAGTTACTAACGCGTCTTCTTAGTCTAGAAGTTTTTTTGATCGCTTCAAAGTTGGTGTTAAAATTCCAAGCCTTATTAGTCGGACTAAATTTACAACTTTTGTATTATAATATGGGTTTCAAAAAAATCACACTGACCTAAAAAGCATGCGTGTGCGCGGGTTGTGCGTGTGTGCATGCGAGCACGCGTAGGTAGGTATAGCTCGCGCCAAACTACTAGTCCGCTCTGAAGTTGTCGCGAGCAGGTGTAGTCATACAATATGCTATGGCGACGCAATTCATTTCTATATTCAGAGCGGACTAGCAGTTTTACGCGGACTATATGTGTGTGTATTCTTAATTCTTCGTCTCCTAAATAGTTGGACCAATTTTAATAAAGTTTTCTTTATACTTATGGTCACTTGAACGATTCTTATGTATACCGAATGAATCTGTAGATGGCGCTATTATCGAAAACCACAAATTTGAAATTTAATTATTTTTATTTTCTTACAAAAGAAATCATCACATAAACACAAAAGTCCTACTACTTAACTGTCAATATTTTTTTAAAAGTCAGTCGCTTGTAGGGTCATAAATCCAATTATGTCAAACATCTGTATTCACGTAACAAAGCAGGTCATGTATATTTAAGTCCGAATGCAATTACTAAAGTATTCCAATTAAAATAACTGTGATATGTTAGCGTATATTTACAAGGCAAAATTTAACAATAAATGACGCATAGATAGAGGCCAGATATAGACATATTAATAGGAAGTAATTATTTCTATAAAAAACAGTTTTAATTACAACATTAAAAGATAAAAATAAAATTACATTTTTTATACTTAATCTTTAATTAATTATAGAAAAAATATTGTAAATTGTTTCATAATGATTGTAGTATTTGTAAATATCTTGTCTACTAAGATGATTTATCTTTGATGAGCAGCCAGTGATCACCTGCGCCTGCGTATTGCTGATCGGTCTAAATAACATAAACTAACCTAAACCTATTAAAACCAAATTAAAAATCGTTTTATTTTTTTACTTAATACATTATGAGCTGAAACTTTCTTACTTATACATTTCTTGATTATGTATGGATCCATATTCGAATTAGGTGATTTATTTGGAACTTAATATTTCATAAAATATTTCTAAAAATATGCTTAAAATATTAAATTTAGGGTTTAGTTTGAATAGTTCTTTAGATCACCGTTAATTTATCCTCTTTTGACGTTATAAATTTCGAAGAGGTTAGGTCCAAAAATGTTAACTACAAGAAAAGACACGTGGCTGACGTCACAATTGGCAGCCATTTTTGCCCGAGCATCAAGCTAAGCGTTGGGCAGTCGCCGGACAATTTCACAATTTGTCCGCGCACGGTTGTTGCGCGCTTCGGTAATTGGTCGGTGGTCACCTGCACCGCGCAACCCGCCGCATAGCGGGCCAAACAACCTAAACTAACCTAACTTTATATTATATTCAAAAGTACAAAAATATAAAAAAAAATGGTTACCTAGACTCACCCTATTAAATTTCTTTTAATTAATATTCTTGAATATCTCTTTTTGAAATACTGGAGTGTTATTAAAATAAATAAAATTTGCATAATATCCTAAAAGAACGGTCAAATTTAAATGACTCTTCAGATTAAGAACACTAATTTACCATCTATTGTCACCATAAACGAAAAGGATATGTTCAGAAATGTTAACATCAAGAAATGTTTGAAGACACACGTGGCTGACGTCACAATTGGCAGCCATTTTTGCCCGAGCATCAAGCTAAGCGTTGGGCAGTCGGCGGACAATTTCACAATTTGTCCGCGCACGGTTTTTGCGCGCTTCGGTAATTGGTCGGTGGTCACCTGCACCGCGCAACCCGCCGCATAGCGAGCCAAATACGGCAACCCGCCGTCTCGGACATTTCGCTTTTTAGGACTATCTGACAAATGTGTAATTATTTATTTAATATCGCTCGCTCGATCGCTTTTGGGCACAATTCACATACCGCGTACCCGCTTTTTCTGTCAGCGCAGTGTTAAGGCTGCGTTAATGCCCTTCGAGGCGGAACCGTCAACTTGTGCTAGTATGTAGCACAATATAACCCTTGTATAGGCATTATTATATCGTTATGTAATTATAAATAAATTCCAAAAAATTACTAATTTTCTAAGTCTATTTACTTATACGATATCTACTGAAATATTTAAAATACACTACTGGAAAAAATTAAGGGATCAAAAAAAAATTCCAAATTTTTCGGTATTTTTCAACAGGCCGTAACTTTGAGAGAAATGGTCGTACAGGAAATAAAAAAAAAGGAAATTGTAGCTCCAAGTGTCTAGTTTTTGGATTAGGACTTCAAAATTTTGTAGATTCCGCGGTTTCTGAGTAATCGTAGAAAAACCAGCAACAAAAAAATTTTCTAGCTAAAAATTTTTTTAGCTTAACCACCATAAGGATCGGATACTTTGTTCATTTAGCTTTAATTTCTTTTTTTAAACACCCTGATACGTCCACTCCTCGCTGAGATATCGGTCTTCAAATGGAAAAGGATCTTTTTGTCTTTGATTATCGATATCTCAGCAACCAATGATCGTACACAAAGTTAAAGATGGCTTTAAAGAACTTGAATAAATTCCCCTTAACGACTGTCCACTGTTTTTTCGGAGTTTTTTTTTCTTTTCTTTTTGAAAATTTAAGCACTTTCTGGAACAAAAATGTGGAAAAAGCTCGGTAAAACAATTTTTTTTCTCATTTTTAAAAATTATGAGCTTTTCAGAGCAAAAAACATGATCCTTTAATTTTTTCAAAAATTCGATCAAGTGAAACAAAAAAACGGCTGGCTGGATTAATTTGATTCTTTGTAGGGTTTTTGTGGACATATTGAACTGTAAAAGGCACACTTAACATTAGTGGTTTCCTCAATATTTACGATCCAGCGCTTGATTTTCCAAAAAACCACCAAAAGCCCTTTTTTTGTTGCATTTTCAAATTCATGTGACAGAATGAAAAAATGTTTTTTCGAAAAAACAATGGACAGTCGTTAAGGGGAATTTATTCAAGTTCTTGAAAGCCATCTTTAACTTTCTGTACGATCATTGGTTGCTGAGATATCGATAATCAAAGACAAAAATATCCTTTTCCATTTGAAGACCGATATCTCAGCGAGGAGTGGACGTATCAGGGTGTTTAAAAAAAGAAATTAAAGCTAAATGAACAAAGTATCCGATTATTATGGTGGTTAAGCTAAAAAAATTTTTAGCTAGAAAATTTTTTTGTTGCTGGTTTTTCTACGATTACTCAGAAACCGCGGAATCTACAAAATTTTGAAGTCCTAATCCAAAAACTAGACACTTGGAGCTACAATTTCCTTTTATTTTTATTTCCTGTACGACTATTTCTCTCAAAGTTACGGCCTGTTGAAAACTACCGAAAAATTTGGAATTTTTTTTGATCCCTTAATTTTTTCCAGTACTATAGTTTTTTTTTATTTACAATATGTTTCTTACTCGTAGTTCAGGTTCATTATAGAGATAACTTATTCGATTAAATCGGAAAATTTACATAAAATGGATGGCATCCTATTTAACTATGTACATGGGATACCTTATACCCCGAGAATATCTAGGATTCCTGCATAAACAATAAAAAACGCACTCAGAGATACACGCCGCCAAGCGGGGAAACCGTATACAATATTTCCCTTTACAGATTGAATAAGTTTTTCTTTATATTGTCGTTGATTTCTTTTCATATGGATTTAAAGTAGGATTAGACATGAATACTTGAAGCTAAGGTCCTTGCTATACCTACAACTAAGCCCAATAAGGGATTCGTCTTAACTGATACTTGTCACATATATCTAAGCTAAACTCCTTATGTTTCTCTTATAATCAGAACGCTAACGGGAACAGTACCCTTACCATGAGTTTTTATGTTGTGACAAATATGACTGTTTTGGTATTTGTTTACGTTTTTGCCCATAAAATTTCCAATCAGCGCCCCTAGCGGATTGTATCAGAACTATAGTGTCAGTAACGTAACATTAAATGTCTAAATTGACAAATGGCGCTTTATGTTTTGTCTCTCTTTTTTGCGAACATGTGAGGTAGATAAAAATACTCGAGCACTTACTTATTGTTACGTTCACTCTACTTACTTTAGTCTAGTAAGCAAACGGAACAGAATAATGGATTGAGTAACGGTAACGTAAAATTGTAGGATGTTTTGAAAACTCATGGTAAGGGTACACTGTTAAAAAAAGATGTGTCCTTTTAAACGTACGTAACAAGAACTTAGAAGTTATACTTCTTTAGCGGAATTAATAAAATATTTATATGAATTTTAACAAATGTTTACAGAGTAACGAACAGTAGCCGAAATATATTGTAAACAAAAGACGAAAGTACTTGTAGGTACTACAAATAACTTGTAAATACATTGGCGCACGCAATTTCGTTCCATGGTAGAAATATATTGAAATTTACTTTATCAAACGCGTTATAAGAAGTTTGACTTCCATGAAAATACAGTGAAACTACAATGATATAATTATCTTTTTAAAATTATAACAAATAAATTATCCATTAATGTAGTTACTTGAAACGAATAAAATATCATTTTAATAACACATTTCGCAGAATTTTGTTTTTAAGTTTAATGGCAAGTTCAAATAGCGAATTAAAATTTATATAATTGAGTGTACCTACGTAAATTTAAACTACAGAAAAATTAATTTATCAAGCTTATTTTCATTCGAAATGCCTAAATGCTATTTTAGATTATGAAGATAATATCAAAATCAAGTTTTTCGGATATCTGTATGTGCCGAACATTTTAGTAGAATCTGACTATATTAGTACAAAAAATAGCACAAAAATATATTCCTTTGAATACCTTTAGGTACAGTATTACCAGTTCATTTAATATGATATCATTATCTACCGGAAATGACCATTTTCAATTAACCCCCCTAGTAGGTGAGTTTTGTATAGACCCATACATAATGTATGAATGACACTAAATTCATATATTAGAATTAACATACATACTATACAAACCACAATGTAACTCTACAATAACTATTTTAAAGCAAGCCTTCATGGTTTGACGGTTGCATCACCATAACACTATGGCAAAGAAAGATCTCTAGCTGGGCTAAGTGATCATAGTGGTAGTTGTATTGACATTCAAAAAGTACTCTGGAGGCCTACTACCATCTCTTAAAATATTAGTTTAATCATACATTGAAATTTCGTACCACGATTTCGTTAAAAAGTAAGATTGTTTTTATAATATTACAATAAGCAGTATTGTACGTTGTCGGTCGAAATTATTCATTATTTTTTTTACTGAAAATTCATTTTTTTAAGCAAAATATGACAATTTCAGTTAGTGTTATATAATGAATAAGCGAAAAATGAATAAGGGTTTAAGTTTACATCGTTCGGCAGGAATAAAACACAACAGTTTTAAGGATGTTGTGGTACGAAACAAAATAATGTTGATGCAATATTGAAATAAAACTTTCCTGAACTGTGATGGTTTGTAAAAGATGGTGGTAGGCCCCCTATTTGAATAAAAAAAATGATTTGATTTGATACCCAGAGAGCATCCGAATACTATATGTTGAGAAAACTTCGATAGTGTGATTCAGAAACGTGTTGCGCCATCTCTTGTTTAGTAGTGGGTGTCACAACACCTATTTCTGATTTATAACAACAGTGTTAAGCGCTGTTGTGTTCTAGTTTGAAGGGTGTGGTAAGGGAGTGACAAGTATACGAGGCATTCCAATTTAGTCCTCAGGGTTAGCAATGAATTTCTTTTTTTTTCCATCGTTTAACCTGACGACTAGGCAGACGTGATACCTGATGGAAAATAGTCAACGCCGCCTATGGACATTTGCAACACCAGAGGAGTCGCCAATGCATCCGGCTTTGTATGAGAGCTCGTTGTACCTTTTTTGAAGAGCCCCATGTCATAACGCTCCGTGAATATCTCAGGAAGCTCATTCCACATCTTACACGTCTGCGGCAAGAACGTCCGCGCACACCGAAATGTGGAGGACTGACACGAGTCCAGTTGGTGTGGATGGAACTTCATCCTTCGGCGAGTGGTGCGATGAATCTATGGTTGTCCTTATCTGGGACTCTAATACTCTCTCTAGATAATTAAAGACGTGCCTGGGCGGCAGTTGTCACAATATTTAGGTTGACTGTGTGCTCGTTAGCAACTTTAAGGTAACGTGTGAAGGAAATAGCACCCATTGTGGTTCGACTCCGGAGGCATTACCCTTACACCATTCTAACCGACATCAAAAAAGTAAGTATTTCTTGATTTTCTCATTTTCCCACATCTTTCAAACTACTGATTCTTCCTAATAACAGCAGTGTTCAGAGCTGTACCCAAAAATAGTTCGATAATACAAAAATACGTAAACTTTTTTATGTTTACATTTTTTTTTTATAATATAAGAGTAGCAGACGAGTATGCAGACCACCTGATGGTAAGTGGCTACTGCCGCCCATGGACATCTGTAATAAACCCCAGATAGGATTAGATATTCCTACCTGAGGTCGGCCACAGATGCGCCGCTACCCCTGAGGACTAAGCTGGAATGCCTCGGATAAGTCTTTCTCCCTTAACACACCCTTCAAACCGGAACACAGCAGCACCTAACACTGCAGTTATTAGGTAGAAATAGGTGTGGCGGTGGTGCCGCCGGAGTCGAACCACAAAGGGTTCTACCACCTTCAAACTTTACTTTTTAATCATCATCATTAAGTTAAACAAAGACTTAAAAATCACGTCAGGTCGGATCGTAATTAATCCTAATATAAATGGGTGTGACGTTAGTAGGTACAAAAAGCAATTCTCAATTCTTAACAATTTTATAATAGCGGTAAAAAGGGTGGGGCATGTAATTAAATAAAACGTTTACTAATTTACTTCGCCACAAAAATAATTAAAGTAATTAGTTCCAATCATTGTACTAACTTATCAATGCTGGCATAGAATAAAAAAAGTAGAATCCCCTTCACGTTATTTTATTACGTTAAAAGTAATTTATCTGCTGTTTTTAACCGTTTTCCTGTTTTTAAATCAACTTAAGGAAGAAAACAATGGCAGTTTAAATTGAATATTTGATATTTAATTTAAGTAAATCTTATATATAAAATTCTCGTGTCACAATGTTAGTTACAATACTCCTCCGAAACGGCTTTACCGATTTTCACCAAATTTTATATGCATATTCAGTAGGTCTGAGAATCGGCTACTATCTATTTTCCATACCCCTAAGTGATAAGGGTTGTTCACCCTTAACGTTTTTTTATTTATATGGCAACACAACGTTTGCCGGGTCAGCTAGTAATTTATAGTTTTATGGTTCAAACAATTGCTTACAATACAAAAAAAACCGTTATTATTGAATAGGCATAGATTATGTATTTATTTTGGAAGGTGGTCACTCTGTGGATCGACTCCAGAAACACCAAACATACACCAGTTTCTGGTCTAATAACATTAGTGTTAAACCTCGCTGAATTCCAGCATGAAGGGTGTAGTAAGGGAGACATAGGTACTTATCAGAGAAATTACAAAGACTTTGGCCGACCTTAGGTAGGACTTTCTTCTTATCGGGTGTGATTACAGGTGTCCAATGATGGCAGAAGTCATTCACCATCAGGTTTTTTTTGTAATATAGGAGTAGCAGACGAGCATGCAGTCCACACAATGGTAAGTGGCTATTGGCGCCCATGGACATATGTATTCAACCCCAAATAGGATTAGATATTCCTACCAGAGGTTGACCACATATGCACCGCTACCCCTGAGGACTAATCTGGAACGCCTCGGTAAAGTATGTCTCCATTACCACACCTTTCAAACCAGAATAAAGCAGCGCTTAATACTACTGTTAATAGGTTAATAAATAGGTGTGGCGGTGGTGTTGCCGGAGTAAAACCACAAAGGGCTCTACCACCTTCAGCACAAAGGGTTCTACCACCTTTCTAACAGGTGGACCGGCATACCAGTTTGTTCGACTCTGGCGGCACCACCACCACACCTATTTCTACCTAATAACAGCAGTGTTAGGCGCTGCTGTGTTCCGGTTTGGTGGGTGTGGTAAGGGAGGCAGAGTTTTCCGAGGCGTTCCAGCTTAGTCCTCAGGGGTAGCGGCGCATCTGTGGCCGACCTCAGGTAGGAATATCTAATCCTATCTGGGGTTGATTACAGATGTTCATGGGCGGCAGTAGCCACTTAGCATCAAGTGGACTGCATGCTCGTCTGCTACTCTTATATTATAAAAGAAATATATAAAATAAGTCATAGCGTTTATTTTTTGTGCTCCTTCTGTACATTTTCCGTTTCTAAGTCTCTGACCTACTTTTAAAAGTAAATGCAGTAACTATTTATAAATTGGCTGTTTAGTGTTTCACGTAATTGACGACAAATTCTGAATGTATTGAATTACGTTGGAATTAAATCGATCCATTATTACCTGAATGACTAGACTAGACTAGGCTAGAGATACCTATGAATGATTTGCAATGCAGTTACACTAATTAATGACTTTATAATGTAAGTAGGTTGCTACATAAGAAAATGACCTACGTTTCATTCTTATTTATTTATTAAAGCATAGGATACACTTATTACGAGTACCTACTTAAGAATTTAAATAAATAAATCATGTATACACAATTACTGGTGAACACGGCATTAACAGAATTGATGCATTAATAAATTAACATATAATTAAATTAATTTCTTATTATTAATTAACGTTACGACGTTTTTATTATTAATTATTAATTTCTTATTAAATTTTTATTAATCATCTTTTTTGGGATTAAATTCTATTCACGAACCACTGATTGCCTGGTATTAGACATAATTTATTGTTTTTACAGTGAAGGAATATATTTTAATCAAAACATGAAATGTACCTATATGTAAGTTTACCAACTAATAATTTGCTTGCGCGGTGAACTCTGGGTTAACTAAACGTTTCTTTTTCATCCTAAAAGGGGCAGGAACGGGTTGATGATGATGATAATATGAATAACAGGGTTTTTCATTTACATCATTATCTTGCTATTAGCAATTGGAGAAGCATGTGTTAAGCGTATACTACTTTCTACGACTATTTCAGCAAACATGCTACTTTTTTATATAATATAGGAGTAGCAGACGAGCATGCAGTCCACCTGATGGTAAGTGGCTCTTTGTGGTTCAACTCCGGCGGCACCACCGCCACACCTATTTCTGCCTCATAACTGCAGTGTTAAACGCTGCTGTGTTCTGGTTTGAAGGGTGAGATGAGGAAGACTTTTCCGGGCCGTTCCAGCTGAGTCCTCAGGGGTAGTGGCGTAACTGTGGCCTACCTCAGGAATATCTAATTCTATCTGGGGTTGACTATACCTAGCTGTCAACGGGCGGTAATAGCCATCTACCGTCAGGTGGACTGCATGCTCGTCTGTTCGTCTCTTTCATTATAAAAAATGATGCAGTATTTATACGCCAAAACCCAAATTACCGAAGCTAAAAGTAGTATGTCAGCTAAAGTCTTAATAGGTGTGGCGGTTGTGTCGCTGCTATCTCCTACATACTACTCTAATTTCAACTAATATGAGTTTGAAAAACTCGGATAATAAGCTGTAATTACTAAAGGGAACTTAGCTTGGTCACCATTCACATAAACAGGTCCAATTAAATCAAAACTTATTTATGAGCGTCGCGAAAGTTGGCGCAATAAATCGCTTTTCACTAATCCCGTATTGGTTTGCACACGTCCTAGGGTTTCCGTAACTGCATTATGTAGGGATGTCGATTGAAGAATCGATTTTTGAACATAGATTAGTAAAGATACTTCGCCGCCTTGAAATTGAATGAAGCCACAAACAGGTTTTTAGTAAGTTCTTTTTTTGAATTCTTGACAAATAAAAACATTTTTAGAGAAAATTTACGAATAAATAACTAATACGGCGTAATTTACATAATAAATAAATAATTATTTCAAATATTTTAGGGACATTTTAGCACGGAGACGTGGCAAAAGTTTTTTACGCAACTATTTCAATTCTAAAAACTTGGTACATTTTCTTGTTAGGAGTGAGTAATCTTTAGTAATCTATGTTTTTGGACTAATATTAATTTGAAATATATGTATACGGACATACTAAGTAATTAATCGAAGGTAGATTGATTCAATTTTACTAACGTAAACGCCATGACTATTTCTGTGATAGCGTAAAGTGGCCAATTTCCATGGGTGGCAGTGAAAACTTACCATCATGTTTATTCGATATTCCAATTTTAAAAAACCCTCAGAAATGCATTTTTTGTGTTAATTCTATTGTTTTCATCTATATAATTTTTTTGGCGGCATAAAAGGTAGGTGACCATTTTATATGATAATATTTTTAGATCTGTAAATAATAAATTAATTTTACTTATATTGATGATAAAGATATCGATTATTTAGTCCTCGATATTCTTTTGGAAACTTCAGATTTCCTTCAGATTTGGTTTGAATCGATTTCAAAATCGATATTTTCCGGTAAGTCCATCCCTAGTGCAACATTTTCCGTAATTGCGTTACCATTTATATAGCTGGAAATACTTAGTTCTGCAAAACGGTAAATATCGTTTACCAATAAAACTAATAGGAAGAGAGTAAAAAATCAATTAGCGATCGGTTTCATTACGAGTTATGTGAGATATTTCTGTCCGTAGATTTCCACAGATTACATGTGCTATAGACATGCCATAAAACTTTTTAATGAAACAGTTATGATCAAATTTTTATTTGTATTTTAATTTGCATTGCAGTCGTGTAAGCCATTTAACTTTTTATAAAATTGAAATAAATAGTTTTTTCATTTACTTGTATTCCTATACATGTCCATGGATACACCACGGCGTCCACACCTAATGACAACAGTGTTAAGCGTTGCTGTGTTCTGGTTTGAAGGGTGTGGTAAGGGAGACATACTTTTTCGAGGCGTTCCAGCTTAGTCCTCAGGAGTAGCGGCGCATCTGTGGCCGACCTCAGGTGGGAATATCTAATCCTATCTGGGGTTGATTACATATGTCCACGGGCGGCAGTAGCCACTTACCATCAGGTGGACTGTATGCTCGTCTGCTACTCCTATATTATAAAAAGAAAAACTTATAGAATAGGTATAAATACCTGAAGAGAAATTGAAAATAATTATTTAGAAGTTTTCTGATATGGTAATTGCTGGATCACATTATTTGCGTTGTAGTCGCAGTATTGATCTAGGACATTTATAAACCAAAAAATATCTGGGTACCTACTATGGTGACCAAAGAAACATTGTTCTACTCTTACGTATGTCTTGCGTATACCTATAACTCATGCGGAAGACAGTGGCGCCACACAGCGGCAATGGAACAAATGTGTGGAGAGTTCTTAAAATCCACATTTTTGCCAGCCCCGTGGTTGAGCGGTCACCATACCGGTCTGAAGTACAGGGTTCCGGGTTCGATCTCAGAACCAGACAGATATCCACAGCACCCACGACACAACGTCTTATTGTCTATTTTAATACTATTTAGACTAAAATTATTTAGTAGAATATTAGAAAAGAGAAAAAGAGATTCAGAGAGAGAGAGAGAAATAAGACGATGTAAGATGCTTGAAAATGATAGTTGCGCAAAATACCTACATACCATTTCTAGATAAATTTCGTTCTGTGCAGTTTTCCATGGAATCTTGTGAGAAAGTAGGTTTAGAAAAAGTACAGCACATCGAAACGAAACTTGCGTGTTGGTGTTTCAAATTACAAGTGATGAGATTATGAAAACACGGCTATTGTCTGTGTAATCAATATTAGAGAGTAATTAAATTAATTGGTTTTTAAATGTAGCTACTTCAATTTAAATGCTGACCATTTAGTCTTTGAAAATGTCACTAATATTTGTGAGATTGTTAGCTTTTAGTGTGATAAGGGAGATATACTTTTCCGAGACATTGCAACTTAGTCCTAAGAGGTCTAATCTTAGGAACCTAATCTTCGAGGAATCTAATCTTATCTGGGGTTAATTACAGATGTCTATGGGCAGTGACAAATTACCACCATTACCTACTTCAAGCTCGTTTGCTACTAGTCTAGTTGTTAATTTAGATTTTATTTTTTCTTTGTGTATTGGTCTTTCTGTGTCCATGGCGTTCACGACACGGGAAAAAGTCTAGTGTGCGTAGGGCATAGATTAGTAAATATTACTCACTCCTAACTAGAAAATGTACCCAGTTTTGAGAATTGAAATACTTGCGTAAAAAAGTTTTGCCACGTCTCCGTGCTAAAATATCCCTAAAATATTTGAAATAATTATTTATTTATTATGTAAATTCATGTAAATTACGCAGTATTAGTTATTTATTCGTAAATTTTCTCTAAAAATGTTTTTATTTGTCAAGAATTCAAAAAAAGAACTTACGATAATAAGCCATTTGTGGCTTCATTCAATTTCAAGGCGGCGAAGTATCTTTACTAATCTATGGCGTAGGGCTGTAAATGTAGAAAGTGTTAATCTTATAAAAAAAAAACAACGGGTTGTACTTTCACAGAAGTGAAAACTTTCGAAATCCAAACTGAATAATAAAATATATTAATTAAAAAATGAAACTGACACATTTGTCATATTTTTCTATGCTGACAACGGATGACATCTTGACTGATGCAATTGCTTTGCCGCTTTACTAATTTTCGATCAGGCCACGTGTCGTGACGCGAGTTTAACATTTTTTACCCATCACAAAAAGTCTACAAAACCGCTAAAGAAGTTTTGCACTTAAAAATACAGTAAGTATATGTGTTAAAGTTATATAAATATACTAATAAAAACAAACACAATATAACCAGGAAAACGAGTAAAAAACGTACTGAAAATGAAAATTACGATCCGCGGTGTCGCAATCGTAAATCATTGCAAATGTCGCCATAACGAGCGACATGCCTTATGATTATGTCGCACACCTCAATATAAATAAATCGCGGCCTAATGTACTTTTGCTATAAGCACGTAGGAAAATATAAGTGTAAAAAGTGTAAGCCATATGTAAAAATATAAGTGTGAAAAGTGTAAAAAGTATAAGCTATGTGAACATAAGTGTGATAATGGTTAGGTTAAGTGCAAACAATGAAATTATTTTACTGTTTTGAACGTGTGGTTAGGTCTATTACACACCTATTTCTGCCTAATAACAGCAGTGTTAGGCGCTGCTGTGTTCCGTTTTGAAGGGTGTGGTAAGGGATACAGACTTTTCCTAGGCGTTCCAGCTTGGTCCTCAGGGGTAGCGGCGCATCTGTGGCCGACCTCAGGTAGGAATATCTAATGCTATCTGGCGTTGATTACAGATGTCCATGGGCGGCAGTAGCCACTTACCATCAGATGAACTGCATGCTCGTCTGCTACTCCTGTATTATAAAAAAGGTCATTGATTTGTAAATGTGTAATATAAGTAAATACTTTGAGCCTTTTTAATTTACAGAACCCAGTTGTAACTGAGGAAAGAAATCATTACAACCTATATTTGAATGCGTGGGAACTTAGAGTTTACTCCTAACTTTACCTAACTAAATTCAAATTCAAATCTCATTTATTCAAAATTGATTCATATAGAATTCTAATTGCAAGTCAAAAACCTACCACCCCTTCTGAAGATGTTTCGCTATGGAGAAGAAGCGGCGCAATAAACTCCATTCGTGTGCAAATTTGCATCTTTTAAAGGGTAAATAATATACAATTTTACATAGTGGTACAGATAAGTAATTATTGATGTTGGAGCTGGAGTTGTCATACCATACGGATTTATCATTTAAGTACTGATTTAAATTATAAAAAGCTTTTTACTACTACTAACTTTACTGACTCCTAATTTAGAAGTGAATAGGTAATAATGTAAGTATATGTATAACATTTGCGATCAATTTTATTATTCTGTTCTAAAATAGCACAAACGCCTCTGAGTTGCCTACTTACTCGAGATATAAACTATTTGGGATCGATTACAGATGCCCACGACCGGCAATCACCATTATAGGTATGCCGTCCTACTGCATTTTAAAGTAAAATGAATATTGGTTGAAATTGCGGATGTGTCTAAGACCGTTGATTTGTCTGGGCACCTAACTAGCTGCGTTCTTCAAGTGCCATTTTGCAAAAACATCTAACACACTATGCTTTTTACTACTACGGGTCCTAGAATAATGGATACACTTGATAATAAGGCGTCTGTGTGTCGCTGGCGCTTTTTGTTCCATTTCTTGGAACTCCATTCATCAAAGAGGATAGTCATTCATACATCTTTGATAAGTGAAATAGAAAGATACTTCACCTTGAAATTGAATGTAGCCACAAAAGGATTTTATCATTTATTGTTTGAATTTTTCACAAATAAAGTTCATTGTTAGAGAAAATGTACGTATACATAACTATGTATATAACACTACGAATTTACGTAATAAATAAATAATTATTTCAAACATTTTAGGGACATTTTAGAACGGAGACGGCAGCACTTAATTTACGCATCAATTTTAATTCTCAAAACTGGTTACACTTGCTTGTTAGGTGATCAATCTATGTATTTTACTCATCTAAGTTGATACCACCAATCTTCCATAATAACATCTGGTACTATTAAATCGTATGAAGGAAGTGATAGAAATGAATTATTCAGCTTTCTTGTTTCAGTGACGTGTATTTCTGAACACCTTTTTGCAGGCTCGCTAATTGGTGGATTAGGTTGGAAACCACTTATTGGTAACTAAGCTGCAATACTAGATATAGTCCGTGTCAAATTGCTAGTCGGCTCTGAATATAGAAACGAGTCGCGTCGAATAGCAAATTGTAGATATTAGCGGGACGAAGACAGCGCGGAAACCCTCCTAGTACGTGTCCGGTGCCCACTTTCGCCCACGGGTACATACTGCGTTAGTATGCCTTTACGTTGCTACGGAATATATGCTTGTTGTTGGGCGCAACAACTTCAGAGCAGACTAGCAGTTTGGCGCGGACTATACTTATTAGCGAATATGGACAGAAAAGTCTATCAATTCGCACCTGTCGACCGCGGCGCTCAATGGTCTAATCCTTTCATTCTGAGAGACCCGTGCCCAGCTGTGGGACAGTGATGGGTTGATTATGATAATATACCTTAAGATACACACAGATGATCTACTTCTTGCAACAAATAAAAAAACAGATTTCTCGAATTGTGAAACACTCCGAGTTATTGCGCAAATACAGTTTTCATATCCATACGAGTAAGTCATAAAAAGTAATATTTCAAAAGTGGAACGAAAATCATAAATCATCAATTTTCATTCTATAACATAATGAAAGTTATATTAATTTTTTAACATTACTAATGTAGCGTAACCGCGTCCAATAGAATGGCAATCATATGACATATGAATTTATCGCGCGACTTTGCTTTTTCTATAAAAAAATCTTTATTACAACGAATTTTGCTTTTTAGGTTTCCGTACCCAAAGGGTCAAAACGCCTTCGCTGTCTGTCTGTCTTTACCTCTGGAATGTTCTGTCTCTATCACAGAGATGATACACAGAGATGATCACAGAATATGTACATATACCTAATGATGACCGCTATAAGAATAAATACTTTACTTTTTTGGCGATTTTCGCTTTATCTATTGAACCATAATACTGTTCACTTTAATTTTTTACATTTTTTTCACTCCTATGGTAACAACCTCATTTTCAGAAATAAAATAAAAAAAAACAAATGAAAATTTATGGTACGGAACCCTCCGTGTGCGATTTCAACTGGCACTTGGCCCACTATTACAATAAAATTTGTTCTTTATTAGAACTAAGTATACTTTCTCTTTGATTTTTGTATGAACTCTGTCACTAACGAGATATTTATAAAAGAAAAAATTTAAGCAATTAATTAAACCACTTATCTTTCAAGTTCCTAAATCCATACCACGTTGAATGTTTTGGCATTCACAAATTTGGAAAAAAACATCTGCTTAGAAACGGCAGTCTTATGGAATTTACTTAACAAGCATGCTAATTATGACGGCTACGAGCGTCCGGAGACTCGCAAACTAGATACATATGATAAGAGAGTTCTACCTTTTTTTTTTTTGTTGACGAAAGGGATACCTTCAAAAGGTAAAGGTAGTGTTGTGGGAGCGACCCAGGGTTATGTGGGATTAACTAACCCCCGTGGGATTAACTAACCGCACTAAAACCCCCCCGGTGGCCATCCTCAGCACTACGAAGGGAACTCCGGGATCTCCAACGGAACGCAATCGGAGTCCTCTGAACGTGTTGCCCTATCAGGCTCCGCCCAGGTGAGACCAGATGCTCTCCACACCGTCTGGTGTTCACGACGGTATTTGACCACACATACCACCGTCCTTCCCGGGGTCGCTCGCTGGACGGTTCGAGCTCCCACTCTTGCCGCCCGCAACCCTGGAAGCCCCCTTTTAGTCGCCTCCTACGACAGGCAGGGGATACCGTAGCCCTATTCTGACCCCGGTACTACAGGGACAAAGAAACTTCTTCCTAATGTCGGTGGTAGATGTGTTACCCCTGAGGACTAAGTTGGAATTGAATCAATTAGTCAATTAATTTTAGGGTTTCCTCGAATTAGGATCACTCTTTAACTGGCATATAGTGCCATTTGGACGATCTCAGTAATACTTGTACATACAGTCGAACATAGTACATCATTCTTTTTAGAAATGGGAAAACAAATAAAATTATTTTGATATGAGCTGTACCTACCCTGCGGTTTTACCCGCGAATTTATATAAGTGAAAAGGGGGGGAAATTCAGTGTTTTTATGATGACCCGTAAGTCTTTTTACACGCTTTATATTAGCCTCACTTGTATGTTTGTCAGTGAGTAACTCCGTTTTTCAGTAGAAGGAGATCAACATACATCCTTATCTTACCCTGCATGTATGAAAGAATGAAATAGAATACTTTTCTACTTTTTAGTTGATTTTATAATAAAAGCGTGTTTTTTTAGTTTTTTGATCTATATTTATTTATTCTAAAATAAAAGTTACTTATACGGTACTCCTTATAATATTAACTAGCTGTCAGTGAAAGCCCTGTCATAATGTAGCCCTTTTGAAGATTAGCCAAAACAAATAGGCAGACAGACAAAAAATATTATTTTATTTTATTTTTGATGTGAAACATCTATATCCGCACGTAAAACCGATTTCTGGCGTGGCGACGCATGCCATGGCGCGTCGCCACGCTATACGATGGTATATATATACAGTCTATATGCAGTAGTGTGTACGGTGTGGCAAAGCGTCGCCATGCGCAATCGACTTGAAATAAATTCGTAAATTTTTGTATTTAATGAAAATAAATGTTTATTCAATAAATAGTCATCGTTATCTGGAAAAAAATCGTAATATTTTATTTTATCATTATGACATATTTAGTTCCTATTACAATATGTTCTTTTCTGCATATTACTTTTACAAAATAATGTCGATGTTTCACATCTGCCAGGCGTCCCGTGACGGCTCACATTTTTTAATTTTATTTTTTTGTTATAAATATCTCAAATTCTTTCATTGATTGTTAAGCTACTTTGACACTAGGAACAAACATAATTTTATTTGTACAGCATACAAAGACATACATGACACATATTTTAACAGATCGGTAGTCTCAAATCAAATAATTGGTATGCCTCTTACTTTTGTTATCGAGGGCTTCGGCCACGCTCGCTCGCTCAATTCGATTCGATTATGCGTTATTAAAGCAAATAAATTTATTCAACCGTGACGCTTTCCTTGATTGAAATACTATGATTAGAATAGAAAATCATTTTATTATTATGCGATTCAAATTCACATTATTGTTTCAGGTTTTTTTCAATTGCGCGACTGTTCCTGTGGAATTTTTATTGTACTTACGCTCGTTGAATTAATTTATGTATTATTTAATAATGACAAAGCATTATGTTTTGTATTATAATATAGAAATAAATGTTTCGATAATGATTATGGGCGAATTTAGGTCACAAAGCATTACTAGATATCGTCTTATAATGAACATACTGACCACACCTATCTGCCCACTAACATTAGTGTTATGCGCTGTTGTGTTCTGATTCGAAACGTATGGTGAGGAAGACATTCTTATCAATTTCAGCTTAGTCCTCAGGGGCTCTAGCGATTTAAGGGGAGGGGGGAGGCAGAAGGGGCGGTCCGCCCCGGGCCTCCGATACTGGGGGCCTCCAAACACAGTTGCTAATAAAAGGTCGTCAAAACCAAACATCCATGAAATGTGTATCAGCGAAAAAAATCGGTCACATTTTTGGGGGCCTTCATTCAACTATCCGCCCCGGGCCTCCTTAGGATCTTAGTCCGCCACTGCCCAGCGGTCTTATCTGGATTTCATTACAGATGTCTATGGGCAGCAGTAGTCACTTACCATCAGGTAGGGTGCATGCTCGTCTGCTTCTCCTATAATATAATAATGTTGGAATAGTGTAGGGGTGTCGCTACCTTATTCGAGCAAGTAGAGTCCTACCAACATGTATTAGCAATATTAAACATTGATAGAACCTTTGTAGTTCCACTTCTTGACTTATAAAAAAACAATTGCCTTCTAAAGTATTCATGCCTAATATAAGAGTGCTAAGCGCTGCTGTGTTCTAATTTGAAGGGTGTAAGGTAAGGGCGAGACACTTACTTGATGTATTTCAACTTAGTCCTCAGGTACAGTCACTTCAGGTAGGATTCCTTTCTGGGGTTGACTATTGATTGTTTTATATGTAATCTAACGATAAGGGAGACGGGCTGCCTGATGGAAAGCAGTCACCGTCACCTATGGACATTTGCAACACCAGAGGAGTCGCCAATGCATCGCCGGCTTTGAAGGAGAGCTCTTTTTACCTTTTTGAAGAGCCCCATATCATAGTCCTGAGGGACCTGCTCGCAACAACTTCAGAGCGGACTAGCAGTTTGACTCGGACTATACCTTATATTTATTTAATCATACGTATTGAATAAAATTAATTTTGATTAACATAAGTACCGACCTATGTATTCAATTCATTGTTTTATAATAGTTAATTAAGGTTTATTAGCATATTTGATTTTTGACAATATTATTTTTATATGATTATTTATTAGGTAATTATAAATTAAGGCCACGTGTATACCTAGGTAATTCTCATTTACATATAATTAAATAGGTAATACTTTTTAATATTTTATGCATAATTGTATGAAATAGCATTGACTTTAGGTTAAGTATTTATACATAATCTTTATTTATAATTTTCTATCAAATAACTGAAATGATATATTTAAACCGATAATATTAATAATACAGGTGTAGCTAAAAGAGGTAAAAAAGTGTAGCTAAATCTATCAAATTATACATAATTGTAACATTGACGTCAATAAGTTTCGAGACTTTTTTCCGAACATTTCTGTCCAATTGGTGGGAAAAGTAATTTTTATTAAGTATTAATGACGTAGTAAAAATGCCATATTTTTTTATAATATAGGTGTAGCAGACGTGCATGCAGTCTACCTGATGGTAAGTAGCCTGCCGCCGATGACCATCTGTAATCAACCCCAGATAGGATTAGATATTCCTACCTGAGGTCGGGCACAGATGCGCTGCTACCCCTGAGGACTAAGCTGGAACTCTTCGGAAAAGTATGTCACCCTTTGGTCCCTTCAAGTATAACCCATTTTTACCCGCTGGCCTCATTAGCCTCTAAGGTTTTCCAGCGTATATAGGTATGTAATTATCTTTGTATGTAGGTACATATGTAAGTTCTATTCTTAGGCACGCTCTCCACCCAAATGGTCTGTCGGATTTTAACACATGAGGTGTTGAGGGATTCGTCTAAATTATGGGAGTGACATAGATATATATTTTAAGCTAGTTTTTATTTATAATTAATAATTAATCAGTTGAGAAAATATTTATTTATAAGTATAATGTAGATACATAATTAGGTAACACTAATGTTTATACAATACACTTGGTTCCCAGTTCGTTCCTGGGGTGATACATAGATACATAGGCTACTAGATATTTAGACATATTTGTATAATGTAGATTTTTTTCACATACCTACTATCATAAAGTCGGGAATAATCCTATTTTAGTATTGTAGAAAGCTTATTAAAATATATATATTATTTATTTAACCATAATTTTAAAATAAATTGTATTTTAAACTATAAATAACAATCACTTATTTCAAACGCATACGTTTCACTTTAGTTACTTTAGCTTCCTTTCATTTCATTAATTACTTAAATGATTAACGATATGTCGTCAACGCCATCTAGCGTGTGTCCGTAATGATCATTGAAACCGCTTGGCAGCACTCCTACTTAATTTACCCTAACTAGTGATGTGCCGAATCGTTAAAGTAAATCTGCGGATACGAATACGGATCATTGGTGTCGAGATCCGAACATACGGATAAGGATCGTAAGTTTCTTATAATTTTACTGATACGATGTTAAAGCAATTAACCTTGAAGCGATAGTTCCTTTTAATAACAAATATTATTTTTTGTTATTATTTTTAATAAGCATGTCACATAGATTTGTTATTGATGTGACTATAAAGATTTTTAAGTAATTACTTTTTACAGTATCGTACATGTAAAGTTTAGATATGTGATTTTTGCAATATAAATGTGCCAACTAATTATGTAAGTTTAAGAAATAAACAATATTTTTAAATAATTTTAATAGCATTTCATTACAAGCTTATCGTCTATGTAAATTTAGAATTGTATATATATAATATATAATAAATAATATAAATTTAATAAGAGGTAGAAAAAATATGTTAGAAATATGTCTAAAAAGTAACGGATACATATGTATATGATTACAGATATTTTTTCTGCCTTGGATATTCGGGGATACGGATATCCGGCACATCACTATCCTAACGATGCAACCAATGTGCGTAACAGTGTTTGTAGATAATTAATTAGTCTAGAATAAGGATGTTTAAGTGATTGTTTAATTGTAAAGACGCTAATTTGCAAGTTTTTGAAGTTAGCGGCACTAGTTTTGTAGTTTGTGCCCAGTTTTGAAGGAAAATGCATATTAATAAAATATATCTACACGAGTAATTTTGTTACCGAAGTAATTGATGAGTACTTGTGATATTTATTCACTATAAAAATAATTAAACTTTTTAAAACATTCTCATACTTTGTATAACAATTTTAGAGCTCTATTTTGTTATTATACATTGTTCTTCTATACTAAAATTATAAAGAGGAAAACTTTGTTCTTTGTTTGATTGTAATGAATAGGTTCAAAAACTACTGGACCGGTTTTAAAAATTCTTTCACCATTCGAAAGTTACATTATCCACGAGTATATAGGCTATATTTAATATGAAATATATTTGATAAATAGATTTTGAGGCGGTACGACGTTTGCCGGGTCAGCTAGTAATTAATAATGACGTGAGAAGTATGTTTAGTATTGTTATGAACAATTTCAGCACTTTTTTTTCTTTATTCTATCAATCAACAATTTATTCAGCCATAATTATAATAGATGCTTTAGATGTATATGTTAAAAATTAAGAAAGGAAAATTGTTTCTTCATTATAAATTATTTATTAGTGTTGTATGTAATCCGTAAGGTAATTCTCTAGGTAAGATATTTAAATTTCTAAGGTAAGTCAAGTCATTTGGTTGACAAAATTATTCAATTTGCCTCTCCTTTATCCCTTATAATGTGTGAACGAGATAGACACACATGATGCATTTTGGATTTTAATCTTTATTGAACCAAGCAATACATACTTAAAACACTACTAGAAAAGAATGATTAAAATCGGTCCACTAACGGCGGAGTAATTCGTGTACATACATAAAAAAATATATACCGGCCGAATAGATAACCACCTCCTTTTTGAAGTCGGTTAAAAAAAAGAGCTAGCAACAATAATGCCTTTAAAATTATTCATTATTCATAACAAAAACTCTACCACTTATTAACCAGTTATACTAAACCTCATTGTTTTAGGATCTCCAATTACCGCTGAATGTTGCTATTTGTAATACTTTGATTTACTACTTTTGTTTATGTAACCCCGGCGCCATACATAGGCCCGTGCCAGACATAGAACAAACATTTGAACACATATTTGAACACATGTTTGGATACAGTGAAGCACGGGTATTTGAGTATTTGTTCAAAGCTTGCTTTAAATTTTGCACGTTGCTATGTCATGTCGGGTTTTCGAGCGCATATCAAATCATTCAAACTTCAAATATGTGCGGAGCCTGCTACATATGCGCAAAGTCCAGTTGCTATATGTCTGGCACGGGCTATAAACAAATATTTGAACAAAGATTTGCTCACACATTTGATCACTTATTTTTTATTTTTTTTTACCCGTCACCCATTTCAAGGCTTCCTCGCAACTGGACTTTTCGCATGTGTTGGCTCCGCATATATTTGACGTTTGAAGAATGTGCGCACGAAAAACCGACACCAAATGGCAAAGTGCATGTATTTGAATGATCATAATTATCATCAACAACCCTTTACTGTCGCACTGCTGGGCACGGGTCTCCTCTCATAATGAAAAGGATTAGGCCATAGTCCACCGCGCTGGCCAAGTGCGTATTGGTAGACTTCACATACCGATGAGATTTTTTTTATATATCTCTCAGGTATGCAGGTTTTCTCGCGATGTTTAATTTCATCGTTTAAAAAGTAATAATTAATTTCTAATACGCACATAACTTTGAAAAATCAGAGGTGCGTGCCTGGGATTTGAACCTCGGACCCCTCGATCGGGAGGCCGAGTTTCTTAACCACTAGGCTATCACCGCTTATGCTTGTATGCTTATTTGAATCAAGCTTTGAACAAATACTCAAATACTTGTGATTCACTGTGGTGTACATTTGTACAAATATGTGTTCAAATGTTTGTGCTATGTCTGGCGCGGGCCTAACTCTAGTTTCCTAATTGGAAACAAAACACGTTTATAATCCGTTCGATTTTTGTTTTATTCGTATGTCGGTTTGTAATTCATTGCTTTTACGTAAATACTGACACGATTGCCGCATCAGCCTTCATAATATTCGTGTATTTTTAAGGTGGTAGAGTTCTGTGGTTCGATTCTGGAGGCACCAGCGCCACACCTATTTCCCTTATTACAGCTGTGTTAAGAGCTGCTGAGTAGTAGTTTGAAAGGTGTGGTAAGGGAAACATACCTACTTATGCGAGCCATTTCAACATAGTACTCAGAGGTAGCGACGAGGTTTTGGCCATAATTTATGCCCAAGAATTAGCCTTTCTGCAGTTTTATGTCCTACTGTTGAGCAGCTACTCTAATGCAGTTGGTAAAAGAAGACACCGATTAGTAGCCAACACATCGTCATCAATCCATTCCTGTCCCACTGCTGGGCACGGGTCTCTTCTCAGAGTGAGTTTAGACCATAGGCTAATACGCAGGCCAAGTGCGGTTTGGTAGACTTTACATACCCTTAAGTTAATTTCTTTCGAAACTTGCCAGGGAACCTGCGAGGAAACCTGCACGCCTAAGAGAGGCGTGCAGGTTTCCTCACGAAATCAGAGGTGCGTGCCTGGGATTTGAACCTCGGACCGCTCGATAGTGAGGCCGAGTTTTAACCACTAGACTATCACTGCTGTATACTGATTTGCGGAATTTACAAAACAAGTTGAATAATCAATTGATAACATAATAAGTAATTTATTTTAAGGTATATAAAAGTAAAATTTTAAAGAAAAAACACTATATCATAGGTACCTACTTACTAAAACATTCCATATACATTGACCCCTCACTTAAATAAACAAATTAACTGCTAGAATTAATTAGTAAAGTAGTAGAACATTGTACTACACAAATTAGTTAAGTAATAAGTATGAGTAATAACAATGCTATTGCACTTAAATACATTAAAAGTGTACCCGCTTTTACGACATCAAAGTTAATAAATATAATTATTAAAATTAAAAAAAAATACTTATATTTATTTGAAGGATTAGACCCTAGAACCCTTTGTGGTTCGAAACGGCGGCACCACCCTATTTCTACCTCATGACAGCAGTGTTAAGCGCTGCTGTGTTCTGTTTGAAGGGTGTGGTAAGGGAGACATACTTTTCCGAGGCGTTCCAGCTTAGTCCTCAGGGGTAGCGGCGCATTTATGGCCGAACTCAGGTAGGAATATCTAATCTATCAGGGGTTGATTATTGATGCCCATGGGCAGTAGCCACTTACCATCAGGTGGACTGTATGCTCATCTGCCTCTCCATATTATAAAAAAAATGCTTATGTCCCTCCCACAATATAATGTCCAAATACACCTCATATTATATTTAAATCCGTCAAACTGTTTGAACTGCAGAGCGTGCCAAAAAATTAGCTATAGGTACATACATAGGTATAGAGGTACTCGAAAAACATTACCTTCCTTAGGGTAAAAACTTGTAAATTTTCATTTGCATTACAAAAGTAGGTAATCACGGTAGGTAAACAAAATATATGTAAAAATATATTTAATTATTTGCAAGTATTCAAATGGTTTCAAGGCGAATATTTTAAACAAGCTGTGTTCCGCGGTTTCACTCGCGTTTAAAAGGGTAAATAATGTGTAGATTTCAGGTGGACCCCTTTCTAAAAAGTTACTCCTTAAAGTATCAGCTAAATACCAGTGAAAGTCCTGTGAAAATCGGTCTAGCCGTTTCGGAATTGTGTGCGAATAAACAGACAGAGAGACACACAAACCTTGTATATAGGTACAGTCCGTGCCAAACTGCTAGTCCGCTCTGAAGTTGTTGCGAGCAGGTGTAGTCATAAAATTTACTATGGCGATGTGATTCATTTCTATACTCAGATCGGACTAGCAGTTTTACGCGGTCTATACTTGCATATGTATTTAGTAAAAAGCTGCTATTTTTGGTATTACAAACAGACAATACAATTTTATTTATTTCTATAAATTTAACTAATTCTTACCTACATATACATAATAGTAATAAAAATTAAATTACAATAGGGTCACCATGTCAGAGTCAATACAATGAACTTTTAATTAACTTTAATGAGTGTACTTTTGGGTACTAATTTTAATTTATAATCATACGGGAAGTGTTTTACGAGATTATGTAAAGGGTTACGACAGCTATGATCGTATTGGCGGATTTGTCGTAAAGTTTTAGTTATTACTAGTTTTATATTTATGAATAAACATGTATTTTTGATTAATGTGTTAGATATGTATTACTTGTTAAGGAAAATATAATTTTATTCGCACAAGTTAGCTATGCTCATAGTAAATTATTTAAACATTAATTATTATCTACTTTAGTTTCAAAGATGCGTGAAGACTACTACAGTACTACTACTACAGACTTAGAATTTTTTCGCTCGACATCTATGGTGTAGGTATTCTTTAACTAGAAATATACTTCATGTTTTGGCTTTTGTCTATTTTATTAAAAACTAGCTGACCCGGCAAACGTTGTGTTGCCATATAAATAAAAAAATGTTAAGGGTGAACAACCCTTTCACTTAGGGGTATGAAAAATAGTTAGTAGCCGATTCTCTTTCTCTTACTTTTAAACTTTGTTATATTAGGAATTCTAGTATTACAAGTCATTTTCTAGACCGTTTTAAATTAAATCGTCCTCTATCTAATAGTAACTACAGTTTTATCATCATCAATCCATTTCTGTCCCACTGCTGGGCACGAGTTTCCTATTGGAGTGGGCTGGCCAATGGACAACAACTTCGTTTTTAAGATAACTTTCAAACGTGTAGATTTCCTCAGTATTTTCCTTAATCATTAAGCAAGTGATAAACATTTTTAATACTTTTGAAACACCATTTTGAAAATTCGAGACTTTCTAATACAATTTGATTGCTTGGGAATCAAACCCCGGGCTCCCAGCGTTGGTCAAACTTTAAACAAAAGGCTATGCACCACAAACAGTTTCATTACGTAGAATATTAATTAAAACAAATACCTACCTCAAAATAATTAACAAAGAAACAACAATGCAGTTTAATTTCAATTAATTACTTCACTGGAATATAAAGCAGATAAACATCAATATTTAAATTGTTTTATAAAACTTTGTTTTTCGAAAAATTACTTAAACGGGTTCGGCTACTGAAATTTTATACAGACGGCATTACAAAGAGTTCTGACACTAATTATATCCTTTGCTCAATTATTTTGTTTTAATTTTTAGTTGATTATTTTAATAACACTAATGATGGTAATATTTCCGACCATCTGTGAGGTCTAGGTTGAAATTTAAGGCACACATCTTTACATAAATAATGATTTGTGTTGCTTTTGTTTTGTTAGTGTGAGTTTTGTGAATTTTTGGTGTTGCAGAAAAAGTCGTTAGGAAACCCTCACTATTAAAGAACCCTTTGAAGTTGAGTTGTAAGGCAGAGACTTATCCAGTCTCTATTCTCAGTTCTTAGACGCAATAACATATCGTTAACCGATGTCATAAGTTCAGTACCCTTACCATGAGTTTTTTTTTTATAATATAAGAGTAGCAGACAAGCATGCAGTCCACCTGATGGTAAGTGGCTACTGCCGCCCATGGACATCTGTAATCAACCCCAGATAGGATTAGATATTCCTACCTGAGGTCGGCCTACCTGAGATGCGCCGCTACCCCTGAGGACTAAGCTGGAACGCCTCGGAAAAGTCTGTCTCCCTTACCACACCCTTCAAACCGGAACACAGCAGCGCCTAGCACTGCTGTTATTAGGTAGAAATAGGTGTGGCGGTGGTGCCGCCGGAGTCGAACCACAAAGGGTTCTACCACCTTCCAAAACATCCCACAATTTTACTTTACGTTTACGCAATCCATTATTCTGTTCCGTTTGCTTCAGTAGACTGACTAAACGTAACGACAAGTAAGTGCTCAAGTCTTTCTGTCTGCCTCACATGTTCGCCAAAAAGAGACAAAACATAAATTTTGTCAATTTAGACATTTAATGTTACGTTACAGACACCTTTTAATATCAAGTTCTGACATCAATCTATCAACACTGTTGGCGATGCAGGCTGCTGGCTTACAATAGGGATAGGTTTTATATATTTTCAAGAAATTTATTGCATGTCACTTCTGACTACTAAAAAAGAAAGCAACGTCCTTTTTTCTCCGACTTCGTATATTACTTAATAAGCCTAGATATATTTCGATAAGGCCTTTGCCCTAAGCATCGCTGCGAGCCCCCGGAGCCCTACATAAACTCTTAAATTTTATAAGCTTTGAAGCGCAGTATAACCATGATAAAACAGTGTCAATCAATACATAAAACCTTCTCCCTCTCTCCGCACTCTCCTTAAGTAAAAATCAAAAAACCAATGATTAATGTCGCCCATGGACATCTGTAATCAACCAGATAGGATTAGATATTCCTACCTTATGTAGGCCACAGATGCGTCGCTACCCCTGAGGACTAAGCTGCAACGCCACGGAAAAGTATGTCTCCCTTACCACACCCTTCAAACCAGAACACAGAAGCGCTTAACGCTGCTTTTATGAGACAGAAATAGGTGTGGCTGTGGTGCCATCGGTGTGGAACCACATAGGGTTCTACCACATTCAAACAATCTCTTCTATTTTATAATACCTATTACTTTAAGAAGATACAGTGATACAATCTCGTGAAACTAGGTGTAGACCGCGTAATACTGCTAGTCCGCTCTGAATATAGAAATGAATCGCGTCGCCATAGCAAATTGTATGACTACACTTGCTCGCAACAACTTCAAAGCGGACTAGCAGTTTGGCGCGGATTATACCTACTACATATGTTTAAATTTTTTACAGCTTCTCTGTGTATGATGCGTGCAAGCTATTCAATTCAGATGCAAAGATATAAATTAACAGATAAAATCTGATCATTCCTTGATGCTGTTTGTGAATCGTGTAAAAATGTAAAACTCGCTAATTTTATGACTTCGCACAAAAACCATTGTTGCTTAGTTTCAAATGAACATGGTGGTGTGTGTAAGTGGGAAAATTCCATGAAGCAGTTATTAAAATATTTGGGTGTGTGTGTTGGATAATACTCAGAATTCGGTGTTGTGGGTTCTTATGTTTAAGCCTTAAGGAATCTTCGAGTCATGTAAGTCATGGTCAGATTTGCAATTATTGCATATCTGATTTGAACAGTTGATACTAGCGGCTTAAGACGACCCGCGTGGCGGTGCGGTCGCCATACCGATCTGACGCGCAAAGAATCCCGGGTTCGGACCCCGGCCAGATGGATATCTAAATGATGTCTATCTGTCTATCTGTGTGTCCATGGCACCCACGACACGGAATCCTAGTGTAGGGCCGTGAGTGTAGAAAGCGTTTGTTTTTGTTTTTTTTAAGGGGATGGGTCGGAAGGGGCCGCCCCTGATCCTAGAGGCCCTCAAAGACAATTGCTAAAAAAAGACGTCAGAACTAAACGATCTATGAAATGTGTACCAGTCAGCGAAAAAATCAAATCAAATCAAATTTGTAAAATCAAATAAACTTTTTACACTGGGGGCCTCCATTCAACTTTTCGCCCCGGGCCGTCCTTCCTTAGTACATATTTTTGGTAACAAGTTAACTTTATCGTGGAAAACACCTGGTAGATACATGTCCAGGAAAGCCTACGGTTAAGTTTGACTAAAGATCCCTGCGCCTCCTTATAAACGTCAGTGAGGCATCCATGTAGACACAAAAGAGGATCTTGAATATTTCCAAAATATAATTTTCCAAAATATATAAATTTGAAGGTGGTAGAACCCTTTGTGGTTCGACTCCGGCGGCACCACCGTCACACCTATTTCTACCTAATAACTGCAGTGTTAGGTGCTGCTGTGTTCCGGTTTGAAGGGTGTGGTAAGGGTGAAAGACTTTTCCGAGGCATTCCAGCTTAGTCCTCAGGGGTAGCGGCGCATCTGTGGCCGACCTCAGGTATATCTAATCCAATCTGGGGTTTATTAAAGATGTCCATGGGCGGCAGTAGCCACTTACCATCAGGTGGACTGCATGCTCGTCTGCTACTCTTATATTATAAAATAATAATAATAATAATAGTAATAGTTAACTCTTTACTACTAGTACTAGTTTACTACCATTAGGTAACAGTAGGTGTATTTATTTTAATATCATTCGCTTTCGTAAAGAATCTAATATTTTCATTACATAATCCCTTAAATCATTTCTGTGAAATAAACTTAAATAAGATATAGGTAATACACATTTAAGCAAATCTACCCAAATTGTGGCTTAGATTAAATTTTGATTGTAACAGATTATTAATATAAAGGTTCCGATTAGCCGCGGATCCCTAAAAACCCTTTGTTTTTAATTATGTTCAAATTTATTGTTAATTTTTATTAGGTTTTTGGCTTGTAAAGACCAGTGGCGTTACAAAAACTGTAGGTTTATCTCTGGCATAATGTGATAATTAGCATCATAATTAGATATAATTCAGTTGAGTAAAGGTTATAAAACAATATGGCCGCATTTGTACTTACCTCTCACTCAGGTTCTATAATGTGTGAGCGAGAAATAAATAGGTAATATTTAAATAAATATATAGGTAATTATTTAATACAATAATACAACCTTTTTAATTAAAAGTAGTAGAACCCTTCCTACTTTGGGTCTGGAGACATTTTTTAATATAAATATTTATCTAAACGATAATGCTGACGGGCTACCTGATGGAAAGCAGTCACCGTCGCCTATGGACATTTGCAACACCAGAGGAGTCTCCAATGCATCGCTTTGGAGGAGAGCGCTTTTCGCACCTTTTTTTGAGCGCCATGTCATAGCGCTTCGGGAATACCTTAGGAGGTCTACCTGATAATATCGTTAAGCGCTAGGACTCTATCTGAAGTTGGTTACAGATGTCCATTGGCGCCAGTAGCCACTTACTATTAGTAATTAGAGGGATTACATGCTCGGTCGCTACTGCTATATTATAAAAATAAATGAAAGCTAAGGATTAAGTATAAAGTGAAATATTTAATCCAACAATTGAGTGCGTATCTACCTATTAATGTTTTTGTACCACTGCAAATGTGTAGGGGTATTTAGTATATCTATCTAAATATATATAATTAAAAGGTGACTGAGATAGTGATCTATCAACGCACACCCCAAACCACTGCACGGATCGGGCTGAAATTTGGATGCAGGTAGATGTTATGACGTAGGCATCCGCTAAGAAAGGATTTTGATCAATTCTACCCCCAAGGGGATAAAATAGGGGACAAAAATATTACTTCGTAACGCGAGCGAAGCCGTGGGCAAAAGCTCGTCAAAATATAAAATAAGACTTAAATAAGCGTTTTAGGAACCATGCCTCACACGGGTATTTTAGATGGTTTGTTTTATTTATCGTGTATATTGTTTTTGTTCCCCCTTTTTTGTATATAAGTCCTAAATATAGTGACATATGTCATTATTTAAAAAAAAATAAAAAATAAGACTCAAAACGATGTCTTAATGATAAAATCATTTGAATTTCAACACTTTAAATAGCAGCAGGTTTTGTTTGCTTTATTTTTTAAATTGTATGATATCTGTATGTATTATATCTACTGTATTTACTTAAACGTATTAGTTAACTGAGTTTAATTTTAATTTCATTGATTAGTATTTATGTATCATAATTAATGAAATAAAACTCGGATAAGTGCGAGTCAAACTTGCACACCGAGCGTTCCGTACCATTGTAATTTTTTTACACTTTGTAAATATTGTATATATTTTATTTGTAAATATTTAACACTATATATTTTTAAAATACTTCATTAACAGAACCGAAACGTGCTTTTATTTTTGACAAATAAGTACTTATTGTTACACTCATTTAAAATTTCAAGCATCTATCTTTTACGGTTTACGAGATAAAGCACTTTGTCAGAAGGATAGACAGCGGAGACCTAATCTACACTACCTAATATTATAAAGAGGAAAATGTTGTTTGTTTGTTTGATTGTAATGAATAGGTTCAAAAACTACTGGACCGATTTTAAAAATTACTTCACCATTCGAAAGCTACATTATTCACGAGTAACATAGGCTATATTTTATATGAAATATATTTGATAGATAGATTTTGAGGCGGTACAAAGTTTGCTGAGTCAGCTAGTACATTATATGGTCCTATTTGATCCCTTTTGATATGGAACCCTAAACAAGAGGATTTCGATGTGTTGCCTATACACTCTTCTTAATTTACATTAGAATATTATAAATTACTCTGTGATTAAATAAGCGGCAATTCATTTTGATAAATCTTCAAATTTTATAAATTTTCACAGTTCATAAGGAAATATTGAATTATCTACACTACACAGTTATTATGACATATAAAATTTACTTTTTCCTTTAGTTGTTGAATTACATAAATAGGACTAACTAATAATTTTCTCGGAGGCTAATTCTTACCTCCTCTCTCAATAACACGTGCTCATCTATATTTAAGAGTAACTTGACATCGATGATGTAAAACGAAATTTTACGAATAATTCTGTGAATTCAAAAACTACTTACTGTTAGGCGATCCACCACGAAACATTGGATTGGGAGCCATCCAGGGGAAGGCACCAAAGGGCCAAGTTGGCGCATGTCCTTGGTATAGCCTCGGCAGCAAGGGCTGAGGTACAACCACTCCACTCCTAGGTTCCGTATCCTCATCATTAGTCTCCCTTTCATCTCTCTCATCGGCGTTAGACTCCACATCTTCGATGTCGACATCGCTGTCGTCAGTCTCGAGAGCGCTCTCGGCGTCGTTGCTGACGTCAGGAGTGTCCCGTGTCTTGCTACCGAGGAGGGAGTCGACGGAGAAGGAGATGCGGCCCTTCCCGCTCTCCGCCGGCTCGGACCGCTCGCAATCGAGCGATGTCTTCATTTCATCTGCTCGATCTCATCTCCAAATGGACCTCGGCACTTAACTCCTCATTCTAAATCCTTATTTATCGACTTTTCTTCGATTGTAGGAGATTTTCCGATCCTGATATCCCAATTGGCTATTCGATCCGTAATTTTTTTAAACACGGTTTTACTTTTAATAGCATCGGATTACGTTCCTCCTTTAGAAAAAAATAACGCCACCGTTTATTTCAATTGGTATTTAAATAGAACAATTAGTTAACGTGTAGTACCTAATTAATTAAGGTCTTTAGTTTAATTGACTCAAACACTCAATTCTAATTGGATTTAATTTTGCAGTTGACACACAGATTCGATCGATCGCGGGACAATCGTAAGATCGTCAATAAGTTCGCCAATGTACAGTCAACACAAAAATCACTACTCGCGGCCGCTTGCGAACGTTCGGAAACGCGCGGTGACTCCGCCAAATGATTCGCGTGAAGCGTTGGAAATCGCGCTAGTTGGGCTTCGAGACCGCCCTTCTCAGACAGAGACGCAGCTACCGACCGGAGAATTTTAATAAGCGACGCGGAGTGAACGAGACGACGATATAATCCGACATGTGTGTAAACGCGATATTGGGTAGGCGGGGCCCGTCGCGCTCAAATTAATAGCCTCTACGCAATACGGCTTATGTAAGTCGACTGTACCGTGTGATTTTAACTGTGTTTCGCGTTCACACGGTTTAAATTTAACTGTCGTTGTGGTATGACTTGATGCGTTATAGTTTTAAACGTGTCGGATTGCAGTGGCTATTGTGTTGAATGAAAAAGGAGTAAATAGACGGGTGCCGTAGGCGGCGTAGAGGGGACTTTACGATTTAATTATTCGCGAATACGGAGGCATTTTGTAGCGAGCTAATGTCTCATTGTCTCATTAATATCTCGGGCGGGCAACCATGTTTGATTTGTTTATGACACGGGTTAGGTGAGAACTTACCTACTTTTGTGCGATTTTGCGACAATTGATCAATGCAGTTGTCGTCGAATTAGATTTTCCGTGCGTTTGTCTTGTCGCTAATAGATTTGTTTGTAGCGAATGTTTGCAGTTTATCTTTAGAATGTCTGTTTTGGATTTACTAGATAGTTATTGCGAAGGTGTTTGGTTAGTTTGAATATCTTTGGCACTACCACACCTATTTCTGTCTAACAGTAGTGTTTAGCCCTGCTTTCTGTTTTAAAGGTATTCATAGCAAGTATATGCAAATATTGACACTTGATGTTTCAACTTAGTTCTTAGAGGTAGCATTGCATCTAATATCTATTTCAAATTAAAATTATCTTCAGGGTTCGATTAATAAGTCACATTAAAATTTCAATTTTAACAATAAAAGTCTGGCCTACTTATTTATTTATAATCACTTAAGACCAACGTTTTAGGTAGGTACTTATAGTCCGCACCAAACTGCTAGTCCGCTCTGTAGCAGATGTAGTCATACAATTTGCTATGGCGACGCGATTCATTTCTATATTCAGAGCGGACTAGCAGTGTTACGCGGACTATACCTTACCGTCATAAGCTTATAAACTCTTATTTAAAGTGCATGTAAAAGAACAAACTATTGTAAGTCCTGTTAGTCTTAATATTAGAAATGTGAGTGGAAAAAACATAGCTTTGTGGATCCTCCAGGATTTCTGGAAGCTTTTTCGTTTACATTATGCCGAGGTTCTAAAACGCATGCACCTCTAATTTTTCCGAATTTCAGTGACTAAGAGCCTACATATTAGAATTAAATCAGGAATACCGTATTAAAAGTTTAAATGGGGAGGAAGCAAATATCGTAATGCTAAATGGTACAGATAAAAAATACACAGGAATACAATTTAATTACCTTCAGGCTCATTCTTAAAGATACCTATAAGTAGAGGTAGAGCTTGATGGCTCGCCTCTGGGGGAGCTATCGCTACACGTATTTCCATCTCTTATCCGTAATATGTACCTATACCTAAGATATAATACATGTTAAACCCGTAAAAACGTTACTCTATTCTGAAATGAAATATATTTATTTTGTATAGGCCAACGACGGCACTTACAAATTGTCTGGTACAATATTTTTCTTAAACTACTATCGGATCGGAACACGATCTGAGAAGATCTGGTAAGAAACTCAGTGGGTTTGTCTTTTTTTTTTTAATAATAATTATACACTTTTTTTAATGCCATCATCTACTTTAAAAGGTATGGTAGATATAGATACTCATATCAGGCAGTTCAGTAACCTTAGTTGTAGCAACGCATCTGTGGCGTACCTCAAGTAGACCTTCTATGTTATTTCGACTTCATTACAGATATCTATTGGCGGCAGTAATTACTTACCATCAGATGAACTACGTTTTTTTATCTATATAATACATTTATCTATATAATATAGGATATATTTTTTTTATCTATATAATATAGGAGTAGCAGACGAGCATGCAGTCCACCTGATGGTAAGTGGTTACTGCCGCCCATGGACATTTGTCATCAACTCCAGATAGGATTAGATATTCCTGAGGTCGGGCACAGATGCACCGCTACCCCTGAGGACTAAGCTGGAACGCGTCAGAAAAGTGTAGTAGGTGTACACTTATAATGTCCCTGTAGTACCGGGACCAGAATAGGGCTACGGTATCCCCTACCTGTCGTAAGAGGCGACTAAAAGGGGCTTTCGGGGTTGCGGGCGGCAAGAGTGGGAGCTCAAACCGTCCAGCAAGCGACCCCGGGAAGGACAGCGGTTTTGTGTGGTCGCATATCGCTGTAATCACCAGGGGATGTGAGAGGAGCGTAAATTGCTCCCCCAGGGCAGAACCCGATAGAAGGGCATCGCGTTAGGAGGACTCCGGTTGTGTTCCGTTGGAGATCCCGGAGTTCTCCACTAAACGCTGAGGACGGCCACCGGGGGGGATTTAGTGCGGTAAAAATCCCACATAACACGGCGTCACTCCCATGGCGTCGGGTACCTTTTGAAGGTTTCCCCCTCGTCAACAAAAAAAAAAAAAAAAAGCTGCAAAAAGTATGTCTCTTATACCACACCCTTTAAACCAGAACACAGCAGCGCTTAACACTGCTGTTATTAGGCAGAAATAGGTGTGACGGTGGTGCCGGCGTCGAACCACAGAGAATTCTGCCACCTTCACGTAACTATTTACTATTTTAAATACATAAACACAAAAAGCGTCGAGGTTTCTACCACTTGGACATTGCTGATTGAAATATCTTCAATTTAAGTTGCTCCATTGGCCTAAGTTTCTTACGGCTTCATTGAACACATTCAATACTAATCCCATTGAAGTTTTATCCAATGAAGTAGAAAACACTATTAAATAGCTATTCTATTCAACTTCACTTAGCTATTTTGTAATTATTGTACATTACTTGTATTGAGTTATCCAACTACCTATACAATAAAATACATTATTTGAGGCAAAAAGATTCATCATTAAGTAAAAGTTGAATTATTGTTTTGTGAAATAGAACCAGCAAACATTTCCAAAGAGATAGAGTTACCAGTGAAACTATTTTCAAGCCTGAAGCACTTCTTGCAATTTGATGCAAGGGTGCGGTTGCTGGTTGACTTATTACATATGGGATTAAGATTTCAAAGATTTATTGATCATCATATACCTATGTATATACCTTAGCAGTGGCAATGCATATGTGATCGGTTTCAGATAGAGCTCCTGTTCTGTATCGAGTTGATACCTAACAGATCTCCACGGCCGTCAGTTACCACTCAGTCTTATATTATTATTTCAAACTTATATGTGAACATAGTAGATAACTACGAGTATATCGCCTTCAAAACTAGTAACTTAAAATTGCATTATCCGTATTTATTTTTCACATTGATAAATAAAAGCAAAGGTACCATTACCGAGCTGATCTTTTCACAACACCCCTACATTAGTCGTAACGATCCTATCTATATAAGTAGGTAGAGTACAAAGAGAATTTTCAAAATCAAATCGTTAGCGCCATGTCACTGTTAATCGTATTAAATCGATATCTCGGATCTCTTTGTGCATACCCCCACTAGCGCATAAGGCCGAAAATCCCATCAAACAATTCACCAGCATCATAAAGGATCGTTTGACGCGATAGGATCCATTCACAGCAAATTGGGTCTTATTGCTTTGGGTTAAGGGTTGGACGATTTCGCCTTTGTGAGGGGAACCCCCTTTAACCAATTAACAGAATTTAATTGTGCAGACAGATTAACGCTCAGTTTAATGGGTAAGTGAAATGAACAGTTTATGTTCATTTGGGCTATTATTACAGGATTGGCTATGATTTTAACTGTGATATAGATGTTGTTTAAGAGGATTACTGATTGATCCGACCTGCTTGCACCTGCAAGGGATAATGAGTTGTGTTACGTATGTTTCATTTAATGAATTTAAGGGTAGGGCCCATAGCGGTCCGATTATAGGGCTACCACCACATATATCTATTTCTATCTTAAAACAGTGCAATGAAGTGTTCTGAGTAGGTAAATGTCTTAGTGATAGAAGCGTGTCTGTTTTCCAATTCAGATAAGACTTATTTGAGGCTAGTTATAGGTACGTAGAAGTCGGCGACTTCTTACAACTATACTTAAAGACTAGAGAAGTATTATTATACTAATATACATACTGACTCTTCTCATAAAGTAAGAACGGTTAAGATCATACAATAATTCGTGATTGCAGGATTAAAGTAGATAACGCAATTAAATATTTCGTCATTTTATATAAACTTCCAATATTAATGTGACTTAAATTAGCTAAGTCAATGAATTAGAAAAAATAATAATAACAGAACGGAGTACTTTGATTAACCAACTTCCAAAAAGAAAGAACCTTTCGTAACAAGCGTCCTATCTTTTTTTTGTTTACGAGGGGAACCTTCAAAAGGTACCCATCGACGTGGGAGCGACACCATGTAATGTGGGATACCGCACTAAACCTCCCCGGTGACCGTCCTAAGCGCTTAGTGGAGAACCGGGATCTCCGATAGAGCACAACCGGAGTCCTCCGAGCGCGATGCACCTATCTCTGCCCTGGGTGGAGCAGTTTGCGCTCCTCTCGCACACCTGGTGTTTACGACGGTATGCGGCCATACTTATCGCCGTCCTTCCCGGCATTGCTTAGTGGAACGAGGTCCCACTCTTGCCGCCCGAGACCCTGGAAGCCCTGCCTCTTACGACACGCAGGGGATACCGTAGCCCTATTCTAGTCCCGGAACTAAGGTACACACTAAGGTACATGTGTTATGATAATGACAAAAGCAAGTAATGTTTTTTTTTACTAACATTAGAGGAGCTCCCGTACGTGCAGTAGAAAAATACCAATAAGCGTAGATTACAATTAGATCAGCTATTGTCTAATAGCTCTTTATCGTTTTGTGATCTTTATACTATGAGAAAAAGATGAAATTAAAAGATGCCATACTATACCTAGTTAGGTAGATAAATAAAAAAGAATAAGGAAAAGTAGCAATTGCGGAATATTAAAGCGGGAAATGTTTTTACGATGACAGCGGTATGAGGCACGTTTTATTGCTGGACCGCTTTTCTATGGACCTATATACAGGGGGATTCATAAATGTTTCAATATTCCGTACTAAAAATTATTATCATAAATATCGTAGCAAAAAAAAAATGCTGCATTTTTTGCTCGTAACTATGTCGGCTGTTTTTTAGAATATGGTAAGAAAGATACCAACACCTACGTTGGTAAACTATTACTGTCCCACTGCTGCGAACAGATCTTCAATTAGACGGAGTAGTTTGGGCCATTCCAATGCTAGTTACGTAGATAGATGCTGTGGTTTAATTTAACGCTATAACTACGAGCAATTGCGGAATATTAACGCCGGAATGTTTTTACGATGACAGCGGTGTGAGGCACGTTTTATTGCTGGACCGCTTTTCTATGGACCTATATACAGGGGGATTCATAAATGTTCCTATATTCCGTACCAAAAATGCACTGATTATTGCTTCATGTCTGGTGTGTTGTTTGCAGAGTGTGGTAAGAAAAATACACCTATTCGGTAATCCTTTCCTGTCCCATTGCTTAACGGTCTCCATTGTGAGTAGGTTGGTTCAAAGTCCACTGGTAGTTACTTATATAAGTGCTATAGTTAAAGTTAACGTTAAAGTTCGATAGAGAATTAAATAAAAGGAAAAGTAGCAATTGCGGAATATTAAAGCGGGAATGTTTTTACGACGACAGCGGTGTGAGGCACGTTTTATTGCTGGACCGCTTTTCTATGGACCTATATACAGGGGGATTCATAAATGTTTCAATATTCCGTACTAAATGTAGCGCCATAAAGGCTGTGATGTTTGCTTCATAGTATGTTTGCTGTAATCTTTGCATAGTGTGATAAGAAAGACCTTACTTCGGTAATTTATTACTGTCACGCTGCTGGACACGTGTCTGCACTCAGAGTCAGTAGTTGATGCCATAGTCCACTGCTGGTTAAGTAGATAAATGCTAAAGTTTAATTTAACGCTATACTTTAGAAAATAAAAAAAAGGAAAAGTTGCAATTGCGGATCATTAAAGCATTTCAATATGCTGCACCAAATGTATCATACCAATGAATAAACACTTATTTTTACTTCATAGCTTTGGAGGGTGCAAGAAAGATACACCTTAGAGATGTTATATTAGGGTTATTTTGTTATTTTATTATTGAATATATTAGCTATCGTATATTATGATACCATACCTATTACTGGGTATTAGTCACATATTAGTGAACCGATTACTATTAGCTACTCAATGTAATATTGATACCTGCGTAGGTAATATTATCTAAAATAATTAATATGAAATACAAGATCTCGATAATATGCACGATATTAATATAACAAAACGATATAAAATGGGGGTTCTAATAGAAACCGATCACAGATGTGTTGCGTTCCTAAGGACTAAGATGATCCCCTCATTCGTAAGTTAGCCAGCATCCACGTCTGCTTCACGCTAGTAGCAGATGTGGTCGTGGTACCTAAACACACTAGCCCTATTGTTCGTACAATATCTAACAAAACATAATTAACCAAACCAAAAATACAACAACGCTACAGAACTGAGAAAGAAATACAGCAGAATGTCTGTTGTGGGTAGTAGAACTGAACATACTATTTGTAACTTGAATTTTAAATTTTATTAATAAAATTCTTAAAAAACACCCTGTCAACACAAAAAAGGCGCTAACTAAAAACTCATTTTGCGCGGAGTAATGGCCGCCCGGACCCCCTCTACCCCCGAGTTTTAATAAAAAAATATCTTTCATCTCCGCTAAATTGTCCGCTCCACTTGGGAATATGAAAGTCGTTATTTAAAAAGATTGCCCTTTCTCGTATTATTTCGGTATAAATTTCAGTTAAGCCGTTTTCCTACAAGGGCCTCTCGAGGTTTCTCGAGTTTTATTACGCGCCTGGATTTTAAGGCGTTTACATATAATTTATATTTAAATAATATGAGAGGTCTTGATTAAAATTTTTGAATGATTGCGGAAGAATATTTTGATTATATTGCAGTTAATTACAAAAATTGGGTAGTTCGGTTTATAAATTCTTGTCTACGCCCATTTATAGCATTGATGCATCACACACATACTAGAGCGTCTTGAATGTGTTGACATTCGAAAATTAAAATTACAACGACAATTAAAAGTTATAATTTCATAAATATCTCAGACGATTCTACATCAGAACAGATGAGAAGATTTTTTTATGAACCTAGAGAATTCTAGAGAATAATCAAATACTCATAAGTTTGCTCCCTATGTTTTTCTTTATTGGTACAAGAGTGATTCATAAGGTAGGTATGCTTTGTAAAAGTGTAACAAAAAATGCGTGCTTTTTAAAAATTTGGACTTCTAACAATAAATTTATAATAGATGCTGTTTACTATTGTAAAGGGAACGGAAGGTAAGGGATAGACACTTATAATCTATGAGGCGTTCTAACTTAGTTTTTACATGTAAAGGATGCGCTGCTTCTTACTTGCCGACCTCAAATAGGACTCAAGTCCACTCGGGGTTTGATTACAGATGTTCATCAGCTGCAGTTGTCACTTACCATTTGAGATTACGTGCTTATTTATCATTTTTAGCTAAAGATTTTACCATTGACCTCTTTCATGATGGACTTGAAGCCTTTAAAAGAAAAATATCCCCATTCCCAGTCCAGATCTACAAGCTGTGTAATTCCTGTTCTTTTTTTCTTTTTTTAAACTTTAGGCAACCTTTTAATTTCCAATCTGTAATGTACTTTTTGTTATGTTATTAGTTGTGTACATCTATGTGTGTTTATGTACTCTTATATGTTAGCTGTCTTCATTTCTAATTGAAATTCCATGTTATTCTTTTTTGGCCTGTGTTATCTATAAGTTTTGTTGCGTGTAATTTTGTTAACGAAGCAATAAATAATTAAATAAAAATAAATAAATTTTCTATTTAAAAAAAAATTGAATTCGAACACAGAGGCATTATTATTTTTTCAATAACTTCCGTTCCACTATTTGTTATTGGTACCTTTTATCTTAAAAGTGACAATACCTTTTGTCGTACAGATAAAAATAAACACCTTGTTAAGACGAGTCGTGTTCAGACGAAACCAAACAATCCTAAAACAACCAAACATAAGTCACCCACTTAGGCATCACTTAGCGCAACCAGTTTAAGATGACCCCTCATTCGCTCCCCCAGAACAAAATATTTAAGTAAACAAGGGCCAAGATTACGTGGATGCATTATACGCTTAACAATATTTGAATAAATGTGTAACATTTTGGGGTAAAGAATAGGTAAGTGTAACATTCGTTTATACAAAGAGGCGCCAACTAGAAAAGGATTATAGTTTTAAGCCAAATGAATGGTTAGGGATCCGTGGTGTGAAAATTGGTACTAAAACTATTTCCTACTGTAGTTGAAGTGTCCTACACCTACTTTTGCTTTAACTAGTAGGCGGTAAGCTATTGTAACTTCAGGTATATGTTATTATCCTAAGACTAAAATGAATGTCTTAAAAAAATTATTTACCTTCAATCACATCCACTCTACCAAATCAGTACATACAAAACGCTATCCTGTTCCATTATGTTTTTTTATTATATAGGGGGAGCAGAATAGCATGGCGGCCTGATGGTAAGTGGCTACTGCCGCCCATGGACATTTATAAAAATCAACCCCAAATAAAATTACATTCTTACCTGAGGTCGGCCACAGATGCGCCGCTACTCCTGAACTGGAATATTCGATAAAGTATGTCTTCCGTACCACACCTTTCAAACTAAAACACAGCAGTGCTTAACACTGCCGTTGCAGTAATAGGTGTGGCGGTGGTGCCGCCGGAGTCGAACCACAGATGATTCTAACATCTGATCAATATCCATTTTAAAATAAGCGTTATCTGACACTACGGAATCCATAAAACATTATTCTGTTTCATTTTTTCAAACAGTGTATGATCTTTTCGCATTAGCACCTTTTACTGTGCTTTTAAGGGCACTACGTGTGTGGTCCACGACGGATCGTGTTTTGACTTACTGTTTGTTTTCTAATTACTTATTGTACTGTTTAGGGAGAGAATGGGCTTGTTGTTGACTAAATCTTTTATCTTTTTAAAGTTGGGGTAAACTGGGAACTAAGCTGTGTTTGCTTGGCTTAAGACTGTGATGTGCTACCCTCAGCAGCTTAGGTAGTTAAATGGAAAGTTTGTGTTCGCGGCATTACTACGATGTCTTTTACATTTGTACACTATCTAGTTTCACGTAGAAACCCTATTTATTTTAGAGCTTGAGTAGTTTATGTAACTCAATCAAAAATCTTCTATATTTGTCTTAAATATTATTTATAGAAATATCAGACAAAGGAAAAATGAAGCATTAAACACTTGTATTGTGTTGTGTTTGTGTTTTGCGGAAATGTTGAAAATTACAGTATACCAATACATATTATTAGGTATAATGATTAGATGTCGATTAGAAATGTACAGTTATATGGAATAAATATGATCTGGAATAAAAATGCTTTCCATTTTTTACTGACTTTAAAAAGACTTGTGGTCCGCTGAAAGTATTTTTTGTATAAGTAAATTGCAAATATTATCACATGAAATAAAGACAAAATCTGCATTTTTATAATTTTAATATGATGATGATGATAATATGTATGATCGAAAAACAAATTTCTTTACAAATATAAATAAGTACCTTCAAGTATTTTTTCTGATCCACAAAAAGTACAAAAGACACGACTAGGAAGCCAAGGGAATTGAACGCGTGCTTACAAACACGTGCAAAATCCCTTTGTCCTTTTCAAAGGACATCTTGAAGACCTTTTGATATCACACGCCATACAAAAGGTGACGCGAAAAAACGGTCATAAACAACAATAAAATTATAACACCAAATTGTGATCCGCCATTTTGATTTAAGACGAACGTATGTGAAGACCATAGAGTATAGAGTTGGTAGTTTTTTATTTTTAAATGTCTTTGTTAAGTTGGTGAACTATATCAAAAATGACGTCTTATTCCCCTTAAAGATATTTAGATAGTATTAGTGGCTTCTAAATGGTTGTCCTGTTCTCAATGGATTCTATCTGTCCCATGAATAAATCGAAATGAATGCGTGACGTTTCCATGAGATGGTTCCGTGTTGATAAATACGGGACTAATCAAATTATTTATGGTATTAAATCGTAATAAATCGCATTTGGAACATCTGCTTTGCTTTATCAAAAAACCTAAAGGGTTCATGGTACATTTTGGAAACTATTTGAGAACAGAGAATAATGGTTTTGAAGTTTGCGACGTTTTACGATTTTCACGCTTTGAAAGGATTTTTTTTTTGTAAAAAACCTGTGTGATAAATATTTAAAAAAATGTGCTTGTAAATGTTACATTGGACTTAACAATGAAAATAATTTAGTTACACTTTTATTGTGTATTTTTTATCTGTATTTTTTAGATAATCTGTCGCCAAATTATTACAACTTATATTTAGCTGTAGTATGCTAATTATGGTCACTTCCTTTCCTACTTTGGATATGGTAGGAACCGTCCAAAGAAAATTCAGGAGATTGGCAAAAATCACTTCTTAAAACGTTATTGATTTCTTTAAAGAATTATTAGTAGAAATGGAATGCATTCCATTTGAAGCTGTCGTACTAAGGGTGGCCACAGGTACGGAAGAGAGTGGATGCCAGTTGAATTACACATGATGCAGTCATCACTATCTTGGGTACAGCTGTATCTTGAGTATCGGCTACTTTTGGTAGCTAATTTAATTTTTAGTTAGGACTAATCCTCAGGTATGACAACTTATGTATAGCTTCAAGTAGAATCCCTGTTGGTTATCATCCGTGAACTGCATGTTTATTTGCTTCATCAATATTTGTAAAAAAAAGTTAAATTAAAATAAAGTTCTCAAAAAAGGTAAAAATGCGTTCAATAAATATTTGAGAGAAATAATTTTAATTTATGAATACGTATGCATGTGTGATATGTGATCATACCTATATTTTTATTCTATGACTGTCACTAATATTTCACTAGGAGCATATAAACGCACCACGTTCTAGCAAACATTAGCCAGGGGAACAGTAAACGTCCCAGTTTTCACCTCATTAACCACGAGTTAAGGACCCTATTATGTACTTTATGTATTCCTAAATTACCCATCACTTAATAGGTAACTGGGGGTGTTACCCTAACCAGTGTAAGCTGGCCTTCCTGTTTCTTTACAGTTGAAGCTTCAAACATTAAAATGGTTCAAAGTGGGTGGTTGGGGGGTCAAGTTATACTGGTTGATGTAGAGGTGGGGTATTTTAAAGTGTTCGTATGATTACCGACTTGTTCAAATTTAATGCTGTTTACTGACGGAGTTACGGTGGAGTAACTTTTGTAGGAATGATGGCGTGTTTATTTAGTAGTAATTAATAAATCAATTATCAACTACTGTCTCTGTAATTAAAACAGTTAATGGCCGTGTATGACGCTCGAAGACTGCTTGTTTCATTTAGTGTAATAAGAAAAATGATGTATGATTACCATTTACTCTTAGAGTGGTTTTCTTACGGTTCTGACACGCTGAGTTCCGGGTTCGCTCTCCGACTAGGTAGACGTATGTAGAATGAATTCTGAATTAGATTTCTGTTCTGAATCTAAGGCACAGAATCATGTCTGTAGTCTAAGGGTTTTTGTACTCTTTTGGTGGTCCATGGTATCCATCGTTATAGATCATAATGCGTTTTTAGCCCTAAAAGATTAGGAATTCATTCTAAAGAGTTCTCTGTTCTACAATCTTACCAAAGGTAAGTCTTCTTAATTTGCTGCTCGGCTGGGTGACAAATCTCTTTTTGAGAGGAAACCCGTACCCAGCAGTATGACAATCAGAATTAGTGATATTTATAACCATGAGAGCATTAAATAAAATCCACCTTTGACCATAATAACCCACTACTTACCTTCTTACAATACATCAAAAATTTCACCGCTAAAGACGCTAAATGAAGCAGCAATATGATTTGGATGGAAACCGTAGAGTGCTAAAGTATTAGAGGCCAGATGTCCACACAATCACACTCGACGGCTATTGTGCAGACAAACGTCGACCATTGTCGCTTCTATTATGGGAAGCTACTTAATGCACGCCAACTTTGGAGTGACCATGGAGTATATCAATTTAGGACTGTTTCGATGCTTAAGATCTTAATTTTGAAACAAACTTACTAAAAATTACATTAAAAGTAAAGAAATTTACTAGAGTGAATTTACTACAGTTACAGGCGAGTGATTTGAACTTGAAATGTTTAAAAAAAAATTGGTATGTTGAAACAATTTTAATCCAACAATTAGGTGAGTTGGTGGTAAGAGTTTAATATTTTCATTTTAAATAATTCCCGTGTAAGTTTACGTAAGTAATGCTGTTTACAATTGACGTTTTATTTAAAATATTAAGTAGAGTTAGTAAATTATACAAATAAATATTTCACGTCTAAATTTCAAAAAGTAATGTCACTTATCTACAACATTTTCTTCGCCAACTTTATCTCTATATAAGTACATAAGTTTTTTTAATTGTAGGTCTTGGAAGCAGTAAACGTTAACAGTTACAGTTCATTATTAACTGTTATCAATTAAAATAGAGTTTCACGTAATATTGAAAATATAAAATATTGAAGATATGATGAAACTGGGCATTATATTGCTATTAAGTAAAATTACTTAGTCTAAGAATACAATAATTGAAATATGTCAGCAGTAGCAAAACGTAATTTTCTTGGAATCCAATTATAAACAAATCTCATAGCCACCCTACATTCCCAAATCGGCACCCATAGCCCGCTCGGAATAAACCATTCACAGTCGTTTTAATGACCGACTGATGGCCATTTAAAAACGAATTTGCTCACTTCTAGTACATTAAACAATCATTCATCGTTGTGTGAAGCGATCGTTGTCGAATGCGATATGGTTCGCGTTAACGGAAAGCTTTCAATAAGATAACGTTTGGATATAATAACGATGTTTTATCAAATGATGTGATATAATAACGTTATGATATAATGTGGTGACTTTTTATATTTAGTAGGGATTTTGGGAGAGCGTCCTGTATTCCTTCTGGGCAGAAGGAATACAGGACGCTCTGCAACCAAATGAACTGATAACTTAAAATAATAATAATCGTAATAAACCTAAAAAAGAAGACGGGAAACGGCTGGATTCAGACGGCTCAAGACCGGTCTGAGTGGAGCAGATTAGAGGACGCCTATCCAGTAGTGGACTTTCAAAGGCAGAAGGATAGATGGATGGACAACGGCGTAGAAAAACGTAACCAAACCGTGTAAGTTTCCGGCCACTCGTGTGTAAGCCCCCTTAAATCTAACGAACAAACAGGATAATATTACCCACGCGCTAATTACAATTAAAACTTAAAACAGTAATTATTACTACGTGATCCTCGTTAATAATTTTTTCCTCTAATTAGGCAATTTGTTATCACTTATTTTTGTTTCCTGATACTAATAGGAAGAATTAAAACAAAATTATAATTAGATTTATCTTAAAATAATAGGAAATAATTTATTTTGTTACGTAAATATTTGTTTCATAATAACTATAATTGGGTTAGGTACCTATACTTCATTAACAGTTAAATTTAATACAATAACATTAATTCTGATAGCCTATGGTATTTTTATTCTCGCGTTCTAAAGCTCCAGGATTCAAATCACAGGCTATTAATTACAATATCTTTACTAATAGTTGTCCTAAATAAGCGAATATCGTTGTCGTTATCAACCCAATACTGTCTCACTGCTGGGCATGGGTATCTTCTCAGAGTAAGAAGCCCATAGTCCACCGCGCTGGCCAAATGCTAATTGTTAGACTTCTCAGACCTCCGAGAAGTTTTCAAAGAATTCTCAGGCTTATATCTAGATCCATCGTCATACCTATTTCTATCTAGGTGGTGAACCCTTTTTGCGGAAGCACCACCCCCACACTTATTTCTGACTAATAACAGCAGTGTTAGGCGTTGCTATGTTTCGCTTTGAAGCGTAAGGCTTATCCGATGGGTTCTAACGTTGACCGCATAGGTAGCAACGGAGTCAGGAGTCGACCTCAGGTAAGACTAATTTTACCTGGGTTTGATTACAGATATTTATGTGTGTAGTAGTCACTTACTATCAGTTGGACTGCATGCTTATTTGTTACATCATTAGGTATTACAAGAAAACATTCGAGAACTTTTTTTTAAAAAAACTCCTTCACAATGTTTTCATTCACCGTTATAACAAACTAATTAATTTTTAATAGAAGAAAATTTACACACTCATCCCGTTACGCTTATAGCTGTATAATCAGAAATAAGCCGTTTTTGTCAACAGGAAAACCGCAAGAGAATGTTCTATTGTGTAACGGACTTTATTTGTGGGTTTTAACTGCCTCATAGTATGGTCGGGCTTATCGTGGATATGTGGTTACATAAGACTGTACTGTAATATAGTTTTGTTTTCCCGTTGAAATAATAGTTAATACTGATGCTAAAGGGTCGCTGAAGGGGTTCTGATTTGTCATTTACAAAGTAAAACCCCGTAAAACTGCCAGTCCGCTCTGAATATAGAAAGAAATGAATCGCGTCGCTATAGCAAATTGTATGACTACACCTGCTCGCAACAACTTCAGAGCGGACTAGCAGTATGGCGCGGACTATACCCATTTAATGAAAACATTTTTAAGAATAACTTATTTATTTAAGTTCAAAGTTATTACTCAAATATGACACATGCACATTTACATTATTGATGCAAAACATATTTACAATATATAATTATATTATAACTAAATATTGATTCATTTACATAAATAGGAAGATAAAGAGTATACAAGTATGCTTTAAAATAACTGCATTTTTTAAACTTGTGTTTTTCCTAGCCCGAAATGAAAACATGAAAGTACTGAAAAATTATTCATTGCCCATCTGTCTTTTTACATAGAGTCCGACAAGCTAATGTGAAACATTTTAAATAAATATAGGTACCTACAAGATTTTTATGTAATGAATGTGCTGTAAAAAGAAAATATTTTCTGCGTAAAAATTAAAAATGCCTCCACGAGGTTTTACAGAAAAACGCCTTCAGTGCATCACATTCATAAACTACTTATAATATTAAACGAAACTATTCACCGTACAACGAATAAAATTCCTACCACTTATCATCATAACAAGCATAACTACTTTAATTTGAATATCGACCGTAATCCTAATAAAAGTTCCGTACCAAACAATTTTATTCAATAAATTCTGTGCCAGTAATTGTCAAATCATTCACTGACTATGTCCTTTTGACCCGGCCACTTTATTTATGTGAGTATAAAACTAAATAAATAGACAATCAGTGCGGGCCCCTATTGTATGGGGTGCCAAAGTACCGAAGGGTCCCACAATAATGCGTAATCGACCGATTTGGAACGTCTACGTATCGGTTTTTTTATTAGCTTAATCGCTTTGTGTTGAGTTAGATATGGTTGTGACAGTAAACGGTTGTTTGTTTGTACCTCGTTTCTAGGAGTATTTACTATGTTTAAGTTATAAGTTTTTTTTTATAATATAGGAGTAGCAGACGAGCATGCAGTCCACCTGATGGTAAGTGGCTGCTGCCGCCCATGGACATATGTATTCAAGCGCAGATAGGATTAGATATTCCTACCTGATGTCGGCCACAGATGCGCTACCCTTGAGGACTAAGCTGAAACGCCTCGGTAAAGTATGTCTCCCTTACCTCACCCTACAAAACGGAATACAGCAGCAGCCTAACACTGCTGTTATTAGGAAGCAATAGGTGTGGCGGTGGTGCCGCCGGAGTCAAACCACAAAGGGTTCTACCACCTCTAGAGTATAAAGTTAAAGTTTGCATGTCTAACAAAAACAGCTGAACAGAATGACAGACAAGTAAAGTTATTAAAAGCGTATTCAAATAAAAAGTTAGGTACTAGAAATACAGATTTATTGTAAACAAATATAAAAACAGGCATTTTTGTAAAAACGTAAAAACTCATACTAAGGGTACAGAAGGTTTTTGTGTGTTTCCACAAAACTACCACCTTTTAGCACAACGAAACGTATTAATGAAGTGAAATCATAAATGCAACCCCTGCTTATTGGCTCAGTTACTGCGCTAAGCCAAGCCAAGCGGGGCTTATCCGAGTTCAGAGTAATGCAAGAGTGAGGCAGTAATAAATTAAACATCACTTTTAGGCACTCAGATTTATTTAGTAATTTTCTGCAATTTAATCAAATCAAATCAAATCAATTTTTTTATTCAAAATAGGTTCTTTACAGAGCACTTTTTGAATGTCAATATAACTACCACTTCACAAGGTGTTTCGTTATGGAGAAGAAGCGCCGAAAGAAACTCCATAACACACATCTTAAAAAAAATGTTTTTTACAATGTCAACTTAACGTAATGGTTCATGTTGAGCTGGAGCTAATTCAGACCACACCGTTTTGTCAGCCAAATGACGTTGTAGTATTAAATTCATAATGAAATTGTAGTATTAAATTTGAGATTTATAATAATATAATTAATCTAATTTTTTGACACTGGTTAACTTACAAATAAGTGTTTGTAAAAAAAGGTTGAATATTCGCATGGTAAAATAATAAATTAGTTAGTAATGATTTGAATATTGGATTAGGATTTTTGGGTTCTAATAGACTAAAAGGTGACCTATTATAGATAATAATTGCAGTGTGAATTCATTATAGCTCAAACGTAAAATTACTTGAAAAACACGTTTGTTACAAATGTATTCGTAAGTGAACATACAATGAGTTTAATTACGATAACATATTTACGAGTATTTATTAAAAATTCAATTATCTATTACTAAAACTAAATAATTGATTCTTATGCGTCTTACCTCCCGCATAATGCGGTCCCCCTCTCCCTAAACAGCATCCCGTACAATGATATGGAAAAATATCGAATTTAATACCGACTAAACGCGTTTACCGCGGGGCCGACGTCCCCTTGCTACCCCGGCTAATATTAAAATATGTTTGCCTTCATACATTTACATATGCTTCCTAACTCAATCATTGGTGCCACACTTTGGTTGGTTTAATAGTTGCATTCAGTTCTTACTTGTAGCAAATGTGATACATTTGTTGATTGCATTGCTACATCAACTGTAATATGGGATCAGTAGCTGTAAAACATTGTAGATATATTTTTGTATATTTATTTGGCTTATGTTATGTGTCGTAGCCATTATGGATTGATAAATAAATATACAATGTACAATATTGTACATGGCTAACAATTATTATTTCTAGCACATTAACATGTCCATATTATTATATTAAAAAGCATAGAGGCTAAAACTGCAATAAATTTTGCATGTAAGTTGAGTTTTTTAATTATTTAACAGTCAAGATAAAATTAGTATAAGTTCGATTTAACTTTAGTATTAAAGAACGGTAAAATTAAATGTATTTTATATAGGTAGTCAATACGAATAATAAAGAAATATATAAGTTATACTGTGTATAATATCGTATATCAAGTACCGTGGCTACAGCATTTAATATCAACTTAATGCATTTATCGTCGCGCGGGGACCATTATTACACCCCTCGACATCCCCTGGGTTTATATTAAAATATGCTTGTCTCAGCATAATTTACTTCGAATTGATCTGGGTACGTAGTATGATTAAATAAATAATCTTATTTTTGGAATACAGTCCATCTGATGATAAGTAATCAGGCACTGTAGACTACATAGTCCTCTAGATTTATATTATGTACTTTAAATAGAACATAGATTTCGTAAGCATTTTTGTTTTGAAAGTCCCAAATTCTTATCCCTCTGGAAGATTAACTTAAAACGTTGTTTACAGACAAACAGACGTGAGTAAGAGTATGTACCTAAATAACTCGGGTATATTCGGTACTCGACACGACGCTCGTCTATACTTCGCTGGGTGTAACATTTTCAGCGCGAATAAAAGGATGCCGTCTGTACCCGTACCCAGAGTTTATACGAGTATTATATATTTGTCATTGTTCGGCGAGTTAAACGGCGGATTGTACAGAAACTGTCTAAATATTGACTAACAATCTTTGAATTTTCCTTTTCTTCAAACTGCAAAATTTAACAGCTATAAGTACAAGTAAGTACTGCAAAAGCGAAATTCTAAATTTCGATTATATTGTTTTCACAATAAAAGATTACGCTGAACACGTTCAAGATTAAGCATCTCGTCCATTTTATGCTAATGTTCTTACATTTCTTTAACATCTGCCAAAGATAACGTTCGTCACTAAAAACGAATTTAAAATCTCTAATCTAATAGTCTACCGTGTAACTTCAAAATCATTAATAACAGAATATGAATGACTCCTAGAAATTGTGAAGAATCTAAACATCTGACATTTGTAGAGATCGTAGAAACCCGACACATGGTAGATCCTTTCATCGGTAACCAAAAATCATTTATCATTAATTTCATTCAATCATTAATCATTAAAATGAGACTTAAAGGGAGAGAAAATGAAGTGACTCGATATTGCACGAGTAAACACGACTGTATTCGGCTAATGACACAATTGAAAGATTAATTACATTTCAAATTTTGTATTTTAGAGCACTGAACGGGTTACGGTTGTGCTTTTAAACGTTAGTCTATTCTGAACTGTGTGTAAATAGAGTTTAGAATTGTTTGGGGCGGCGTAGGATTAGGGTTGCCACTTTTTTGAAATATTAGAATTTCTTATAAAACAATACAAAAATATAATACTTTAAAAATAAAAATTAAATGTAATGAAAAATAAAATTTTATATATATAGATTATTAAAAATAAATGTACCCTATTTTTTGTCTGCCAAACATTCATATTAAAATTTAACAGATTCTAATAAATTGGCAATAATTGTAAAATTTCAATTTTCGATAGGCAAAAAGGTAGATTCATTATTAATAACAGAAGCAATACAAATGACATTATTCTGACAACTATCTTTTTCTGCCGACCTACCTATTTGTTAGTATTAGAAACTGTTGACTTAAAAAATAAGATTTTTAGGTACTACATACATGTTATTAATTTTGTATACTACAGTCTTCGATACGTAAAATAGATTTAGATGTATTTTACTCATCTAAGACTATTACAATTACTAAAATATAGTACGATATTATAATTAATACAATAATATTGTAGGATATATTAAGTTATTATAATATCGGTGGCAACCCTATTGTAGGCGTCGGCATGTCTCTATCATTAGTTTGTTAATGATTTGATACTTTAGTCCATTTGATCCACGATGACTGGTTACTTTCATTCAAAGTACTTATTGTAAGCGAATCCTTTACCCCATTCATAATTTCACAGCTTTTACTACAATTAAACGTCATTTTACAACGAATTTCAAAATCATTTTGTGTAGGAATAAGTAATATGGAGTCCATTATAAAGTAACTATAGTACGTTTTACCCTTCTATACTTATTGTAAGTTGTAGGAAAAACCTTTAACTTTTTTTTAATTGATTACTTTTGTATACGTTTGTATTCCATTCATAAGTTTGCATGGCCTTTATAACATACAGATGCGATTTTTGAAGGTGGTAGAACCCTTTGTGGTTCGATTCCGGCGGCACCACCACCACACCTATTTCTACCTAATAACAGCAGTGTTAGGCGCTGCTGTGTTCCGGTTTGAAGGGTGTGCTAAGGGAGACAGACTTTTCCGAGGTGTTCCAGCTTATGTAGTATAATTATAATTATTTAATTATCTACACTTAATTGTGTGGTAAAATAATTGTAAAAAAGACAGCTTAGGTAATGAATAATCAAATATTGACATTACTATTGGCTGTGATTGGAATTCCAAATAGACCTCAAATTTTCTAATAACCTTTAAGTAATTTGCCACAACGCTTAAGGAAAATATTGTGAGGAAACTTATATATTTACGAGGCTAACATTGTTGACAAAAGTGTATGAACTCTATCAACTCCCATTTGAGCAGCGTTAAATATTATAGATTACCAATCATTGAAAGAGAAAACCTATGCCCAGCAATTTATCCCACTGCTGGGCAATTTTTTTATGGCTTAGTACCTAATAGAGTTCCGTTTAACCCTTTGGGTACGTAACCCTATTAGGTACTAAGCCTCCGTCTGTCTGTCTGTCACAGGGCTCTATCTCAGGAACCGAAATCAATAGACTCTTGAAAATTTTCACAGAATAATATGTATAATGGTGAATAAATAAGAGAAAATTTTCAGAGTTTTTTGCTTTATCTATTGAACCATTATATTATAGGTATACAGTTAAAATTTTCACAATGCATTAAATTCTATGGCTGCTATGATAATAAATACTAAAATAAAAAAATAAATGAAAATTTGATGGTACGGAACCCTCCACGTATGACTTCGACTTGCACTTGGCCAATTATTTACAATTTGTACAATGTTACATTTAATACCTACTCAATTAAAACTTGTCATACATTTACAAATATTTAGAATATTTATAATTCTGTCATTTAGGTGGTCTGCCACAAAAAATAATAATGCATACATATTTTGTCATGCTTTTCTGGATAAAAAGTGGCTATCAAATAATAATTGCTTGCTCCACGGTAGCACAATAGACGTTATAAAGTACTATGAACTATAAATATTGTTGAAGAGCATAGTACATGTAAGGGTGACAGATAAAACTAAATGTCTGGAGGAAAAAATATGACGGCTAATAGATATAATTCTCGTAGTATTATATAAATTAATTTTAATTAATAAATTGATTATTATATGCTCTCAAACATTATTCATTTCTTTGTTAAGTATTCACACTTGCATTTTAAAGTGTATTTTATTGTTTAACATATTGTAAAAAATATATTAATTTACAATAAAATCTCACTATTTATTTTACTTACATAAAAAATAACAAAAATAAATTAAAAGTTTAAAAAATAATATAACTAATAATATTACAAGTATAACATATACATATTTTTAAAACAATATAAACAAAATTTTACACAGATAACCAATTACCTATATAAATATCTAAATAAATTACTTGCATTCTATCGTAAATTGAAAATAACGTGAACGTTTTTAAATTGTCAAAGTTTTATCTGTAGTTTTCCATTATACCGTATCAAACAGATGTTAGGGGAACTACAATACCCAAAGTGGAGTCAGTTACTAAATAATAAAGTTTAACGACACCTTATTAAGGATTTATTTGTTGCTCTTCCGAATTATTCTATAATTTATTACAAATAACTCCAAGCATAAACGTTATAACAATACTTTTTATAACGATTCCGTGTGCATTTATTATGGGATTTCATTTTAATGACCGTCCATTGAAGGTTGCTAACCATTGAACCATTTATACGACGTAAAATACGGCTAATTCAAGGGGATTAGCGTTGTATATTTTTCATAATAGATATAAAAGACCCTTAATATTTTTGGGTCACATTAAATAAGTAATAATTAAAGATTATAGAATATCACTCAGATGAAATATAGGTTTAAGATATGTTCTATTTATATGAAAATATTTCTTTACCTTTTGAAGAAATGTTTACCTTTTTGAACTAAAAAGTGGCATACCATTACTATAAACCAGGTTTATTATTCGCTAAGTACAAACAAACCTATTTATGCCTAATAAAAGTAGTATTAAGCGATACTGGATGCCACTTTCAAGGATATGGTAAGAGACTTATCCGAGGCGTTCCAACTTAGTCGTCAGTACCCTTAGCATGAGTTTTTTACGTTTTGACAAACAATTTTCAAGTTCTGACACAATTCGCGAGGGGCACTGATTGGAAATTATATGGGCAAATACGTAAACAAATACCAAAACAGTCAAATTTTTCAAAACATAAAAACTCATGGTAAGGGTACAGGATAGGGACGGATCCGTGGCCGACCTCAACTAGGAATCTAGATTTACCTACAGTTAATTACATATGTCTATGGGCGACTGTAGCCTCTTATCATCAGGACTGCATGCTACTTTTCTTCTCAGAAATTAAGTCGGATCAATCAATGAAACGTTCATAGCGCATACAGTTCCAATAATCCTGAACATAAATTAAAAATATGACAGGGCGGCAAAAAACGGTCATAATTACAAAAATGTGTCCCGACGCTAATTACCCGTTATTGTATCTTGACACTTCCTAACAAATTTCCATACGGCGGCAAAAAATAAACGCCGGCAAAAAACGTGCCGTTGAAAAAATATATGAACTTCTCCAGTTTTGCCTCATGTTTTATTCATTCGTAAATTGTTTTAGTCTTAACGAGTGTTGTGTTTATTTTTAAAGATAAGAATAGCTTTAGGCGTTTGAATGTCAATTCAATTTAATGGAACTTAACGGTATTCGGGCTTTGTGGACGAATTGCGAAGAAAGTTGCGTATTGAGCAAGGATATGTTTGGCTAGATGGTACTAAGGTTGTTATACTAGCATTAGCAATATAATTATATTTAATAACTACACGATCACAGAGAGTAATGTTTTTAGAGCGTATTTAAGTCTCATTCTTTGTCGGAGTTTAACATATGAGGCGTTGGATTCGTCTAAATGTTTTTAACAATTTATTTTGAATTTAAATACAATTGTACCTACTATAATTTTGTTTATGTATGTATATGTATGTATGTATGTTTATGTATGTATTATTCAGTGTATTTAGTATATTTTAAATTATGTCCGTAATGGTATATATATATAAATATACTCTGTGAAATTCCAGTGCCTATCTATTATGGTTCAAGAGATAGATTTCGGAGAGACCGACAGATAGCGGAGGTTCAGTAATAGGGTTCCGTTTTTACCCTTTGGGTAGGGAATTCTAAAGAGGTGCAAAGAAAGCTCTCCTCGAAAGCCGGCAATGCATTGACAACTCCTCTGGTGTTGCAAATGCAATGGCAACTATTTTCATTAAGATAAGCTATGCGAGTTTGTAGATTTAGCAGTAGTTTCTATCATTTTTAGATTTTTTGTCTATCCGTTAGAGAATTTTCATGACTGTCTTTTTAATTCTTTGTTTAAGAGTGTTCTGTCTTTTTAATTCTTTGTTTAAGAGTGGGCGCATATTAGCAGACTGGTTTGTCGTGTTTTTACAATGCAGATATTCTGATGGAGCCTGTGACGCAGAATGTAGATGAATGTTTATAGTGCAGGTTGCGAAGACAATGTATTTGTTGCTATATTAATGATATGTCCGATCAACGTAACAGTGAGGAATTTTAAACGTATGTTAATATCAGTTTTATTGTTGTTAGGTGTCTATTAAAGGGAAATTTTATAACTCTTTGTCTCAGATACATTATAAATCTTGTAATATTCTCTACATAACATTTTTGTTTTCATATAATTTACTTATTATAATTTATATAAAATTTATATAAAAAATGAAATATAATCTAAATTAGGTATGTAGTATAACATTTTAAAACAAACACTAATTAACTGGCAGATTATATTCAGTTCTTTAAAGTGAGTTAAAAAAAAGGATTTTGTCGCCAAAAAAATATTTTGCGTATAATATTTGTTAAGTGATAAACTTTCAAAAATACTTTTCAGTGATCATCTAAGTTATATATAGAGTTTGAGGAATTTCGTTGCACAATTTTATGCTTCTAGACCTATCCGTTCAAACTAAGCTTTAACTGAAATTTATTATAAAGTACCTATCTACCTAAATAATACTTAGTATCTAAGTTAATCTATTATATAGGATTTTGATTAATATATAAAACAAGATATATGTATCAGGATTACTCTAAAATTGTATGCTAAGTTAATTATATTTTATTAATTATACATATATTGTTAATTATTATATTTTATTCTATACTAGCTGACCCGGCAAACTTTGTCCCGCCTCAAATATATTTCATATAAAATATAGCCTATGTTACTCGTGGATAATGTAGCTTTCGAATGGTGAAAGAATTTTTAAAATCGGTCCAGTAGTTTATGAGCCTATTCATTACAATCAAACAAACAAAGTTTTCCTCTTTATAATATCAGTATAGACAACAAATGCTACCCTTATCACCAATATTAGGATGCGCCTGAGACCAGACATGACAAAAACCATGGCGCCAAGTGTCACAGGTCAGTGGGCTTCCCCGCCCAGGGCCAAGCTTAACAGTGCCGACTTCTAATGAAGCGGAGATCTAGCGGTTGGGATATCCTGCTGTGGTTTTTGTTGGTACGATGCGGCTGTTTAGGGGTTTATGGTGTGTTCGGGATTAAGTGGGTCAGGATTATAAGTATACGATGGATGTGAATTTTAGCATTGATACTAGTTATTCTCGAGTAAAATTGGTAGAATTTATTGCAGAAAATAAAAATAAAAAATAATTTTATTTTATTTTATTATTGCAGAAAATATTTTTTTTTATATCTGTTTTGTTACTTATATCTAATTGCGTATAAAATACAGTTGTAGTTTATAATTTAGGAATTGATCAATTTAGTACCATTTTTCCATACGGAATTGATAAATTTAGTACCATATAGGTACATTCGTATTTGTACTTTATCGATTGATATTACAGAAATAACAAAATAGTAATAACATAGATGTTTAAAATAACTATCAATAGGTATAGTTAAAATAAGAACTTATCATTTAAATTAACGTGTTTCTTGAAGTAAACAACCTGTGTGAATAAAACCTACCATTGAGAGTTTACAAAAAATATATTTTTTAAAAACAAATTTAATTCTTCTAGAATGAAGAAGCATCATTTAATATAATGTTCATTTTGTATTCATTACAAGTGTGGAATATATTATTATATTTAAATAATATTTGACCCGGCAATCGTTATGTTGCCATATAAATAAAAAAAAATGTTAAGCGTGAACAACCCTTATCACTTAGGGGTATGAAAAATAGATAGTAGCTGATTCTCAGTCCTACTGAATATGCATATAAAATTTGGTGAAAATTGGTAAAGCCGTTTCGGAGGGGTACGGTAACTAACATTGTGACACGAGAATTTTATATATAAGATTAGGTCCCTATGTGTGGTCTGTAATTTTTCTTCATATTAATTTTCTTAACTAAATATAATTTAACAAAAGCTTTACCATACATTGTACTGGTCAAACTAAGGTCACGAACACATGTGCAACAAAAACCAACAAAAGTAGAGTCGGTATTCTTAAAGCGGCCGTAACTCAAATTTGGGACCCGCACACAAATTTGCTAACGAAGTGTGACCGAGTGCAGGTAGCCTCAGAAGCGGGCCGCAAGGGTCCGCTAATGTACTTAGTGGGTGGATGTTACTGCCACTGACTTTTAATGAAGTAGGTATGGAATCTTAAATTTTGGAAAGCTTTTCATGGGTTGGATAATACTATTTTTATTTTATTTATATTTTAAAGATAGGGTGTCTATGTAAAGGTGCTTAGAACTGTTATAAAAATACTTTTCTTAGCTAAACGACATAGATTGGTAAAGATTACTCACTCCTAACAAGAAAATGTACCCAGTTTTGAGAATTGAAATAGTTGCGTAAAAAAGTTTTGCCACGTCTCCGTGCTAAAATGTCCCTAAAATATTTGAAATAATTATTTATTTATTATGTAAATTACGCAGTATTAGTTATTTATTTGTAAATTTTCTCTGAAAATGTTTTTATTTGTCAAGAATTCAAAAAACGAACTTACTAATAAGCCATTTGTGGCTTCATTCAATTTCAAGGCGGCGAAGTATCTTTACTAATCTATGCTGAACGATTCATCAACGCAGATACCTAAATTACCGCAGCTACAAACAGAAATTTCCGACAATGGGTTCCTTATAAGACGTAGACACTCAATAAGGATTTAAAGTTATTCCACCACTAAGAAGATAGTAAGAAATGAAAATTTGTGTAAAACTCTGCCGAGTACTATGTAATTTGTATTGCTTAGTCTTCTGGTTACAAATAAAGACACATTTTTTTCCATCATATTTGGTAAAACAACCCTTAGGTGTTGTGTAGGTTGAAACACATCCAATAATATAAAAAAAAAATATCACATTTAAAATTCGTGTCCAACACTCGAATAATAATAACTGCAGCTTAAATATTGATCAAATTACGAGTAAACTAATTCAGGTTCACAACTAACCGATACAAAATATTATTCGGTAGGTAATCCTAATATATTGCTCGTATTGTCAGCATATTAATCAAAATGTTTCACAAATAATAAATTTTAATTTATAAATTCATAATTCGCGCACGAGCCGCCATTAAATCATATTCAACCAAAATACTACTAAAAGATTGGATTTAAATCCATACAGTGGAATTTTATGATCAAAGAGATTTTTGGAAACCACGACAAAGGGTGATCGGGTATGCTGAATGCTGTGTCGATATTTAACTGCACTTTCATACTGGCGATAATTAAATGCTATATGGAGGCATGGTATATTTCTGTTATAGACCGAAGGGGGTGATTGTTAGAAGACCGCATCAAACCATAAAGAACCTTCAATATCTGTATTTTTTATAATAAACTCATTTTTGTTTTGAATACATGAAAAATAAATACAAAAACTTGTTTGAAAATACAAAAAAATGTTTGAAAATCTAAAAACGTCAACTCATTGCTGTCCCACTGCTGAGCACGGATCTCTCAGAATGAGAAGGATTAAGCCGTAGTCCACCGCGCTGGCCAAGTGCAAATTGGTAGGTACTTCACATACCCTTAAGACCTTTTTTGTAAATCAAGCATACTAGTTTTCCTTCGCGTTTAGGCAAGTAATAGATAATTAGTTTCTAACACGCATTTAATTTGTAAAAATCGGGCCTAGCATTTGAACTTGAACGGTTTATCAGTTATTGTAGCTTTTTGGCAAAAAATGCGTGCAGTTATTTAAACGCCACGCTTCACGCTCACAACAACGCTAGTGTAAAAACATTGCGTAAAGCAATATTTATGTTATTCGATATTTAATTTCCAACAAAAGGGTTACCGCTTTTCGCTAACGACTGATGGTTTTTTTATGAGTTTTTTCGGCGGGAGGCTAATCTGAGCGACTTGTTAAGTGATTCTCAAAGATTAATGGGGGCTTAATGAGGTTTGATTACGTTGCCGCTTCGAATTGATCGAGTTCAGGCGATCGATTATTGATATTGTCGAGTGATTAGGTTGCGTTTCGTACTTGTGTCGTTATCTTAAGCTTTAATGATTTATTAAGTTGGAATTATTAAATTTATGTTTTCTTAAATTTGCCTGTTCATGATGCCTTGTCTTCTGGTCTATTAGTATGCTTAGTAGTTAATTAGTATGAAATTTTACAAAGAATAGGGTAAAACGGACAATAAACCACTAAACTCAACTTAAGTTGTAATGATTTGACAATACATTATAGCCGGTGGGTATGGGTCTCTTCTCAGAGTGAGAGGATTTTGGATTATAAGGGATTGGATCTCAATATTCAATATGCTTTCCCTAGAAAGAGGAAGCTGCTGTTTACTTTTATTATCGTACTATACATAACCGTAGCAAAGTCAACAGTTCAAGTATTTCTTTACATGTGTTTTTTTAATATCACATTTATAATTATAGCTTATATTATTCGGGATAATCACAAATTGACAAACCAGTGTATTTTACTTAGTTTTCACACTTCTACAATCAAAATATAAATTCGGAAAGATATTAAAAGTATGAGAAACAATCGATGTATTAAGTGTATTTTACTTAGTTTTCACACTTCTACAATAAAAATATTAATTCGGAAAAATATTAAAAGTATGAGAAAATATCTTATAAGGCCGTGAGAAAACTTGGTAGATACAGACTTGCCGGAAGAGATCAACTCAACTTTTGGACTCAATAAACCGTCCATACAAGTATAATCTAAAAATTATAAAGTTCTCACATAATTCGTGTTTCATCCGGAAACTAATCCAGCTAATTCATTAATCACCACCCACATAAAACGTCTAATAAAACTCTATTAAACAACTTCCACGTGCTATGAACACAATTTACTTAATCACAGTACAATCTACCTAAGAGAAATCTCGACAAAAATAAAAATATTCACGCCATTTTTATATTTATAACAAGCGTGTAAGGTATTAAAATTGTGTGTACTAATCTATTGATAGTGAAGTTATATTGAGTTTAAGTGTGTCTTTCGAAATATTTAAAATGGAAAACACACGGAATGATAGTATAACGTTAAACGCTACGGAATTACTATACAAAAATTGTAGATATCTGATGATTTCGAATTTACTATCAAGAATAACGGCAACTATTATTATTATCTAGTTGACTTTCGGATATGAATTTATCATATTTAGGATTAGTTCTGTCTATTTAATATTAAGTGCTCTACATTTTGTTACTTACTCTTAAATTGTTAAGAAACTTGTTCTGTTTACAAAAATAATAGGTACTTAAATAATAAACCGTGCTTCCGATCTTTCTGTAATATAACTAGTAAGTACATTTTGTTCAAGTCTTTTATTTCTTTAGTTAAGAACATTTAAAATACTCAAAATGTAAAAATGGTGGGAAATGTTTATTTTTTATCGTATTCTATTTTATTGGTTCCGCATTTTAAGCGTTGCGATTATATAACATTGTGTATTTTATATCGGTTTAAAAATCTACATCCAAGTACCTATCAACATAACATTACATAGAACAATTTACATAATCTATTTTAGTTAAAATCGAAAAGTAGCAAACTTTATGACATAAAGTAAATAATTGCAGACACGCCACAACTTTCCACCCGTATGTTTCCATTCTAATGATCACTTCGGACCACACCCGTATCAATCGATGCAGCGATCGGCCGTAGAGAATTCAATTGATTTATAAACACCTTTATACCTGCTTAATGTATGCCTGGATGACGAAACCACAATGCGAAGTGAAATCAGTTAACTAACCGTCAATGAAGTATTAATTGAATGATTTGAAATCTGTGGAGTGTTTTGTTTTCTTTTATGTTTTATAACTTAGAGACGGTACAATAATGGTTGCTGGTACAATTCGTGGATCGAGTGTGGGGCGACATACATCACGTTTGTGTTTTATACTTTAATTGTGAGTACGAAGGGTTTTTTAGATGGTACATTTTTGTGGATTGGGGTACAATTTCTTGTGGGTCGCAGTTAAGTGACATTACAGATACGTTGTTTTGTTTTATGCTTCCAAACAGATAATTCCAAGATGGTACACTTTTTGTGGATTGAGGTACAATCAGGTACCTATGGATTGAGTGATATATAAGTGATATGGATGATTGTAGATTAATAGAACTGATACATTATTAGCATCATAAACATTCATTGTTTGTATTGAATGATGGTAGATTAACATCACTGATACATTATTATCATCATAAACATTTATCGTTTGTAATGTTACATCAGCAAGTTTAGCATAAAAACAGTATTTTTGAAGAGGTTGACGTGGCACAATTCTTTATAAAGTTCGGTTTAGGAATAAGAGATGTTCCTATTAATTTTTCAATTGTACTAAGTCACGTTTCTATATGCAAATTATGGTACTCCAGGTCTGTACTATTTACACTATATAGATGTGGGTGGTAATGACCAATTAACATCAGCTGGATGTCACATTTACTTATTACTTTTTACATATTTTTGACACAAACGCAGCTGCCCATTGAGAAATAGACGCCGAAAAAGGCATGGACAATTAAAAGAAATTCATTTACAATAATTGGTTAGGTGCCAGTGGATCTTACTTTCAGAAGGTTCTGTACCACTAAATTTTCATGTTTTTTTATTTTTAGATATTTGTTATCGTAGCTGCGGTGGAAGTAAATGCATTGTGAAAAAAATTAACTATCTACCTATTACGTTGCAACAGATAAAACGAAAAACACCGAAAATAACAGTTTCTTGTATGGCGACCCCATTTCTTTAATTTGTTGTTATAGCAGCCACCTTTATACTTCGTAAGAAAATCTATTACGGTACCTACATGAGATAGAGCCCTGTGGCACGTCTGCCGTCCGTCGACAGGCAGTGAAGGCTTAGTAAAAAGGTTCCGTTTTTATACCTTGGCTACGGAATCCTAAAAACGGTTATTGCCTTTAAGACGTATTGACAATATTAATTCAATGAGCATACCGGACACCGAAAGTGTTAACCAATTAAGCCCAGAAATATCCGAAGGGCCATAAACACCTACGTTAATTTAATTAACTCGCAAATGATCACTATTAACATTTTCGATTTCATTATTAATTATTTATAACAACTATTCTTATGGAAATGTAGAAAAAATGCTATTTTTATTACTATTACTATTTTTTATTATACAGATGTAGCGGATGAGGATGCAGGCCACCTGATGGTAAGTGGTCACTGCCCATAGAAATCTATAATCAACCTAAGATAGGTTTAGAACCTTAACTGAGGTGACCACCGATGCGTTGCTACCTCTGAGGGCTAAGTTGGAAATTTTAGTAGGTAGGTGTATCTCTTACTAGATAACATGAAAAGTCACGACTTTATTTTAAAGGTGGTAGAAAAAGAAACACCAATTTCTGCCTAATATCAGCAGGTTACGCGTTACTGTGTTCTGGTTTGAAAGTTTAGTAAGGTACTTTTCCGAGGAATCTGAGCAATACTTAGAGGTAGCGGTACTCGTGTACGAATCTAATCTTATCTGGGATTAATTACAGATGTCCATGGGCGGCAGTAGTCACTTACCATCAGGTAGAATGCATGCTTGTCTGCTACCCCTATATGATATATAAAAATACAACATAATTTAGAATGTTCAACAAAGCTATATTTATTTATATTTTTTATCATGGTAAATTAATTAAAGTGGAGAATATGGAAAAATCTTTTCAATTAGCATACCACGAGTGCTAAGACATATAGTTAGGGAGCTAGATATCTTTAATTAAACAATCTCGCGCGCGATCGGTACTAACATTTCGACTTAGCCCTTAACGTGGCCCGGCGTAATTACAGTACTTTACTATAAGCCACTGGTTCTCAAACTTGACTAGCGATTGGAAAACAATTATATTATTAATTTCCAATGCTTAGTTGAGTTTACTAAGATCGAAGATAACTAAATCTAAGATAGAAGAAGAGTCCATATTTGTATGTTACAAAGTTCATCCTCCATTTAGCCTCTTTATGGGATGAAATTTCAAATATAGGTTGTCCGTGCTTCTTAATCTATGTTATTTTGACGAATATAACTTTTTGTGCAAAATCCTTCTTAGTTCGATCGGTTCAAGATGGGCTCTATATTTCAATCAGTGTTTTGACCTCTTTTACTATGTTAGTGCAAAACTATTTACAGATTAATTATTCGACAGACTGTTTGAGAGTTAATATATATTTGTCTAGTACTATTCGGAGATATTTACATGCGGTCCATGTTGTCTAATACTGACCCTAAGACAATAATGTCCCTAAGAAGATACTTGGATTTACATTGTGAGTTTTGAAAGAAGTTTTGTGCAAAATTCTTGCTTCTCGTTTGTTCGGAATAAAATTAATAAAAACCTAATTAATTCTATTTACTAAGACTTAAATTTGTGATATTGATAGTGTGATGATCGAAGATTTTTAAACCAAATTCACGTCTTTATTCGCTATATTACATTTTACAGCTTTTCAGGATCTGCACTCCAACATTGTCAGATGACAATAGTTTGAGCACCGCTGTCCAGGGGTACACAAGGTCTATAAGGTGTATAAGCCGGGTTCCGCAGCAGATGTGTTGGTCCTCGTTAGCGGACATGCGCGCCGTTCTGCCTACATCTTAATTAAGCGAGCGGTCAGCGCGAGCGCAGGGCGCGCGACACTTTAGATTTCAATGCTTACTTGAGTTTAGTAAGACGACCATAATTGTGTGTTACAAGATATCATTCTCCATTTAATCCCCATAGGGGATCAATTTCCAAAATCCTTTCTTCATGCTCACCTTCTTTATTTAAACCTAAAGAACTTTAGTGGAAAAATCACGTTTCTAAATCGATCAGACAAAGGTGTGCGTTGTCTTCCATCGTCCGTGTGAGATTATTTTGAGATTAATTGTTTCAAAACTGCTTGATAATAACTTCTTTAGAATTAATTTGTTAAATTCTTGTCGAAGGTTTTTAAACGCAATTGAAAGCCTTACTTATGAGGTAGTAGAAGATGCAAATGCAAATACTTTATTTGTGAGTTAACTTGGGCATAATCAGTGGGCAAAAGTTTGAGCACCGCCGTCCAGGGGTACACAAGGTCTATAAGGTGTATAGGCCGGGTTCCGCAGCAGATGTGTTGGTCCTCGTTAGCGGACATGCGCGCCGTTCTGCCTACATCTTAATTAAGCGAGCGGTCAGCGCGAGCGCAGGGCGCGCGACACTAGATGCAGTTTACTTTATTGAGGCTGTATTCTTTATTTTGGGAGTGTAATATAAACTAGTTTTTGAATTACGTCTAGTTATCTGTATGAAATCGTTATGGAATGGGTGCATGAACTTTGATGAGACTATGCATATGAATGATAGAGGACAGGGATACAGGGAGATTCAGATGTCACTAAAGGGTGAGATAAAAATATTTGTCACTAGAAAACTCAAAAATCTATAAATTGATAATCCACCTAAATTGACCTAAGTTGGAAATGGAATGGAAAGTTACCACAAAATATTTAATGAATTAGAAACTGGAGTGATATAGTTTCTTTAGATTCGAACCCAGGACTGTCAAAAGTAGAAGCCAAAAATTCTTACCATTGGTATTCCAATTCTACGTAGTTCAATACCATTTACACGTCACGAAATGACTCATAAGGTCCACTGTTAACTTAAAATCTCGCGAGATCATATCTGAATGGGTGATCAATCAGCAGCCTCCAATAATGTCAACACTTAAAAGGGAATTCAGCATCATTAAGGTATTTCCGAAATGTCAACTAAATAACAAGCTGACTTCGGATACAATGACAATTGGTGTCTCATACACGATGTTCTGAGGTACATGGGAATTTTGCTTAAAATAGGTACTCTGTTGGTTAGAAATGTTGCCTATGTTTTGGTACCTATTATTGGTAAATGGCACATATTTTTAACTTTCAGGTAATTGGTTGTTAACTGATAAAGCCGATTACACTCTTAACAATATGCATCTAAATGACCAAAAATGACAGTTTTGCAGCGATATACAGGGTGAACTTTTCAAATGGGCCTTCAGGTTCCAATCCGAAACTATAAGAAATAGTGAATATACTGAAAGGAGTAACGAGACCGATTGCGATAAAACTGCATCATTACTTTTTTATTATATCTTTTTCCCTAACCGGGAATCGAACGAGATCATTTTGAAATAAACACACCCTGTATTGTTCTATCATTTTCTTAAAAATTAGGCTTTTCTATAGTTTGTTATTTATCATTACTTCCGAGATTTTGATCCTTATAAGCAACACTATCCGATTGTGGAATAATATCCACAAAAATATAGACAACTTTTGTCTGAACTAAATTCCGCACTAAATTAAACTTTGCTTACTGGCAACCATGCAGATTTATTAGGTAGAGTATTGATGAACAACTAAGAGCTGTCGTAGCGTCATTTTATAGTAATCAGGGCCACTTAAACGTTACAAAAATGTAGACAAATTTTGTCCAATTTAATTTTGGCATTAAATTAAACTTTGCTTACTGGCAACCATGCAGACTTATTAGGTCGAATATTGATGACCAATTAAGAGTTGTGTTCGAGCAATCTCGGCCGGCGAGAGATAAGGGCATTTGTTGGTGTCTGCCTTAAGACAACTTTATGCTAATTCGGTATCCACATAGTCACTGGCGCGGTCCGGTGGTCTTGTTGATTTTACTTTTTCATATTTAATATTGATATCTTTCTTTTATTTATTATTTTTAATAGCAGTGATAGCTTACCTACTTTTTATAGGTACAGAGTCTCGCTAACATGCGAACGAATGAAAAAAACAAACGTTGCTTCGTATTTTCACTGTTTTCTTGTTAATAGTAAGTCTGTATTTTTTTCTTGTTTATAAGAAGTAGCAAACGAGGATGCAGTCCACCTGATGTTGAATGGCCACTGTCTTCCATGGACATCTGTAATTAACCCCAGTTAAGAGATCTAAGGTAGGCCCTCGATGTGACTTCTGCAGACTAAGTTGCAACCTAACCTCGCCAATTTCCCTGTGAGAGCTTGACCCAGGCTTGTGTTCTTCATTCACTAATGGGTTGAACAGGAATATCAGAAATTTCCTTTTATTCTTGTATGTTCCATGATATGCAAGATAACAGTTCAAATTATGACACGTATGGATGAATTTTCAACTACATTGTTTTACGTAACTTCTTCATTATTTCTATATCAGTAAAAAAGAAAAATATATACGCGACGAATAGAACCTTTCTTCTTTAGAAAGTCGGTTAAAAACCCAGCAAGGTGAGACTACATAATTATATTTAAAGAAATGGGCAAATTGCATATAAATCATTCGAACCTGAAATTACTTTACCTTTCAAATCATACTATTACGTCGCCGCTATAACTCATAATACTCAGTCATGAATGAGTGATTGCGAATGATATGGAACGCACAATACGATATTCTCATTCAAGTGCCTTACCATTCGACTCTTTGATTTCGCTATATTTATGGAGATTACCACCAATCACGCCTACCCGAATCAATGGACATAACCATAACGGAGATTTATTAGTCCCCATTCGAGTATAATCTTCACTAATTCACCGTAGAAAAACGTCAAGTTTATAGCCACCTGGACAATTGACGCTTTGTCGTTCGGTTCAATATATTTTAAATGACTCCTTGAGTCGACCGGTCGTGAAGCCGATCCTTTTGTGACTGACTCCAATCCCTTTCGGAACCGAGTCGAGATATTTATTTTGAATTAAGAATAATTTCTTTTTTAGCTGCCGTCTGTGTGGACGTGTGCCGCGCATTAGGTGCCTTTGTCGAGGTTATATTAATGAAGGTCGGATATTATTTTTTACTTTTTTGGTGGACTACCGCATAGTTGTGTGCGGTTGATCTGCTGTTGGCTATTTGGATGTATTGGATAGTTACTCTTAAGAAACTGCAAGGTTTGGAGCTAATTGGTAGAGATGGGATAATGTCATGAATATAGGAAGTTTGTTTCTCATCTAAAATGTAGAATCATCTAGAATTGTAGTATAAGAAAATGTAGTGTACTTGATGATAAGTGGACACTACCACCCATGGGCATCTGTAATCAGCTCCGAATAGGATTCTAGTCCCTTATGAGGATGCGTCTCTTAAGGACTAAGTAGGAACGCTTTATAAAACCTGGAATACTTTACCGAAGAATAACGGTAACATTTTATGCCACATATATCTAAAGCAAAATTATTTATTTTAAATTGTCATTAGAACTCATTTTCAGCAGTCATACTTATAGAGATATCAATTATTTTAGTTACATTTTTTATCCATAAAATATTAGACTCGTACCTATGTTTTAAGTTTCATTAAATAAGAAATCAGTTTAATATAGAAAGAATAAAGTTTGTACCCAAGCAGATACATGTTTTCAACAAATATAAAATCTACATAAAACTAAAACTTAGTACCTACGTTATAATTTACACCAAATCAAAACACAAACAGCTCTATACAGATCCTTCACATCACCCAGTCAACAAGACAACACTTCATCTCCATTGTTCAGATTATGAGACAAAGGCAGTACTTTGCATTAATAATTGCCAACGGTCCGCTAATTGCCAGTATGCAGAGACAAAGATTAAGTTGACAGATAAAGCTGAGCTCTGTTGGGGTATTATCACCTCTATATAGATACCTACTGTAGGTGCTGCCATGATATGCGGATATAGGAAACTATATGCCATCATATAGGAAACTATATTATATTAGCAAATCGGGTTTGTTTAAAGCATGATAATATTCAAGATTTTATAGTTGTTTACTACTTACTATAGAAAGAAGGGAATTTCATAGCCATACTAGTGAAAGAATAAATGCGAAAATATTAATCTATTAATTTTTTTTGACTGTCAAAATTGTAAAATTTTCGACAAATAATTTGTTGTAAGTGTAAAAAGATTTTGTTAACTAAGAATACTAGGTACGAGTTTATTAAATGGTGACTTATGTGATAGTGTTTTAAACTAAGAAGAAAAACAATTAAAGAAAATTTATTTAAGAAAATTTTGTAAAAAAAGAAAAACGTATATTTTGTATTGACGTATATATTTTATATACATTTTATAACTTACTTAAGTAATTTTACTTGAGGCTCCCTATAAAGGAGCCCTTATTTTTATTTCTTCAACATACACACAAACAGACAAAACTTATTATTATGATCGGATAAAACAGCATTTAATTTCCCATCTTGTATGTAAGCGACAAAATATGCAAAGGGTAATCGGTTGAAGCACTTAATCTACCGCTAAACGGCTTAATTTAGGCCTTATCTGGATCGTTAATCGATTTCCAAGTGTGATATCCCCCATCCATAATAAGACCATGTTTATTGTGAGTTTTGATCGCTGATGTATCATGGTTTTAATAATACCTACTTGTTATGAGCGTTTTAATCTCATGTAAGATTTTGTTTTTTTTTTTCTTTAAAGAAGGATTTTTATTAAGTACCTATTCGCAAACGACGGGTTCCGTATTACCGTTAGACGTTTGTTTATTATTAATATCGAAAAAAAATACTGACAAACGCCGAAATATAGTTATTTTTTATCTTCCCTACTGCCGTAACGCCAATTGTTGCTCATGGACAACTATAATCAATCCAAGATAGAAGTAGAGTCCTATCTGAGTGTTAAGCGCAGCTGGCTGAACCAGAAGGCTTGAAGAGTGTGATAAGAAAGATATAGGTACATAATCCAGCATAGTTTAGTTGTGTATTGTATCTTTTTAATTTTAATTGTTTTTTTAAGAATTCTATTCTAAATTGATTGTCTTATTTATTATTAACTAGTTTTATAACCGTGCAGTTTGTTTATTTATTTTGTCTATTTGTAATTGTACTGTGTGTTGCAATATTCCTGAATAAAGTATTTTCTTTCTTTCTTTCTTTCTTAGTCTTTACGGTAACAACGCACCTGTGACAGACCTAGGAATATAATATTTGTCCCTGTAGTACCGGGACCAGAATAGGGCTACGGTCTCCTCTGCCTGTCGTAAGAAGCGACTAAAAGGGGACTTTCGGGGTTGCGGGCGGCAAGAGTGGGAGCTCGAACCGTCCAGCAAGCGACCCCGGGAAGGACGGCGGTGTATGTGGTCGCATGCCGTCGTAAACACCAGACGGTGTGGAGAGCGCCTGGGCTCACCTGGGCAGAGCCTGATGGGGCAACACGTTCAGAGGACTCTGGTTGCGTTCCGTTGGAGATCCCGGAGTCCTATTCGCAGCGGTGAGGATGGCCACGGGGGGTTTAGTGCGGTAAAAATCCCACATAAATCCGTGTCGCTCCCACGACACTGGGTACCTTTTGAAGGTTTCATCCTCGTCAAAAAAAAAGAATATAATATTATCTGGAGTTGTTTACATATGTCCAAAGGAGGCCACATACCTCACTAGATGGACTGCATGCTCTTTTGCTACTTATAAAAAAATACTAGGTAGCTTACAATCTTGAAGGAAGATGGGTAAGTAAATATTCTTTGTATAATACCCGTATTTTTCTTTGTCCTTGTCACCCAGTCTCGCTAAACATGCGAACAAGTGAACAAACAAACATTGCTTTTTTACTGTTTTCTTGTTAACAGTAAGCTCTTGTTTGTTTATAAGTACTTAACATCCTGTCAATTGTTTGCATGTTTTGTCCTTAATTAATGCGTTTGCACTTTGCAGTTTAAGATAATATTAACATACGTTTCTTAATTTTGAGTTAAATAATGAATTTGAAATGAATCATGAGTATTGTTAGGTGATTAATAATTTTAATAGTAAATTTCTGGTTGGGCATAGTAACCTGATGGTGAGTAATTACTACCGCCCATGGACATTTGCAATCTATTTCGTTTAGAAGAGGGGTTAACCCGAAGTCGATCACAGATGTATCCATTTTTTTCATAATATAGGAGTAGCAGACGAGCATGCAGTCCACCTGACGGTAAGTGGCTACTGCCACCCAAAGGCATCTGTAATTAACCCCAGATAGGATTAGATATTCCTAACTGAGGTCGGCCAGAGATGCGCCGCTACCCCTGAGGACTAAGCTGGAACGCCTCGGAAAAGTATGTCTCAAACCACACCCTTCAAAACGCAACACAGCAGCGCTTAACACTGCTGTTATTAGGCAGAAATAGGTCTATTCTTGAGGACTCTTACTTGATGGTAGAAATTTTCGAGCTTGCACTCAGACCTATGTGTGTCTTAACAGTAGTGTTAAGCGCTACTGTGTTTTAATTTGAAGACCGTGGCTAAACTCTGTGGTTTAATCCTTTGCTTTACTAATAAAACGGTATTCGACTATCATGGCAGTCAACATACGTCATAGTCATATACGTCAACATAGTCAACAACTTATCATTTCCACATTTAAATTGAACAGTTTCATCATCAACCTATTAATGTCCCACTGCTGGGCACGGGTCTCCTCTCATAATGAGTAGGATAAGGCCATAGTCCACCGCGCTGGTCAAGTGCGTATTGGTAGACTTCACATACCTTTGAGATATTTTTTTATAAATCTCTCAGGTATGCAGGTTTCCTCACGATGTTTTTCTTCACCGTTTTAGCAAATGATAATTAATTTCTAATACGCACATCATTTCGAAAAATCAGAGGTGAGTGCCTGGGATTTGAACCTCGGACCCCTCGATCGAGAGGCCGAGTTTCTTAACCACTAGGCTATCACTGCTTTTTGATGAACAGTTTACCGGATCCTTATTAGTTACCGAATTCTTAATTACTATAACTGCAAGTTCAAATATTAATTGAAGGTATTGATGATCGCACTAATGTAGCTGTTGTTTTAGCGTATGTGTGAAAAGTCACGTATTATAGAAATATACGTATGTTAGAAAACCCACTATATAGGTAAAATAATATAATTATGTATAATATTATTTAAGTGTGTAATAAACACGTCATATTAAAGTAGTGATAGCCTAGTGGTTAGGATGTTGAATAATTAAATTGTGGTCCGCGGTCCAAATCCTGGGTATAAGTTCTGATTTGTTTAAGTTATTACAAAATAATTTCCAATTGCTTTATTGTTGCAAGAAAACGTCGTGATCAGTTATTAGAAATTAATATCCACTTTCTTTATTATTTAAAGGAAATGTAGTGAGAGATAAAGTAACGTTAAGAATCAACGTTTTTATAAGACTTAGTTCTCATATTGGATAAGGATATCGTAACAAATTAATCATACATTGTCTATCAAATTAAATGTGTGTACAAAATTCAGTTTGAGTAAACTGGTTTGAAAGACAATTTCAAGACTTGAATTTCGAGACCTCACACACATGCGCTCGCTGCTGTGTTCTGGTGTGAAGGGTGTGGTAAGGGAGACATACTTTTCCTAGGCATTCCAGCTTCGTTCACAGGGATAGCGGCACGTCTGTGGGCGACCTCAGGTAGGAATATCTAATCCTATCTGGGGTTGATTACAGGTGCCCATAGGCGGCAGTAGCCACTTATCATCAGATGTACTGCATGATACTTGCTACTTACATATTATATAAAAAAAAATGTATGCAAAACATTTCAATCATTAGGTTTAACTGGTTTAAAATTCAGTTGCAACATTTGACCTTTACAGACGAACTAACAGCAAATTTAAATAAATGATTGATAAATAAAATTACTCAGCACATTATTATCCTTGTAAAGACAAAAAATTCTGTGGCTTCTGTAATGGGTCATGTTGTTATTGTAATGTTTATGATGCTATAATGGGAAAACTGTGGTAAATAGTTTATTGCGGTGGACAATTACCAATTGGGTTAAATAATGAATGGATGTTATTCAATACGTAAATCCCATGCGGCTATTTATCCCCGTGATAAATAAATCTTAGGATTAAAATATTAATTTAAATAATAACTGAAACACAAATGAATTCCAACGAATTTTTATGAGTAGGTTTGATGTGTGGTTTAGTTAAAATGATAAGGTCCTTTTGTGCGTAGGAAAAGAGACAATTTTGAACTTTATTCTAATAGTTTTTTTTTAATTCTTAGATAGTGTGAAATCTAGCAATTTAACTAAACTATAACTTGCGAGATTGAGAGGAGACATGTGCCCAGAAATGAGTTAGTAAAATGTTGAAGATGACAACGCTATTCTGCAAGAACGCAGCGCTAAATTGCTATAAGGCAGAAATAAGTATAACCTACAATTACAACCGAGCCACGAAACATACCATATTAATACCGTTTAGTAATTCTTGATAGACCGCTAAAATGGTGGGTACAATTTTATTCCCGTTGAAACCCAGATGGTCTAATTTCCCTAACAGGCGATAATAGCAGGTGTACGGCTGTTGCAGCCTGAATAGACTCACTTATCACGAATTAGCGCGCCTCGGTGGGAAATATTGTCTTTGGGTTATATTGTACAGGATGCTCTTATAGTTGTATGGGTTGGATTTGATACTACCTTTGAGCTTTCTTTGGCTTTGGTTTCCTTTGAAATTTCGTCTATCTTATCAGATATAATGTTACAAAAAATATTGATGGGTAAGAAATAATAATGTAAAGATGTAGTATAAGTTTATTCTTTTATAAAAATCAAAAACAAATTTTGGTACGAAATGATAAACATGCTGTTACATTTTATAATTAAGAGTATAATATAATTTTAAAGATGCTTCCTTAATTTTGAAGAAATTTTAATCGATATAAAATGTAATATTTCTTGTTTTTTATGTAATAGACACTTGCGTTTCATTGTTTAATGCTGTTTTACAAACTGAAATAATAGAATTTTCATTTAAAGTACCACCCTGTATAAAGACTAATACGCACTTCCTATTGGTTAGTAAGTGAATTGTTCAAACACCGTCTTAGCGTGGGTACTGGCTGGAGCAAACAGGGGAATAACATTAGCAAATTGTGTAAACTAACGCCAAATGTTGTGAGAACCTGCGCTGGGAAATGGAGAATGTACTTAACGTATGAATTATCTGTTTGTAGGTACATAGATAGCAGAAAGTTAAAAGATATTTCTATGATGGCTTTATGAAAAAGTCTGCAGGCACCATCGTCACATATGCTTATGGTAACAGTGTTAAACGCTGCACTTTGGTGCAAAGGAATAGACACTTATTACGAGGTATTTCTATCGAATTGGCAGCTAAGTTTACGTGATTTTTAAATTTAAACATTTCGCATAATATCAAAGGTATGGGGCATAATGTTATGTCATTCGAAGTAGAACATTTTGTTCTGGTGAAAATCCTGATATTTATGATTTTTCTACTAAATTGCTGTTGAAAATCATATTCAAGGTTTTAAAAAGTACTGGTAAACTGGAAACAATATTGAAGACAAAATTATCAAATAATCAGTTTTATTTTTTTACATAAAAAGTGCCAAAATCTTAGTTGCCAATCTAATATTTGAGATTGATTACATATCGTCTTAGCGTGGGTACTGGCTGGAGCAAACAGGGGAATAACATTAGCAAATTGTGTAAACTAACGCCAAATGTTGTGAGAACCTGCGCTGGGAAATGGGGAATGTACTTAACGTATGTATTATCTGTTTAAATACAGATAACAGCAAATTAAAAGAGATTTGTAAGGTGGTAGAACCCTTCCCGTTTTAGTTGGCACCATCGCTACATCTATTCCTATCTATTAACATCAGTGTTAAGCGCTGCTGTGTTCTGGTTTGGAGGGTATGACAAGGAAGATATGGTTATATGAAGCGTTTCAACTTGGTTTTCAGGAATAGTGGTTTCCGTGGCCGGAAGGATTCTATTCCTTTTTGAGGCATATGACAGGTGGGTATCGGCCATTGATACTTAGCACCAGGTGGACTGCAAGCTCGTTTAGTCAATGGCAAATTTTGTTACTGATGCGTTATGTCGTGTCGACAGCAGTGTTGTTGTACTTTATACTCCTGAGGACTAATTTGGAACACTTTACATGTCTTTCCCTTACTATGCCTTTCAAACGAGAACACAGCAACACTTAACACTGCTATTATTATGACATATAAATTTAACAGTTTCATGCAGTTCGATTTTGCTGTCCAAAGTTTTGTTACTCCTGAAGACTACGTTAGAACGCCTCGCATGTCTTTCCATTAGTATGCCCTTCAAACGAGAACACAGCAACACTTAACACTGCAATTATTATGACGTATAAATTAAACAGTTTCCTGTAGTTGGATTTCGCTGACCACAGATGCTTCGTTACTCCTGAAAACTAAGTTAGGGCGCGTCACATGTCTTTCCCTTATTATGCCCTTAAAACAGGGACACAGTAACGCTTAAAACTGCATTTATTATGAGCTAACAGTTTGATGCAGTTGGATACAGACAAACTGCAGCCATATCAGCCGCACTGCACGTTAATTCAGTTTCCACAGTACAGTCGCGTACAATCGCGAGACGGGCAACGGATAATTGTGTAGTTAGGCGCGAGTGTCCCGGACCTCTAATGAGTTGTAATAAGTGCCACCCAGCGAGTATGGGCTCCGCGGCTACGGAGTATGGAGATGGATTTTGTATTAGTCTTTTGACTGAAGTAGGAAAAAGATGAATATACTTTATTTTCTCTCACAAATAAAGTCTCACAGCGTCTCTATTGTAGGTGAGAAATACCAGAATTACACGTTACCATCGCTCTCCCACGGAAGACTAGATAATAAATAAATGGGCCTGCGCACGTGTGTGCATTTTTTTTTTATAATATAAGAGTAGCAGACGAGCATGCAGTCCACCTGATGGTAAGTGGCTACTGCCGCCCATGGACATCTGTAATTAACCCCAGATAGGATTAGATATTCCTACCTGAGGTCAGCCACAGCTACCCCTGAGGACTAAGCTGGAACGCCTCGGAAAAGTCTGTGTCCCTTACCACACCCTTCAAACCGGAACACAGCAGCACTTAACACTGCTGTTATTAGGTAGAAATAGGTGTGGCGGTGGTGCCGCCGGAGTCGAACCACAAAGGGTTCTACCACCTTCAAGTGTTTGTGTGTGTTTGTGTGTTTGTGTGTATGTGCGTGTCTTTGTGTGTGACTTTAAATACGTTTAGACACCTGCCTGAGGTTGGCTACAGGCACTGTTACCTCTGAAGACTTAGATAAGTATGTCACCCTTACCACACTCTTCAAACTCGTACACAGCAGCGCTACACACAGATGTTATTGGGCAAAGGCAAACAAAGTTTATATAACATCAAACATGTTACATAATTATCTACTAAAAGTTCTTATGAAGCATTGTATTATGAAACATATATGTATGTAATATATAAAAATACCTAAGCTGCCTCCACACCGAGCACAGGTCAGTTGAGAGCGCGCCTTACGATAATGAAGTCGTAAGGCGCGCGTCAACCGCCCAGTCACGACGCGCCCTTTGGACGATCGCGCGCGGATAGTGCACTGTTAGCGCACTGACTGACTACCACATTTACTATCATATTACTCGTATTATGCATTTGCATACCCAATTACCTTTACAGTGTTGTTTCTTTTCTTTTTTATAACTATGAATGATTATTTGTATGTAGCGGACGAGAATGTAGTCCACGTGGCGGCAAGTGGCTACGACAGACCATGGACATTTGTAATCAATCTCGAGTAAGATAAGAGTTCTATCTGAGGTCGGCCATAGATGTGTTGTTACCCCTGAGCACTGACGGTGGTGCATCCGTAGACCACAAATGCTTGTATCTATTATCTTAAAAATATTACATAAATTTATTATAAAAACAAAGCGTTGTATTACTATTAAAATAAGTTAAAATACTTAAGCCGATTCCACACTAAGCACAGGTCAGTTGAGAGCGCGCCTTACGACTTCATTAGCGCGCGTCAACCGCCCAGTCACGACGCGCCCTTTGGACGATCGCGCGCGGATAGTGCACTGTTAGCGCACTGACTACCGAACTTACTATTATGTGCGTTTTACATGTATTATTAAAGAAGTTGAGCAATTTCGGAAGTCTTTCGTCTTGTAATATAGAAGTCGCATAAAAGTCGATTTAAAGGTGGTCTCTTTGTAGTTTAAGTCCGGCGGCACCACCGCCACACCTATTTCTGTCTATTAACAGTAGTGTCAAGCGCTCCTGTGTTCTGGTTTGAAGGGTGTGGTAAGAGAAACATACTTTTCCCAGACGTTCCAGCTTAGTCCTTAGGGGTCGCGATAAGTAATGCCTCCATTACCACACCCATCAAACGAGAATACAGCAACGCAACTTAACACATACCACTACTGTTATTAGGTAGAAATAGGCTTGGTGTGGTACCGCCAGATTCTACCACCTTCAAAAATTGGGTCACATATTGTCATTAAAAAGTGTGGCAGTGGTACGTAGTCCACAAAAGTTTTCGTTCAAAAAATATTGCAATTACAATTAGGGTCATTAGAATTATTAACACAATTTAAGCAGAAATAAGTATTGCCATACTAATAAAACAACAGCCATTAGTAAATTAAACTTAGGTAGGTACTGTAATTTTTAATAGGTACCTAATAGGTGTAGTATGTTATTACACATTAAACCTGCAAGTATGGTATACTATAAGTTAATAAGCTCCCGCACGTAATTACAAATTAGAGCCCGCTCGCCTCGTGTTCCGGAGATAACTCCACAGATAGCCTCCCATACAGGGCTATTCTGATGGTATGACAATGTTGCAAAGTTTTTTAAATGGTTAAAATGCATTTTATAGTGCTAAAGAATGTATTAACGTAGCATAACAAAATTATAGATAAAATTACAAATTAATTTGTTTTTAGTATATATCGCACAAATAGATTCAATAATTGGCCAAGTGCGCGTCGAATATGTACGCAGTGTTCCATACCACTAAAATTTATTTTTTAGTATCACCAATTTTTTAATGTTTTTTTTTAGTATTTGTTATCATATTAGCCATAGAAGTAATTTCATTGTGATCATTTGAACAGTCTACTTATTACGGTTCAATAGATAAAGCGAATAACGCCGAAAAATTAAAGTGTCTACTGTCTATCTATTACGGTCCAAGAGACAGATACCTGTGAAAGATAAAGGGACAGGTATATTTTTAATTCTAGTAGTATATTATTACACATTAAACCTGCAAGTATGGTATACTATAAGTTAATAAGCTCCCCGCACGTAATTACAAATTAGAGCCCGCTCGCCTCGTGTTCCGGAGATAACTCCACAGATAGCCTCCCATACAGGGCTATTCTGATGTCATTAAAAAGTTGCGAACTTTAAAAATTGTTTAAAATTCATTTTATAATGCTATAGTAAGTAATACAGTTTTAGCGTAACAAAATTATTGAGAGAAATGCAAATTAATTGTCCCTTGGTCCGAATATCACAAAAAAAGATTTAATAATTGGCCAAGTGTGAGTTGAACCCGCCCACGGAGGGTTCCGTACCACCAAAATTTCATTTTTTTATTTTTAAAATTTGTTATATTGAACAGTCTACCTACTCGTATTACGGTTCAATGCATAAAGCTAATAACGGAAAAAATAAGTGTCTATCTATTAAAGTTCAAAAGATAGACACTTGTCAAAGACACATGGACAGGTATATTTTTGATAAGTACCCATTAGTGCACAATGCTATTACACATGAAACCTGCAAGTACGGTATACTATAAGTTAATAAGCTCCCCGCACGTAATTACAAATTAGAGCCCGCTCGCCTCGTGTTCCGGAGATAACTCCACTGATAGCCTCCCATACAGGGCTATTCTGATGTTATTATAAAGTTGCAAAGTTTAAAAAATCAATTTTAAATGCTATAGTAAAAATTGTTTTATTTTTTTGTACATATTAATTACAACCACAATTATAGAGAAAAAACTAAAATTAATTTGGCTTAGTCTAATTTTCATAGAATTGCTGTGTAAATGCTTCGAAAAAACAGTACATTTTAGTTTTTAAGTGATCACATAGACACTGCAATCATATCAAATTCACAGCGAAATTGAAATTTGATTGCGCATGTAATGGTCATTCGTTTTCATTAAACATCACACTTAATGTTAAAGAAACACATCATAAAGGAAACCTAAATGCGGTAAAGTGCGCAATAAAAATCAAAAATAAACTCAAAGGTGTGTGTGTGTAGTCCACAAATACGCATTTGATCAGAGTAACGGACCTGAACCTTTCATACTCTGGATTGTGTCCAGTAGTGAAATGAAATGAAATACCTATAATTATTTTTATATAGGCCTTTTTTTTTCGACGGAGAAACCTTCGAAAGGTACCCAACGACGTAGGAGCGACGCCGGGTTACGTGGGATTTTTACCACACTAAAACCCCCCTGGTGGCCGTCCTCAGCGCTTGTTGGAGAACTCCGAGATCTCCAACGGAATAAAACCGGAGTCCTCCAAGCGCGAGGCCCGGATCGGGCTCTGCCCTGGGGGAGCGTTCGCTCCCACAACATCTGGTGATTACGACGGTATGCGACCACACATACTGCCGTCCTTCCCGGAGTCGCTTACTGGATGGTTCGAGCTCCCACTCTTGCCGCCCGCAACCCCGGAAGCCCCCTTTTAGTCGCCTCTTACGACAGGCAGGGGATACCGTAGCTCTATTCTAGTCCCGGAACTACAGGGCCTATGGTGGCACATACAAATTGTCAGTTACATTTTTTCTTCTAAGACCTATCTTAAGTGGGTACTAGACTTCTATACTTAAAAGTGTAAAAGCTTAAAATAGCAGAATATACCTGCAACCTGACCTTACCGCGTACTTATTAACAGCAAGATTTGCTATCGAAGAGACAACTTTACCACTCAGTACGATTCTATTAAAGGCTTATTTCTAAGAATACTGCCTTAGAGTATCGCTTTGCTTGTTCATCTTATTATTAGAATTTATTTAATGAGCCTAGTAACATACGTACCTATGCTAACCATGTATGTTATTGCATAGGTAAGTAGTTATTTCAGATGACAGTTAATTTCATGTTCTTACTTTGATATTGTATGAGATAGAGCTTTCTTAGTACTCATTCACGCTGTATAGAGAACCTATGTGCAAAATTGTAGAACTCTAAGGTCAGTGGTTTCGGCTGTACGTTGATTTCTGAAAAGTGAATTAGTCATTTACTTAGTCAGTCAGTCACCTTGCTGTTTTATATATATACAAATATGTTTTTATATTCTCCGTTTAATTTCCTTTCATTTGATACCCTACTCGATAGGTTCGGTTAACTTTTTTTTAGATGTGTTACTATTTCGCGCCAAAAATCCACCATTTTGATTTTTTTCTAACACCTATCTAAGGACACTTGGGTCATTGAGACGAATATAATGACACCTTAACCGTCGAAATTCATCCAGTCCTTTGTTAGATCCGATCGAATAAAGAAAGGGAAACATACAAGATACGCGCGAAAAACATAACCCTTCCATGGGAGTCGGGTAAAAATGCGCATAACATAACTGAGTTTCGTTTCAGTATTAAGACATAAGACACCTGTATAGGTGTGGTTTAGCGATTGTTTTAACAATTACGTAAATGAGCAGAGTCGTGGGGTGAGATCTGAGGAATTCAGCTGAGATAACAGAGTTCAGATGTGATCTTCAGAAACTAAGTAGTGTTAGTTAATATAAGACAATGTAGAGGTGCTTTACCGTCTTAGATTATGGGTCAGGTGGAAACGTAACATAATAATTATTTAATAACGTTAAAAACTTTAAAATGTAAACTAGCTGACCCCGGTAAACGTTGTGTTGCCATATAAATAAAAAAATGTTAAGGGTGAACAACCCTTACCACTTAGGGGTATGAAAAATAGATAGTAGCCAAAACCAGACCGAATAAGCATATAAAGGAGCGTGCGGTTAACGAAAGAAGATGAAGAGGGCTGAATTTTTAAAAATATATAAAACAATCGATAGTGCAAAAACGGTGACACTTTTACTAAGGTAATTTTTTTTCCCAGCGAGGTCAGACCCTCATCTATGTTCTCCCTAAGTTTGTCGTGGGACTTACGGGACACCCTGTATAAGTATGGCGGAGGCGCGTCCGAAGTACAACAATAAATCGTTCAAATATGAAGTAGGTATAGGTATACTTGATAACTATAAGAGTTTTATTAAGTAGAAGTTATGCTAGAATAGGAGATAAAATTTGTAAACCTCGATAAATAACGAAAGTATATGATAAAAATATCACCTTCTATCTTTTAACTTTCCTAATCTTTGTCTACGCCTAATGGGCTAGTAAAATCTCAATTTTCTAGGACATAGCTCGTGGTTGTTAGCACTCATAAAATTGGACACGCTAGCTGATGAGTTATTTAGCGAGATTCGAGACGTGTCCTAAAGACGTGTCTTCATTAAGGTGTATGCACAATATGTGTATTAGATAAAGTAGGAAGAAAGGTAGACAAATGTTCTTAAAAAATTAGATATACGAGTGTAAACAGTGATAGCTTAGTGCAACAGCAGTGCTGGGCTTTCTTTTTTCTTTTTACGAGGGGGAACCTTCAAAAGGTACCCTATGCCGTGGGAGCGGCACGGGGTTATGTGGGATTCTTACCGCACTAAAATCCCTCGGAGGGCGTCCTCGGCGCTGCGTAGAGGACTCCGGGATCTTCAGAGGAACGCAACCGGAGTCCTCTTAGCGCGTTGCCCAAGTAGTGCTGGCCTAATGGTTGAAACACGATGGTCTCTAACGCAGGGTCCGAGGTTTGAATCCTAGGCCCGCATGTCTGATTTTTATGTGTGGTTTAGTAATTAATTATGATTCGATTTAATGGTGAAGGAAAACATCGCGAGGAAACCGGAATATCTGAGAAATCTTTTCTGACCCACATAGTGGAGCGTTTGCCGGGTTAGATCCTTTTTTTTTTTTGACGAGGGGGGAACTTTCAAAAGGTACCCGACGCCGTGGGAGCAACGACGGGTTATGTGGGACTTTTATCGCACTAAAACCCCCCCGGTGACCGTGCTCAGCTCTGCGTAGAGGACTCCGGGATCTCCAAAGGAACGCAACCGGAGTTGCCGGGCTAGATCCTAGCCAGATATCTAAATAAATCATTTAGATTTAAACTCTGGGGCTGGATTTTTGTAAATGTTTTTTTTTGTTGAACACACGACGCAGGGAACCATAATAAGTCCATGACGTCAGAAAACGTCGTTCCAATTCATTTAAGTGTGAAAACATCCTTACATAGGCCGTAAAATCCGATATTATTAAGTTATCATTAGGTTCCCCAGCATAGTTCCTTATGGCGCTCTAATTGTATGCACTTTAGCGACCATAAAACTAAATAACGTGCCTGCATCGATGTATACAACCGTTAGGGATTACTTGATATAGCCATTTAGATAATAACTTATTAAGTATAGCTTAAGTTAAGTGTGTTTTAGGAATTAATTATTATCACTTGCCTGTAAGGTGAAGGACAACATCGTTAGTAAACTGTTTTCTCCTTGGGTTGCTTCAACTACACTTATAGGGAAGTTTCTGGATGTCAATAAAAAGTTCTCACAGGTGTGTGACGTTCAGAAACCCGCATTGGTTAGCACGTTGGACTAAACCCTTCTCAATTTGAGGAAAGCCATGCCCAGCAGTGGGACAGTAATGGATTGACGAAACATCGATAGTAACTTAGTTAGAGCTTAACTGTAAATGAGCTTAGTTGTTTATAATATAAGAGTAGCAGACGAGCATGCAGTCCACCTGATGGTAAGTGGCTACTGCCGCCCATGGACATCTGTAATCAACCCCAGATAGGATTAGATATTCCTACCTGAGGTCGGCCACAGATGCGCCGCTACTCCTGAGGACTAAGCTGAAACGCCTCGGAAAAGTATGTCTTCCTTACCACACCCTTCAAACCGGAACACAGCAGCGCTTAACACAGCTGTTATTAGGTAGAAATAGGTGTGGCGGTGGTAATTATTAATGGTATTAGGTACCATTGACACCCTTATTTCCACGTCATTATTAAGCGCGGTTGTGTTCTGGTTTGAAGGTGGTGAGATATGTTTAGACGAGGCGTTCCATCTTAGCTCAGGAGGAGCAACGTATCTGTGGTCGACACCAGGTCGTACTGTAATTTTATTAAGGGTTGTTTATAGATGTCCTTGGGCAGTGATTGCCATTTATCATCAGATGCAAATTATGCTCGTTTGCTGTTTATAACTGCAATTTAAAAAAATGTCTTATATTTTTGGTTTCTTTAAAACAACCATGGACGACAGTAGCCACTCACCATCAGGTGGACTGAACGCTCGTCTGATACCCCTACATAATAATAAAAACCCTTCTATTTCTAGCGATACCTACAACACTAGGTAGGTACTTAAATAACTTGTTCAAAAATCTACCAACGATTGCATATGTAAGACATGGATTTAGCTAAACACACCGAAATGCCAGTCAAATTGTTTAATGCAATTAAGATTGTTTTGCGTGTCCAAATGGTTTATTAAAAGTGTTGGCACACGAAGTCAAACGTAATTGCTTAATAGATGGCAAAGAATTCATTTCATACGAAAAAATTGAACAGTACTTATAGTTTGAACTTGGGAACATTTGTCATTCATTATGTTATAGGTACTTACTTATAATATATTTTCGTATAGGAAAAGCATTAATTTAAATTGAAATACAATTTTGAAACATATTTGCTATAAATTTATTTTACTTTTTTTGAGGCTTTCAATTTTCTTTAAACTATTTATTTCATTCTTAACATTATATGAAAATGGATCTAAAAATACCAGATTAGTTTGAGTCGTAGCTTAGAAAAAGTGACAGTAGTTACATACCTATATTGTAAGACAAAATCAGAAAATATAAGTGGGTACCTACTTATTGAGTAATTGTAGTGAGGTCGTAGATTGAGTCATACGGCCCCATTTCTATCACTATTTAGCCACGGGCCCTGACTGTCAATAGAAAAGTATGATTTTGTCTGCCACGTTCCATGTTTGGTACCTTTAATCGATATGTAAGTAGTGTATAGTCCGCGCAAAACTGCTAGTCCGCTCAGTTTCTAGTGCATAGAAATGAATCGCGTCGCCATAGCAAATTGTATGACTACACATGCTCGCAACAACTTCAGAGCGGACTAGCAGTTTGGTACATAATTATTATTTGACTGAATTATTGCGGATACCCCAACAATACGATACGATTTATATTAGAGAATAATTTAGTGTCCCAGCTCCACAGTATCAGTACCCACGTGTAAGTGGTAAGCGCTCGGGGCAAGTAGTGTACCTAAGGTTAGGTACATAATTATGATAATTATGATAATTATGATAATTATGTGACTGAATGATTGAGGATACACCAATGGTCGGATACGATTAACTAACCAAGTAACTAACCAACTAGAGAATCATTTTATGTCCCAAGTCCACACTATCAGTGGCTACGTGTAAGTGGTAAGCGCTCGGGTCACGGTACCTCCGTCCAACTAATTGCCGTGACCGGTCCAATATTTGACATCAATTAAATAACAGATTCTCTAATTATTATTCCTAAGGAATGCCGAGCGCCGGCACTGTGTGGCACTGTTTGTTCATTTCGATTATCTTTGAGCTGTTTAAGGATTTCACTTGAAATTGATTTTAGTTAAGTACAGTTCATCATCAACCCATTACGGTCCCACTGCTGGGCACGGGTCTCCTCTCAGAATGAGAAGGATTAGGCCATAGTCCACCGCGCCGGCCAAGTGCGAATTGGTAGACTGCACATACCTTTAAGATTTTTTTTATAAATCTTTCAGGTATTCAGATTTCCTCACGATGTTTTCCTTCACCGTTTAAGCAAGTGATAATTAATTTCTAATACGCACATAAATTTGAAAATCAGAGGTGCGTGCCCGAGATTTGAACCTCGAACCCCTCGATCGAAAGGCCGCGTTTCTTAACCACAAGGCTATCACTGCTGCTAAGTACAGTTACCTTAATTAATTAAGTAACTGTACCTACTGAACCTCCTTACCTTCATGTCATAGCTATGTTTCATTTTAGTGTTAATAATTGGATTCAGGATCTCTATCATAAAAAGTCAATATTACATACAAGAAAAGAGCATGGCGGAGGCACTGCCGTGCCTCCAGATAAACATAGTTATAACGTACCTATATATTTTTTTATATTTTAGTGTAGCTATAAATATACAATAGGATTATTTTAAAAATAATGTGTACGTTAAGAAGACAGGATTATTAGTCCTATTGTAGATATAGGCTCAAAAAATATCAGAAATACAAAGTGGTTTCACATTTTGATATTTCGCAGCATAATATGCAATTAATTTACGTCGGATTTCTCACTATTTCACTAGTCCACTGGTTACTAAAAATACTTAAAACAGAAAAAACAGCGGAACATTTTTATAATACACACTAGGGTTGTTGCGAATATCAGCATCAGCATCAGCATCCGCTGATTATCAGCTTTCTTTTAAATATCAGCATCAGCATCCGCATCCGCAACAAAAGATGCTGATATTTAATGCTGATATTGAAATTGTAACGTGTTCGTTGAAGGCGAGACCGAGCTTAAATCACGTGGAGTTTTAGCCAATCACAGACGGTTTATAAACACAAGTTGGCACTTGTTCCCTCATCAAACAATCATTCGATTGTATTGGCAACGTAATTTGGTCAGACATCAATGACTTTCGATCATAGTTCAATCAATCAATAACAGAATTATGTATTCAATTCATAATGCCACATCCAGTGAAAAGTGCAATATGACCAAATATTTCGTTATTGAACAAAGATACGACACAGTGTAGTATTTGTAAAAAAAATAACAAATAAATGCCGACTTCTGTGTCACTGCAGAGTGGAGGGTAGCTGAAGTGGATGTTGGTTTGGTACATGGTTCTGAAGTCGGTGCTAAATATATTTCGTTGGATAATGGCGAAAACAGCGTGTTCAATATGAGCACCGGCTTCGGAGATATGTGCTGAGCCAAAATTTGTTTCAGTTGATTTTAGCTTTGTAGTGACATGGAAGTCGATTGTATTTTTTAATTATTTTTTTTTTCACCTTTTTTAGTGATGACATACTAAAAATCTTACAAATGCACTAGTCGCCCTTACGATTTTTGAAAGTTCCCCTCGATTTCTCTGGTGATCAGACCCTTATTTTCTTATAATGGAACTACTTTGGAAATATCTTTTTTTCCAACAAAATAAAAATCATCCAGTTCGGTTCATAAACGACGAAGTTATCCGCGAACAAACATAAAAAAGACATATGGTAGAATTGAGAAACCGCCTCATTTTGTGAAGTTGGTTAAAAAAGACTATTCTCGTAAGGGACGTACAAATACCTCAGTATAAAATATATTTATTATTTAGTATTTTTAAATATCAGCATCAGCATCAGCTGATATTAATCTGAAAAAATCAGCATCAGCATCAGCATCAGCTGATCTAGTAAAAACCTGCATCAGCAACAACCCTGATACACACGTAAGGTGGAGTGCACAGTTTCATAGGAAAGTGTGCAGTCCACCTTACGTGGGTGGTAACGTCCATGGACATGTGTTTTCATGGTGGTTTGAGTCCTGTCTGAGGTGAACACTGCTCTCTGTATCCTTACTTCGTTCTTAGTAGTAGTATCTGTATACTACCACTGAGAACGAAGTGAACTAAATTGGACTGCCTCGTAAACATGTCTTCCCTTTTTATACCCGTTAAACGAGGCAACAGCTCTCAATACTGTTTCTATAAGATAGAAAAAGAATTCTAAGTATATCAACTATTGGAAAAACGTTAAATCCTTACTAACATTATAAATCCGAAAGTAACTCTGTCTGTCTGTCTGGTTGTCTCTTCTTCACGCCCAAACCACTGAACCGATATTAATGAAATTTTGTACAAAGATAGTCTGAGACCCGAGAAAGGACATAGGATAGTTTTAATCCCGGAAATCCCACGGAAACTAGGGATGACGATCTAAGATCGATTAATCGGAGAATCGATCTTTTGGACCCAAATCATCGATTATTTTAATCGACATCAGTAAGGATTGAATCGTAAACTATGCATTTGATCAAGTTGAACTTGAAGGTACGAATTTTATGTATATACGATGTTTTATGTATATTAGTATGTTATATTATTTCCTTTTAAACGCGGGCGAAGCCGCGGGCCGAAACTAGTATACTATATACCTTAAACCACGAATTCCTAATACCACTTGTAAGTAAGCGGTACTTATCCTGAGGCTAAGCGGGCGCCGCGAGCAAACACTCTTTGAGCGCGCCGCCTCGGAATTAGGCTCAGCTGTTTGCTTTTACTAATACTTGGTGCTACCGACTTACGCGGTATGTTTGTTATAGATATACTAGGTAATGGAAGTGTATGTTAGGTTGGATTGTTAAATTACGAATTGGTTGATGCCTAAGTTGCCTATGCTTTCTGTGTGTTGCGGTTTGAAGGGTTGTAAGTAACACACGCTTAATAGAAATTGCCTAGTTCCGATTTTTGTAAGTAAAAATTAACTATATACATTGAGGTGTTACTTATATATAAAAATCAATTGCTGTTCGTTAGTCTCGTTAAAACTCGAGAACGGCTGGATTTGGCTAATTTTAGTTTAGAACAATTTGTGGAAGTCCAAGGAAGGTTTAAAAGGTGAGTAAATTTCATATTTACTCACCTTTTATATATATCATAAATAGATTCTGAGGCGGAATAAAGTATGCCGGGTCAGCTTGTAATTTACTAAATAAATATAATAAATTGATGAACTCTGTTAATCCTGAAAATTTGCTTACTGTTTGAAGAGACATATCCCATGTGTGATCAATGAGGTTTTTTTTTTATGAAATTACTGGTAGTAAGGATGGCAATTTTTTTTTTAAATTCATGTATCTACCACACATGTGAAGGAACATTGCAGCTTGAAAATGTCACATACTCGTATCACAAACACACACTATAACATACGTTTTTTTGTCACATATAAGTTATGAAGGTGGTAGAACCCTTTGTGGTTCGACTCCGGCGGCACCACTGCCACATCTATTTCTGCCTAATAACAGCACTTTTAGTCAATACCCTCATTTGACAATTACATTTTCTTACTTTTCCATCATTCCTAACAGTATTAATTTTCTCGTATTTCCAAGAAAATTTTATGAGAACTACTCTACAAATCTAGAATCAGCTATTTTGCTAACAATCACCTTATAATAAGTATGGTTTAAACAACTGCGTGGGCACCACTCCACATTTCCCATAAATCTTGTTCTGAACAAAAAGTATCGCTTTCTATTCATATTCCTGACCACAATAGACTTTATTTTGGTCAATCTTCAAGGTGGTCTCATTGTGCAAGATTTGTTCATAGAATAGCAACACATTGCGTATACCCAGTAATATAACTCAAATTAGTTTCCATTGTATTGGTCAGAAATACTTGCCATTGTGAGGCACGGGTCATCTTTTGAGACAGACACTTAAGTTGGCCAATTTATTTCGTTGATACATTGATTGACTTTAACGGTCTTTGAAGGACTTTGTATAGACTCTACTATGGTAAAGAGACTCTACAAAGTAACTTTTTTTTATATTATAGGAGTAGCAGACGAGCATGCAGTCCACCTGACGAGCATCAATTCAGATAGGATTAGATATTCCTACCTGAGGTCGGCCACAGATGCGCCGCTACCCCTGAGGACTAAGATGGAACGCCTCGGAAAAGTCTGTCTCCCTTACCATACCCTTCAAAGCGGAACACAGCAGCGCCTAACGTTGTTATAAGGCAGAAATAGGTGTGGCGGTGGTGCCGCCGGAGTTGAACCTCAAAGGGTTCTACCACCTTTAAACAATTTTAGTAATTAAAAAGTTTAAAATTTACTAAAAATGAAATAACTAGGTCTACATAATCACGCACAATATACAATTCTCGAATCAAATGTAACTTTAACTTAATAACCGAAAGTTAAGATACTTGTGTGGCACAAGGGTGTGGGAGTGTTCGTCATTCATTAGAAACAAATTCGTCTATTGTGTGCAGCCGACGCTCCGTCTGGGCGACTGACCACTTGAGGTTGTAGTAAACGGAAAAGGGCAGATCATTTGAAACTGAAATTGAATGGAGTTAACTGTTTTGTGATCGACGCGTAGTCTAGACGCCTACTAGTTACGGTTCTAGAGAATGGAAAAACATTTTTCATTCATTTTAGACCAATTTTTTTCAAATTTAAATTCAGATTCTTTATTTGTTAGAACACAGTTATTACACAGATATTATGTATATTCTATAGTCCAGTGCGTTCATGAGGTTTTCAAAATATAACAAAATTATTAAAAATTAAAATTTGTTACAATTAAAGTAAGATAACTGAATGGCATTACGTTGAATAATAATTACATAAGCATCTAGTCAATAATAAGATTAAATAATCACATGTCAAGAATAACAAACATTTATAATTTTTGGAGTTTTGGAAATTTTATTTTCAACCTGTCAGTCTGGACACTTAACCAATAAGGATATCAGTAAACTTAACTTGTACTAATCTAAATCATCTTTATTTTGATTCAAACAGAATGATAATAACCCATCTTTTTGGAAAACTAAGCACTTGATTATACCAACGTAGGAAAAGCAAAGCATTGTTAATACTATACAAATACAAAAATAACAGACATTTCATTTTAAAAACATACTTTCAGCGTTGCTTGAATGTCACATTTACAGAGATAATGATAAAATACTTCACAAAAATTATATCAAAAAACCTTTATAGTTTTATTTAGATATATCCCACAAAGCAACGTCTACCAATACGCACTTGGCCAGCGCGGTGGACTATGGACTAATCCTTCTCATTCTGGGAGGAGACCCGTGCCCAGCAGTGGGACAATAATGGGTTGATGATGATATCCCACAAATATTTTGTAAGTTAACGTTTATGTCCACTTATTTTACTGTTTAAAAAATAATTAAGAAATCTTGATACAAAAATATGTTTCATACTGATTCTTTACTTATACTGTGCATCTAAACATTTAAACCCAAAAGCGTGTCACAGGCCCTTTACGACCACATGGCGCCAACTTCACGCCTAAATCTGAAATATGACAGAAAATCACTTCTAATGTTCCTTTTGACCATTCCGACCAATTCTATTTTTCGGCCATTCGAGAACTATTGAGAACGAAAGTGTATTGAAACAAATGATTTGTGACGTGAACCTTTGAAGGGCTACTGTGAAATTAGGCTTTTAATGGTTATAGAATTGCATGGATAATTCAAGGGCTCTTTCATTTTATTACCTCAGGTAAATGGATGTACAATTGTTTTGCAATGGGAGGCTGAGAACTCCAAAATCAAGTGTCTATCTCTTATACGTGTGGTCGCATGTCGTCGTACGCACCAGAAGGTGTGGCGAGCGTCAAGCTCACCTGTGCGGAGTCCGGCGCAACGCGCTAAGAGGACTCCGGTTGCGTTCCTTTGGAGATCCCGGAGCCCTCTACGCAGCGCCGAGGACGGCCACCGGGGGGGTTTTAGTGCGGTAAGAATCCCACATAACCCGGCTTCGCTTCCACGGCACCGGGTACCTTTTGAAAGTTTCCCCCTCGTAAACGGATATACAATTGTTTTGCAATGAGAGACTCAGAACTCCAAAATCAAGTGTCTATCTATTACAGTTCAAGAGATGACAGACGGACAGACAGCGGAGGGTTAGTAACAGGGTTTCGTTTTTATCCTTGGGTATAGCACACTAAATTTTCTTTATGTTATGCTATTTTTTCGGTAAGCTATTTTTTCTTCTTTGTTCTGAAACTATAGAGTACTTATTTATCGAACCGCAAAGGGTCCTACCACCTTCAAAACCTAGAATCCCTCTTCTCTAAAGAATTGGTTACAGATATCAAAGGGCGGCAGCTGTCACTTAACGATCAGGTGGATTGCATGCTCGTTTGCTATGCTACTCTCTTATCATAAACATGTGTATAGTCTGCGCCAAGCTGCTAGTCCGCTCTGAATTTAAAAACGAGTCGCGTCGAATAGCAAATTGTAGATATTAGCGGGACGAAGACAGCGCGGGACCCCTCCCGGCTGGTCGCTCTCGCCCACGGATACATAGCTGCGTTAGTATACCCTTACGTTGCTACGGAATATAGGTATGCTTATAGTTGCGCAACAACTTCAGAGCGGACTAGCAGTTTGGCGCGGACTATACCTACATTTAATGTACCCCTACCTGTACCCTATATTCCTCATATTAAAACTTCTAAGGCAATTATTTCCTCGTCTCGGGTCATAGGACATCATTAAAATGGTCTTTTGTATAGGTATCGTAACTATAAGATCCGTCAAAGGGATTTCTTTTGTTCTATTGATACAAAGGTAATGTCTCTTTTAAATAAGCTTCTGCTTATTATGTAGGGAAGTTATACTATTTTGACTGTCTTTTAAAGATTTAAAATGGAAAGAAAAATGCTTACAATAGGTTTTTTTACGTTCAATACCAGTAGATAGTACCTAAGCATAGATAAAGTAAAACTAGAATATAGTAATTGAACACATTTGTTACAATATTTTACATTTAAATATCCAATTATTTTTGTACAAGATCTTAAGTACAGACACGAATTAGTCTAATGTTTTCAGATGATACCGTTTTTAAAGACACCTATACTATTTTGTAGGAGTAGTTTTAACAAAATACTTATAGACAGAGTTTTGTTGGCCGAATGAAATTGTAATACAGCTACGGTAATTATTCATTCGCTAAAGATATTTTAATATTTGCGTTATTACCTATAAGGGATTCTCATAATATAAGATGGCCGTTATCATCATTACTCCACAGATAAGACAAGTACACAAATATCCAGACCTAATACAGGCATTCAAAAAGTTGTATTGACATTCAAAAAGTACTGTAAAGAACCTATTTTGAAAAAAAATTGATTTTGATTTCATTTGATTTGACTAAATTCATCATTTCGATATGTCTAAGAATCTAAAGACTTCCGTAACAGATTGGCATTCTCATTTCGTACAAAAATAGGAAACAGAACCGCGTTTTTACGTAACATCAAAATGGCGGATCGGGGTAGCCATTTTGTGTTGGCAATTTTAATTGGAACGATAAAAGGCTCTTCCGCGGAATATTTAAGGGAATGTGGTCGCCCGGTGCGATGGAAGCGCAAAAACTTTTATCTGACGCCGATTAAAATTCCTCTTTCGATTTGAACAAATAAGCCACTTTTTGTTAGACCACGCCTGCGACACCTTTGACAGTATGGCCGCGGTGGCTTGTAACTTGTAACTTCAATTAGAAGTTCAGTTGTAACATTGTAATTTTGTTACAATGTAATGTATTTATTAGGTATAATTATCGCCGTGTGGTGGTTATGTCCGCCATAACAGTAAATTCTAAAGATATAGGGATAAAGTTAAGAGACTATTTAATTTTTATCAAAACATAAAAAACACACGATACCTACCTTAAAAATACTAATTTAGACAATTAATGTTACAATGTAATGAGTTTATTATAGATATTTTCGCCTTTTGGTAGTTAGGTGCGCTATAACAATAAATTCTAAAGACATAGGTCATAAGTTAGGGTTTTTATAAACTATTTTGATTACTTAAAAACAAAAAATCCGACAGCTTAAAAATGTTAGACCACACCTGCGACACCTTTGGCAGTATGGTCGCGGTGGATAACTTGTAACTTGTAACTTCAATTAGAAGTTCAGTTGTAACAATGTAGTTTTGTTACAATGTTATGTATTTATTAGGCATAATTATCGCCGTGTGGTGGTGGTGGTATCACTTCGCCACTCCCACAGTTTAGACGAATCTACGACACCTCATATAAAATCCGCCAAGTCGTGCTGCCGAGCGTGCCAAAGACCAAAACATGCCTTCAGATGCTCGAAAAATTAATTCGAACTTATGGTAGTACCTACGGAATCCTCCGTATGCAAGTTTGTCTCGCATTTGGCCGTTTTTTTTACAATATAGGAGTAGCAGACGGGCATAGAGTCCACCTGATGGTAAGTGGCTACTGCCGCCCATGGACATCTGTAATCAACCCCAGATAGGATTAGATATTCCCGCCTAAGGTCGACCACAGATGCGCCACTACCCCTGAGGACTAAGCTGGAACGCCTCGGAAATGTCTGTCTCCCTTACCACACCCTTCAAATCGGAACACACCAGCGCCTAACACTGCTGTTATTAGGTAGAAATAGGTGTGTCGGTGGTGCCGCCGGAGTCGAACCACAAAGGGTTCTACCACTTTAAACTGTTAAATTTGTTAAGACGTATCACTTTATTATTTTAATATTATAATGATACATCCAAAATATATTTTAACTGAGACGCAATAAATTATATTAATAGGTATTAGTAACCAGACACTCCCGTCTCATTAAAGATGACAAAAATGTCGTAAAAATGTCATCCGAATCATTTAGCCGACATTTAAGGCGAAGTTTAAATCATAAAGGATTGTAATCGTAAATCTGTGCACAGTAGCTGGATATAAATAGATCAGATTCTCTGTGTATATTACGATTTGTACTTCATTTGCTAAAGCTTCTCTTCAAGTAGAGTTATGTTTTAGCCCATGAGATATTCTAGGGCAGAGGTTCTCAAACTTCCGTAATACTACTAATCTATTTTTTGTAAAAAAACGCCCTATAAAAACAAATTTTGCTTTAGTTTGACTATTTTTGAAGTTAATCTCCATAAACGTGAGAAAGAAATTAAAATTTTTTAAGATGTGAAGATTGTCATTATTAAAAGTATTGATTATTTTAGAATGATTTATTTTGGCGCCTTTTGGACCTTTTTTCAGAAGCGACACCGTCGCTTCTGGAAAACGTCGACAAACTCAGACAGGCACTAAAACCAAAAAATCAGATTTCGTTTAGTCTACGTGTCTCAGTGATTTTTGGATCGTCTTCCCCTTAAAAAAATAAAAGCAAAATTTAATAAACGATTAACAACTCAAAATAAAAATGTTAAGTCTCTATAGAACATTCTTCTACAATATTTTGTTGTCTGTTCTGACTGTTGTCACTAATTATATTTATCTTTATTTATTTTATTTTCTGCCTACGCCATTAATCATCAGCAACCCATTACTGTCCCACTGCTGGGCTGGCCTCTCATAATGAGAAGGATTAGGCCATAGTCCACCGCGCTGGCCAAGTGCGTATTGGTAGACTTCACATATCCTTGAGATTTTTTTTTATAAATCTCTCAGGTATGCAGGTTTCCTCACGATGTTTTCCTTCACCGTTTAGCAAGTGATAATTAATTTCTAATACGCACATAACTTTTGAGAAATCAGAGGTGCGAGCCAAGAATTTGAACCTCGGACCCCTCGATCGAGAGGCCGAGTTTCATAACCACTAGGCTATCACTGCTTTTAATAAAAATAAATTGCTTTGCGCCATTAATAAAAATACAAAATTCTTAACCATAAAAAAAACATTTAAGAAAGTCTTATCTTCATAATTAACCGGATTCGAATACATCGGAAAATGTCAATTAGCACACATTTTGCCGCGTTTGTTTTTATTTTTTGAAAAAAATATTATGATTTATGACAGCGGTGTAACGTGACACTCGTTATAGAGGTTACAAATTGTCTATGGTTCATATTCGGATAGGCCATAATTAGGGATGGGGCGATATCGATATTCATAATTTTATTTAAAAAAAAGCAAGCGTAAAATTCATTTTATTTGACAAATATAGAATGTTAAAAAGTGCACAATTTTCATTCTGAGCTGCTTTGTAGTGAAAGGCATGTAAATAATTATCATCCCCAATCAATCATCATCCTCTAATATCTAAAATCCTCTCCCTCTCCTTTCTCTACGATAAAAATAAAGATAACCAATAATAAAAAATTAAAAATTTTTAGTATGCAGAAATTGTTAAAAGTCGAACTTGTGTAGGCAAAACATTTAATGGATTGATTACTAATAAAGGATACAAGACAGCGCCCTTAACTGTTTCATTTAGCATTTAACAGTTAATAAAAGATAGATAATGTGAAAAATAAACAGATAAAACTTATCTTTTATTCTCTTCGCTACTCTAGAAAATTCACCATTCAATTAACGACACTTCCTTACTAATTAGGTTGAATATGACAAGTTCCAACTCTACACAAACAAAACATAACTTTAAACTCTACGACATACGAAATAAAGAAAGAAACAAACAAATAAGTTTTAATTTGAAATCATCTTATTTCCGTGTATTTTGGAGTTTAGAGGTTTGAAAATAAGATTGAAAATAAAATTTGAAATTCAAGATGTTATTTGTAGGGTGGTTAGTTTAGGAAATATTTTGGTTTTGAATTCTATTTTGACATTCGTGTTAATAGCCCACAGGTGTGGGGTGGTATTTCTGGAATGTTCTGTTAATACTTATGGCGTTAAAGTTCATATCTGTGGCATACATCATTATGGTGGATCGTGGAATGAAACAGGAAATGGCTGTCACAGAAAACTATTATGACTTTTTTGTTTATAGAATTAAATTAGCAAGCGAGTCCGTCTAATGGTTAGAGGCTTTAATATCAAAAAACCTTAGTAGCAAAATATCTAAGTATAATGTCATTAAAAGGTGGTAGAACCCTTTGTGGCTCGACTCCCGGCGCCACCGCCACACCTACCTCTGCCTAATAACAGCAGTGTTAGGCGCTGCTGTGTTCCGTTTTGAAGGGTGTGGTAAGGGAGACATACTTTTCCGAGACGTTCCAGCTTAGTCCACAGGGGTAACGACGCATCTGTGGTTGACCTCAAGTAGGAATATCTGGTCCTATCTGGGGTTGATTACAGATGTCCATGGGAGGCAGTAGCCACTTACCATCAGGTGGAATGCATGCTCGTCTGCTACTCCTATATTATATAAAAAAGGTACCTAGAGAATAACCAAATACAAAAAAAAACATTTTCCTTTCATATTAATTAGGTATGTAAGAGGTACCTTTTAAAAATAATACGCTCTATAAATCATAAAACCAAATTCCATCTACCCAAGGAATTCCGTGCTATATTTGGGTTCGGCGTCGAATACCAGATCATTTGTAGGGACCACAAGAAATAACACATATGGTATCACGTTAAAAGTTTGCTAATTGATGTTTTAGGCAAAAACACTGTTAGAGAATTTTACAAAGTTAACGTACATGTTAGTTAATTATCTAGGTTATAATTTCAAATTTGAATTAAAAACACAAGAATTGATTTGAGATAAATACTTTTAATAATGTGTAGGTAGGTAGAGTTAAGGTAAGTAAAGTAACATTATTCGTCGTAAAGTAAAAGAGGAGATTTATGAATAAAGGTGTATATGTAGAGTTCGTTTGTTGTAAAGTTCAGTGTGTATTCGAAAAATACAAGATTTTTATTAATCTGTGAATTGAAATTCTTCATACAGTAACATGACGATTGTGTAGAGTCACTAAAATTAAAAGTAGTTACTTGTTTAAAATGCTTGTCTATGTAGTTTTATTAACCTCTTTCCTTTATGCCAAAAGATATAAATAACATAACAAACAAATTATTTTTAGACTCTTCTTTTAGGAAGAACTCCTCTTAAATTATGTCTAAGAAACCAAATTTCAGTATCAACCGCGCTTCATCACTATAAAAAGTCCCTTCAAAGTGTTACCAAAATACTTCGGGAAGTCTATTAGAAATACAACACCAAACAAAAGATCTTAATGTGGTTATTTTCAAAATAAAAAAAATATATCACTTCACACATCACGTCACACTACGTACTTTACGTACGTTGATGTCTACATTATGATATCAAATTTCAATTTAAAATATAATAATTAATTTGAGTTTAAACTATATACCTAATAATATGTAACTAGGTAGAGTTCTAAGGGAAGTAAACAACATTATTTTCTATAGAGTAAAAGACTAGATCTATGAGTATAGGTCTGTATGTAGAGTTCGTATTGTAGAGTTCAGTGTTTATTGGAAAAAATAAAATATTTTTTATTAATCCATGAAGTGATATTCTTCACACAGTAACCTGATGATCGTGTGGAGTCACTAAGATTTTAAAGTACTTGTTTAAAATGATTATCAATGTAATTTTATTAAACTCTTTCTTTCTTCTCTAAACGAAAGATATAATCTGATTATTTTTAGCCTCTTCTTTTAGGAATCACTCATTATTTATTCGTCCTTATTATTTTCAGTATCAACCGCGCTTATCACTATAAAAACCTCCTTCAAAGTGTTACCAAAATACTTCGGGAAGTCTATTAGAAATACAACACCAAGCAAAAGATCTTAATGTGGTTCAAAATAATCAATTTCATATCACTTCACACTACGTTGAAGTGTACATTATGATATTAAATTTCAATTTAAAGTATAATTATTAATTTGAGTTTAATCTGTAATAATAATATGTAGGTAGAGTTCTGAGGGAAGTAAAATAACGTTCTATTCTATAGAGTAAAAGACTAGATCTGTGCATAAAGGTTTCTATGTAGAGTTTGTTTATTGTAGAGTTCAGTGTTTATTGGAAAAACTAAAAGAAAACTTTTTATTTAACAGTGAATTAAAGCCTTTATATAGTTACACGTGAATATGTAGAGCCAATAAATATGTTAGAGTGGATATTTTTTTAAATAATTATTTATGTTACTTTATTAACCTCTTTTCTATATAGCAAGCGATATAAATAAAATAACAAACAAATTATTTTCAGCCTGTTATTTTATAAGCGTTCATAATTTATTCCTTACAAACATTTTCAGTATCAACCGCGCTTATCACTATAAAAAGCTCCTTCAAAGTGTTACCAAAATACTTCGGGAAATCTATTAGAAAAACGACCAAACAAAAGATCTTAATGTGGTTCAAAATAAACAATTTCATATCACTTCACACTACGTTGACGCTAAAAATACAAGGGCTCCCGTCTAACGCCCTAAGCGTCAAAACTTAGGGTGATATCATCTCCATCTCTTTCTCACTCAGGCTACACCATATCTCTATCTCGCTTCAACAGAGTCGTCACTAAATAGGTATTTAGTATTCGGAAGGGAAGATAGTTAATTACGAAGGGTGCTGAGAAAAATTGTGAGACACCAAATATATTGATGCGTGACTTTCATGCGTATTGTAAGCGCCATATAGGTTATATTTCTTTGATTTTGGGACCAAATAATTTAGTTTCGTCATAGGATTGACTGGTACGGTTTTCCGTATTAGAGTTGGGAATGATAAATGGCTTATTGTTAATCTTAGTGGCATAATTGATTTAGTAATAAGTCTTTATTAATGTTTATTCAGTTAGTTTCTTTATTAGAAATCTATTGTTTAGTTTGTTATAACACAAAATTCTAGTAGTCATAAGCGCTTTTCTGTGTTATGAATGTATAGCATCCTTGTCTTAAACGCTATGTATAATCTCGTTTTACCTATAGCTATGTAAGAAATATCAAATGTACGTATAAATTTAGATGTTACAACTTAGGTAGGTACCTACTGCTGTCTTTAATCTATCTATAATGAAATCCAAATAGGTATTATACTTACTAACGAATGTTCGAAGTAACCACCGAAATTCCCGTAGCTTTGTGAATTGTGTACACCGTAACTGATCTAAAGTTAGGTAACATCGGGCATGATTGACAATTTGGTGGGTGACCGCTAGTCGTTTTAAGTGAATTAAAGAGCACATTTATTTTTAAACCAAGAGACCGTTTGTTTTTAAACCTGGTCAAAGGCCAAGACCACCGGTTAATAACGCCGTTATTAATAATATATTAAATATTTGCCAACAAAGGATCGAAATTAAATAATTTCTAGTAGGCAGCATTAACAAATTTCTATCTTATATGTAGCGTTTTTCCTTCACTAATCTGTAGGTATTGAAGCAATCCAATGGAGTATGCTCTAGACGTCTTTTGGTCTTATAAAAACCAGTATCCATAAACAGGACCTAGATACGATTATAGTCACTTGGTTGTAATCGTATTTATGTATATAATGAGAGAAAAAAAACGCTAATGATTTGTCACATTCGTAATTGAAAGTGAACGATGGTACCACCAAACTATTGTGTAGGTAGCCAAAACATGTAGTTAGTAACACAAAATAAATAAATCACAATTTGGAGGAGCCGATGTCAGTAGTAAATCAGACGCTAATTTGAAACGGACCCGTGCACAGCCGCCCGAAATTCAGCAAACACGCTAATCTCATAAAGGGCCCGGAGACCCTCAAAAGGATTTAACAAGCGACATTCACGACTGCTCATTATATTTTTATACTTTATACCTCTGCTGGCGCATAAAGTGCGCGATCAAAACGCGAGAGCCCCTACAAAAGGTAATTATGTTTTGATTCCTACAAAAAAAATCGAGTATCACAAAGGATACTAACGAGATAAGAGCGTGCTAAATCGCTCTCCCCTCGGCCCCCGCTCGGATCAATTCGGCCACGAACGGTCGATTGGCTGAGCGGGATGGCTTCATTTGGAAGGCGGGGCCTAAACCAGACACGCCCCTCCACCGCTCCGAGGGTCTCTACCGCGCCACGCCGGCCAGTCAACCTCCGACCGCGACCGCATGCGTACACGATCACACGATCGCGCTCATAGTGAACTGTGCTAAATGGAACTGACCGGTCAATGTTAAAGAAACAAAGATACGAGGAGCAAGAAGTGAACATGGCGATACAGAGTGTGTCGAGGTACCCGAGCAGCCCGGCGGAGGCCACTGAGCCACCGAAGACCTCGCGGATCAGCTTCAGCGTGGCTTCCATCCTCGCTGACACGAAGGCGAGCCAAGTGGACGAGACCGCTGAGATGATAAGGCACCATCGTTCTATACCAGAGTCTCCATTGCGGCAGTCTCCGGGAGCGCAGCCAGAACTTCCCGGCGGCAAGTCGTTATCGCCGAGGCCTTGTTCCCAAACGCCTCCATTGAATCTCAATGCGTCGGCGACAGTCACGTCTTCGGACGATGAGTACGAAGACTCAGTGAATCAGGAAGATTCAATAGTTGATGTTGAGGACCTCCAGAATGGAGTGGCGAGTGACGATGAAGACAGAACGTCTACTGATAAGGAAAGACTGGGGCCGATCAGGCCGACTCCCTTCAGCGCGTTGGCTGCGGCGGCGGCGGCGTACCACGGGCTAGGGTGGCCGGGCCCTCCCTCTGTTGTACCTTCGTTTGGTCCTCTCTTCCAATCGCATTTTCCCGTTGGACATATAACAGGTTAGTCTTATTTTCTTTTCTTTTATCTTTTTGTTTGTTTGCTCTATGTTGGTAGAGTATGGTAGAGTTGTTTTTTTTTAGAGTTATTTTGTTATGGTTAATAATTTGAAACAATTATGAAACTTTTAGATTAAACCAATATAGGTATAAAGTTTTTCCCTTAGTGTAGAGTCGTGTAGAGTCAGCTCTCTCAAAATGCTTTAAGCTTTTGATAAGTTATTGCGTAACAAATATACCTCTAACTAAATAACTGCTGGAGCCAAGTGTAGCATAATAATTAATTTATATTATGTCTGTTTTTTATATTTGTTTTAAATAGGTAGTTAAGTAGATAACATGAGTGATAATTAAAATAACCAATTAAATATTTTACGTGGATATTTTTTACGATGAAATTATTTTCGTTATTACATTATGTTTTATTTTAATTAAGTATAAATGTACTTGTTTTTGAATTAATTAACTATTAAGAGAACACTAGTCTTTTCTGATTCGTAACTTAAATGTTATTTTTTGTTGATAGCAATTACGTTTTTTATTTATTTTAAGTTGTAGTTTTTCATCATTAAGAAATATTTTATTTAAGTAACGTATTTATTACTGGCGATTAAAAAACCCCTTTTTTTGTTAAAATAATGTTTTAATTTTCGGTTTTTATTCGCTATTCTTTTAGAATATTTTTTAAATATCTGCAATAATTATAACATCCATTATAATAAAACTGATTACAAATTAGATTATATTGTTATATAACGACTAATAATTGTATGAATATACAAAATCAAAATACGAAAATCAATTTTATTTCCAATTAACATTATATTAATTATATACGTACCTACTAGTATTTAGATATAACAGTATTATTTTTATAGTGCGTTAACTTACTGTTGGGGTTTTAGCAATAATTTTCATTTCATAATTATCATGTTAAAGAAACACTTTTTTAAGTAATTAAAACATAGTAATTTTATTACCTGCCTACTGATTTCTGCATATACATAATATTATTAGATAGATCTTATATAACACAAGAAGACAAATACCAAAGTACAGCTACTTTAAAAACATAATTGTTTTACGAAGAGATACTTAGGAGGTATCTAATACCTCAAACTCAAATGATTTACCATGAATCAACTAAAAATGCTATTTTTAGCGAGACCCCATTTCTAAAACCACAATAACAACGTGTTCAAATACCTAATCCATTTATTATATTAGGTAATATATCTATGAATATTTTCAACGGGTACAACAATCGAATGTTGAATAGTTTACCACTTTGTGGTAACATTATCGTTGTGGTAACCGCAGTCAACACGGGAAAAATAACCATCACTCATCACTTCGGTGGTCATAATTAGGTATTAATGTTAATTGGTACATTCATGGACTAATTTGATGAAAAGATATTTTATTTGGTACCACAATATACGGTAATCATTTCATGTTTGATTAGGTGGTTAGTAGTTTTTAATTAGAAGTTAACACATAGTTTTGTTTTTCAGTTTAATTATTTTGTAGGCACTGTAGATAATTATATACCTACACACATAGATTAGTAAAGATACTTCGCCGCCTTGACATGGAATGAAGCCGCAAATGGCTTATTATAGTAAGTTCTTTTTTTGAATTCTTGACAAATAAAAACATTTTTAGAGAAAATTTACGAATAAATAACTAATACTGCGTAATTTTCATGATAATTAAATAATTTATAATAATAATTTCAAATATTTTAGGGACATTTTAGCACGGAGACGTGGCAAAAATTTTTTACGCAACTATTTCAATTTTCAAAACTGGGTACATTTTCTTGTTAGGAGTTAGTAATCTTTACTAATCTATGCCTACACATCACTTTTTTATAATATAGGAGTAGCAGACGAGCATACAGTCCACCTGATGGTAAGTGGCTACTGCCACCCATGGACATCTGTAATCAACCCCAGATAGGATTAGATATTCCCACCTGAGGTCGGCCACAGATGCGCCACTACCCCTGAGGACTAAGCTGGAACGCCTCGGAAGTATGTCTCCCTTACCACACCCTTCAAACCAGAACACAGCAGCGCTTAACACTGTTGTTATTAGGTAGAAATAGGTGTGGCGGTGTTGCCGCTGGAGTCGAACCACAAAGGGTTCTACCACCTTCATATAATATATTGTAATATAACTTAATTATAGGTTTCAAATAATTATACCGTTAAAGCCCATTTATAAGCACCCCATGCTTGATTTATTACTTTTTCGTTAAGAAACGATTATGGAAGTCTACAGCAACGTTGTTGTTTATTCAATCGTTATATTTTTGAATCTTTGCTACTCCCAATAAAGTAAATTTGACAATGTCTACTATGAAGAAATAGTCAAATTACAATCTTTGTCGGGACAGTCCGCTTATAACTGCTAGTCCGCTCTGAATATAAAAGGAATCGCGTCGCCATAGTAAATTGTATGACTACACCTGCTCGCAACAACTTCAGAGCGGACTAGCAATTAATAGATTGATCATCATCAACCCACTGTTGTCCCACTGCTGGGCACGGGTCTCATCTAGGAATGACAAGGATTAGGCCATAGTCCACCGCGCTGGCCAAGTGCGTATTTTTAGATTTTCCAATAAATCTCTCAGGTGTGCAGGTTTCCTCACGATGTTTTCCTTCACCGTTTAGCAAGTGATAATTAATTTCTAATACGCACATAACTTCGAAAAATCAGAGGTGCATGCCTGGAATTTGAACCTTGGACCCCTCGATCGAAAGGCCGAGTTTCTTAACCATTAGGCTATCACTGCATTTCTAGAATAGATTGATAGGTATCTACTGATAGATTGTTCAGGTATTGATTGGTAGGTCTGTGTTTCGAACATTCTTTGCAAAAAATTGCAAAAGCAGATAATTTGTGAGTTATTATTATAAAATGAGGAAATATTTTCCGTAATATTATGAATAGGTAGGTAAAGGTAAAGGTAGTAATGACTAATTTTCCACGAAATGGAATCTCGGAAATTACTCTCTGTAATTATTATTTAATTAAATAATTTTAAATGTATCATCAATTAATAGTTTCCTCCTTATTGTTTTCGATGCAATAATATTAACTTATATATACTTTACTATTTGTCTCATTTAAAACACATCTAGCATTACAATAAAAAGGTTTAAGATTGAAGACTGCACTAAAAATATCGTTATAAGGGCTACATAGTAATATCAATTGTGTGTTTTATGAAGGTGGTAGAACCCTTTGTGGTTCCACTCCGGCGGCACCACCGCCACACCTATTTCTACCTAATAACAGCAGTGTTAGGCGCTGCTGTGTTCCGTTTTGGAGGATGTGGTAAGGGACACAGACTTTTCCGAGGCATTTTAGCTTAGTCCTTAGAGGTAGCGGTGCATCGGTGGCCGACTTCAGGTAGGAATATCTAATCCTATCTGAGGTTGATTACAGATGTCCATGGGCGGCAGTAGCCACTTACCATCAGGTGGACAACATGCTCGACTGCTACTTCTATATTATATTAAAAAGAAATAGATATCTTGTTTTTGACTAATATTTTATTTTTGTTTTTTGGGGGGTGAGGGTGGGATCTTGTATTGAGTTGAGTTATTGCGGTCTTTCCTAGAAACCTAATCATTTTTAGTTCGTCACCTTACATTCTATTTTCATAAGAATATTATGTAGGGCGCCCTACTAAATATCATTGTAATGAATCATTGAAATCACAACAATAATACCTATTTTTACAATGAATTCATTTCACATTCGGCTATTACTTGTATTTCGTTTTAAATCGATCAATCAAATAATTTATTTGCTCTAATATTAACGTGTTTTATATAATTTTTGAATTATAAAATAATTTCGTTACTACTAGTTTTACTAATAAGATCCCATTAAATATTATTTTATAAATTATTTTTAAAATATCTGCTAATAAATATCTATTAATAGGTATTTCGTATTAAATGTTTAATTCAATTAATTATAATATTGCTTATCCTCTAAAATTAACATGGTTTCTGAGAATTATTTGGCTCATTATATACAGGGTGTCCCGTAAGTACCACGACAAACTTGGGGAGAACATAGGTGAGGATCTGACCTCTCTGGGAAAAAAAAAATACCTTGGAAAAAGTGTCACCGTTTTTGCACTATCAATTGTTTTAGATTTTTTGAGAAATTCAGCCCTATTCATCTTCTTTCGTTAACTGCGTGTACAAATTTGGTGATGCAGTGTTTATTTTTTCTGATAAATACTTTCAGATAGTTGGTCTATTATATTGAAATATAAATTGGTTAAAAGATGTAAAGGAACCCTGAAAAAAATAGGGATATTTTTAGATTTTAATTTTTTTACTATTTTTCCCACAACTTTGACTCGTCGCGGTGAAAAAAAAATGTACTGGACTATAAGTGTACGTTACACCAAAAATATGTCCAGTTAATAGAGATTTCAAAAAGGTACCACATTTACTATTTAAAGTTGAAGAAAAAAAGGTTAAGGCCATTTTTGCATGAAAGGGACTGAAACCAACTAAAGCGTAATGATAGAGTTTTTATTTAAATTACGGTTTTTACCGACTCACAACGTGTCAGGCAGTACTAAATTACATTATTACCTAGTTACACACTTAAAAATATCATTCTTCATTTGTAAAAAAACAGTTTAGTAACTAACTAACAAACAGAGTATTACAATTTATTAAGTCAATTTTTACCTACTTTGAACTGTCGTTTCGAAGTGAAACTTCGTACATGTATGTAATTTGAATGACAATACCTTAATTTGATATCTTGAAATAGATCTGATGATGGAGCCAGGATATGGATGGTAGATCTCTTACCAATTTAGCCCAAACTCGAGGGATTTACTAAGAAATGAACCATGCACCTGCTGGCTACATCATCAGATCTGTTCCAAGATGTCAAATTATGGTATTGTCATTCAAATTACATACATGTACGAAGTTTCACTTCGAAACGACAGTTCAAAGTAGGTAAAAAGTGACTTAATAAATTGTAATACTCTGTTTGCTAGATAGTTACTTAATTGTTTTTTTACAAATGAAGAATGATATTTTTAAGTGTGTAACTAGGTAATAATGTAATTTAGTACTGCCTGACACGTTGTGAGTCGGTAGAAACCGTAATTTAAACAAAAACTCTATCATTACGTTTTAGTTGGTTTCAGTCCCTTTCATGCAAAAACGGCCTTAACTTTTTTTTTTTCAACTTTAAATAGTAAGTGTGGTACCTTTTTGAAATTTCTATTAACTGGACATATTTTTTGGTGCAACGTACACTTATAGTTCAGTACATTTTTTTTCACCGCGACGAGTCAAAGTTGAGGGAAAAATAGTAAAAAAATTAAAATCTGAAAACATCCCTCTTTTTTTCATAGTTCCTTTACATCTTTTAACTAATTTACATTTCAATATGATAGACCAACTATCTGATAGTATTTATCAGAAAAAATTAACACTGCAACGCCAAATTTGTACACGCAGTTAACGAAAGAAGATGAAGAGGGCTGAATTTCTCAAAAAATCTAAAACAATTGATAGTGCAAAAACGGTGACACTTTTACCAAGGTAATTTTTTTTTCCCAGAGAGGTTAGACCCTCACCTATGTTCTCCCCAAGTTTGTCGTGGTACTTACGGGACACCCTGTATAAGCTGTACCTAATACCCTTTCAATGTAATTATGTAGGAAAATAAGTAATTAATTTAATGACATAATTGACATCGCAAACAAATACGTCATGCCGTATATGTAAATATGTCTTATTATTGTTATTGGGAAGTACTTACCATACGGAAAATATAAGATTAAATGTGTTGGTTACGTAATTAATATTAAAATTTTATTTGCGCATGAATTGGAGCAAACAATAAAACGTAGATATTGAATTAAATTGAAGACTAGTTATATATTAGTGTAATTACTTCAAATTCACGTTGAAACATATTTAAAATGACACTAAAATTGAGTTTGGTTGATTTAAAATCTAGGAATCTATAAAATATACTTACTATGAGAAACTATACCTAAATATGTATATCAGAATTATAAAGTTCAAAAATAAGTAAATCATGTGCAAAAGATTAGTAGGATAACTAACTTAATTTTTTATTTTACATTCAATTTTACATAAATAATTAGGTAATTAAAAAAAGTTTAGTTCACACTATCAATCATTAAAAAAATAACATCCGAATACCCATAAAAATAAATAGCAAGTATTTATTTATTTGTATCATTTTATAAAAAAAAAACAAATCAATTTCGTCTGCGTGACACAATGTTCAACATTCTAAATTTAAATCGATAAAGGTAAGTACCCACTCGCGAAACAGAGGCCCGAAATCCCAGCTAACCCTTGAAACCGGTTCAGAAAACAAACAAGTAGGGGCAAGTAAGCCGTACATAAATAACGGATCTGTCCGAATGCGAAAACAATATCCAGGCTAAACAAGATGGCGGCAACATGGCCGCGTTTGCATAAATACCTCAACAGCTGTAATGTTGTAACTTTATAATCTGTTCACTTTTGACGGGACTGTTTGAAGTGTTGAAAGCGGTTTTAATAATAAATTGAGATATTTTCTATAGTGAAAAATTAAATATTGCAACATTTTTTTATTTATTTTGATATAACAGAATTAGTAAATGAGTTGCTTATTAAATTGAATATTAACAAAACACGTGTCTAATAAGTGTAACCTTAATAAGTTGCGACAATTTTCTCATAATTTTATGAAGCCATTTTGAAAATAGATAATTAACAATATTAAAAAAGAGGGTAATTTTAAAAATGACCAGCAGGTAGAGACATTTACCTAATGAGAGTTATTACTAGAGCCAAAAAACAATTACCCAAAATATCTTAAAATTAAAAAATAAATAAAAATATCTATGATTCTAAATGTCTATAACAGTACCCTTAGTTTATACAATAAAGCTATTTCTAGATAGACTCAAAGCAATTTTGCGTTAGAATAATTCATAGACCAAGATAAAGCATAGACTAACAGGCGTAGGGCGGGGCAATAGATTAATGTTCATTAGTTGTGCTAACTATACCATTTGTCATAGTTGTCTCTGGTTTATTGTCTATCGTCTTGTAATGGCGTCTCTTTAGAAATGTTGATTGTCTATGCACAGATTTATAATCTTTATAAAATGTAGAGTATAATAATTCTGTTGGAGGTAATTGTAAGTTTTTTAAGTTTGAATATCTCTAAATCTACTTCGTAGTTGTATTTCTTCCGTATTATATATTTTTTTAATTGAAGTACCAAATCAAGTTTGATTAAAGGGCAGGCAATTAGCAGTGATAGCCTAGTGGTTAAGAAACCCGGCCTCTCGATCGAGGGGTCCGAGGATCAAATCTCAGGCACGCACCTCTGATTTTCAAAATTATGTGCGTATTAGATTAGAAATTAATTATCACTTGCTTAAACGGTGAAGGAAAACATCGTGAGGAAACCTGCAACCTGAGAGATTTATAAAAAAAAATCAATCTCGAGGGTATGTGAAGTCTACTAATACGCGCTTGGCCAGCGCGGTGGACTATGGCCTAATCCTTCTCATTATGAGAGGAGACCCGTGCCCAGCAGTGGGACAGTAACGGGTTGATGATGAAAATGCTACTACTACCAATCTCGTACTCATCGAATTGGGACACACTGAAAATCAGTGGCCGTGGTTCGCCGCGGCGAGGCTGAGTGGACCCTTTTGTTAAATTTTACTGCAGCAATGTTCTGATTTTAAAGTTATGTTTACTATTATCATAGATTAGTAAAGATACTTCGCTGCCTTGAAATTGAATGAAGCCACAAACGGCTTATTAGTAAGTTCTTTTTTTGAATTCTTGACAAATAAAAACATTTTTAGAGAATATTTACGAATAAATAACTAATACTGCGTAATTTACATAATAAATAAGTAATTATTTCAAATATTTTAGGTACATTTTAGCACGGAGACCTGGCAAAACTTTTTACGCAACTATTTCAATTCTCAAAACTGGGTACATTTTCCTGTTAGGAGTGAGTAATCTTTACTAATCTATGACTATTATATGTCACATAATGTTGTAGTAATTTTTACAAATAAATATATCTTTCTTTCTTTCAATAGATTAGAATTTCAGTTCTATATAAGGTCCCCCATATTTGCGTTCCTACACTTGAGTAGGTTACCTAAGTTCCAATGCCTCATGTATCTTTTCCTTAGTACTTATTTCGAGTACTCCTACTCGAAAGATAAAATAACTTATATCTATTAAATATTAATAAAAATATCTATCCCTTATTTCATACGCATATAAACCCCGTTATTCAAACTCAACCTGTTGATGTTTCCTCACAAAGTTTCAAATTTGCTAATTATCGCATTTAAGAGTCACGTTCTGATCTTTGGTAAAAAAAGAGGATAGATTGTTTACTAATACCATCTAATGACGTCGAAGTTAAATGTTATGATAGTTAAATGTCCAAGAATTTTCATTTGTTATTGTTTTAGAATTAGCAGACATTTTGAAATCTCTAGCGTTACTAACTGAAATGTTAAATAAATCATTATTTTTATTGGGTACTTTAGAAATATTTTATTCGCAAACTAAATATTTTGTTGCAATATTCACTAGTTGATGTTTCTTCATAAATCACACATAAAGAAGCTGTGTTCAATGTATTTAGCGCAATTTATTACCGCTAATGCTAGCGAGTACAGTCAATAGCAAAATTTAACAAGATGCCTACTACGAATTAGGCTTTTCATTTGAAAGCTACGGATAATGTTTTTCCGGCTACATTTTTGAAATGCAGATTTGTTTCGTGCAAACTATTTTATCCATTGGTTATTTTAATTAACTATATTTGATCTACAATTTTTTTGGTACTCAATTCTTACTCTCTCTCCCTTTCATATATTTCGATGAAAAACTAATAAGGTAAATGATCTATGGAAAAAATAAATGATTCAAAATATATCTATAAATTTTGGTTTTGATAAAACAGTAATCATAATTTTTTTCTGACTTGTGTCAAGTTTAGTGCTTAGATTCAGTCACGTACATTAGTTTTTGCGGCCGACTGTACCTCTTTCAATTATGATATCATTGGCGCAGTGATTCATGGAACTTTCGATGTCTGACGAAACATCTACTTCACGTTGACCCACATAGTGGCGTATACACGTTAAAATGATTATAGTATACACACGAATTCCTTAGAAAATTGCGGATAAATCCTACGAATTAGGTATGAGTCAGATATATAAGCAAAAAGAAGTAATCAACCCCAAATAGGATTAGATATTCCTACCTGAGGTCGGCCACAGATGCGCTGCTACCCCTGAGGACTAAGCTGGAACGCGTCGGAAAAGTATGTCTCCCTTACCACACCCTTCAAAATGGAACTCAGCAGCGCTTAACACTGCTCTTATTAGGCAGAAATAGGTGTGGCGGTGGTGTCGCCGGAGTCGAACCACAGAGGGTTCTACCACCTTCTCACTCACTTAACATCTGGTGGACTGCATGCGCTTTTTTACCTCATTACAAAAAATAGAGCGGAACAACGATATTTCATGTAGCCATATAAAATTATTTCTATTCCTTTCGTAGTCTTCGTAACACGAATGTTAAGTTTCGCGTGCGATCAGTCCTCGGTACTACACGGTTATTCAATTACCCGCTAATCGTTAGCTACGCCCTTTTTAACTGGCTACCAAGCATACAATCGAATTAAAATATTTTATTAAAGGGAAAAAAGTTGCAAAAAATATTTTTTTAAGTTTGTTATCCTATTTTTTAAAGTTTCAAAGAATTCATGTTTTGCCCTAGATAAATATGGGGGTTGATTACAGGTGTCGAAGGGTGGCAGTAGCCAGCTACCATCAGGTGGACTATATGCTCGTTTGATCCGAGACTTTCCAACTCAATCCTGAGGTATAGCAACGCATTTGTTATATTCCACGTAAAACTGCTAGTCTGCTCTGAATATAGAAATGAATCGCGTCGCCATAGCAAATTGTATGACTACCTGCTCGCAACAACTTCAGAGCGGACTAGCAGTTTGGCGACAAGTACACCAGCCAGTAAGAATTTATAATCTTATCGGAGATTCATTACAGATGCCCATGAGGGCTGTAGCCACTAACCATCAGCTGAACTGCCCGTTAGCTACTTCGATATGATAAAAATACCCAAACCGGATGAAGGCGTGATATAAACAAATAAACCGCGCTAATATCTCCATGTAGGACATTCTCGGAAGCACTAACGGGCGTGTTGGAGGCTTTTACGCCAACCGAATGTTAGAGGGACACGCGACGTAAGGCTCGATTATGTTGCCATGAACAAAGACTGTTTGCTTGTTGTAAGTATATGTGAGTTGTTTAGTACCTAATCAGTCTGCCAATCTGCAAATAGAAAGCATTGTAGAGTGTAGTCTAAACTCTTCTGAGGGGAGATCTGTGAAAGTATCCTTATTGTGAGCTTTAACGTTTTTATAAAAATGACTGTTTTTGTAAAAACGTAGTTTGTTTACGTATTTGCCCATACATTTCCAATCAGCGCCCCCAGCGGACTGTATCAGAACTGATTGGAAATGGATGGGAAATAGTTAAAAAAATACAAAATAGTAATTTTTGTAAAAACGCACACTAAGGGTACAGAAATCTTTAATGATGATTTGGTATTCTTATATAGTTATGTGCATTTTGTTTTAAGGTTGTAGAACCCTTTGTAGTTTGACTAAGGAGGCACCAATTATTTACCTATTTATTTCTCCTTTTATACGATGTATTTAGTTATGGTATGATAGAGACACGGGGTATTTCAATTTAGTCCTTTTGAATAACAACGTATTTGGGACTTAAGGAAGAATTTAGCCAAATTTCAATTAGATTTCATGGATACCTACAGTATAATTTAAATTGATAGATATAAATACTTTTGCTTAATTTCCTTGAAGCTGATCGCAGATGTCTAGGGGCGTCAGTTACTGACTGATTAGTTAAACTGCATCCTGGTACTATCAGTTATTGCGTTCCGTTGGAGATCCCGGAGTCCTCTACGCAGCGCCGAGGACGGCCACCGGGGGGGTTTTAGTGCGGTAAGAGTCCCACATAACCCCGTGTCGCTTCCACGGCACCGGGTACCTTTTGAAGGTTTCCCCCTCGTTAACAAAAAAAAAAAAAATGGTACTATCAGTTATATGAAAACATACTTCGAAATTGTAAATTATGATTAAAAAATATATTTTTAGGGATGTTCTCCCTAAAAAGTTGTATGAGCTAAAATACCAATAGATAGTTTGCAGGTTAAGTATAGTATATCATATACAATTTACATTTTTATAGCCAACAAGAGTCATAAAGAATTATCTTTTCTATGGTGTAGGTAAACTACAAATGGCGCTATACATAGGCATATCATTACCGTCGGCGCTTTTGAAAAACATAAAAAACAGCGCGCTATAAGCATGCTTATTTGCAACGATTACCATAAAAGTACTCAATAAATGTATTAAAAATTAGAAATAATTGACTAAAACTGAAGGAGTTCGTGCTAGGCAGCCATTACTGTGCGGTAGCATGCGACGGTGGTTTTTTAAACCTATTGTTTTTAGGGTTCCGCACCCAAAGGGTAAAAACGGAAACCTATTACTAAGAGTCTGTTTGTCTGTCTGTCTGGCCGTCTGTTCGTCTGTCCGCCTATCCGTCTGTCCGTCTGTCCGTCTGTCCGTCTGTCCGTCTGTCCGTCTGTCCGTCTGTCCGTCTGTCCGTCTGTCCGTCTATCACAGGACTCTATCTTCTGAACCGTAATAGAAAACAATTGAAATTTTTAAAGAGTATGTATAAAGGTGGCCGCTGTAACAACAAATACTAAAAATAATAAAAAATTGAAAGTTTTTCGCTTTATCTATTAAACCGTAATAGGTAGATAGTTTAAATGTTCACTATGTATTAACTTTAGTGGCAGCTATAATTACAAATACTAAAAATAAAAAATTATATGAAAATGTTGGTACGGAACCCTCGGTGTGCGAGTTAGACTTGCACTTGGCCAATTATTTAAACCTATTGTTTTTTCTAGATAGGTGCTTTAATGCAAATTGTAAGTTTTTGTTTCGATGCAAATAAACAGAAAATTATTTCTATTAACGACTTACGATTACAAATGTCAACGAAACCTATGTAGGTTTGCGTTTTTTATTATTGAGGATCGTATTGGACTAGGTTTTCCACGCACGTGGGGGCTGACTAAAAAGTAATGTAAGAAATTTTACAATTATGTTCACAGCTACGTACAAACTCTAAAAGTTTGTATTCTATTCCGCTCTGAATATAGAAGTGAATCGTGTCGCTATAGCAAATTGTATGACTACACCTGCACACAACAACTTCAGAGCGGACTAGCAGTTTAGCGCGGACTATACGTAGCTTAAACTTTTGATTCCTTTACCAATCCGGATTTACATAGATTTTCAAAAATACTTCTCCAGCATTTTGTATTTTTGTGTTGTAAACTTTAATTGTTCCTTCTAGCTTCTGAAATCAGCTAAATTGTTGATTATTATAGATGCTAAAATAGCTTGTTTGATAGAGCCCTTAGATGTCTATGGGCCATAGTGAGCTCTTACCATTACTTATCTGCATCTCATCGAGGTAAACATAAAAAATGGTAGATAATAGGCCTTAAATGAAATACAGTGATAGATGTTTTATATTTATATACTTTTAACCGACTTGGGAAATGTTTTTTCCAAATTATTTGACAGATTTTAACACATGAGGTGTCGTTGGATTCAACAAAATTGTGGGAGTAACACAGGTTTTTTAATAATTTCTAGTTGTCATAACATCCTTATACTTACAAAGTATTCACTTCAAAGTAGAAATTTAAATATTCGCAACTTTAAGAGTGTACTATACAAAAGAACCCATACTAAGAACCTTCGTACACCTCACCCGTATAGCTATCTGGGTCGAAATCGATCCACGTACGCTGTGGTTCGACCACTGAAAAATAAAACGTAATGGAACAGGTTCTTATCGACGCTCAAGTAGGGTTGTCACCACTTTTCGGATGTTCACAGCATTTTTCAGAAGAAAATCTTAGTACATGTTATGTTTTTGATTTTTATGTTTAGTTATGTTTTGTTTTTGATTTTTATGAAAAGCACACTTATGATTTTGAATAATAAATATGTTATAAATAATATTATAAGAAAATAAATATCGCAAAAAACTGAATTATTTACTGAAATATTAAGTAAAAGTAGTTACTTACTGTAGATGGGTACCTTTAGATGTTTCCACCTAGAAATATTTTTTGTCCGATAGATGGCGCTGTTCTCGGAATCTAATTATTTTTGTGACAATACAATGTGAGCCAGAGCCAATACACAAGTACTAGGAGTAGTAGTACTATTGGGTATAACTGACACTATTATCTATTAAGTGTATGTGTAGAGCAGTACCTACCCTTAGTAGGTATGAGTTTTTACGTTTGCTCGAAAACGTTCAACGTTTACGAATTCGCTCATAAAGTGACCCCATGGACCGTATCGTGACTAAAACCCTTAGTATAACTGTTTTTGTATTTGTCTACGTATTTGCTCATACATTTCCAATCAGCACCCCTAGCGGATTGTATCAGAACTGATTGGAAATGTATTGAAAATAGGTAAACAAATACAAAAACAGTCATTTTTGTAAGAACGTACAAACCCATGCTAAGGGAACAGATGAAGGTACATATAGTAGGTACCTATGACTATAGGTACCTACTATATGTACCGACTGGTAGCCCTACTCACAATAGCCGTCGATACTGCAGTTAAAGACCACAATATGCGTTAATGCGACTATTACTACTTTTTTATTGTTTACGACCGTTAAGTAGCGTACCCACTGTCCGTTATATAAATATTGTTGAGATTTTATATTCGGTTATTGTATAATTATTTTAATTAAGGCATTTTAAAGTATTATGGAGATGGATGCAGCTTACTTAATTAAATTTCGTATTAATTTAGGACGAGCCATATATTCCTATCTAGAGGTACCTATTTTTATTAATAATTGAGATGGTGAAGTAAGGAGTATGATCGATATAACACCGTACATCAAATTTTATTGTACTTTTTCCGTGCGAATTTATGTGGTTAAAATTATAGGGTTTTATTCACATTTAAATGTAGTTTTCTAAATATATTATACTTATTTAATCAAATCAACGTGTTGGAAACATATTTTATAATTTTTTATAAGTAGTATAATATCTATAAATAAAATTTATCTGGTTTTAAAAGGTAAAGCATAGAGTCCTTTCTAAAGTACAATACAGCAGCCTAGCAATCCTTCATAAGTTGTAATGTTTCACTTAGATATAATTATAAAGGTGTATTATATTATGATTGAAACAGATATTTCTTAAGATGATTGTACATTTTAAATGAAAATATTTGATTAAGTATCGGATCGTAGGTTTTTAATTGTGCTTTTTAAAGAACAAAAGTATAGTGTGTAATCAACCTAATAGCCACGAAGGTTGAATAGTAATAGAAAAAGGGAATATGGATTCGATTTAATAATTATTGCTTGTACCTTTATCAGTGCTGCTCCATCGCACTGGCTAATGGTTTCAATGAAAGATTCTTTCTAATTACGTACCAATTACTTGATAATGCTACTAGTATTGCGGTGTGACTGAGAATCGTTGATTGGGTAAGCTGTTAAGAAAAAATAAGAGGATTACATGCTTTTTATAAAGGTACAATATCGATATTCATATCTTTATGGACGTTTTGTATATGGGCATTAATTCTGTAAATAAATAATAGAAGAAACTTAAATAAATAATAATAATAAATTCTACAACAACAATATTAACTAGATAATTATTATGAACACAAAAAACCGATTGCTTAAATATATAGCTTCATAATATAAATCCTATAAGGCGTTTGGGCTGCAGAGCGTGCCGGGATTAAACATATATACTTACATACATACAAGATAAATACATACGTTCGAAAAATACCTTTCGCAAACAAGTAAAGCGCTTTCTACACTCACAGCCCCACACTAGGATTCCCTGTATCGTGGGTGCTATGGACACACACAGAGACAAATACACAAACACCCAGACCCAGAAACAGAAATCTAAATTCATCATTTAGATATCTGTCTGGCCGGGGATCGAACCCGGGACCCTCTGCGCGTCAGACCGGCATGGTGACTGCTCCGCCACGCGGGTCGTCTAGCAGTTCTTTTTAAAGGCCACTTTAGAGTAAAAGCTGTAAATATAAATCTTTATACATCTACAGTATATTCAATTACATTTAATTATATAAAATACTTAAATATTAAATGAAAAATATTACATGAAAACGGTTCAAACATGCCCCTAAACTTAGTTACTTATTTCAGTAGGTAACAGGGTAATTTATTAAGTTTACCCTCATAACTTTTTATGTCAGCGATATATTCACGGTAAAGTTATATTTACCATTTTTATGTGACAAATTATGGTTCGTGATATTATTACTTAAAAGCGAATAAATTTCAGTGAAAACTGAAATCTGATAATCGTAATCTTCTAGCTTTTATTTTTAAATAAAACATGTACTAACATAAATTAAAAACTTTTAAAGTTATATTAACTATTTCATAAAAATACTAATTTAAACTTAAATTAAAAGCATCTAAAGCTATCTTAATTATTTCAAAATAATATGTAAATGAGTTTTTTGGTCTAATTTTATGTTTAACTAGTTTTTGACCGCGGCTTCGCCCGCGTTTAAAAGAAAATAATATAACATACTAACATACATAAAACTGAAAATCGGTACCTTCAACTTTGCTAAAGATCATCACTTGATCAAATGCATAGTTTACTGTTCAATCCCTACTAATATTGATTAAAATAATCGATGTTTTGGGTCCAAAAGATCGATTCCGATTAATCGATCTTAGATCGCCATCCCTAGTTCCCGTGGGATTTCCGGGATAAAAACTATCCTATGTCCTTTCTCGGGTCTCAGACTATCTTTGTACAAAATTTCAATAAAATCGGTTCTGTGGTTTAGGCGTGAAGAAGAGACAACCAGACAGACAGACAGACAGACAGACAGACAGACAGACAGACAGACAGACAGACAGACAGACAGACAGACAGCAGACAGACAGACAGACAGACAGAGTTACTTTTGGATTTATAATATTAGTAAGGATTTATAGGTACTATGTATAAAATACCTAATCGTTTTCAGCGATAAATTTGTGTTCTATGACATTATATTTTCGTCGTCATCGTTTCACTATTTTTGTTTTGATAGTTTTGGTTAAAAAAATTATTGCTCAAATAGGCGGCATTTCTATTTTCTCTCAAATATTATCTATAATATGCAAGCGAGAAAAGAAATGTTAACATTTTCATTACAATTTCACTAAATAATATTACAATATCATGGGAACACAATCATACATTTGATTATTACATATTACGACAGGGGTCGGCGATTATATAAACGGATCGCTTTCATTTACCATATTAGCCAATAAAATAATAGTTTAAGCACACAATGGACGCGTAATAGGAAATTTGCAGGCTCTACTAGAGCGTAGGACTCGTAAACTTCGACTCTACATTAATGTGAAATTGCTTCTAAGGTTCGCTATAACTTTGATAAGTATTAAACGTTTTAATTTCACACTTATTGAGTTATTGAGTACATGGGTGCGTTTATAGAGATCCAGGTGCTAATGAAGTGATAAACGGACTTTTTAAGTGCTTAGTAACAGTGTAAGTTGTGTTCTAGTTTCAAGAGTTTATGTATTTCAGCCTAATAACAGTACCCTTACCACGAGTTTTCAAAACATCCCACAATTTTACGTTACGTTTACTCAATTATTCTATTCCGTTTGCTCAGTAAACTGAGTAAACGTAACAATAAGTAAGTGCTCAAGTATTTTTGTCTGCCTCACATGTTCGCAAAAAAGGGAGACAAAACATAAAGCGCCATTTTGTCAATTTAGACATTTAATGTTACGTTACTGACACTATAGTTCTGATACAATCCGCTAGGGGCGCTGATTGAAAATTGTATGGCAAATACGTAAACAAATATCAAAACAGTTTTTTGTAAAAACGCAAAAACTCATGGTAAGGGTACAGCATTGTTAGGTTCTGCTATATTTGAAAATTATAATACAAGTCCGAGGCGTTTCAAATTAGTCTTTAAGAAGTAAGAAGGCATATGTGGCCGCAGTCAAGTAAGACTAGTAATCTTATCAGGAGTTGATTACAGATATCTTTGGATGGTAGTAGCCACTTGCCAACAGGTGGACAGTATGCTTGTTTGCTACTATATTATAAAAAAGAAACCTGGACTTCTTCCAGTTTTAAGGAAAAAGCTAAAATCAGTAATTGGACGTAAAAAGTTGCGGCCAATCGATCTAATTAATTAGTCACTGTAGCTTAAGCACATGTCTCATCAACCCCAAATAAATTAAAACCCATTCAGTTAGTGATCCCTAAGGACTAATTTGAAACGCCTCATGCAAGCATATCTGTCTGAATGAGGCGATTATTATTATTACAGGAAATTATAATATTTTTTAGAACATCTACAATGTAATTTAAGCTACTTACAATACTAATCTAATTTGAAAACATAGGTTTTTAAGTAGGTACAATGTCCATACTAACACAATTAAATGGAAGTAAATAAAAACACACACGGAAATTATTAAAAAACGATTACTTTTTTATATAAATTTTATTAAATATTAAATTAATAAATTAATTTAAGTAAGCTATCTAAAAATAATTGAAAAACCTACTAGCTTCACAAAATCACCTCAATTTTGGTACTTATATATACGAGTAGGTATAAGAATCTTTAAACCTCCATCTCATTACGAGCATAACAAAAATCCAAAAACAAACAACGATTACATAATCAAGCAAATAAATCATGGCTGAATCCGGTAACCAATTAGGCAGCCTATTGCGAATTTGTCGAGTCCTCTACATTAAGCTAATTAGCGGGATATAATGACATAACGCGCCTTTAACCGTACCGAGTGCAAACTTAAAGATAAATACGTCCATATTTGTCTATCAGTAACTGTAAAGGCTTATCGCACTCAGAATACTCGTTAGCGCTTGTAACCCAAGACAAGGGGTGTGCGGATACGAAACTTCGGATCTGGATACGGGTATACGAAAAAATTATCGGCTTCTGGAACGGTTACGGACGTGAAATTATTTCGGAGTATCCTATAGTTTCAATAACGGTTATTTAATTAATTAGGTAGGTCTTCGACTGTCAAGAAAGTGTAAATATACGAATACCTAATGATTTCATTTTATTTACCTAGTAAGAAACGCTCGTGACTACTTAATATGAGTCTCATTTACGCCCATTATCAATCAATCTATAAAATTTTTGCCCACTAAAGATCGAAAATATAGAACGATGAATTAAGAAATGAAGTTATTAACTAGTCAAGATTTGGTTATGTTTTCGAATATTTTTATTTCGAATATCCGATAGTTTCGGTTACGGATCCGCATAACTTTGCCAACCCTACAAAACAGCGCTACATTCGAATGGATACCCTACGGAACATAAAATAAGGCGTGAGTCACACTAAAGTTAAGGTCTTTTTTCGTTCAGTACTCGCACGGTTGCCTTTCCTAATTGGCGCACCATCTGTTTAATTCATTTTGCGATAGTTTTACAAGTATTTTATTGACGCGTAACTCCGCCTGCTTGGATGTAACGGAGCGATTAATCGATTCGTTTGCGTGCGAATCGCTCGATCGAATGCCAGGATCGCGGTAAATAACGATTATTTGATTGAAAAAATATTTTCTGTGAGTGTACCTACTAACAGCGCTGGAATTATACGATCCTTTGGGACTTTGATTACTTAAGCTACACTATTTTCTACAACTCTACATTTGTTATTGAGTCTCAATTGAATATTATTTCTAGGCGAATTGATGATAGTAGTGTACCTTAGAGGACTAAATTGAAACGTCTCATGTTACTTCTTCCTTATCAAACTTTCATACCAAAACACCCAAAAATTTCACCACTTTTTGCCTCAATGTAGAGTAATATTTTTCGAACGTATGCAGTAGTAGATCTTAACATATGAGGTGTCTTTTTTATAATATAGGAGTAGCAGACGAGCACGCAGTCTGGTAAGTGGCTACTGCAGCCCATGAACATCTATAATCAACCCCAGATAGGATTAGATATTCCTACCTGAGGTCGGCCACAGATACGCCGCTACCCCTGAGGACTAAGCTGGAACGCGTCGAAAAAGTCTGACTCCCTTACCACACCCTTCAAAACAGAACACAGCAGCGCCTGACACTGCTGTTATCAGGTAGAAATATAACATTTTCGAGTTATCGGGCGTTTGTTTTTATGATAATTCAATACTTCGTTTTAGAATAGTTACAAATAGGTATGACCATAGTGCCGCTGTAAATGTAGGTACGTACTAGAAAAGGTTTTAATCGTTTTCATTCATAATAAATAAAAATAATATAAGTAATTATTTATAGCACACGTGATTATGTCGTAACTTGAAATATGTACACGCCATATTATAATTATTACTCTGATTAATTAAAAATAATGAGAGAAATGCATAAACTTATAGAGCATAAAAACCATTTCATTTGAAAAATTAAAATAGTTAAATGTGAAACGCATGAAGTGATAGATCTTACTTTTTATAGTATAGAAGTAGAAAACAAGCATTACGTAGATGGTAAGTGGTCACAGTCACCTACGGACATTTTTTTTTTTTTTTATAATTATTTAAGAGTAGCAGACGAGCATGCAGTCCACCTGATGGTAAGTGGCTACTGCCGCCCATGGACATCTGTAATCAGCCCCAGATAGGATTAGATATACCTACCTGAGGTCGGCCACAGATGCGCCGCTACCCCTGAGGACTAAGCTGGAACGCCTCGGAAAAGTCTGTCTCCCTTACCACACCGTTCAAACCGGAACACAGCAGCGCCTAACACTGCTGTTATTAGGTAGAAATAGGTGTGGCGGTGGTGCCGCCGGAGTCGAACCACAAAGGGTTCTACCACCTTTAACATCTGTAATCTGTAATGCCTGATAAGATATACCTGAGGAGGTATTACTAGTTTTGAGGACTAAATTGAAACGCCTCGGATAAGTATGTCCTTACACCTTTTAAACCAGAACACAGCAGCGCTGGTATTATTAGTCATTTGATGTGGCGGTGGTGCCTCCGGAGTCAACAAAGGGAGAACAACAAAGAGTTCTACATTTAAAACCATACAAACCAATACATTTTAGTGGAAGTAGTTACGAAATAACGACTAAGTAACAACGCCTCATATTATACACGACGAATCCGTTTAAACATCTATTTAAACTACAACTCAACGCGTTTAACTACACACTACACAGTACAGTATGGGAGGTCCTTACCCCAAACCAAAATTACACTTTGAACGTTAGTTTAGTCGATAAAAGGGTTGAGATAAACAGTAGCGTTCAGTGACGCGTGCTGCCATCTCTCGGACGTTGACAGAGAATAATAAATCTTCGGATAACATCAGAGGTGAAGATTATACGGTGTTCGGATCCCCATGACGCCATCCGTGCTTCCGGCTGCAAATTAGCAAACAATCTACTAATTGGCTCCACTTATTATCTTTGCTACGAACGGAATAGAGCTCAAAGTTGTTAGGTTACGCGAAGTAGGCGGTCCACTTGACATAAAACTGCATATTTTTAGTTGTTCCACGAACGTTGGTAACGCCGTTTCAAGTGAAGACAATAGTACTACTGTTCTGGTACAGTCAGTAAATTATGACAACTACTTTGTGGTATATGATCGATGCGAAGTAATACCTTGTAAAGTCGTACGTTGTAAGCAACTAAATGTTTGTTTTTGATGTTATTCCTGTAACACTTAAACTTAATATTAGCACTTTAAATTAATGGAAGCATTTTAGTAGGTACTTAAAAAAGACAAAAGTTAAACATTTAAACACTGCTAGGTGACTTTTATTTTAATGTTTATTGGTGTCTAAATCAATTAACAAATTTCAAATGAAGATTTATTCTCGCAAGGGCCCCAACTCAGAATTTAGTAATTCCCTTTGATTTGGTATAATTGATATTGTCGATATTATTTTACAAATCCCTTTTATCGACTTACAAGTAAAAATCAAATTAATCGGCTCATACTTACGATGGTTTCTGTAATATTTAGTTTCTAATTCACTCTAATTCACAAACAGTAAAGCTAAAAGTCGCAATGCTTAAATAACTTTCCGAATGTCTCCAATGACCAATTAGAAATGGCCATTAAAACATTCGGTCTTCGCTCCTTTTTGAACGCATTCCTTCACGGAACGAAACTGCTTAAATTCGTCAATTTGCGAACAAGCCACCAAGAGCCTTAGAGCTTAAGTAATAAAATAACACGTCGAGTTAAAAATACTGATGTTTGCAGTAATGTTGATGTTTGATTGTGATATATTCCTCATTTTAATTCTGTCTCATTTTTGAACGGCTAAATGTTTCATTTTGTGTTTTTTTCTAAAATCTAAATCTAATCTTTCAATGTAAATAGTATCGAATCCCTAACTGACTTTAATTAAAAACAGATGACAAAATTTTGTGAAGTAAATTTTGAGAATTATCTTTTTATTTAATATTTATAATGAAATAAATAAACGATTAATTATAAACAATTCAAATTTTAATTCAGCTATTCTAAAGTTTACTACTGCATGTCAAATTATTAATAAAGGTTTTAGCAGTAGAGAATCAATTTAATGAAGTTTAATTAGCGACCCAAAAACTGTCTCACATTATATTTAATATTTACATTTAAATCAAATAATTGCAACTACACATATCGATTAGTATTCAAAATAAATCAATTCAGATGAATTAATAACTTCCCGTCATTTTTTAGCGCATTATTTTTAACATTTATAAAGGTTTTAGCAGTCGAGAATCATTTTAATGTACTTAGTTTAAGTAGAGTCCGAAATCAGTCTCATAATATTTATGCAACAGCATTTAAATTAATTCCTTATCAATTTGTATTCAAAATACTCGTAAATAGGCATATTTCTATTTGAATGAATTAAAAACTTCCCGTTATTTTTAGCGGATTATTTTTATCATTAATAAAGGTTTTAGCAGTAGAGAATCATTTTAATGTACTTAGTTTAATTGGAGTCCTTAAATCAGTCTCTTAACATTTATACAACAGCAAATATATTTAAATGAATTCCTTTAAACTACTTATCGATTTGTATTCAAAATACTCGTAAATCGAAATATGCAGATGAATTGAAAACTTCCCGTCATTTTTTAGCGGATTATTTTTCAACATATGGTCCGGGGTTTCGTTAATTAAAATAATCGAGTGTGGCGAATTAGATAATTTGTCATCGGCGGCAATCGGCTTCGTATTGTTGTCGGGTAGTAAATAATGGACCTTCTTGGAACCTTAGCAGGGCCGGATTTGAGGTCTGGGAAGGAGCGGAGGCCCCTAATTCTTCTCTTAATAAAAGGAAGATTTAGTCTGTCAAGTCTTTTAAAAATATTGTCAACAAATCGATTATTTCAACAAAAAACGTAGATTATTAGTATTGTAGTATAATATAGTTTTGTCCGTAAAAATGCTAAAAAGCCTGTTTGGAAAAGCACTTAAGAGCGCACCCGTCGTAATTAGGATATTTTTTGTCTCTATTGTAAGGGCCCCTTATCTTGGGGCCCTGGGCCTGGGCAATAGCGGGTGCTAAATCCGGCCCTGCTTAGAGGTTTAGAATATTCCATAATTATCGCTTCAGAATGGTAGCAATAAATTTGCCAAACCTTTGTATTTTAAGGTATTGGCGGATTTATTGTGTGATCGATTCTATAATCGCGACTAATTTTAGTTAAAGATTCTTTTGTAGGTATTAATTTTTGTAGAACGTATTTCTGTGACTTATATGGCAAAAGATGATTAATAGCCAATTTAAATTATTAATAAATGACTTTTTGACATGTTTCATTATAATTAATCATTTGTATTTCTTATTATTACTGTAGGTACTTTGATCAAAGAATTATGTAACTATAGAAAAGACAGGTGTTAAATATGTAATTGTAGAAATATGTACAGTGTAGGTATATTCCTAAAGAAGTACTTATATACCTATGTATTTAGTTTATATATGAAGTGATTGTACATTGTTGATATTTAAGAACATTTTAAATTTTATAGGAACATTACTTGAATTTGAAGTCAGGTTTTAGTTATTTCTATGCTATAAACTTTAAATACAAATGTTCTAATGTACTTATTTTGAATCAGACATAGATATCGCAGATAGATTATTGTGATCAATGAAATTAGAAGAACTGCAATTTTTATGTAGTTATAACAACGTCGTTAAACAAGTTCTTTTTTCAAAATTTTTTTTTTAATGTCGTTAAACAAGTTCTTAGTAGTAATAAATCCGTCAAATCACTTACATTACGTATATAAATGCGACAGAACACACACAGCTACAGTTTTTATTACCGATAACTAATAAAAGTCTAACAATTTTTCAAATTTACTAGTAAAAGTGTAGCTTTAGAACCAAATAAGTGTACAAAGGATTATTTCGCTTCAATAGTTTTGTATACAGTATATCATCACGCGGCGTGGGAGTCCAAATGGTCCAGGACACCCCGCGGCGATGCGCACGCGCATTAACATGTTCATTTATTAATAACGACCACAGATACTATAAGGGTCGTAAGTTCTATATTTTTTTCTTGTTGACCACCTGATAAAGGGCTACTAGAAGGGCTTATTTAGGTCGTAGACGCTTTGCTACCCTTAAAGACTGGTAGATACTTTTTTTTGTTTTTACCTGTGTTACAAAGTTTTTTTATTCACTTATTCGATTTAAAGCGATAATAAAATCGACAAATACTATCTCTTTTGGCATTGTAGATAGATAACTGTTGTCAAAAATCATTGTGCATGTACAGTGATTTAATTGTCAAAAATATTTATTTCGAATAATTTTTATAATTCGTAATTTCGTTACTAAAAAAACTTACCTAATTAAAAACACGTAGTTAGTTATTATATTAGTAGGATTATACATAAAAATTAAATAATATAATGATAAGTAATATTATTAGGCGTGAAATACATTTGTAAATAAAAAAATATCTTTAATCAATAATTTAATCAATTATCAATTCAATCAATTTAAGCCCTGTCTATTCCCTCAAAAGGCTTGATATAAGGCACCCCGTGACGTTGCAGCCGATCGGTGCGGTCTGCTTACAAAGGATTTTGTGGCTTATAAAATCATACAACTTACTTCTAGTAGATTAATTGCTCTACAAATCTCTACTACTTGACTAAAATTTTGTAGTTTTTATTAGATTACGTAGGAGCTTCAACACTTTATGTCGCACTGCTGGGCATGGTGGGATTCCTTTACAATTTTGCTGCTGGGAATGTAGGGGTTGCGTAATAATTTGTCAGGAGTATACACCTCCTTGCTAAAGCTCCTGGACTAAAGCTGACTTAAAACCGAAATGTTATGAAGGTGAATCTCTGTGGCACCTCACCTATTTATGCCTAATACCACCAGTGATAAGCGTTTTAAATGGTGGTATGTGTGGTAAGGGAGACATAATTTTCCGAGGCGTTCTTTAGGCCGTCAAGTTCGGCTAAAAGTAACTAACCTACGCATATGCCAGAACCAACGTATCCTTAATTTACTTGTATGATGTGCAACCAGCTTGAATACAGCTGATTTAACAAAGAAGTCGTAACGATATTACGACGATAAGCTCAGCACTGAATATTTTGTCATTTTGGAAATTGTGAAATCAATTTCCTTTGATATGCATAAAACCTTATAAATTATGATCGTGCGTTCTCACAGCTCTTATCAAATGTGTAAGGTCATTATTTTTATGCGTTTGTTGATTGTAACATAATTATGATAAGTTACTTTAACCAATGACCATAAACATATGGTGATTATTCAGTTTTATAATACCAATTAAATATTTGGAACACTCGTTTTAACAAGTTCATGAATTCGGTCAAATTAATTAAAGAAACGATAAAACGATCACGTTTTACCATAAAACGAGTCACGCCATACAAACGATCATAAATTTAAATATCAGTTTTCGAAACTTTGTCGCTAATTAATATTTGATACAATAACATTATTAATTGACGCGTGGGTTTCATTATGTTTTTAAATTTATGTTCTAATTATTGGTGAAATACTGAATTAATCGTGAATTTTAATGAATAAATTATATAACAGCTGGTCCAAAATTACAATAATGTGATTTTTATGACAATTCCTTTTGTCGGCATGTCGTTTACACAAAAATGCATAAAGTTGTAAAATTAATCACGATTTTATTTATTTAAAATACACCATAGGCATAAATATTAAACTAAACTTTTAAACTATGTATTTAAAATGAAATATTAATAATTTTGAACAAGTAATTATATAAACTTATATTATAATTGTTTCCCGGAAACGCTTCTGATGATTAAAACGTAAAATTAAATTAATAAATAATGATAAATTTAATTTATAATGAGTCTATAAATATGTTTTGACATTATTTTAGGTATAAATGATAACGAAGTGTGAATTTATTATTCCTGTAGGACCATTTTGTACATAAAACATTCAATAGCAGTATTTCTTTAAATTGTGACATTATTTCTCTGACGTCTAATTTTGAAAGAATATTCGTCTTTATTTTTTATAATAGGTATAGTCAGCAAGTCCCCTCTGAAGTTGTTGCGAGCAGGTGTAGTCATACAATTTGCTATGGCGACGCATTTCATTTCTATATTCAGAGCGGACTAGCAGTTTTACGCGGACTATACCATACCTATTATTTATTGTTAGGTACTTACGAAGTCAGGCCTTTTATTAACTATGCAATAGGTATATCAAACTAATTTATTCAACCTTCCAATAGTACCTATACAATTACACTAAAAACACCCATTAGACGCAAACATACATACACTATGTAGGTAAGTATATGTACAGTCGGCAACAAGTCACGCTCCTAATTATAGAAGCATTCCCAATCAATTACCGCGCAACAAAACCGCCAAGACCACTTCATTTGTGTACCGTCCACAGAAACAATAGACCTATATTTAGGACATATACTTAATACCTCAATTTAATTTTTTGTGTGACCTCATCCTTAATATTTTGTTAGATGTGGCCGTACAAATAGTGATTAGAATTCTTACGTTGATTACTTATTCGTATGATAGAACCAAGTAAGCCAAAATAATATTGACCTCAAAACTATTAAAAATTAAGCTTACATTCGCTCATTTATTATTATTTATTACACTACGCAAATTATTCTAAATTATTTCTAAATAATTACTTTTAAGCGTCCTAAAATTGTTCATTCATAAATTTTAGCTCATTTAAATAAATCATGATAAATAACAAAAAAATACCTACTATTTTAAAAGTAAACATTCTTAGATAAAATCCGAAAGTCAATTACCTATCATCCGTGACAGCCATTAAAAAAACAGCTTAAATCAGTGTTTTGCTAAGAAAAAAAATGGTCGTCGCTGGCCGCGCGCCAAAATACTAATGTTCCATTGAATAGTGCTATTTGTACAGCGAATGCAATTCCACGTCCTGTCATAGTCTATCTCTGTCTTACAATATGGGTAATGAAAGAGATAGACTAATAGCGAATAATATACTTAGTGTAATGACGTGTTAGCCCGCTTGTCGCCCGTTTAATGATTTCGATATTTATTTGGTAGGTACTTTTTAGATGATTGTGGTAAAAGGTAGAGCGAAATTGACGACCCGCGTGGCGGAGTGGCCATACCGGTCTAAAGCGCAAAGAGCTCCGGATTCGATCCCTGGCCAAACAGCTATTCGTATGGTGAATTTAGATATTTATTCTGGGTCTGGGTGTTTGTGTATTTGTCTTTGTGTATGTATTCATGGTACCCACGACACAGGGTATCCTACTGTGGGGCTTTAAGTGACAGAGAAACAGTCAAATTTTCATCTTTGACAGGCAAAAACTTGTTTATTTTGACAGACACAAAAGAACAATGAAAACAAAAGAAAAATTCGAACGATCGATTTAAAAGAAACAACTTGACATTTAATTTCGTGTAAGTGTCATTATAAAATGCTTCATAATACATGCATGCACTAGAAGCGCTGTAGGCGTATTGAGCGGTGTAGCGTTGTTGGCAGCGCGCCAAAATACTAATGCCCCATTGAATAGCGCTATTTGTAAGCGCATGCATCGACACAGCGCTGTACGCTTTAAGTTTAAACTGTTTCGGGCCATACAACTTACGGGGTTAACAAGAATGGAGAAATAAAGGTTATTAATAAAATAAATAAAATAAACAGCAGTGATAGCCTAGTGGTTAAGAAACGATCGGATCGAGGGGTCCGAGGTTCAAATCCCAGGCACGCACCTTTGATTTTCAAATTTATGTGCGTATTAGAAATTAATTATCACTTGCTTAAACGGTGAAGGAAAACATCGTGAGGAAACCTACATACCTGAGAGATGTAAAAAAAAAAAAAACTTAAAAGGTATGTGAAGTCTACCAATACGCACTTGGCCAGCGCGGTGGACTATGGCCTAATCCTTCTCATTCTGAGAGGAGACCCGTGCCCAGCAGTGGGACAGTAATGGGTTGATGATGATGATGAATAAAATAAAAGAAAAGAATGTGTGAATTTCTCTGCTTATGAAACTTTAGTAGGTACCTTTTTTTTCGTTTGTCAATCAATTTTCCATAGAGCTAAAGCCTTTCGTGCAAAATATGAAAAATTGAAAAAGCAGCAAATATATTATTCTATTTTTTTTTAATCATTATTACTGTCGAATTTTATCACGATTTTAAGTACTCCCATCATTATGTATCATTTTTTTAAACTCATCTTTCAACTACCATTTACAAAAACTATTTTAAAATCATTAACGTCGTTTCAACATCAATAGTACATAACAAACATATCTAAAGCTCTTTAAACAGATCTAAGCTTCCCCAAATCGTTTATAACGTATGACACGAAATCTATTAAAAAACACAAAAGCAACGCCATTGTCTATAAATAAACAGGCACTTAAATCTAAAAGCGGTGCTTCCGCGTTTTCTATGGCCCAACTTGAGCGATTGGGTTTAGTTGAATGGTTAAGAGTTTGGGATGGTTCGTTTGATCAGATAAATATTGTGGGAGACGCTGGAATTCGGGAACACTTGTTAATAGTTCTTTGTATTTTCGTACAGATTATTTAGAGTATGTCGGTGACATAAATTATCGTTAAAATGCATGGTTTGAGCGGATGATGGCTATTAATAAGAGCGTAAACATGTGTGTTTCAACTTAATTCGTAGGGTTAGCAAGATTTTTGTGATTGATAAGTGTTTCTGTTAGTATTGTAGGTCGATAGGAACATACATGATACAGTGTATCCGCATAGGTTTTTTTAGAATATTCGGAGTTGATATCTAATAGATATTGATGTATTACGTCTCTTAATAACAGGTAGAGCGTACTCTTGATAAACATTTCAAAAACATTATAGTAGATAAAACTTATAAGTTATTATACATTGGTATACCTACTCACAACAAAACGTAGGAGCAGAAGTGCAAAACCATTTTTTATTTTCATGAACCATATTTCAAAAACCTTTTTAACAAAGAATCGACAAATGCCTAACGATTCATATTTGCAAACAAGCCAAAAACAAGTCTTGTTTTCAGTAATTATGTTTGCAATATTTTGACCTTGAAAGCTTAAAGGGTTACCAGTTAATTTTTATTGTCAAAATGTGACAGAACAGTTATTGATAGTCATTACAATAAGTTAGTGAACGGCTAAATCCCGCGCGACGCAAAGAATGTCCGCCTCTTGTACATACAACAAAAACGTCAAGTATGGAGTTTAAAATATTGGAATGAATGACATACCACGCCTCGGACGATTAATGGTGTACCGTTCACAAAAAGCAAACATCCTCATTAATATATCAAGTGTCTTTTTAGCCACGCGCAGTTAGGTACGGTCGGGAAAACAGTTTGAAGAATTGGGGATATGATTTTGAATGTTATCGCGGAGCTAATTAAAAGATACTTAGTATACTAAGTATACTAACTTACTTACTATACTAGTACTTAGTATACTAAGGATACTAAGGATACTAAGTATACTAAGTATCTTTTAATTAGCTCCGCGATAAACTATAGTTAGCCAATCCGCTAGTCCGCTCTGAAGTTGTTGCGAGCAGGTGTACTGATACAATTTGCTATGGCGACGCGATTTATTTCTATATTCAAAGCGGATTAGCAGTTTTACGCTGACGTTACCGATGATACGCGATTTTAATTTTCTTTACTACTGATGTTTCGATTTTAATATTTAACGGGTACCTACTCAAGGTACAGTTGTGATTTTTTTAATGCTGATATTTAGATCTAGTTATATAAAGATTATGGCCTAGTCCTTGTCATTTTGAGAAATGACTCTTGTCCAGCTGTAGGACAGTAATGGGTTAATGATAACGATATATGTAATCGGGTCAAAATATTGACAGTACCTGAAGAATATCACAATCGCGTATCGTAAGTACCTGTTAGGTACATAATAAATCTTATAAAGTTGGATTGGAAAACAAAAAGTTTTTGTGATTTATTCACGTTGCCAACTGTCGAAAAAGTTTGTCATATGTAATATTAATCTTTTTGAAATACTGTGATCGCAAAATATTTAACGTTTTAAACAAAATATTCATGCTTTCTTTGTCTCAATTTTTGTATTTTATTGCCACTAACTAATAAATATAAATTACCTGACATATTTATATTTAATGTTACACAGTTAATAATTTATTTAATACATATATCTTTGCCTTTAACCTAATAGAGATTGCCCTACTTCAACTCTTACAAGAATCGCCTATAAACAAAATCAAACGGAAAGTCGCACACGCGTTAATAAATCAACAACGTCTAAACAACATTACTTACGACAGTACGACAATCGCACCTAATGGCAAGCGTAAAAGTTAAAACGTCTCATATTTCTCTCTGCGAGTCAGTCACAGTAAATCCAGAAGCTAACATCTGCAGTCGATTCTCAACAATTAACAAGAATGGCCCGACAGTTCCCGACCAAGTATTTTTAAAGGAGGTAATTTAGAAGCAACGAGGTTAAAGGCTTCCTGCATAACGCGACTTTGTGTCGCAAAGCTGGTAATTTTAATTAAGATTCAAGTTGAGAAGGACTTTCTGTTCAATTTCTATACTGCAACTTGGTATGAAAGGGTGTCATTAAAATATATTTAAATACGTAGACGTATGAAGTAGTTCTCAAAAAGATGGAAGTAGATATTTTTGTGTGCTTTGGTTAACACTCCTATCGTATTTTAAATTAATATAAATCTAGGGTTTTAGATAAATATAAATCATTTAGGGATTTCATTGAACACTTTATTATTACTTTTATCATAAAAGTAGCTTACTAAATGATTTTTTCCGCGGTTTGACCAATTTTTATTGCTTTGTTTTAACTAAATCGAATAAACGAGCATTTAGTTATGTCTCCGGTTTCGTTCATTGATAAACAAAAATGTGACTACACGTTGACACTTTAATAATAAAAACAATTTATAAGTCATAAATTCCGTCGTCGAATCTTTAATGCCTAAATTTCAATATGCAGTAAATTATAGCTAAATAGGTTTCCACAGCTCTACACAAAGTCACACAAGTTAAACGCTAGACACAAAATAAAAACGTATTTTAAAAGTATTTAATTAACATTATCTACTATAATCATTAATTGGAAAATTACTACTTGGTGCACTAACACTGTGATGTTAGTTTTAAGCCTATGTATGTATTAAATAAATAACCTTCAAACCCGTCATCAAAATTTATTTTGTCCGCTCGGCTTAAAGTCGCACGTGTGCAGCCGCCTAATTTTATTTCAGTACGTTCGTCGGCAGGCGCTTTGACGTCCGCTAAACACGACATTAATACACTTTGGCTTTTTTCGTCTGTCCCATAATTTACTTTTTTCTCTTTTTTGTGGCCCATTAGCTATTAAGCGACATGATGTTGTTTGACAAAATTGATATGTTAATATTAAGACGCCGTGACACTATTATGATATTTTCGTTCGGAAATAATGTTATTGTACGAACCACAAATGCTTTTTCGAGATAGTCTGAGATTGAAGTCGAATTGTTTATGAAATAGGTAGTTTGAATATATTAAAAGTTGTTATGAATTTTGGAAGACACAACAATAAGTGGTCTTAATGTTTAATTTTCAGTGCAAAATGTTGTATTTTATTGTTATGCTAATTTCTTAGTGTGTAAAATAATCTTTACATGTAGTAGCAAATTTATTTACACACATAATACTTTACAATATAGATATACCTACCTCATTTACATAATATTATCAACGCGAAATTTTGTAATGATAGACGGACGTGTGTTAACGACGTGTGACGGACGGGTGTGTGTGACGGGTGTGTGTGTGTGTGTGTGTGTGACGGGTGTGTGTGTGTGTGTGTGTGTTTGTATCTCTTTTATATAAAAATGGGATAAAATTTGGAAACACAGATAGTTTATAACTCGGGCTAGTACATAGGATTCTATACTGTAGTCAATGAGGCCCACGCGAGCAGTATCCTTACTAGGAGTATTTACGTTTCGACAAATATGACTGTTTTGGTATTTGTTTACGTATTTGCCCATACGATTTCCTAGTTCTGACACAATCCGCTAGAGGCGCTGATTGGAATTTGAATGAGCATATACGTAAACAAATACCAAAACAGTCATATTTGCCGGAACGTAAAATCTCCTGGTAAGGGTACAGATCCGCGTGCAAAAACTAGTTTATTCATAAAAGCAATTCAACGCCAGATAACTCGTCCGATAGTCTTAGACATTAATTATCTTATACATTAATATGTTTTAATAACTCATTTATCACACCTTCTGACAGCTTACCCTTTTAATAAAGCAAATGTTTATTCAGATCATGTTATATCTATTAAAATGCCCACACAGTACAAATAATATTACTTACTACTCATTACTGAATAAGACAATTAGTCCACTTTGAGCGAGTAACTAGCAAGTGTTAAAAGATTTAGTTGAAGGAATATTTGTGAACTGAGTATTCGTGTACCTTTGTACACGTAATAGCAAATGGGAATAGTTTAGGCAATGCTAACGCGAGATAATAGTTAACGACAACGTAATAATAAAATTTTCCAATGTTTTAGTGTACCTGAATTGAATATTCTGAATAATTCATTCAATATTGAATTCATTCTTCATTGAAATGAAATATCCATTTCAATTATTCTCCACAAAATTTATAACATTTGAATTTATTTTATGAGGATTAATGTCCAGCATTTTGATTAAATTGTATCATCATTTTGTAAACCGTAGAAAATATTAAAAATACGAATTTTGCCATTTCGCTAACCAAAATAATACGACGTAGTAAACTAGAAAATACAAAATTGGTACGTTTTTCGCTTTTCTCTTTACAAAATAAATCGACGTAACTCATTGCACTTTTTACTTTTGTATTGCTATATATTGCTATTTATTATTATCTATCGCTTTTATCGCATACTATTATTTAACTATAGGACAAGGGCCTTATCATTATTTTCATCAACCACCTATTAAGCACCGCTTATTCTTTTATCGCAAAACTTGTCAATCAAGTAGTTAATTAGCATTATAGTAATTAGTTTATAGATATGACTAAACGGCTGTTTCTGGCTAATCTTGAATTAATTTAAATCAACATTAAGCCGTGATTAATAGGAATATGAAAATTATTTAAATTAGGCAACGTAACTTTACTACTTAGCTAGCTAATGAGGAATGCTAATTAGTTGTGTCAACATAATGTCACTGGAAAAGCGATAGCTTAGTGATTGAAACTGTCTTTCGGGGGGTCCGAGGTTCAATACCCAGGCATGCACTGATTTTTTAAAGTTTGTGCGTCAGAAATCAATTATCACTCGCTTTAACAACAAACAAGACATATTTTTCGCCACAAAAGCTACATAGCGTGGGTTCTCAGCTGTAAAGTCGGGGATTTATTTGAGCACCAGAAAAGGAAATTTTCGAAGCTTGCTCCAATACTTCTAGTTTAACTAAGATTTAACTAAACCAATAGGACAATATAAATATTACAAATAAATAATGTTACAACAAACGTGCGCAGAATGTAAATACCACAAATAAAATGTGTTACATCGGAACTTTGTCCCATGCTAAACTTATGTGACATCACCGCGCACAACTCTTCACGTATAAATAAACTCTGATCTTTTTACCCATGTCAGTATTCAGCTGAAGGATCATTTGTAACTTATATTATACAAAACAGATCAATAATAAAAATAATAACAATATCTTTATTCTTTTGGTATCAACAATAAAACCTTGAATGAATAACATTCAGATTGTGTATTAATTTTATTTTGCCGGAGATCGCTAAAGCGCGCGAGATACCGTTGCAATCGTTATCAAGAGATCTCATCTCGCTGTATTTGGACACAGAAAGCCGAATTTCCACTGTTGTATCTTGGAATACATCTAGCGACTAATTCTACTAACAATTTGTAATGCTCCATCTACACCTACAACTATATATTTTATAAAATACTGCGATATTGTTTTTTAAGAAATTTTCCAGAATTAGGTATATATTCTATTATTTGACTGTCGGAGTTTTTAATTTTAAAGAAGTATGTGACAGAGTACACAATATGCGTATTCTGTTCATTTGTTTCAGTAAGGATTGAAAGTCAAAATGGCTACATTACCATCTCTCTTAATGTCTGTAAGACGTAGGTAAGCGAAACACATGCATAAAAATCATTTTCGTTTACATTTTTATCGACACAAATTATTCCAATTCATAATATTGTTAACCGCGTTTTTCCTGACACGCGTGTTAACGCCTGCACGCGTCCCCCCCCCACACACACACACATAAACTCATTGCAGTTACTATGATCCGTATACATGTGCGTAAGAAACGATACGAAACAAGTCGCACGCATTCGAGCGCACGCGCGGCAAGAATCGCTCCCTAAGTACGAGTATAGTAGAATAAAACCTTTGGTATTCTTACACGTGGGCGTTCATCAAATATTTCTAACCGACCTGCGCAGTAAAATCCACCAATTTGCGTACTAATACGGCTGTTCCATCGCTAAATAAGTTAAGAATTACCTCGTAGATGTTATCGGTCCGGCGCGCGGGTCACTTCCTTTCGCCTTTATTTTAAGTTTTATTATGCGATTTATTAATCCAGTAAGGTATGGAAGAAACGGGCGACATTCCACAGCCTACACTTCGGCTCCCTTTATTGAGTTGTAAGGGAGTGCCCTCATTTATCAACCCGACCGGCAACTGACGTCGTTTAGATAAATGATTTCTGAAATCAATGCGTAAGATGTCTTCGTTATTCTATAAGATATAGAATCTATGTCTTCCTTAACTATTTAAAATGTTCAGTTATTATCATAACTATATTATCTTTATAAAATAACAAGAGACAAAGTTTTTTTTAAGATCTAATCGATTAAAGATATATATGTTAGATACGTAAGTATTTATTTATCGCAGTATTTATAATAATATCATTAATTTAATGCTTTATTAAATTTGTAATTCTAATGTGTCCCACTTTTGGGCACGGGTTACAATCCACAAGAAACCTTTAAGTCTCCAATTAGTCAAAAAATATCTTAAAATACATTTGACTATAAAAAGTTTATTAGTCGTTTAAAAGTCGCTATTTAAGGCGCTGCCCATTACCTACATAGTACATGTATTAGTCGCCCTCATAGCTCCATGTACTCTTTATTGCTTCTGAAATGTCCGTATTAATCTGCACCTGATGGCTAATTAAATTAGCTGCGAGGTAGATAGCTACGTTTTAATTAACGTTTAGTACTGTTGCTACAAGCTATGAATAAACTGAAGATTGTTTTTTTTCTGTTTATACGGTAATTTACAGATGGACGTAAAATGAGGTTCGATGGTTGAGTCACTAGTAAAGTGTAGATATTTTTGGGATTTGATACCTACATTCATTTATAGGTATTAAAGTTTTGTGTCTTTCTGCCTTTTTTTTTTTTTTTGTTTACGAGGGAGAAACCTTCAAAAGGTACCCGGCGCCGTGGGAGCGACGCAGGGTTATGTGGGATTTTTACCGCGCTAAAACCCCCCGGTGACCGTCCTCGGCGCTGCGTAGAGGGCTCCGGGATCTCCAAAGGAACGCAACCGGAGTCCTCTTAGCGCGTGTCTTTCTGCCTAATAGTAGTGTTAAGTGCTGCTGCGTTTAAACCAGAGTTTGAAGGATGTGGTAAGGGAGGCATACTTTTGCGAGTCTACCTCGCTTAGGCCTCGGGGTAGCGGCGCATCTGTGGCCGATTTTACGTAGGTTTGTTTTTTAAACTGAGGTTGATTACATATGTCCATAAACAGTAGTAGCCACTTACCATCAGGGAGACTGTATGCTGCATAGACTTAGAATTATTTCGCTACGCTATGCTCATCTGCTAGTCCTATATTATGAAAAACATTCATTAATCCAATCATTAAGAATTGAATGAGATAATGATGAAAAGATTTAAATAGGTATTTTGCTTGCTTAAACATAAAGCTATTAACTTAAATCATTCAGAAGTGGTTTTCAAAAGTGTTTTTAATAAAAACTTCCTTATAATTTAATGAAATCAAACCCTTACAATAAATGATATACATTTTAAAACAAAAATAAATACTAATGAAGTATTGTAAACTAAAATGAGAACGGTGTCGCGGGTTATAGCTAGTTAATCGTATAAACTTCTTGAATAAATTTGTTCCTATCAAAACTATCAACGGTAGAAAACTTGTTTTTTGTTTGTTTATATTTTAATCGAAAACATCTGTTCGGTAGCATGTTTTTAACTTTCCGTAAAGTTATCTTAGATTAAAATAAATTTTAATTTAAGTGGGTGATAATAATTTTCACCGAGCATTCTCTACATACGGTTAAAAACGCGAAATTATTGTTTTTTACATTGATGAGAAAATTATTAGTATCTATAATTGGATTTAACAATTGATATTACGAATAATTACTATTACTAATATTCACATGAATTATAACGATAAAACACATTTTATTTTAGAAAGTTCTTCTAGCAAATTTCTTACAGCAGACAGAAATTTTGTGTAATCTCATTGGTTTTAACAGAATTTCTAAGCTCCGCATTTTGTCCCAAGATACCTACTAGTATTTCTTTTATTTAAAAACACCCTTACTTACTCCAACCCTTCTTCCACAGATGCGAATGGAGAGCCACCGAAGCTGAAGTGCAACCTTCGCAAGCACAAACCGAACCGCAAACCCAGGACCCCGTTCACCGCGCAGCAACTCCGCGCACTCGAGAGCAAGTTCGTCGACAAGCAATACTTGAGCATCGCTGAGCGAGCGGAGTTCTCGTCTTCGCTTGGACTCTCGGAGACTCAGGTAAATATCATAAACTTAAAAAATTAAGTGATAAACATTAATAAACAACGGTCACTCAAGAGCAAAGATGATAAGTAATATTTGAGCATCCATGAACAAGCAGAGTTTTTGTTTTCGCGAGATCTCTGTGAAACTTAGATAAGTGTCAAGGAACTACTCGTAAAATTTTACCACATAGTGCATTTAGGAGTACCTTAGCTATTCTATAAGATTTGCTTGAGCATAGCTGAGCGAGCAGAGTTTTCGTCGGTTGTCATCTCTGCAACTCAAACGAATCACCAAGATATATAAAATTTATTTTTATATTGCTTGGTGATTTAATTTTTTTTAAATTTATTTAAAACTTAATCAACGTTACGTAGTAGTGGTCATTTTCATAAATGAACACAAGTAACACATAATTAACAATAGCTTCCTTCTTCAACAGGTAAAAATCTGGTTCCAAAACCGTCGAGCGAAAGCGAAACGCGTGCAAGAGGCTGAGATAGAGAAACTCAAGATGGCGCAGTTCTCCCGCCACCCCCACCACATGTACCCCCATCCCCTCCAGCAGTACTTCCCGCACCCGCTGATGGGGAGGCCGCTACCACCGATGGGTCTGCCACCACACCTCGCGATGCCCCAAGTACCGGGGTCGCCGTCCCCGAGTGGCCAAACTAGTGGGCAGTGATTTTGTTGTGTTTGTTAATTTCTTTGTAAGAGCGCTTGTAGTGTTTGTAAAGATTTTTTTACTGGACGATGGTATAGTCCACGCCAAACAATTTGCTACGGCGACGCGTCTCATTTCTGTATTCAGAGCGGACTAGTAGTTTTACGCGGACTATAACTGTATAAGTCTAGTAGAGTTAGTGGTCATTATACCGCTTTGCAGTTCAGAAAGGATTCATTCTGCTTAAAACATTTCTAAGTGAATGAATTTAGATGAATTTAGAGATTTCTACGTGTATATTAATCTCATTTTGGAAAACGATTGATTCAGAAAATCCTCGGTATTTACTTAGTTACATTTTTATACTGTTGCTGTAGTATCATTGTCAGTGATATAGAACATTTTTTTTTATAATTACATACGTTTTTGTTATGAATTACACTATCTCAGATAACTAAATTAAGAATACTGTTTTGTAATACTCGTAGTAGTATTTCTTGATTATTTTGATAAATGTCGATTTTATTAAACAATCAAGGAATTTACTTTCCAAAGTCTACAAGCGCTCTAAGATAATGATAACAAGACCATTAAAGTGTAACCAATACGATTCTTCTGTTTGTATAAGTCAACGGCTACTTATTATAATTTTAATTATTTTGGAACTTGAAATATAGACAAAAATGATATTAACTAACTTCCCAAAAATTGTTCTGAGATACTCAATATTGCTCAGTGTAGTTGTAAAAGTGTACAGAATAAATATATAATAAAAACTACTAATGTAAAAATTTGCGTGTAAAATTGTAATATTTGATTTCAAACTATTTTAAAACAATAGAATGTTTATCTGTCTTTTCTGTACCTATAATAGTATGAGTTTTTACGTTTTTACAATAATGACTGTTTTCTTTGTTTATGTATTTCCCATACATTTCCAATCAGTTCTGATGCCCGCTGGGGGCGCTGATTGGAAATGTATGGATAAATACGTAAACTAATTCAAATACAGCCAAATTTATCAAAACGTAAAAACTCATACTAAGGGTACAGTACTGTATTGTATTTAAATGATTATTTGATTCTAGAGAATTATTATATAAATAAAAACCCGACTGCTTAGACTGCTTAAAAATATATATATGCCACTCTCACAACTTAGACGAATCCAACAACACCTCATATGTTAAAATCTATCAAGACTTTTGGGCTGCAGGGCTTGTTAAAGGCAATGATAGCCTAGTGGTTAAGAAACTCGGCCTCTCGATCGAGGGGTCCGAGGTTCAAATCCCACGCACCTTTGATTTTTTCAAAGTTATGTGCATATTACAAATTAATTATCACTTGCTAAACGGTGAAGAAAACATCGTGAGGAAACCTGCATACCTGAGAGATTTATATAAAAATAATATACTCAAAGGTATGTCGAGTCTACCAATTCGCACTTGGCCAGCGCGGTGGACTATGGCCTAATCCTTCTCATTATGAGAGGAGACCCGTACCCAGTGGGACAGTAATGGGCCAAGGAATGAGACATACATTCATAAATACGCTCTAACATTACCCTCTGCAGGCGTTACTAGTGACTATATTTTTATTTATTATTTCTATCCATTCTACCATTGCTTTTGGTTAAAGAGTAATACAATGTTTATACTATAGACCCTTCGGCCATATTTTAAAAATATTTTATAGAATAAGTATGTTAATAGAATAGTCACGGGAAATTATAACATAAAATTTAAGGAAATGTAAATTATTTTGTAAATATAGAATAAGTTTTAGTATAGTACCTATCTATATATTAAAACAACATAATAATAATAACTAATTTTGGAAGTATTCTGAATGTATACCAAACTAGATATTTTTTTCCCTAAATATTGATTTCAGTACAAAATTGTCATTCATTTTACTATAGACTCGCCGAAAATTTTTGTATATATAGATTCTTATGTGTACATTGTTATTTGTACTTGTGTAGTTAAATATACTAATTTGACATTGAAAAAACTTTTTTTTTTATATTTCACCTTGATACTAACTTTAATCGTCGTAAATTCTCGTGTCACAATGTTAGTTACCGTACTACTCCGAAACGGCTTTACCAATTTTCACCAAATTTTAAATGCATATTCAGTAGGTCTGAGAATCGGCTACAATCTATTTTTCATACCCCTAAGTGATAAGGGTTGTTCACACTTAACATTTTTTTATTTATATCGCAACACAACGTTTGCCGGGTCAGCTAGTATTTTTATAAAAGTCTGTTAACAAATGAATATGCAGTTCGCTTGATAGAAATCGAATAGGTATTGCCGTTCAGAGACTTGAAATAATTTCCAAACAGAATAAGAATCTTCAGATGCGTTGCTAGAGCTGAGGGCATAGTTGAAAAGTCTCTCATGTTACTTCTTCCCTCCCTACTATTACACGAAAAGTTCTACAATTATAAAATCTTATTTCTTCAAAATGAAAGTACCACGTACACTTGACGATGGGCGTCTGTAATAACGGGTCGAGGTCACATTCGACTCGAGGTCGACCACAGACCTGAGGACTAAACTGAAAAATTGCTCCTATAAGTGCCTGCCTCCCTACGCCCTCCAAATCAGAACACAACACAGCTTATAGAAGGCTGAAATAGGTGTAGGGGTAGTATTTCCGATGTCGAACTTCAAAGGGTTTCACCACCTTCAAACCACCTTGTAGCGGTACTGTAAGATCCGAACCACAAAGTATTCTACCACATCTAGAATATAATCTATTCTATTATCTATACTAATATTATAAAGAGGAAAACTTTGTTTGTTTGTTTGATTGTAATGAATAGGCTCAAAAAATACAGGACCGATTTTAAAAATTCTTTCACCATTCGAAAGCTACATTATCCACGAGAAACATAGGCTATATTTTATATCAAATATATTTGATAAATAGATTTTGAGGCGGTACAAAGTTTGCCGGGTCAGCTAGTCTATTTAATATAATTAAAAAATGACGTCTTTGTAAGTACCTACAGAAGAGAACATGGCAGCAGTGGCTTGACTATAAGGTGGCAGGGCTGGTAAAATGCCACGGCCCGAGGTGCTGCGAGCTTAAAAATAACCAAATAAAAGTAAATAAATTAGCGAAAGAAAGTTCGCCTGGACGTAACAATCACTGAAGTACGCATTCGTGAGCTGAAAGGTACTTAGGACCCCAGGCAATGGATTTGCCGCAGCTATCCTATATTATAGTTACACCACTACATAGCAGTACTTGTACATAAGTCAGAATTATGAGAAATAAATAATCTCATACATCATACAAATTAAGCTCAGTAATATCAAATTGATAAGCGATGTTGTCATTTGAGGCTAATTTAAATATATCAATTAAAGTTAATTGTCCCATATCGGTGGGGTCGGGTCACATACGTATCGATAACGATTAGTGCCTAAAGGGTGTTGGGATTATTGACAAGTGGCTATTTGCAGAACGGAGTAATCAGACTTATATAAATAGTACGTAACTATAAAATACGTAAGTAATATAATCATCATCAACTCATTATTGTTCCACTGTTGGGCACGAGTCTCTCAGAATGAGAACGATTAGGCTATAGTCCACCGCGCTGGCCAAGTGCGTATTAGTACACTTCATGTACCTTTCAGCTTTGCCTGAGATTTGAACCTTGGACCTCTCGATCAAGAGGCAGTTTCTTAACCACTAGGCTATCACTGGTTTTATATACCTAATAACAGATTAAAACGTTTTTTTAAGTTTGAAGTAATCGAGGTTACTGGACATTTGCGAGCAACTCTATTTAGAGCAGGAGTTCCACTTGAAGTTGATCACAAATGCCTTGCCTCTCCTGAAGAGTCAGATGCTTCTGTCAAAATACGCCGGTATCTGTGCCCTGCCCGAAAACTGCTGTACAGTACAAATAGGCGTGGCTGTCTTACTGGCTCTACTATCTTAGAACGTGTTGATTTTGAAAATTTTATGTGAAGAAGAAGAAAGAGAAGGAAATAGTAAAAAAATACTTAAAACATGTAACTCCGGATCCCAGAGTAACGCTGTAAGCCTTTTAAGCAACTGTAACAAAACTAAACAACGTTTGTAAGTAAGGTTGTCAAAGAAAAATTACTCAAATCTTTCTTTTATAGGGTTCCGTACCCGAAGGTAAACACGGAACCCTATTACCCGCTGTCTCTCCGTCTGTCCGTCTGTCACAGGGCTCTATCTCATGTTCGATTTTTAAAGGCTTTTAAAGAATGATGGAATGTATGGACAGCAAAAATATTTTATATTAGTTTATCTGGGATATAATATAAAAAATAAGTGTTAAAAACAATTAACTAACTGTATAAAAAATAAATATAGGCAAATATAAAAACCTCAGACTCAGTACGCACCTACGCTTCTTCTTTTCTTTGTCATTAGCTATTGACTACATTTAGTGTTATAAATAAAACAATCTTCAAATTTTCAAATTTCGAACACTTGACGAACACTACAAAAAAAAAAAAAACAAAACAGTTCATCAGCCTGTATGTTTATTTTTTACAACAATTAACTCTTGCGTCCGAAAACAATTTTTATCATAATTTATAGCCACCGATTTACCTACATGGACGATTTGTTTGTTCCACATATAAATGGCTTTGTTTATCATTATACCGATATTATGATTAGTTATTGCTTATTATGGTCTAAGTTCGTAAGTCGTAGACGGCGTACGTGACATCTTTGTAATAATTTATTTTATTATCATAATAATTATATAAGTGTTCTAGAGATTGTTAATGAATTCTAGATACATTTATTTTGTACCGAAAATTACATATTAATGCGGTTTATAAAAAGGTATTTAATGTGAAATAGAATTTTAAAAGTCGTAGAACTAATTGTGGTTCGACTCCGCCGGCAACACCGCTACACCTATTTCTACCTAATAACAGCAGTGTTAGGCGCTGCTGTGTTCTGGTTTGAAGGGTGTGGTAATTGAGACACACTAATCCAAGGCGTTTCAACTTAGTCCTCAGGGGTAGGTTCGCGTCGTGATCTCAGATGTTACTTTAAAACTATATAGGGTTGGTTATAGACATCCATGCCCGGCAGTGACGAGTCACCTTCAGGTGGACTATATGCTTATGTTCTACTCCTATATTATAAAAATATCTACACTACGTGTGCTTATTATCTTATATATAAAATTCTCTTGTCACAATGTTAGTTATCGTACTCCTCCGAAACGGCTTTACCAATTTTCACCAAATTTTATATGCATATTCAGTAGATCTGAGAATCGGCTACTATCTATTTTTCATACCCCTAAGTGATAAGGGTCGTTCACCCTTAACATTCTATTTTTATATGACAACACAACATTGCCGGGTCAGCTAGTAAGTATTAATTATTAAACTAACACAAAAGGCTACTAACATTTCGCTCCAATTCAACTTTGTTTCTTTTATTAACTTAAAAAATAAACAGCATTATTTCCTCAAACATTATCGACTTTCAACATCTTGGAACCTTATAATTACAACATAACACGTAATATTTAGGTACATAATAATTACCAAATTGAAATATATCAAAAAAATACACCACAGAAATATTTGTTTGTACAAGGAAAAAACAAATAGAGCACAGTAGGAAACTAATTTCGAACTAATTCTCTTTGCGTACCATTTAATTTCGTTGTAAAGGCCTTGCTCTACCGTTACAACTACAAGCTAAGCGATGAAAATAAAACACTTTTATATGAATAAAAAATCTATTTCAAACATGAAAAATACGTTTTTTTTTGTGATAAATGGTTTAAGTTTTTTATTTGTTTGTTAGGTAATAATAATTTGTGTGGAGATGCGATCATTGGTCTGACACGCAGAAGATTCCGAGTTCGTCCCTCGACCAAGCATCTGAATAATGAATTTTGCTTTCTATTTTATTGAAAAAGCTTGAAGGAATTTTACTATTGGAAAATACTAATGGAAGAGATTTTAGACTTTTTATGAAACTAGTTAAATTAGAAATTAATTATCACTTGCTAAAACGGTGAAGGAAAACATCGTGAGGAAACCTGCATACCTATGAAATTTATAAAAAAAATCCACCAAGAAGTCCACCAATACGCACTTGGCCAGCGCGGTGAACTATGGCCCAATCCTTCTCATTCTAAGAGGAGACCCGTGCCCAGCAGTGGGACAATAATGGGTTGTTGATGATGAAACAAAGCAGTGATAGCCTAGTGGTTGAAGCTCGGCCTCTCAATCGAGGGGTTCGAGGATCAAATCCCAGGTTCAATCTGAGTTTACAAAGTTATGCGTGTATCAGAAATTCATTATCGCTTGCTGTAGCGGTAAATGAAAACATTTTGAGGAAATCTGCACAACTTAACCTATATGAAGTACACCGAGAGGAAGTCCGTACCCAGCAGTGTGACGATAATTGGTTGACGACGATGAAAAAAAAACAACAAAACAGCAAACAGAGAAGAGAAATTGTTGAGAAGATAATATGTTTATCGGAAGCGAGATAAATAGTCAATAGTTTGTCGCCAACCCCTTGACAGTAAGACACTCATACAGCACTCATCGCATCATTTCATACTAATTAATCTTAAGAACGCAACATCGTGTGTACGCAATTACTCTGTAATTAAAAATAACTTATTAATTTTGTACGCAAAGCGGCGCTCTCGGTCTTAATTGCCTAAATTAATCACTTTAATGTTGCGTGCCTGTTAATTTTGAGGCCACAGGCTTACCTTTGTTCTTGCTCATGGGCCTCAGTTTGGCAAATGTGCCTGAAGTTAGGTTTGTTCCTTACTAGCCTCTTAATTAACGCATATATGTTATCTTTGATTCGTTGCTTCGTTGTTAGGGAGGGAGATGGTTTTGGTCATAATCTACCAGCCAAATTGTTTGATAGACTTCTCATATTACTCCGAACTTTTATAGAAAAGTTTTAGACTTGTAAAGCAGAGCATCGTGTAGAAATTCCTCACGATGTTTTCCTTTACAATTAAATAAAGTGATTAGCAATTATTTCATACCCATACGCATGGATTCGATTAATCTGAAATCCATGTTTGATATTTGATCCCTAGATCTCAAGACAGACTGAATACAAATCTGTTTTTTATTTTCAAAGTGACTATATAATGTCAGTTTTACACTCTATTTTTTGCTACATTTTTTATAGGTAATTTCGCATACGAAACAAAATTGTATGTATGTATGTAAGTATTACATCGCTCTACTTCAATCTCATGTCTGACGGCGATATCGATAGTGCATCGGTGGAATACAGCTACGATATTTCAAAGATGATTCAGTTGCGAAACCAGTAAGTCACAAGAGGAACACGGTTTAGGCACGCTCATTTCGCGCCAATGGTGCGTATAGATGGCAGCAGTGTCACGTCGCCAGATAATTATTCCGTTTTGCAATTGGCGAGCAAAACGGATAAAGTGATTTAGTCCACAACGTCTTAATGGCAAATAGATTATTTTATACGAATTTAAAACTACATTTTTAGGGTTCCGTACCCAAAGGGTAAAAACGGAACCCTAATACTAAGACTTCGCTGTCTGCCCCTCTATCACAGGGCTTTATTTCCTGAAACGTAACAGATAGGACACTTGACATTTTACATAGTATGTTTAAAGATGGCCGCTATAACAGCAAATACTAAAAATAAAAAATGATGCCTGCAGCCTACTGCCCATCGGCATCTGTAATCAATCCCAGATAAAATACGATTAAATTAACATTATACGACTAAATTGAAACATCTCCTACAAATGTAGCTCCTTTACTATAACCACAAACCAAGATACAACACTTGCAACTGTTATAAAACAAAGGTAGAGCATTGATGCCACCAGAGTTGAACGATGACAGGTTTTATTATTTTTGAAAATAAGTATAAATAAATCTCAATTGTTGTATGTGTGTACATATTAACGATGTTTTTATATAATATAGGAGTAGCAGTCTACATCATGGAAAGCGGCTACTGCCGCCCATGAACATCTGTAATTAACCCCAGATAGGATTAGATATTCCTACCTGTCGGCCACAGATGCACCACTACCCCTGAGGACTAAGTTGGAAAGCCTCGGAAAAGACTGTCTCCCTTACCACACCCTTCAAACCGGAACACAGCAGCGCCTAACACAGCTGTTATTAGGTAGAAATAGGTGTGGCGGTCGTGCCGCCGGAGTCGTACTACAAAGGGTTCTACCACCTTCAATCACTTAACACTTTACACTTTTATATACCTATCGATTTATACTTTGCATTATAAGGAGTTGCTTATATCTGTGGCAAATGTAACCTAAAATTGTGTGTTTTGCTGTATAAACTAATTATATTATTTCACAGAAATATCTTCAAAGCAAGATAAACATTAATACCAATAATATTTTAATGCGTAAGTCACGCTTATTTACAGGCAGTGACGCGTGAAGGCGATCTGTCACGTTGCCTATTCTATTTTGAAGCCTGTACCCTTAGTATGAGTTTTTACGTTTTTACAAAAATGACTGTTTTTGAATTTGTTTTTGTCTACGTATTTGCCCATACATTTCCAATCAGCGCCCCTAGCGGATTGTATCAGAACTGATTAGAAATGTATGGGGAATACGTAAACAAATACAAAAACAGTATTTTTTGTAAAAACCTAGAAACTCCTACTAAGGGTAGAGGACAAATAATGCTTTTATTGGCTCTTTATTGGCAGTTTGTATGATTTATGGATATTATTTTGAAATTTTAAAGTACGCCAAGAAATTTTTGTAGTCACTATTATAGAGTTATAATAGGGAATAGCCAGGACTAGACCACTTACACTAGCACACGACAATGTAAGTATTGCTTACTTTGTCTGCAAAACTCGAAATTTTCATCATGACTTAAAATTTTTGCATAACATTTCATTTCGTTTACAAGTATTTATACTTACCTACTACCTGTTAAATTCCTTAGTTTTAATAAGAATAGGATCGGATTTCTTAGGTAATTGCTTCCAAAATAATTAAGACAGTATATCGTCGTCGACCAATTCTTGTCCCATTGTTAGGTACGGGGTTCCTCTTGAAGTCCACCGCATTGCCCAAGTGTGAAGTAATCTTCAGACACTTAGAATTTTTTTAGACATTTTGTTTTTTTTAGATATAAGACAAAATTTAACACATACGGCGTCTACCTGCCGTGTTACAATCAATTTATTCAATTCATTAATATAAAATATTATTTTGTCTTCCACGGCCGGTCTATAAAAATAAAATAAGTTTTATCACTCTTATAAAATAATAATATTCCATTTTATTTCCCCTAAAGTGTTTACTAATCTAAAAGACATAACCACTCCAGACTTTATCAACAGACACATTTCTCAATCACAAATAATTAATGACCGACGATATAATTTATTGGCGCAACCATAATAATTATATTGTAACAATTATTGTTCAGTAAAAGAGACATTAAGATATAATTATCTCGTTTATCGGCATGTCCGTCAGAGCATGCAAATATTTACGTTGAACTTTCGCAGCGGATAATAAATATATCAAAAATTAATAAATATAAATTTATGTGAAACAATAAACATCATTAAATGGACATTATACGAGTAGGTCAAGTTATCGGTGATATCCAGGAATTGCTAAAGTACTTTAGTTTTTTATCTGAAAATAAACATTACAAATTATGTGGTGCGGTCAAAATGAACCGATATTTGACCTATGTTAAAGTATAACTATTTTGGTTATCGTTATGGATGGTCCCGTTTACAATCATAACCAAAAAAGTTATGTTTATAAAAATCAATGATTGGTTTTGTGCCATGAGCAAAGGACTTAAACATATGTATTTGAGTTAACATTATCAATATTTTTATACAAAAAGTGTTATCCCTCTTCCTCTTAAGGGCTCGAACACAAAACTGCGATGCGACGCGATGCGAATTCGCAACGCAGAAAATTGCGATGGGAATTGCTGCGATGCGATATCGTGCGGCGTAGCGTCTCTCAGGGTGACCAACAACAACAACCACTGTGCGATGCGAATCAATTCGCAAGTTCTTGCGATGCGTCGAGGGAGCTCGCAGATTTTTGCGATGCGACGTCGCATCGCAGTTTTGTGTACGAACCCTAATATAAGTATGTCAATAAATCCGCGATGTTCACATATATTTCAGAATAACTTACCAATTGGTAGTAAGTTCTTGAGGATACTTTTTTGACCGGTCTCCAGCCTATTATACTATCTATAAGTATATTTAATTGATGACATGACTATGACAACCGTATAAGGAAATCTAAAATTTGACGGAGAGTGCAGACATTTTTTTAAATTTAACAAATAGGTAATGAGCATGCAGTCCACCTGATGATGATAAGTGGTACCAACTGTATATCTGTAATAAAATCCAGAATAGCGAGTCCTATATAAGATTAGCCACAGGTGCGTAACTAACTCTGAAGACTAAGTTGAAACGCCAGGAATGAATATGTGTCTCTAACTTTACCCTCCAAATAACGCTTAACACAGCTGCTATTAGGTAGAAATAATTATGGCGGTGGTGCCTTCTGAGCCACAAAGTGCTCTACCATCAAAAGGAGAGATTCTTTTATGTCCTTTCAAGCTAAAGCTTAAAGCTCAGCATCATAAAAACGACTCTATATTTTATCTTCTCTTCACATATACTGCACAAGTCATTTCCTCACACAATAAAGAAAAGCCAGTTGACATAAGTCAATGAGTGATAGAGATGTAGAGCTGAGATGTTTATGACTTCCTTCTTACGATAAACAGCTATTTCAGGAATGAATGAACGTATGAATGGAGCGGAATGAATGATCGCTTGTTCGATGTTTAATTACTTTGAGATACAATTGTGTGAACTCTACAATGTTTAGCTCTACATGTTCTTGGAAAAAGCTTTGATTCTAGACATGTAGAAGTTGTTATGTTGAAGGACTGTCTTTTTTAATTAAACGGCAATGAAGAAAAGTCCGTGAAGTTCACAAGAGCGTAAGTGGTTTCTGTAACCAACTCTATGTGTCTACCTGACGCCAGACAAAGATGCGTCCTGATATGTAAATGTAAGTCAACCAACTTCTAGACCTTTTCACCGAAAAGCAAGAACTGGACTAGAAATTGGTATGGCGGTAGTACCACGTCGAGCTCTACTGGATTTATTTCTTTCATCTTGAAGGCATCTGCAACAGAGATCTAAGATCTCAGGAAGGACTCCAATTCTGTTTGGAGTTGATCATGGGTCTCCATGGGCGTTAGCATCATCTCACTATCAAATATGCCCATTTTCTACTTCCATTTGATAAATAAATTAGCATTTTTTTAGAATGTGTAAAATTTAGTATTTTCGTTTTATTTTTGATTAAATGTAAAATTTTGAGTTGTGTTAAAGTCTATAAATACTGCAAGCTTATGTTCTCATAGCCTTAATGAAATCAACAAAACTTTCATCATAAAAAAATATAAAACGAATTTACAACTTAATAATCCAAAATTAATTGTACATGTACGAGTGAGTAAACGTAAAGTGGTTAAAACTGGTCATAAAATAAAAACATTGAAAGCCATTAAACGGAACTAAAAACTTTACGTTCCACATTTAAAACCCTTAACACGTCCTAACACGTATTGATAATTATGTGTTCGGCTCCTTTGTGCTTCTGAGCTGCTCATGTGGCGTAAACCTTGGAGTACACTGCAAGAGAAGCTAGTTAAAGCGATAAGAGTAACTATTTAGTGAAGTGGAAAATTTGTATTTTTTTTTTTGCATGCATGTAGGATCGAATGAGTAATAAGGTAGGTACTTTATATTAATTACAATCTAGCCTACTATAAGACTAATAAGGAATTTTATGCTAACTTAAACTGCTAAATAGAACTGTAAATGAAAAAAAAACATTACATGAATGTTTTAAATAGTCAAATTTAGGACTATGAATTGAAAGCTTAGGAATTATTGACGCAATGAAGTAAATAATAAAATGTATTATACTATATAATAATTTGTTACAATATTTCTTCCCGAGGTTAAAGCAATAACATAGACTGGGCGATTAGCATGGGTTTCGTCTTATAATCAGAAAGATAATTATTTGATTGTCAATAATGTATTAATTATCAAAATATTTGCCTTCGCTGTTAACAATACATTTTACATAGGTATTTTAATATTATCATATAATTATATACCATAGTCAATGTCTATATGTATGATTCATAGTTATGCATAGAAAAAGAAAAATCAAAGTACTACGCTATCGCTTACCATATTTCCGCTGTCACTGTAAACCTACCCTTACCTCCAATAGCCAGCAATCGAAACCCCGTCAGAGGGTCAAACCGATATTGGGCCTCAAACAAACATAAAAACGGATAGTAAAACTTTATGGCCCCCGATTTACTCCCGTGAACTATGGGAGCGACAGCGGTTGCAATGAATTTTTATTTACACGCCCGCTTTTGACCGCGGCTTTTCGTGTTATTGGAGTAATTTTATTCGGGAACTGTGATTTTTGTTATTTTTTACAATTTAGGAGTAGCAGACGAGCATGCAGTCCAACTGATGGTAATAGGCTACTGCCGCCCGTGGGCATGTGTAATTAACCCCTGATAGGATTAGATATTTCGACCTGAGGACGGCCACAGATCCGCCGCTATCCCTGAGGACTAAGCTGGAAAACGTCGGAAAAGTATGTCCCCCTTACCACATTCTTCAAACCAGAACCCAGCAACGCTTAACACTGCTGTTATGAGGCAGAAATAGGTGTGGCGGTGGTGCCGCCGGAGTCGAACCACAAAGGGTTCAACCACCTTCAGATGCGAGTACCACCTATTTTTAGGTACCTATTTTTTATTTACTTTCCAAGTACACGGACAAACCGTTGTTATTATTAGTTTGTATTTTATATAAGAGTAATATATAACTTTATTGTTGTTCAAACGAAAATAAAATTAAGTTAAATTAAAGTAAGACGTTTATTGCGGCAACTGTAATGTAGAGACATTATTCTGTTTAAGTAGAAAACATAGAGCTTTTGAAATCTTAAAAAAAATAAAACTAAACTAAATGTAACGATTTTTTCCATAGGTATAGCAAATTGGCATGCAATCTGTTGATAGGTGGTTAGTACTGTCTATGGACATCTGCAATCAACCCTGGATAAATTACCTAAGGTCAGCCGCAGATGTGCTACTCCTGACTAAGTAGAAGCCTGTTGAAAAAGTATGTCTCCCTTCCCACAATTACAGGAGTTATGCTGTAGTCTACCATATATTATAATACATAATATTCCTACATTGTATATGTACCTTTTTTTATATAATATGAGAGTAGCAGACGAGCATGCAGTCCACCTGATGGTAAGTGGCTACTGCCGCCCATGGACATCTGTAATCAACCCCAGATAGGATTAGATATTCCTACCTGGGGTCGGCCACAGATGCGCCGCTACCCCTGAGGACTAAGCTGGAACGCCTCGGAAAAGTCTATCTCCCTTACCACACCCTTCAAACCGGAACACAGCAGCGCCTAACACTATTAGGTAGAAATAACCTACATTTTTATTAATTTGCTAAAATATAAAATTCATTAACAATAAATATTGTATCATATTTTGTACCATATTTTTCAGTTTATTAAAGGAATAAACAAAGGAATAAAAATATACAAAGGTATAGAATATTTTTTGACAATAAATACTTCAAATTTAAAATGTCTGGTAGAAATAAAAAATGGTCTTAAATTAAATACATAATGTCACTAGACTATTTACATAATGTAAATAGTTACAATATGTATTAGAACTACTGTTTTAAAACAATTTTTGGTGTTTTCTTATTGAGATGTCATTTGACAATTAAGTAAATATTTATAAAAACCGGATAAATTAAACTTGTTTGATCATAATAAAATATAAAAAAATGTATACGATTGAATTTATTACATTGTTTTTATAGATATTTAAAATTGTATACGATTTATTTTGTTAAGTAACAGCTAATATTTATTTTAAAATATTTTTATATTTTTTTATAAAGTCTGCAATTTGCACAGGGTGAATTTTTCAAATAGGCCTTCAGGGCCAAATCCGAAACTATAAGAATTTCCAACTGCTTCCCAGAATTTGATCCTTATAAGCAACACTATCCTATAGTGGAATAATATAGTGGTGATTTTTTTTTAAATGAACTCGTTCGATTTTCGTTAAGGAAAAAGGTATTTTAAAAACTAATGATGCAGTTTTAGTTTTTATCAAAATCGGCCTCGTTACTCCTTTCAACATTTTCCGCTAATCCTTATAGTTTCGGATTTAGCCCTGAAGGCCCGTTTGAAAAATTCACCCTGTATATTAACAGTATTATAATTTATAATGAATATGTCAGTATTGTTATTAAATGTCAACCTGGTCTTCCCTTAGATTAAGGAGGGTTTCGGTCATAATCCACAAGAAAACAGGTGATTCGCCTTTGAGAACTTTTTTCCAACTTCTTAAAGCTTCTCTACATGTAATTCATAGCCACAATAACGAGTGATAATAATTAATATCTAATATGCAGAAAATATCCAAAAAATAGTCATGATTGCTTAAGACTCGTACTCTAAATCCCTCTGTTTCAGGCCGCATTTCTGTTTACTAATCTCTCATTAATTTATGCACTTAGGAGTCATCCTAAAATAAGATGCACTATAATACGCACAACAAATCATAAGTATATTAAAACTCTTACAACTTTCTCTAAAACTGTTATAGTTGTGACATGAACCGTGCTTTCAAGCATTATTAAGCTGTTAAAATATATAATTACCAAGAAGTGGCGTATGTTAGCTGCCCACCCATAGAAAAATGCCGACCAATAAACACACCGCCTCATTATACCAATTAACGGAGAGCTATTCCCAAAAACGTTATCTTTCTACGAGATTTAAGGGGACTCGGAATTCTCGGTAGCCACGGAAATGGTTGCCAATGTTTGTTAAAGATTGTAGAACGTTTTCGTGTATTTATTTGGTTTATTTTATAAAAGTGGCAAACTGGTATGCAATTTTATGGTAAGTGGCCACTGCTGCTCAAGGACATCTATAATAAACCTTAGATAGCACGGGAATGCAACCTCAGGTCGTCCGTAGATGCGTTTATACCTTGAAGACTAAGTGGGAGTATACTCATGTATGTTTTTATTTCCATTTCCTACTACACACATACATACATACACACACACTGTAATTGGAGCCATTACGTAATTTAAACGTTCGTACCTTTAAAAAATATTTGAAAGATATACCAAACTATTTAATTTTTTACTTTTTACCTAGTTCTGTGATTTTTTGACATCAAGTGTATTATTCTTTTATATAATTCGGCTTTCTCAACCTACACTATGCGAACATTTTCGAAGCTCTGTCTTCACGCGCCCAGACAAAAAAAAGCAATATCAAAATAAAAAAAAACAAAGTGCTTCCTCTTAACAACACCAAGCACTACGACGCTTTATTCGAAATAAACTTCTATCGACGAATCTACATATTTATTTATTTTTATGTCTCTATTCGGCGTTTTTTCCAGTAGCCGTTAATAGTTTGGTTCCATTAATGTTAATTATAAATTCTTCGTTCATCTCGCATTAGTTTTATGAACTATAAACTCGACCCGGCACAATTTGTAAAGTCTCTGCCACCGTTTCTTCTTATTTATGTTTATTCGAAGGTGATTTTGAATAACTGGATAGTTTTTGTGTGTTTTTGAGCGCTGCCGTCGTTAGGCTTATCGCGCCGACAAATAGATTACGTATTTCGTTGAATGCTGTGAATTGGAATATTATTACTATTGGCCCGTGTGGCGGAGCGGTCACCATACCGGTCTGACGGTGTTCCGGGTTGCGTTTGTCCCCTGGGCACGGTAGTATATGGCAGCACCATAGATAAGTATAGATATCTCACCGCCTTGTTATTGAAGGAAGCCATTAAATTACTTAAACGGCTGACAATTCTGTCAGCCGTTTAATGGCTGTCATGGTGTAATTTACGCGGAATAATGCCGACATGCGCAGTTAAGACACGAAATCGAAGAAAAAGTGCGAAGAAATATCGTTTCATTCGTAAACGATCTAAAAACTACATTCTTTTGTAATATTTTTCAAACACGAAAATAATTGACAGTGACAATTGTCAAAAGGTTACTTTTTCTTGTTAGGAGCGAGTAATCTTTACTAATCTATGGGTAGCACCTATGGTCTGAAACACAGCGCTAGCTTTGATAACTAATTTTTTAATTACTCTCTGACGTATAGGCTTTTTCACAATGGTTTCCTTTCCTGTATTACTTACCTATATTGTACACCGATATTGTTATAATGAATCAATTATATACTATTCATTATCTCTTAAATAGATATAAGCATATCATTAAGTCCATTGATGAGCATATGACAGTCTCAGAAAGAGATTATTTGTAATTCTCAATGGACTTTAGTTTTCTAGATATTTACTACATTTTTTTGTTCTTGTGTTTTTTTATAATATTGGGCGAGCATGCACCTGATGGTAAGTGTCTTCTGCCGCTTATGGACAGTAGTAATTAACCACAAATAAGATTAGATTCCTACCTGCAATCAATCAGCCACAGATGCGCCGCTACACTTAAGTGCTAAATTGGAACACCTCAGTAAAGTATAACTCCCTTCTGTTAATTATTGTTCAACATAATAATTATAATAAGGATAAAATACCGTTTACTTCGATATCGATACTACAATCAATTATATTTGATAAACTGCCTATGTTCAGTTATATTTGATAATTTCAGTTTATTTTTCAATGTTTTAGGACAAGGTCTCAGTTTAATTGTTCTACAGCTGTTTATTAGGTTTGTGACACAATGGGCTTTATTTATTTTATTTACACAACAAGATATAGTTTCTTATATAGATCTTAATTAACAAAATCAGCGAAGTGTGAGTCGGGCTCGTATAATAAGAGTCCCATACCACCGATGCGTTTTTGTGTCATTATTAATATAAATCGAAATAGAGATATAGAAACCCCCTTTTTATTTTTTTTTTTTTTATTTTTTAGTTCTTTTTATTATAGCAGCCATAGTGATATACATTCTGTAAAAAAATCAAGTCTCTACTTATTACCGTTCAAGGTATAGAGCCCTCTGACAGACGGACGGTTAGCAGGGCCTTATAGGATTCCGTTGACTATGGATACGGAACCCTAAAAATTGGTTAATTACTAGACAAAACATTTTATAATATTTTATTGAATCAGATCAAAAAAATTAGACGATGTTAGATAAATAACCGAAAACCTAGATCGTGACGTTAATTTTAAAAGTGCACGAAGTAAATTGCCGATCAAAAATCTGATCGCAAAAAATGAGGTCGTTTTCTGCCAAGAAAGGACACCATTATTGGCAAAGTCAAAGTATAACTGTTATATGAAATTATGTCTAAACTCTTGAGACACCACCGTCAATCTAGTTCTCCCCTATAACAGAAATAAGCACTACTCTTTTTTGGTTTGAAAGGTAGGTAAGACTTACTTAGTCTTCTTGAGTAGCAATGCATTTGTGTCCCACATTATATAGCTCAAATACTATCTGGGATTGATTATAAATGTCAATGCACTAGCAATGCAATACAATTTCACTTATCGAACGGACTGTACACGTTACTACTTGTAAAATAAAAAACACTCACAAGAAATACCAATTTCTTCGGCATAATAATACAAATTTCAAGCATCATTAACTCGACCAATTCGTTACTTTGCGGAAGTGAAACAGGCACCCAAGCCACTAAAAATGTGATAAGTAATTACAAGAAACGAGTGCGTTTAATTGCGAAGTAAATCTGCAGTTTAAATTGTTCCCTACTGACATATCGTGTTACCTGATTTCTGTTTAATTGGTTCGTTAAGGCGAACCACTGTTTTTTGAGTTTCCAATTAAGTATAAGTCACAGCTGACGGTCGCTGGAAAATAACTGCTTTTGTCATTTTAACTGTTAACGTTGTTATACGGTTAGTCATTTTTATATTTTAAAGTACAAATTAGAGTATGAGTGTGCATGTATCCTGTTGAATGCGCTATTACATTTCGTAGCTATTGTACAAATGTAATTTGTTTAGAACATGCTGTTTTCATAATATGCAGTTTAAATTGTTCTCTACTGACATATCGTGTTACCTGATTTCTGTTTAATTGGTTCGTTAAGGCGAACCACTGTTTTTTGAGTTTCCAATTAAGTATAAGTCACAGCTGACGGTCGCTGGAAAATAACTGCTTTTATCGTTTTTAACCGCTAACGTTATTATACGGTTTGTCATTTTTATATTTAAAAAAGTATAAGTCAGAGTATTTTGTAATTATTCTAAAAATGTAATTTCTTTAGAACATGCAGTTTTTATAATCTGCAGTTTAAATTGTTCCCTGACATATCGTGTTACCTGATTTCTGTTTAATTGGTTCGTTAAGGCGAACCACTGTTTTTTGAGTTACGAATTAAGTATAAGTCACAGCTGACGGTCGTGGAAAATAACTGCTTTTATCGTTTTTAACCGCTAACGCCGTTATTCGGTTTGTCGCTATTTTTATATTTCATAGTATAAGTCAGAGTATGGGGCACTTAGACATATGTGCTGTATTTAATGTTAACATTTCTGGACCTTAGAACAAATGGATAAACTATTTGAATCTATTAAAAACGCAACGTAGATCATATCGATACATATTCACGTAGGATTATTCCAATATATATGCAGGTTATTTTTTCTGTTCTTTCAGTGATTTCTAGATAAAGCAAAATAAGTATTAATTTTACACAGCTTCACCTTAACGGCTGTCGTGACGATTAGTAGTTAACAAACAATGTTAGCAATTAATTATTTATACATAGTTGTAGATTGATGGGTTTGACCGAGAACGGTGAGTACCACATAACTGCATATATTAGTGCGCGCATCTATTAACCATTTACCTAACTCCGGTGATACTTTAGGGGGAGAACAGACTAGCTACTTCTGGTGCGATTAAGCGACCATGTCGATATTCGAAAAGAGATTCTGAAAGAATAGACATTTTAATTTTAAAAATATGACAAATATTATTTAAATACTACAGTAATTTAATAATTAAAATTGGAATTTTTATTTGTCGAATACTAGCTCAATAATTCAAATTGAATTTTTTATGCCTAAATTTTATTAGATATTTTTATATTGTTTATAATCAATTTATTATATTTTACTTAATATACTTGAACTATTATTTAAAAAAAATACCGAATAGGTAATAGTTGGGTAACCTAAGAATGTGGGATTTATTGTAAAGTCATCTCTGTTGACATACATGTTACCAAATAGTAATAATTCATTGTCTTGACGCAAAGTAATCGCGCAATCGCATTGCGTCATCAATTCTATCGACAAACTTAGTTTTCACAAAAATATTACTAAACTACGACAGAGAAAATAGTCGTAAAATCGAAAAATGGTCGTAAAATCACGTCACAGTACCAATCAGTCAACAAATCACGCGTTTTTTGAAATATCATCAAGAATCACGTGTTCTTAGGTCGTTAACAAGATTTAACTTTACTTTTCGTATCGGCATCGTCTACATGATTACCAATTGGCGTTACTAATGTTTCTATGCTCCATAGATTTGTAGTGAAACCACATTAGTCATGGTATTCGTAGGAAATTGAATAGAGATGATGTGCAATTAAGTTGAATTATGCATTGACGTAATATTACGTAGAAATCGCACTCTCTTTGAAGTATAATGAAAAGCATAGGATCATGTCGTAAAATATTATTCGAGGTAAAAAACACAGCAAAATTAACATAGGTAGTCATTGGTAACAACTGTATTTGTAATCATTTTTTATAAGATTGGAGTACCAAAGGAGCTTGCAGTCCACCTGATGGTCAGTGGTCACTGTCGCCGATATCATAGGGCATATTCTATCTGAAACCGATCACAAATACTCGTATGTTGATAATTAACAAAAACCTGAGGATATAGTAAGCCTAATATAGTATAAGTAGCCGGGATTCGCTTTCTTCTACAAAAACGCAAAGCTGACTCTCGCCAGAAATTAGTGTGACGGTAGTACCTCCTCGCACCAACCATACTGGCTATACCACCTCTTAATCTTCTCCTCAATAATTTATTCGATAATTTCTGAATTTAAAACCTTAGGTCGATTTCAAATAGGCGATTAATCGTATTCGTATTCAATATGTCTATGAATTCATAAATACAAAATGGTCTTAATGATACGTAGTTACGCCACAAATTGCATTACATTTGTAACTGCATCCTTTTTAGCATAATTGTTTAAAGGTGGAGCTCTTTGTAATTCCAATTTATTATAACTATAGCTATGAATATGCGGGTTTTAGGCTTCTATAGTTTGTGTTTTTATCGTAAATCTATTACTGCCCTACTGCTGGACAGTGAGTTTCCTTTGAGAGTCTGCTGGGCACGGGTCTCCCCTCAGAATGAGAAGGATTAGGCCATAGTCCACCGCGCTGGCCAAGTCCGTGTTGGGAGACTTCACATACCTTTAAGTTTTTTTTTTATAAATCTCTCAGGTATGCAGGTTTCCTCACGATGTTTTCCTTCACCATTTAAGCAAGTGATATTTAATTTCTAATACGCACATAAATTTGAAAATCAGAGGCCGCGTTTCTTAACCACTAGGCTATCACTGGTCGTCTCGCTTTCAATACATGTAGATATAATATAACCTTTAATATCATTTATGAAAACGATTAAGACGATTCAACTCATAACTTAGGCCCAAACAGACGATTTGTCGTATAAATTATTTTTATGAATTCCTAAATCCAAATACGCCCTAATGACGTGAATTTACGACACGTTTTAAATGGAAACGTTACTTTATCCTCTGTTTAACATTCCATATCGGCATATCGGTGCACTAATGGATATCGCGCCGCTCATCTAAAAACCAAAGTGAGGTAGCCGTGTATAATTAGGCAGGCTATACATATACAGGCTGCAATAAATTATACAATTATCAAAATTGCCTCGCCCCGACCAGCTCTCTTGCGCCGATAAGAATATCAAATATTGGATTTCTACGAAACATGTATACCGTATCAGGGAACGGATTATGTGGGTGTTGGAATAGATAGAAGTGGATTATTGTAGTTTTATAATATTTGAAGATGTTGTATGTTATGAACTAAAATGTAGCTTCCTGATATCGGTTATTTTATATATGAAAAAATATTGTAACGTTTCATAACTTGAAACTGTGTAACGTTTGTTGCGATCGAATTTATAAAAATATGTAAGGATCACATTGTAATAACTACAATGTTAAATTTATTTGTAGTTATTTTTATAAAATAAGGTAACATCGTCCTTCAGAAATTAAATTCAGAACGAGAAGAGGAAATACATTTACAAGTATAAAAGTAAGGCACATTACCTACTTATTACATTAGAAAGGTTGTGGAAGATTTTGAAATGTTATATGGTAGTTTTGAAATGCATGTTAATAGAAAAGAAAATAATAATCCTTAACCAATAAACTTATACTCAATCATAAACAATGACAACTGTACTTATTTGAAAGCATAGATAAGTTTAGATACCTTGCACCGCCTTGTAATTGAAGGAAGTCTTAAGAAAAGAAATGACAAACGGCTGACAAATGTGTCAGCCATTTAATGGCTGTCATGGTGTAATTTACGCGGAACAATTCCGTCATGTGCAGTTAAGTGTGCAAAAACACCAAATTGAAGAAAAGTGCGGAGAAATATTGTTTCATTCGTAAATGATCTAAAAAAAATTTTTAAAATATTTTTCAAGCACAAAAATACATGACAGTTACAATTTCAATACTCAATATTGGTTACATTTTCTTGTTACGTGAGTAATCTTTACTAATCTATGTTTGAAAGTAAGAAAATATATTTTTCTAACTTAATTTTATTTGCCAGCTCTACACGCTACCATACTCTACATAACCAAAGGTTATCTCATATGCAACCGACATAACAATTAGGCTGAGAGAAATTCATGAAGTCACACCGACATTTTATATAGTTTATCAAAGATAGCAGGTGGAGGTTACTGTTTTTTGTAATATCAATTAACAGTAGCGAATAATTTAAGTAAATAATTAACGTATTTTTCCGTCGTCAAGTTTTAAATTAATTTTACACACCTTGTATAAATCTGGTATTGCAACAGGTAATTGTAAATTATAAAATTTGTTCCTATTAAGTGTGAATGGTGTATGTTTAATTGTTAATATATAAATAAAATGGTGTGTCTGTCTGTGATTTTAAAATGTTATTTTTGAACTAAAGGTTTCAAAACAGGTTTTAAATTTGTGCTTTGTTTTGTATGATAGATGTGTGACTATTTGTCTCGTAGTAGAGCAAATATTATTACATTACAAAAATATAAAACACAAAAATAATGACAATAAAATAATGAAAAATTGTTAAACATTTCAAACTAACCTACATATACTCCTAATTCATAATATGTTAACTATAAAGTATTTCCCTTTTATAACAAAAAAAAAATGTTATTTAAAGTAGTAATTACTATAAAATAAAAAAAACCCAATGGCTTTAAAATATAACCTTAAATACTCTCAATTTATACGAATCCAACAAGACCTCATATGTTAAAATCTTCAAGCCGAGTGAGCCAAAAATGGTGACATAGGTTCCACAGTTACATACCTTCCACAGTCGGATAAAAAGAAGAAAAGCACACCTATAATATTAAAAGGAGACTAACACTTATAAAATTATTACCCATATTGCAAATATATATTTTTTTATAATATAGGAGTAGCAGACGAGTATACAGTCCACCTGATGGTAAGTGGCTACTGCCGCCCATGGACATCTGTAATAACCCCAGATAGGATTAAATATTCCTACCTGAGGTCGGCCACAGATACGCCGCTACCCCTGAGGACTAAGCTGGAACGCCTCTGTCTCCCTTACCACACCCTTCAAACCGGAACTTAGCAGCGCCTAACACTGCTGTTATTAGGTAGAAATAGGTGTGGCGGTGGTGCCGCTGGAGTAGAACCACAATAAAATGTTCGCATAAAGTGTTTACGAATAACATTAGACTATAAATAACCATATCATTACAGTCACTGGAGTTTAGCAATTATATGAATGACTCCAATCTCGGATGTGAAGACCTCTGTCATTTATCCTCTAATCTGTAAATAAATAGTGCTAACTAAGCACTGGCATATCCCTTGGTTTTGTCTGAAATTATAACAAGAAGTATCGGCAATGATAGACATGAAACTCGGCCTCCCGATAAAGGGGTCCCAGGTTCGAATACTAGACACGTACCTCTGAATTTTCAGTTATTTTCAGTAACGGTGTTGGGAAACTTCTTGAGTAAACCTGTATTTGTTGTGAGAGATCTTGAAAAAAATAAAGCTCTCAACGGTATTTCAAGTTCATCAATTCGTCGCGAGGAAACCTGTATACCTGAAAGATCTTTAAAAAAAGTTCACAAAGGTATTTGAAGTCTACCAATACGCACTTGGCCAGCGCGGTGGAGTACGGCCTCATCTACTCTGAGAGGAGACCCGTGCCCAGCAGTGGGACAGTAATGGTTTGACGACAACAGATGTCTGACCACTGACCACTTACCATCATGACAGCACGCTTATTCGCTTTATTCTTATCAAAGTTATTTTATCAAAATTATTCAATAATACGCAAACGGACAGACAATTTACATTTATAGATATGGTCCTATCGTACTTCAGTTAATCGGCCTGACCTACAGATTACATTAATGCAATAACTTTTAATTTTAATTGCAATTACCCCCACAATTAACGTTTTACGTGTCACTGAGCGATAAGTGTGCGAGTTTGTTTTTCTGCACCGTTTTATAATATTCTGGTAATTTTTATGAGCACTGATAAGTGAAATGTTAAAAGTTGGTCTACCCAAAAAATGTATGCCAAAATGACTGAAGAAAGTGTACTGATCGGTTAAGAATGTCTTTTTACTGTTTTTTAGGGTTCCGTACTCAAAGGGTAAAACCGAAAGTCTGTTACTAAGCCTCTGCTATCTGTCCGTCTTTCTGTCTGTCACAGGAAGTTATCTTTTTGATTGTTTTCCTTTGCTTTTTAGGATTCCGTACGGATATGGTAAAAACCGAACCCTATTAAGCCTCCGCTATCTGTCCGTCTGTCTGTCAGGGCTCTATCTCCTGAACCGTAAAGCAAAGAAGCATACAGTCCACCTGATGGTACCTGGACACTGCTGCGCATAGACTTGGGTAACCAATAGAACAATGGTTCTAGCTGAAGTTGATAAGTGATAAGTTGCCACTCCTTAGGACTGAGGTGGTCACCTCGTTAAGGTACCACCGTCACACTTGTGGCAGTTTTACTATACCCGGTACCACTTTAAAAAAAAAAACAAAATTACTAAAAAAAATTATTTAAATTTAAATGTAAATTTTCAATTTTATAAAAACATGCAACAACATATTTCGAAAATATCTCTATCGATATAAAACTTACATACAAACATACTATTATTATAAAACGTACATTATTATATAATACTTAAGTTTAATAAAGTTTCCGTAAAAACTTACATCAATTAGTACACTCATTTCTCGCAGCAAAACATTTACGGTACTCAAAAGGTTTGCACTATCTACAATGTTGAACCCCCGCCCGCTATGGTGCGTTTCCGACCCCAGTAGGTTTTATTACTAATTAACCATATCGCGAATGCCGATGTGCCCGCGCGGTGCCAATCGCTGTCAACTTGTCAACTTGATATATACCTGTAACCCGTTCGTAGCGTACCTGGTCGTAAAGTACCCTTGGCAAAAATATTGCATGGTTCATATAAGTTTGTAAAGTTAGACATTATAAGACAATATTATAGTGACAAATTAATAAAACAGTCAGCGTAATTGTTATTACTGAAAATAAAAGAGTTTATTTAAAAATATCATGTACACTTTTGCATTTCATTTATTAGAAAATTTTAATAACTTTTATGTATGTTATGAAATGGACTCGATATTTTCTCATAAACAATATTTTTTACAATTCAAACATTCGATAAAACGTGAATAGAAACACGGTTCATTTTATTAAAATTGTGATAATAAAATTACAATTGTTATTTGAAAAAATTACAAGTTTCGAAAATGTTATAACCCTGTTAGGACTAATATACAACGGATCGAAAACCGATAGTAGAAGAAAGAAGTTCAAACCTACTAAAATAATTTATCAGCTGTTAAAAGCCAGTTCAGTAAGTAATAAAAAAATAATGATTTTGACACTCATATACAATTACCCATTCAAATTTGTTACCATTCGCAGTTCTCAACTATGAAACGTAGACATAAAAATGCCTAGTTGTTATAAATTACGCAACACAATAAATACTTATCCTCTATCCATAAATAAAAACTTAATTATATAATGTACCCGTCATTAAAGGGTTGGACAGAGTTTAACGAGGCAGCTACTGTAAGTGCTCAGACTGGTAAAAACAACTTTTTTATTTCGCTGCCGTGCGACTCTCCATCCCTTTCTGTCACACCCTGTTTTTGTATATCCGTCTCTGTCACACACAGCAATTAACACTGTATACGGTAGCGATGGAAGAAATTAGTTAAGACTCGGCCTCATTTCAGTGGTTTGTGTCAACAGACAGGCATGGCGGGTGATTTTTTGTCGTCCATTACAATTTTTATTCGTTTTTTCAAGTCATTAGTTCGATTGATCGAACTTAGGGCTTTTAGAATTAGTACGGTTATGTTTGTATTGATTTGTAATAAAAATATATTAGGATGTATCCGCTAATATTATATTTAGTCGCAGTTCGGGATTTGATATATAAGTTCTGCTACTTTTGCTGACATGAAGCGTTACAAACTTGTTACCAGGGATACATTATATAATTTACTAAATATTCATGTTTTTTTAGGTTATTTACTGATATTTACAGATATATCACTTATATATCTAAGTTAGTAGTTTCAGTATTATTTACTCTATATTTTAATATAACGAACGAACGGTTAAACTTTAATTTAGGTATCTCTTTAAAGCAGCAATTATATAAATGCTTTGTTCTTATTAACAAGATATGGTTAATTAGTTATAACTTATTTTAATATAGGTAGGTACTTATATGCATGACTCTAGCAAAACAAACTAAAAATAATTACAAATATAAATTTGTATAAAAATATTGACAAACTTTTTACTGATGAAACTCAAATATTTTTTCCTAATAATAATATTTTCCTCTAATTGTATTCAAGGTTTTCCCAGAAATAATCCGCTCGAGCCCACACTTACGAGTAGAATGGTGCATTCAATATTTTACAAACAAAATTTTAATCCTCAATGAGGGAACAAAACGTCAAATCGAAACGTCAAGTCCCGTGGCTTATTGTTAAGTCAATTATAAGCACAAAGGCTTCAAATGGACTTAAGCGTGTTTGCCGTAAGGTGTTGTAATCCGAAACTTACAAATTCGAATTGTAAAAGGATTAAGATTGAGCTGTCAGGATCCCCTCGATGAGCTTAGTCATAAAAGTTTTGTATCGGTATGAAGTTTTCGTGATTGGGTTGTATGTAATAAATTGTTTGTTGGTTATTCATTTTTAATTTGCAAGTATATTGTAATGAAATATAGGCTTTGCCAAGTGTGCCATTTTATATTGATTTAAATATACCTATGTATAATAGAAAATACTTATTCGCATTCTAAAGATCTTTTTCATAGAAGTATTTCCAAATTTCATTTCATAATTAAAACTTTAACCTGCTATTTCTTTATTTATTTCTATTTATTTTTCTACTTGTAAAAATATAATGTGATGCTTAAAATTAATTTTATTTAAACAATTTAGATTTTAGAATTGATTACTTGTAAGTAAATAAAATGTAAAATACAATAAACGGAAATTATATCAACTGTCAATTTGACAAGTAAGCAAACATTTGGCAAATGTTTACGCCAATCTGGCGAATTGAGATTGGCTTTGTGCTTTGATTGGCGCATTGTGGCCACCAGCGGATGCGACGTGGCTGTCACTTCGAACACGGGTTTACTTGTAAACAAAGGATTTTTGAGCTTTTGTCCAAAAGCCCTAATGGTAAAGGGAGCTAAGTAAGATAATGTGAATTTTCAAAATGATAAATTTTAGTGTTTTATGATTAATTTTACTGTTTCTTTGGCATCATTTGGAATTAGTGTTAATATTATAACGTACTTTATGTTATAAAAAATACCTACATAAAAAATGCGTGAAAAATATCTAAATCTATCTATCTCGACGATAGTTTATTTTATGTTATACTCGTAGAATGTCTTGTAAATATCTATAAGAAAATAATTAATAAGCTTCTCAAATAGACTGACTATGAAAGGCAATTATATTTCACTATAAAAGAAATAAAATTACTTGTCGTCAACCCATTGCTGTCCCACTGCTGGGCACGGGTCTCCTCTCAGGATGAAAAGGATTAAAATTACCTATTGTTCATAGTGAATTCTGAGTTACTTTGAATTAGAACAAATTAAATTTATTACAGGATAATTAATTAAAATGTTTGAAGAAATTTTGTTCTAAATTCGTAAATTTTATTTTTTGGGTTAGGCCACTTTGCCATCATACCAGGACCGCCTACGCATAGTAAAATTATCCAATAAAATTGGATTTTGCTCGGTGCAGTGCACTTGAAAGCTAACAATGGGAAGTCAATCATTTTCACATTATCGTTATAATACAATGGCTATTCCCGGATTTATTTTCAAAGAGACAAATTTAAATCTCAAAATGATGGATTCATCAAAAAAGTGGCCTGAGTCTGTGAAACGACGCAGGTGGAAGATCTTTAAAATGCCAAGGTGTTGTATTTTTTATATATCACTAAATTCACACGATTTACATTTTTAATAATGTCTAATGTTATGAAATTCGGTCTTTAGGTAAGTTTCGGTAGTTTATCATCATTTGCTGTAATCGTGATGGAAACCATCGTAATATAGGTATCGTTCACATGTTTTTTTAGAAAAAAATAAAGGTGTGTCATCATTACCATCAACAACCCATTACTGTCCCACTGCTGGGCACGGGTTTCCTCTTAAAGTGAGGGACGTGGGATCGAAGTGCATTACACTAGCCTAAGACAGGTTGCAGGATTAATAGGTTTAAAGTGTATATTTATGTTTTCAAGTTATCTCTTGAAAGTTCGTCAAAAAGCTACCTAGCATTTGTAAGGCTATCTAGACTACAGTCAAAACACCTGGTCTATTTGGAGTTGATTACAAATGTCCGTGGGCGGCAATGGTCACCTTTTATATACCTAATGGCAGCAAACGAGCTGCCACCTGATTGTAATTGAACATGGTCATTTATTACCAATTATATAGGACAAGAATCCTACATAAGGGTCGTAGGTGCATTGCTGTTTCTGAAGCTGCTTATATTTTTTGTAGTTTACGAGTCGCAGACGAGCATGCAGTCCACCTGATGGTAAGGGGCTACAGCCACCCAGTCAATCCCAGATAATATTAGATTCATACCTGGGGTCGGCCACAGATGTGCCGCTACCCCAGAAGACTAAGCTGGAATGCGTCGGAAAAACCCTTAACACACCTTTTAACCAGAATATAGCAGCGTGTAACATTTTGTTATTAGACACCTATTTCTGCCTATTTTATAAGAAGTAAGCGAGGCGATGGTATTTCCCACTTTTCTTGTTCCGTGGTACCTAAGTACCGTGAAATTCAAACCATAGAGGGTTCTACCTTGAAAAAACTGTACACCCTGTCGAACCAGGCAGAACACAACAAATTTGTGTGTAAAATTAGATAAGATATATCTAAACGTTACAATATAATGAATGTAATTCTATTTTAACCTTTTATAAATAACTGTGTTAATTATAAAGCGGAACCCACGTGATTAGTTACATGTATCAATAAGCAAAAACTAGAATTGCTAATCTATGTCTAGTACTTAGATGAGTAAAATACATAGATTGATCATTCCTAACAAGAAAGTGTAATCAAGCAGTGATATCATAGTGGCTAAGAAACTCGGTCTCTCGATCGAGGGGTCCGAGGTTCAAATCCCAGGCACGCACCTCTGATTTTTCAAAGTTATTTAGACAGACAGAAGATTATGTCGGCATTATAAAAATGTAAATCGTGTGAATTTAGTGATATACTAGCTGAACCGGCAAACGTGTTTCCATATAAGTAAAAAAATGTTAGGGGTGAACAACCCATATCACTTAGGGATATGAAAATAGATACTTGCCGATTCCCAGACCTACCCCTACTATAGACAGGATACTATCGTGTGGAAACCTGCATACCTGAGAGATTTATAAAATAAAAAATAAAAAAAAGTATACCAATAAGCACTTGGCCAGCGCGGTGGACTATGGCCTAATCCTTCTCAATATGAGAGGGGACCCGTGCCCAGCAGTGGGACAGTAATGGGTTGCTGATGGTGTTGATGATGACGTATTTTTTTTTAAATGATTTTTTATTTGTCAGGAATTTAAACAATAAATGATCAATATTGTATTGGCTTCATTCAATTCCAAGGCGGTGAAGTATCTTTCTATTTTACTAATCATAGGTCTAGTATGAGAATGTGAACCGTTTTATCTATTGCTTCGTCTGTTATCGTTCTTCGTATGTTTCCGTATGTCAGTCGCGACATTGAATTTATCTTTTTGTAATCTCATAATTGCTTGGTGCAAAAAATATGGGGGCAAATGCGGGAATTTCAAATAAGCGTGGATATTGCAGGCTTTGGTTGTCTCTGGGAATTTTTAATTTAAAGTTTTGGCCAGTAGGCATTTTAAGTTATAGCTCCACTTACCTACCACCCAACCTATATACTTAGGTAGAAAATATATATGTATAGTTATTTATTCAGAATTCTTACATGTTTTTAGGTAGTTAGGAAGAGGTGTACTCCCCTCATGTAGTCTCAAATATTAGTTTACGATTGGTAGGAGTAAAGTCTGGTTCATAGATAAGATATATCAAATATGTTATATAATATGTATAAACTCGACAATCTGATATAGGATAGACTACACAGGATTACGGCTATGATAATCACAGACAGATTTCGGGGGATTGTAGCTAACTCTTTATAGATCATCGGTTTTATCTGATCAATCACAGATAATAATATACGTTGCCTCCTCCTTAAGGAGATGCTCACATGACATGTATGTTAAGTTAAGTAAGTTAAGCTAAAAGCGATGTTATACTGAAAGACAGAAATCTCCGGTTAAACTAACCATATATGGCAATAAACGATGATTAACTAAAGTATAATCTAAGGAATTTTCCTAGTTTTTCGCCTACAGTGACGTTACAGAACGTGACGGATTATCGTTGTTTTTCAAAGTTGAGAAAGGGTATACTGTAGGTACCTACTTAATTGGAGAAAAAGTGTAGAAACGATTATAATGCAGTAAATAATGGCAATTATCGGGACAACGTGGGATCGACCGTTATGTCGTGTAGAGTGAGTATGCTGGTGCAAAAATAGATAATAATGCTAATATTTGAGTACTTTCATGTTAAATTTGAACTAAGGTGAAGGTGGTAGAACCCTTTGTGGTTCGACTCCGGTGGCACCACCGCCACACCTATTTCTGCCTAATAACAGCAGTGATAGCTGCTGTGTTCCGTTTTGAAGGGTGTGGTAAGGGAGACATACTTTTCCGAGGCGTTCCAGCTAAGTCCTCAGGGGTAGCGGCACATCTGCGGTCAACCTCAGGTGTAGGAATATCTAATCCTATCCGGGGTTAATTACTGAAGTTCATGGGCGGCAGTAGCCACTTACCACCAGGTGGACTGCATGCTCGTCTGCTACTCCTATATTATAAAAAAATACCTAGTTTTGATGAGCGACTGTGAGAAATAGTCCAACTGCAAGTCAGAACAGAAGAGACAAAAATAATATAGATTAGATAAGTTCCATTAAGATGTTCTAACTTCTAATGAGTTAGAAGAGCTTAGTGAAAATTATGCTGTATTATTATAGATACATATGTTATAGTAAATTACTTATTTTTTCGAAAGTATGTAAATATAAATGCTTATTTTCCTTTATATAACATAGCAAAATTTAATAGATTATTCGTAGTAAAAATCAAATACCTTAGATTGGTGGAAGACGCTTACAGTCTTACATATGCGTTATAACATTTAAGAACCAAAATCTTCTTAGAAACCACCTTTGGATGTACAATGTTACGTACTGCCTTACCATACTCCTCAAACTAGAACTAAGCAGCTGTACAGTGCAATGTGTTGGTGACGTCACACGTCAAAGCTTACATCAAATCTAAAATTCGCATTTAAATCCCAAATTCCCACAAACGTTTGGACACGTGTAACAAACAAAGAATGAGGTTCAAGTCAAGACCACCTACAGTAATAAACGTACACCATATTTGATGCAACTATGTGCGAATAACAAGCCATAGTTTTTGTCGGCCTCGCTAATTGGTGGCTACTTGGACAGCGGCGGCGGTGTTTTTTTTCCAATTGGATATTTATTAGTTTTTAATTATATATGTGGTTAGAAACTAAGTCGCAATAGCTTACTTGTATGAATTCGTTTCCAATAAGGACTGGGTGAAAATTGGAGCCTGATTTTTGTAGTTATGCGCATGAAGGTTGATTTTTAAAGCGGCAAAACACTAGAAGATTCAAATGCGTTGCAAAGTACCTACTAACCAAATATCCGCCAGATTGGCACAAACATTTGGCAAATGTTTGCTTTCGTATCAAATTGACAGGTTATGTAATTTGTTGTATTTTCTTCATTTTCTCTTCAAGTATTCAGTTATAAGTGTGTGAGAATTCATTGCAAGTATCTAATTTATAATTATAGTGTCAGTTTCTTAAATCCATTTGGCTTTTTATGTACCTACCCAATCTGTTTTTGCTTTCAAACAGTAACAAGCCTTTTCATGCTACAACACATAAGCATTTAAGTAATATTGTTTTTAATAACCTCAATCGAATCATAAAGGATCCTATCACCTTTTACTAATAGAATAACTTAAAATACATGTAAATATGTATCCGTAAAAAGCTCTGTAGGACTACCATGAGTTTACAAAAGTATTACTCGCTAGCGACTGCGTAAAATAAATGTATGAAAAATTGTACAGCGCCTCTGGTGGTTACTCGTAGAACTAAAATCCGTAGTGACGTAACTCGATACGTAAAAAACCTATCGAAATCAAATCGCTAGCGAATGTCATTATGATCTATTGCCATACAAATTCGGTCCCATGAGTCATTAATTTGACAGACGTTGTCAAGAAATACCGTAACGATAGTAGTTATGTTATTCACTAGCAAAATGACAATAGTTTTCTATTTACCATTTCTATAGTGGCGTTTCTATGCCAACTCATGGTAATGCTACAGATATGGGAATAGTAGAGAATGACTACAATGACAGCATATACGCCTCTTTTGGTTATAGTCTGCTAATATGACGACCGTATTGAATAACACTTATAAGAATAAGAACAACTTTCGTCGTGATTTACTTTGACTGGATCCAAACCTATAAGTATTATCGTGGGTGTTAAAATATTATCTGAAAAAGCGATAAATTCAATCTATAAAACCAAGCACCAATAAATTCCCATTTATTCATACACGCAATCAATCCTTTACAAAAATTTACAATCAAACGTACATTTTATTCTGGCCAGGAATTCAAACTATTCCATCGCATAAAGAGAAACCGACATTCGTATCATTTGTATACTAAATACACTTAACGAGTGATGTGACTCACAGAGGTTTATCGATAAAAATCCGGATCAAATGAAGTATTCAGTGTAAAGTGCCGGCATGTTGACAGAGACGCAATCAATAAATCACTCGCAACAATAACAGATTCAATGTGTCTTGATTGTGCCTCTTGAGAACGCGTTTTAGTAACACTGTGTAGTGATGTGCGTTACGTTATCGATAAGCTGTTAAGTATTAATAAATAAGTGAAATAGTTTTTAAATTAAATTTAAATTCATTCATCCGATTTTCCGTTTCTATAGGTATTTTGCAATATCTGGTTTATACAATTTGTATAAAACATAATTTGTAAAAAATATTATTGTATATTAATGTAAAATAATTTATATAAATGTAAAATTGTATAAATTTCACTGTGATAAAAGCTTTGATGATAAATTTAGAATATTTTCAATTTGTAATTTTTATTATAGAAAAGGTCAGATTGTATTTACCTATATCATAACCAACATTGGCCGCAACAGAAAAAAAAAAAGTGTGTGTGTGTCAGCTACGACGCACGATTGGAGTTTACTCCTTACGAACGATAATTATGATATATATCGAATAGAAAAAAAGGGAATTTCTTGCATATTTTCAAATATTTTTTCAACTTTAATCACTTGATGATTTGTTTAATAGTACATAAAAATACACGTATCAATGCATAGAAGTACAAGAAAACTTTAAAATCAAAACATTAAAACTTGATGGTTAGGTTGCTGTTTATGTACGTTGTATATAGATGTATACAATAGATGCTACTATATGCATTTATTATACAGCATGTATACCCTGTACTCGGCAGCAGTATACAAGTTGTGGCAGAACTTCGTAATACGCAGGCGCGCAACACACACGTACAAACATACGCACACATTCAACTCTCAGACTGGAGGTAGTGAACTATACAGTGAGACTACGAAGCATCGCGCAAAGAGGAGACCCCGAGAATGAGATACGCTGTGTAATGTATTCCATCTCATTCTTTTACACGTTCAATCCTACAGATATATATGTTTGTCTCTTTCTACGTTACGCCTCAACTTTTTGTGTTACACTTGATTTTACTCCTCATAAAATTTCCGTACCGGGCCTTAAAACTCAAATCGTTTCTTAAGGAGTAAACTCCAAAAAAATATTTTTTTTTAAATATTTTGATAGGTGAGGCTCGCAAAGAAATGCCACTATCAATTCAAATCTTGACTACACAAGTTATAACGATCGTGTTTGAATGCAAAATAAATTTTCACATATGGCCGTCTTGGATCAGAAGCGAACAAAAAGCAAGGCATATCACGCAAGCATGTGTTGAAGACGTCGATCAAACTAAAAGTAAGCTTAACAAGAGATTTCCATTACGCCACCAATAACTAACTGCTTGTTAATTAGTCGTATTGTTGTGATGAGTGATCTAATTGTTTGTAGGTCATTAATTTGATTTATTGTGGCGTAGAACGATAAATTTCTCGGAAAATCTTGAGAATAGAAACTCATTCAGATAAGTAGATTACTTTGATCGTTATTGTTACTTTACACGCTCAGGCATAATGCGTATATATACCTATATATATTTTTTTATAATATAAGAGTAGCAGACGAGCATGCAGTTCACCTGATGGTAAGTGGCTACTGCCGCCCATGGACATCTGTAATCAACCCCAGATAGGATTAGATATTCCTACCTGAGGTCAGCCACAGATGCGCCGCTACCCCTGAGGACTGAGCTGGAACGCCTCGGAAAAGTCTGTCTCCCTTACCACACCCTTCAAACCGGAACACAGCAGCGTTTAACACTGCTGTTATTAGGTAGAAATAGGTGTGGCGGTGGTGCCGCCGGAGTCGAACCACAAAGGGTTCATAATACAGCTTGCCTTTTTCAAAACTGATGAAGCATAGACAATAAGTATGTATAATGAATTGACTAAGATATAGGTACATTAAGTATCCTATAATTAGCTTAATTAGGTAGCAAATCATATAATTTTGCATTATACCTAGGTACATATCTAATTATTACAATATTACTATTTTACATTTTTATTACCTCGTATGTATATTTACATACAAACATACATTACACACATCTGAGCACATGCGATATAAACGCTGAATACACGCATGTAATTTATTCAATATAAAAAATATAACTATGTATTTCTTACTGTGTTACTCATATTTGCATTGAAATATAAAAGCAATAATTAAAAATAATACTTATGTTGTTAATTTTAAAATAATATTTATTTATTATTTTTGAATCTTACAGATATGTAAAGGCACGAAAGCTGACTTAATGCTATATAGCATTCTCTGCCAGTCAACCTCTCTGTCTGCTCTACAAGTCTGCAAATAATACCAATAATACCAAGTTAATATTCAAATAATATTTATATTCTAGATAGTAGTTTATCGACTGCAAAATATCGATATCGACATGGGACACCTCTTAAAATATCACTAATAGAGCACTACACATTGGTGGTCCGGCGTTGCTTTGATAAAAACGCCGAATCATGGCACGTGATTCAAAATGACGATGATATGCCTCTTATAGTCAAAACC